>OX438971.1:16287906-17537906 GCA_949316085.1 Hypercompe scribonia | reverse complement strand
CGGTTAGAATCTGGGCTATCTGGCTGGCGGCAGTGGTTGCGTTCATTAGTGCGCATCCTACCTGTCCAGGTAATAATCCTGGATTTTAAAAACATTTTAGAAGGCGTAATTTTTAATTTTTTGTTTTTAAATAAGTCTACCTGACATAATTTTTTATTGCCAGACATTTTTGACATTGCTAACTATGTGCCATACGTGATTTTTTAATTTTTTTTTTTTTTAAATTTCAAAGTATTTTATAATGTCTGTAATTTTCATATTATGTTATTTAAATATAAGAAAACTTAAAATAAATTTGCCAGACATTAATTCGATTGTTAAGTCTTGAATTAAAATTAAAAAGTCATGAAGTATTGCAGTATGATGCTTGTAGTCCGAGAGAGACAGCTAAAGGCGCGAGAGAGATAGACAACGACAGTGGCGCGACAGGCAAGTTTGCAAGATAGCGTCAGTCTAATGTCACATATTTGTTTTTGTTTTGATTTTAATGTTTATTTTTTAATTTGGTTACAATGGCCAGTGATAAAATAAAATGTGTTTTTTGTAAAGGACATAACGATAACATAATACTTTTCATATAAAAGGCTGAAACAACTTGAAAAACTTAATATTAATTATTTATAATTTACATTTAGTAATCAGAACAATTTAAATAAAAAGTGTTGTTTTTTAAATTTTAATCTAATTTTATATTCCTTTTTATACTTAAATTTTTTTGAAACTTGCTCTGACTAGAATGATTATTATTATTATTTTCTTTATTTCATTATATACACATATTACATATCACATATTATTACAAAAATATAACAAATAGTAGTAGACCACTGACATCGGGTACAGGGACCAAGACACCGGTGGTTAAGGCTCCAAAGACAGGAACCTCCTCACAATACGGGCCGTGTCAAGGAGGACTGCCTTCTGCATCAGACCCTTGATCCAACCTTCTAACGTGATCCTCTTAAGGTGTTGGTCGAGGCTCTTCGCTATCAATCCATGAACAGATATGATTATCGGAATAATAATCACCGAATCCACATTCCACACGTCGGCAATCTCGTGAGACAGATCCAAACACTTCAATTGTTTTTCTTTTTCAACTTTCACGAGATTCTCGTCATGAGGAACGGCGATATCGACAATCATTGCGCGGCGCTCTAATCGATCTATCACCACAATATCAGGCTTATTGGCAACAATAGTCCTATCTGTGATAATAGATCGATCCCAATATAACGTAGCACGACCGTTCTCGAGAACTGGGTCGGGCACATACCTGTAGTAAGGTACTTCAAAATTGACAAGTTGGTATTTAAGGGCAAGTTGTTGGTGTACGATCTTGGCTACTTGGTTGTGCCTGTGCAAATACTCACCGTTAGCAAGACGAGGACAACCAGAAATAATATGCCTAATAGATTCTCCAGGACGGTGGCACGCCCGACAGATATTTCAGGATATATTTCCGGTAGTTATTTGTCATGATAACTTCGTCCATAATTGCACAAACAAAACCTTCGATTTCTCTGAAGAGATCACCATACCGTAGCCAAGACGACGACGCTTTAAAGTCTATATCAGGCCCGTTTAGGTCCCGATAAAAGAATTTTAAGTACTTTTTTTAGGCGGCCTAAGAAGCGTTCCTGTAACATTTGTTTCACGCCAGATTCGGGTATTCCCAAGGACTGTGAAAAACCTAGATACATATTATTATTATTTTTTATTATACGCACAGTGAAAAGTAATTTGCTTTCGTAATGGTTCTCTGTATCATTCTCGAATTATTCTAAAATGGTCTCTCTCGGACTACTAGCATCATACTGCAATACTTTTCATGACTTTTTAATTTTAATTCAAGACTTAACAATCGAATTAATGTCTGGCAAATTTATTTTAAGTTTTCTTATATTTAAATAACATAATATTAAAATTACAGACATTATAAAATACTTTGAAATTAAAAAAAAAAAATTAAAAAATCACGTATGGCACAAAGTTAGCAATGTCAAAAATGTCTGGCAATAAAAAAAGTATGTCAGGTAGACTTATTTAAAAACAAAAAATTAAAAATTACGCCTTCTAAAATGTTTTTAAAATACAGGATTATTACATGGACAGGTAGGATGCGCACTAATGAACGCAACCGCTGCCGCCAGCCAGATAGCCCAGACTCTAACCGAAAGTGCAAGAACATATCACAAAATCAGCTGACCTAAAATTCTTTCTTGAAAACGTTGCTAGCTCCTATACTATATTAATTTACTTAGGTAACTACCAAGAAAATATCTTAAGAAGATTGAACGGTTCTTAATTATTTATATTAATATATTATAATAGATACTTTCTTTTTACAGATTTACTTTTGTATTCTATAAAAACTACTTTTTGAAATTAGTCTTCTATGTAAAACGTTAAAGGTTTATTAAACTGCCTCCAAAATAAATACGAGGCTGGCAGCTAAGTAAACGAGTTGTAAGCTGTATTTATATTTGAAATCCTTGAAGAATTTATAAGCAGGTACTTAATTTTGTTTGCAATACTAAAAAAAAAACAAAAAAGCGATGATTCTGTTTAAAAGAAGTTTTAACACGTTTTGGACATACTCATATTACAATTTACTTACCTCACACATTTGCAACTGGAACAATCTCCTCTCTTTTTCCATTTCATCGGCTATTTCCGCCGGTGTTACTTCACTCCGAATCAAACCAGCTTCCTTAGCTTGTGATTTCTTTTCTTTTTCAATTTTTAGATATTTGGACTCATAGTCTTTCGATGCTTTGTCAAACGGCCGCTTCAAGTCCCCCTTTACTCCTCGAAGGTCGCCTTTTAACAAACTATCCACTGGAAACATGACGATGTTGTTTATGTTTTGCATCTGAGAACAAAATATTTGATTTTAAAACATTTTTTTTAATTAAAAGAAATACAGTTATGTATTAAACCTATAACAGATCTAGATTTGTTATGACATTTTATGATTGAATATGTACCCAATTAAAAAACGGAACAATAACTATTATTTTTAGAGTAACATACCGTACGGGTCTCATCCATCTTACAAACTAAAATATTTTATCTAAAGAGGTATGTATAATAAATATTACGACAATAATTTCTACTTCACTGGGACATATCAAATGGGCGCCAAACGACGCGTCGTGATATGAATAATAATGCCAGCTTGAGAAATAGTTATATGCATTTAATATAAGTATGAGTAAGCATCTTTGGCAAAAGTTTATTATTAAAAAAAAACCTTGACCTCAAATCTCATAACATAATTACCTACATACGTAGTTACCGAATAAATTTTCTAGTATTACGGTATAAGGAGCAGCATCGATAAAATTGTTTATGGTATGACTACGGTGAGAAAAAACATACAAGCGTTTTTAAAACATCAGTTACAGTAATAGGTTTAACAGATAAAGTAATTAAACAGACGAATACAAATGTCAACATGCTACATGGAAACACCATTCACGGAGCGTCGATTATGGATTCAATAAAGCGAAAACGGTTCTGACAGACGGTACTCGGGAGGGAACTAGGAACAAAGGCTTGAAGTGTATAATGAAACCCTTCTAATGACACAGATCATTGAATATTGTGCGAATTAGTAGATCACAAGAACGTAAAACGTTACTACGAGGGTAAGTTTTTAAGTTCGCGAAATGACAGTGAAAAAGGCGGGTAAACGCGCTCTTTTGATGCCTACCGTATTCAGTGACTCATAATTAGTCTGCATAGTAAAATTTGTTGTGATTGGATCATTAGTTATTAAACTATCGTTGACCAAGTATTTTAATCGGGAACGAAGTGAAAAAAATGGAGAAAATTGAATTCCGTGCGGTGATAAAGTTCCTTACTAAGCAAGGAAAGTCTGTTCAAACCATACTCAATGAGATGTCATCGGTTTACGGGGATTCTTGCCCAGGAAAAACAATGGTCTACAAGTGGCATAGTTTATTTAAACAAGGCAGGGAATCACTTGAAGACGACTCGAGGCCGGGGCGCTCCGTTGAGGTGACTACGCCAGAAGTTATTGCAAAAGTAGAAAAAATTGTATTGGAAGATGCTCGACTAAAAAAGAAACAACTCGCAGAAATGGTTGGAGTATCGGATACAACAATTTTTAAAATTTTACACGATCATCTTGGCATGACTAAGGTTAGCGCACGGTGGGTGCCGAAAATGCTCACGCCATTGCAAAAACAACAGCGCGTGGAATGTTCACGTGCGTTTTTGGACCTCTGCAATGAAGACAAGGATGGCGTATTGAATCAAATTGTTACTGGGGATGAAACTTGGGTTCATCATTATGAACCCGAGTCCAAACAAGACTCCATGCAGTGGCACAAAAAGGGCACAGCACCACCCAAGAAATTTAAGGTTTCACAGTCGGCTGGGAAACTCATGGCAACGATTTTTTGGGACTCAGAAGGAATATTATTGATAGATTATAAAGATAAAAGCATTTCTATAACGGGGGAATACTACGCTTCAATCTTAGAACAGTTAAAAGAAGCCATCAAAGAAAAAAGACGGGGAAAATTAACGAAAGGTGTCCTGCTATTGCATGACAATGCTCCCGTTCACAAGAGCCGAGTCGCACTGGCTGCCCTGCATAAGGTGGGCTTCGATATTTTGAATCACCCACCCTACAGTCCAGATTTGGCTCCGAGTGATTATTATCTCTTTCCAAAAATGAAAAAGAATTACGTGGTAAGAAATTTTCAACTGATGAGGAGGTTAAGGAGGCGGTTTCGGCGTATTTTTCAGACAAAGATAAAACTTTTTTTTACGAGGGAATAAAAAAACTAATTGAAACATCTGAAAAATGTATTCGTGTTGCAGGGAAATATATAGAAAAAGAAAAATAATTTTGTGTTTTTATTATTACTCAATACCCTCCATTCCGCGAACTTAAAAACGCCCCCTCGTATGTTTATTATTAATTTAATAGATAAACTGCATGATGATTTTTTTTAACTGTTAACTGTTTAATACATGCAATAAACACAAGATTATTTACTCCTACGTTAAAATTCCTGCAGATTAAACGCAGATTAAAATCTCAGTCAAAAGTCAGACCATTTGACGCAGACATATTTCTGATTAATTACATAGTAAGTTTTACAATTAGGTCAATTGCCGAAATACGACATTTCTATTGATTGTCAAGAAATAATAGACAATTTTATAAAAAGACAATTTTGGAAATCGAGTTACATATGATATGAGTACTAGAGCCATTTCAAACAAAAGTTTTTCGCGGGGCGCAAGTGGAGAATTTTACATTGTCATAGATTACAAGTTAATGCTTGGAGATGCGACATTTTTATTATTCTGACTATGTGAATTTCATGTCAACTTCATTATTTTACCTCTGCACCTACCGCATCATGTTTCTACATCACCTAAAGGTTGACTGGGAGAGAATACCCTATGGCATTATGTCCGCCTTTGTACAACATGTGCATTAAGTATAAATAAATAAATTTCATTTTAAAAATAAAGTTCGTAAGTGTATTATTGTAATAAAAAAATATAACAATGTATTTTGTAATAATATTTAATTATTTTAGTGAATACTTGTCATTTAGATAAATAAGTATTAGCCTGATCAGCATTAGCTTCATTGTTCAAGCGAATTTTCGTTGATTCTATACCGAACCGAATAAGATGTGTAAATATTTCTTAAATAAATACATACTTCGTACTCATGTATTGTTAGTGAAAATTAAGTAAAAATAACAAAGTTAAATATAAAGTGATAATAAGTTCTACCATTTAACTTTCTTCCTAATGAATAGATTTTTAAATTAATTTAACACGCAAAGTTACATTGTTGAGTGTTAACCACAATTTTGGCAATCGCTCACTAAGCGCTTAGCAGAGCGACTACTTGCGTTAGTGTGCGTCGATGTCTGTTCTATACCTAGTAATAGTTCAATGATTTCAGGTCAAGTTATATTTTGTATGTTACGTGTTCCATACGCCACCTTTAACTAGCTACACGAAAGCGGTTGTCATGACACTATTGGTGATTTTTTTAAATGTTTATATGTGAAGCGTATTAACGTTATAAACGTATAACGGCACATATCAGTAACTATGGAATGCGATAAACAGTCATCAAAAATCGATAACCTCGATAATTTCACTTTCCAAAAAATAGTAGCCCAATCTGTGGCGTTCAAAAGTTTATCCGTATTTGATACTCCCATCGCTGAAAGTCACATAATATGCACAATTAATCGTGAAAGGCTTATTAAAACGTAGAATTAAATTTTAAGCTAACATACAATATTTACGTTCTACTGAAGTTGTGAAATCCCGGTAGGCGTTAAATAATATGTACTGTCCTTAATCATACTGCGACAGTCTATATGTAGCAAAAATAAAATGGATTTGTCCAACCATAAGACTGTGAGTAGCCGTTGAACATAGCATAATTTGATTCCACTTACCAGACATTCTACACAATAATATGTATAAAAAGACTAACGTATAACATTGATAAGATACAGCAGTTTATTACCATTCCAATGCAATTTATGTAAACACCCAAACTATTATCGCAGAGATAATACACAATACAATAACTGAATGTTACATCATAATGTCATAAAAGCATTACTTCGAGATAGACAAAACACTGTAATTATTAAGTACAAAATAGGCGCAAAAAGAATTGTTTATTGGTTCACGGTACATTAACAGAACAATTATCATTGTTTGAAACAAGAGCACGTGCGATCCGTACCTACGCTTGACTATATTGTATGTTAATTGTTAGTCGCACGCTTATAAGTCGGTAAAACACCTACTAATGTTGGTGTATTTTGTAATAAATCTTAAACTAAGTTACGGCTTAATTCAAATAATCAATAATGGTGGAATGTGTATTGGTCTCATACAAAAAAATATGATTCATATGTAGGTCCATGACAGGCACTTCAATAAACAAACCTTTGTGCTTCGAGTGTTATATAAATTTAAGCCTTAATGTTGGAATTTAGAACTACTAAAGGTAAGATTAATAGAGTGAATTACGGGAATAGTGTCCAATCAGTTATCCTCACCAGCAATTTTTGATTTTAAGTTTTACTGAGTAGGGGAAAGTCCCCTAGTGGCGGACACCTAAGGTTATTTATAAATAAAACAGAAAATATCTCAGGAATGTTTATTAAATTATGACTTATATTAGACAACAAAGTTAGAAATCAAATTAAATTAACAAAAATGCAACCTCTGTTAAAAATTAATTAATACTATCAATCAAACTTTGGTAACAAAAAATATAATTTTAATAAGTGGCACCTAGTACCGGACGAATATTTATGCCATACCCCTAGCACCGGACATTTCAAAACAACCTGCATCGATCACATATGTAGCCATCTCCAGACTCTGGAATGTCGGCACATGCTTCATGTACCCACCCACGACAGGATGAGCACTGGATCCAGTCTTCGTCAGTGTCTTCTAAGCAAACTACGCAAATTGTTAAGTTTGTGTTAGATGTTTCAGTTAATGCTTCTACTTCACTTCCTTTCTTTCCTTTAGCTTTCACGTTTTTCGCTTCTTTTTCCTTGTCTACGCTCTTCCCTTTGGTTTTAATTCCTTTGGTTTGCTTACCTTTACCTCCCATTGCTACTTCAAACTTAGATTTTATTTCCTTCTTTTTATCTTTCATATTCTTTTCATTTTCTTTTTCTTCTGCCACTTTTTTGTATGGCGATGAAGTTAAAATTTCACTTCGTTCACTCTTTCTTTTTCGAGATGCTGTTCGTTTTTTTGCTGCCTCAGGCAACGGTGATAAGTTATGGATTATCTGTCTCACTAATAGATTGTTCAGATTCTTTCATTTGCTCTTCTATGATTAAATTTGATACCACGACAGCTTGTTCGTTGTTTAGTGCATTAGATGAAGTTTCTGTTTGTTCTAGTGGTATATTAGTCATATCTGCAGCCAAATAATCTAGGTCAGAAAATAAATGCCTGTCAAATGGATGGATTCCAGTGCATTTGAATCCAGATACTGCAATATCCAATCGAGCTACTTTTATAAATGCTTCTTTGACCAAACCAGCAATGTCGTAATCCGTTATCCGACATCCAGCATTTATTCTCATCCACAAGTCGCATTGTTGGTTGTATGCGTCTTTAAATGGCTTCATAAATGTTCTGTCCAGAGGCTGAAGCTTGTGCGTAGTGTGTGGTGGTGAACTCATCAAGTGAATATGATTTTCTCTGCAAAAATTGATTACTGCCAATGTCTTGTGGCTGCAATGGCCATCCAGTAGAAGCAACACAGGGTTCTCTTTGGTTGGTTGCGTGTGTTTGACGAATATTCTTAGATATTGCAAAAAAAAGTCACTATTCATCCACCCTTTTGGCTGGGCCACACCGATGCTCTCATCTGGAGCATTCATCATTAGCCTTTCATTCATTCTTTGCCTCGGAAATACAAAAAATGGGGGTATGTAGTGACCGTTAGCACTCATACAGAACAAAACTGTAATATTTTTGCCTCTCTCAGCAGAAGTGAGCTTACCTACTTGACGGATGGCTTTCGGAGCGAGAACTTTTTGATGTTTGTGCACGCAACTAACACCAGTTTCATCACAGTTATAAATTCTTGAGGGTGTGAATTTGTACTGTTTCATCAGCTTTTCAAGGTTGTCGTAGAATAGATCCACTTGTGGTTTGTTAAATCCCACGGCGCGCATCATGCTTGTCGATTCCGGTGCTCTCAACGAAATGTCAGAATGCCTTTCCATGAAGTCGTAATAAAAATGTTTACCAGCACTGCCTTTTTCTTTATTAAATCGATGAGGAATCTTCATGACTTCAGCTAAGTCATATGCTAATTTTAGAAACTCCTTTTTCATGAGCGGCATGCATCTATTCGTTAAATCTTTAATGTGGTCCACCAAAACTTGTTCATACTCTGCTGAGAAGGTGTTGGTGAACCTACCTAACTGTGGTTTCATTGTTACTTCTTCTCCTCGATTTAGGGCCTTTATTTTATCGTGTAGAGTGCTTTTAGGAATATTGTATTGCATTGCAGCTTGTCTTACACTCACTTCTTTTGACATAACCTTATCAATAGCAGTTTGTAAGCTCTGTGGCTCCCAGGATCCTTTCTTTTTCTTCTCTTCCATTTTAATTATCTTTTTCTTTTATACTATAAAACAAAATTAAATAATTAGAATAAAATAGGTAATTTCTTACAAGAAATATCAATATGTTTATTGTCCGGCACTAAGGGACGACTTAGTGTCCGGTGCTAAGGGACATACATTTTCGTTCATTAGGTGGTACCTACTATAATTGTTTAAAAGATTTAATAATATTCTACCATTTTACGGATAACAATCAAGTACTACTTTTATCTTTGAATACCACTCAAATGTAAATGCATAAATATACTTGAATTACTTACATTGATATTTAGATGACGCCGTGATTTCGCGCCTAAAACAGCAAACGGTTGCTCCCGCCGCGGCCGTGTGCGTCACTGGCGAGACGCGGCGCGTGGTCCTGTACCTGTGTGCCCTCCCCGCCCCTTTCACTTGTATTTTAAATCGAACAGGTTTATACTCGCTTGAATAGTACGAGTGTCCGGCGCTAGGTGCCGTCCGGCGTTACGGGACTTCCCCCTAATTTTACGACGTCTTAGTAGTAAGTAAGTAGTTTATGTTTTTACAGTAATCTAGGTATGCCTGCTACGTTCAACTTTGTTAATTAGTGAGTTTATGATTTTCATAAACATTTCATAAATACCTTGTGACTTGGGTAAACAAAGACGTTGTTCATTTGAGCTAAATTAACATACTGCCTGTGCTTTAAGGATAAATTAAGAATTTAAATAAACTATTGGTCTATGGCTGTTTAAGATAGAATATATAAATCTTCTATAAGAGATCAAACTTTTGCTTCTTTCTTTTTCAAGTGTTCACTAAAAAGAGTGCCCATATAAACAATATGTTTCGTGTCACGCTATTTAAAATGATAGCAAGACGACTTAAAAATAAACTTTTTAACACTTTGTGTGGTGTGTTCATAATTTAATGGAATGTTTTAAAATGGTGTGACTAATACTAACGATAAATACGCTTAAACTGACTAATGAGTGAGAATCTTTCTGTTCTGAAAAGAAGTGGCGGGCACTTATTATACTCGTAATTACCCAGTACCCAGCCCGTACCAAAACAGGAAAAAAGAATTGTGTGGTCAGCCAGTACAATTTATATTCCTGATAAGATACCGACTTATCATCCTTTTTTATAATCTAATCAATTAGTAGGTACACATCAAACTGTTTATTAAGAATAAAAGAGTAAAAATGACTTATATTGTTAAAAATGGAAAAGGATCACGTTTCAACGTATCATCAGCTGTCAACCATTATATTTTTAGTGTTCCAAACTAAGCTGGGATCGGTTTTAAGCCTACTATTATCAGCATCACATGACATCAACAGGCTTACCGGGCTTACAGGCCACCACTTAACACAAGGCCTCTCCTTAGAAAAAGAGCCAACATTGGCCTACTATATCACGCTGGCTAAACTGTTGGTACAGAGTTTGTGTTAAATTTTCCTTCTCTTTGCAACGATGTTATCTTGCGTAATTTGTTCCCTTACTCATCCACGGGATTGTGATACTGTATTCTTAATCTGTCACCACATGGAAAGTCTACTACGATATATCTAAATGTCGATTTTACACGCGGAGCGAATGTCATCCGGCATCCAGAACCTAAGAGTTGAGATCTAAGTTCTGTAGAAAGAAAGTTGTCGGTCTTTTTAGAGCTCCAACTACCCGTAACAATAGTCACAGATGTTCGTATGACGACCGGGATTGACGGCTTAATGTGCTCTCCGAAGCATGAACTGTTAATAATGTTTTATGAATGGTCACCCATCCATAGACTGGCCTGACTAAGGTTATTTAACTTCGGAATGTATTATCTAATTTGGTAACCTACTCGGTTGCCACTTACACATGAGTACCTCTATATTCATAGTTAGGTTTTAAATTAAATATTCTTTCTAAAATAAAATGTGTTAATATTTAGCCATATAATTGATTAATAACTACTTAATGTATAACTGGACGTAAAAGCTTGAGGGTCTTGCTAGAGGGTTGGCATTTAAATTAAAAATGTAAGAGCTTTGTACCATTACTTTGAATTTCAAGCCCGGTGACAGGTCAAATGAATAAAATGGAATTGAACGGCCGATTTTCCACTGGTTAACAAATATTTGTCATTAACTATACAAAAATTATAACGGAAGATCGATTTCATTTTATTTTCAGGGTACATTAGATAAGGTTGGCAATGTTGCAAAGTAGACAGAAAAGCGAACTGTAACATTTTAGCAAAAAATCAGGGTCATTGTTCGACCTTGCCAAATATGTTTGTGATGTAAGTCGACATACATACTTCAACCTTTCTTACTTTTATGATGAAACTTAAGGGACTAATGCAAGCAGACAAGGAGTGTACAAAGCCCAAATACTGATGTGACCACTAATATCCATTATTCATACACTCTATCAAAGCACAATCTGCGACAAGAGTATTTATTTATATCCTATGCTATTGCTCAAGCTAAACGTTTATTATGGGAAACGTTCAGCTACGCTCAAGATTATAAAACCAGATCCAATAAATAAATAAAAATAATTTTTACATTTCAATATTCATAACAAGTATGTTATACAAATAACAGAACTGCAAAAACTATGTTCGACTTAATTTCAAATACCACGATAATGTTGAAAACATTCAACATGGTTATACTAGTGCATTATCGTCGATTGCGCAGTCAAGTATGTGAAGAGAACCCAAATAGCACAACTAAGGTGAATTTAGTCATATATTATTATCATTACAGTAACAGACACAATTCGAAATAAGCGGAGCGAAGAGCGGTGACACCTCATGCGAAACGCGACAAGTTGACGAGTCATCGTTAAGTAAACCCGGACAAGTTTTGAACGATATGCTTTCATACTTGACATAAAAAATCTTCCATCGGAAAAAAACACACTTCATAACTTAAACAACCGAAGCTACGTATTTAACCCGGTATCGTTTGAAGCCTTACGTGGGTACAGCGCATGACGCTACTATACGTTCAGAATATTAGTACAATAATTAATTATTATGCCATTGTCTACAAACAGAATAGGTGCTGTTCCATATTGCCGCGATCAATACAGTTTTCGTAATTTAACATTGTCCTAAACCTCGGATACACAAATTGATCATAAAATACTGGATCTCTTAGAATAAAAGAATACCCAAGAAATTAAAATGAGTAAGATTTTATGATTTTATTTAGTAATCAAGAAAACAATGTAGCCGTAGCTAATATTTGTGAAATCACTGATAAATACCAACTAGTAGCTAGTGATTTTACGAACATGACCTGGAAGAAAGGACAAAGAAGGATCGTGTCAAGGACAGGTCGAGGATTCTGCGCAGTAAAAGGTCAGAAATTCGACTAACAGTGTGGAATAGACCGAAAGTTACTTCTTGTAAAATGTGTCAAAAGCTAACAAAGCTACTTTGAAAATTTCAAACTTTCAGTTTTTTGTCATTCCCTTAGAGAATTAAAAAAATATTTCTGTGCTGCCTTACTTTTTCAAATACACTTAATATGGTCATTAAATTATATAGTTGGTCTAGACTTTTGTACGCACTCAAGTAATCCTACAAAGTGCGTACTAAAATGTTATAAACGTCAGTTACCGACATTTAACAATATATTATGTAGCACTGCACTTACTAGCAGATTGTATTTTACGAAATATAAGAGGTAGTTTTTAGTTTCTGCAGAACAAAATAATCAATTTGATTGGTACGAGTGCGTCTTTTAAGTAGGTGAAACTGGTATTACATGTTGAAACATATTTGTTTTGTTAAAAATACAATCACCGCATTATTCTACTTGAAACGTTTAATGAAATGGAATTTTAGTTTACGATTCAACATTAAACTGTGTATTGCGCGCAGCTAGCAACTTTAGCTAGGTCGTATCATCACCCTGACCTATTTACAAGTAAATCTGCGCTAGCCGTTGCGCCTACGCAATGTTACCTAGTCAAACGCCTGTTATCGTACATTTGAAATTGAATATCTAATAGTCTGCCTTCCAAGAAGGACGATACGTTAAACTGACAACATGTATATACAATTACACTAAATATTTTTTAGTACTTATACTATACAAATGTGTATTAAGCAAATATGCACTGCACTGTTGTTCGTTCTGTGAAATGAATAATTACAGTCATAATACTTGTATCGTTGTTGACGTTCTTAATACAACAATTATATGTACATGTGGATTAAATGAATTCAGAAATAGCGCGCAGCGGTTTTATCGCATTTCAACAGAAAATAGGATCAATTTAATGGCGTCAAATGCACATGTAGATAGGATTTAAAATTGGTAAGCCAGAAGTAAACTCGCTTATTCATATGAAAAAAGTGTCTAGAGCGCTTGCTTTCTGCATCAGGCCCTTAATTAGTAGAAGCTGCCTTATGTGAGTCTCTAAAGGAGTTGTTCGAGAATCTCAGCCATTGGCCAAGTTCGAGAATCTCAGCCAACTCATGCGCCATATAAAGATCTGCACAATGATTACCGAACTCACACCCGATATGTCGACCAACTCATATACATATATTTATATTTAATTTGTTATGATTGCTGTCATGACTATCGGTGATGTCAAGAGTCATTGCTCGTCAGTCTAATAGCTCTATTATTACTATATCAGGCTTATTGGCAACAATAGTCCTATCAGTGATAATCGACCAATTTCTGTACAATGTTGCACGACTATTATCAAGAACTAGGTCGAGCACACACTTGTATTACGGCAACTTCGTAGGCACAAGGTTTATACATATTGAAGATCAAGTTGCTGATGGCCTGTCCTAGCCACTTGATTCTATTCAACCTATCATCATCCACTGCTGAACGAAGGTCTCCCCCAAGGAACGCCAACTGGCAATTCGCATCCATCTGCTGCCAGCCACCTTCTTTAAGTCACTGCCAGCCACTTGATTATGAGCGTTATATATGAGAAGATAGAAGTGTATCAAGATTGCACTGGAATAACTTGATATCAGTAGGACTTTTGCTCTAGTGCAGTTTTTTGATCACGTACTTACTATAAAATTAAATAAATAAAAAAAAACAATGTTAAAGTGACTTGATGTCGGCTTTCCACAATACCATCCCACAAGGTAGTTTTTACAGCAGTTTAATAAAATTAATCAACCATCTTGACAAACATTCTAACAGCTTCTCTTATTAGAACTGGTAGAACCATTAAAACTTACGTTACGGAACTTACATTCTTTTTTAAAATAAAAAATATAAGGAGTGCGGAATTAACAAATATAGACAAGCAAAGTAATTAAGGCTCTTATCTTTTGTGACACTTCCTTAGATAGGTAGTCTAATTAGTAGGGTAATACCGATGCAGCTCTTGAAGCGTACACTTTTAATCAGGGTTTTAAATGAAAAAAAAAAGCTTCTATAAAATAGGGATCTTAACTGCTCAAGTTAAATTACCAAAATACTAGTTAGGTTTATTTCTTGCCGGATATTTTTATGACGGACATAAGTCTATAAGGCTAAATACTAGTGTGCGATAAAGCTACATATTTTATATTGTTGCACATAGTTCATAAATAAAATATTAAAATAATAAGGAAGAACAAAACAATTACTACATAATTATATCACTTATATTGGTTAATAAAGGATTAGAACTTTAAAAGCAAATGTTTATAAATAAATAATAAATCAATCAAGTGTGACTGAAATCGAGAAGTGGTAATTCGTAGACGAAAATGTTACCGCATTGCAATTAATTTGTAAGTTGACGTAGAAACGAGATTATTTCGTACGGTGTCAAATTACAGTAGGTATTTGAGCCGACGGAGTCGTTCGCTCTTCGCAACGAGATGCCGGAGAGACATCTGCCGCAGGCTCCCTGAATGTTAGATATAATTTTCACTTTCTTCTGCGATTGATTCTGATTACGTTGAGATCGAGGGTGGATGACTTGTTACTTTCGAAAAATTTGGCATTACGTTTATTTAGAATGTTTCCTATCAAATTAATAAATTAATATAATCCTCAACACAAGTGGTATATTTAGACGAGGGCAAAAGGAGCTATCTCTTCAATAAAAGTAATTAGAAGAAGAAGACTGTTGCCATTACCATTTTGTAAAAGTCAAAACGATTGTATGTTTTCTTTATTTTTTTTTAATTTAATATGCTCACTAAGATTTCATACGTATTAGAACAGCAGACGTTCTAACAACAACAACGTGATATGACATACAAGCTAGTTTTTTGTTTACTAAATAGTTTCTTAGCTATAGCTTATCTGAACCTTCTTAACTGCAACGCTCAATACGAGCAATCATTGTATTCAATACTGCTTATTATTGTAAAAGGAGGCATCTAACCTAATCGTCAATTTTGACTTATTTTATTATACATTAGTAAGTAAAAAATTATAAGGTCGGTTATCGTTATACTATAAGTTTATTTAGGCCATTTGACTTTTAGCTTTATGCTGAAAGAATCAAAGCTGTGAACTGAGTCACGTAAGGTCAAACAGTTAATAAGTTCTTAAAATGTGAAAATATACTGCCATGAAAATCAATATAAACGAACTCGAGACTTTATATTTGCGGTTTTAACGCTAGGTTTATACCCGTTCTGTACGTTTTGTAACTACTATGTGTAATATTGATTGCACTGTAACACATAAATATGTATTCTGCTGCAAACCACTAGGAACTAGAACACACACTAGCAACATGAAAATTGTTTTAAAATAAACTCAGGTTACATTAATTTTGTCGGAGTACTTACTGCTTGTAAGACAGACAGACATAGCAAGACCAATGCCCTAATCAGTTCCACCTGGGTGCATAAGTGGTTGTAATCGTGTTAGAAGTGGTAGTCAATATTAATTAAATAAGTAATAAGTTTGAATTAACGATTTAATCTTATTAAAGTTGTAACTACAAACACGTCATCTTTAATTATGCGCTCCATGTTGAGTCGTTCACCACTCCACTGATATAATATTTTGGACCAACTTACCAATGTTTTCATGAGTGCAGATAATTCTTTGGTGACGACAGCAAACTTGAAGAATGCTGCACCGATATCTGGCTCGGAGTCTTTGCTGAGCGCATTTCCTCCAAGCCGTTCCAGCGCCCGTGATAGATACATCTCATTGTCCACGTGTGCTGTATAGAAAAAGCAAAGTTCTAACAAATTTGTAATATTTTAATATAATACTAAGAACGAGTTGAGTGCTCTGTTTGATGACGTTGCGCATGCGCAATGCAATTTTATCAAGTGTTGACATCAGAATTGATAGCAATGGATGATAAACAGTGAAACCTTCACTTATTAGAAATTTTCTTCGTTCTAAAGTATGAATAGGTATTCTAATCAAGTTTAACATACCAGACAGTAAACCTTTTATTATAACTAAAACTGTATTACCAAATTAGTTCGTATTATGAGAAGTAAATTTTAAAAACGTTCGTGTACATATAAGTAAATATAAAAAAAAACCATATTCACTAAGTTCAATTAATAGAAGAAATAAGCAGTTTACACAGATTCTAGGTTATTTCATAAAGGCTAGTTTTATTTTACTTTAGCTGTCGGACATTTAATTAGTTTGTCAGATGGAAGTCTGTAAAAGAGAACAGTCGGCAATTTGTTGTGCTTAAGAATAGCTGATACGTTTCTACGTTATTATAAACTACGCAAAACAAAATAAGGGATAATAAAATAACAACTCAAGACAACTCAACGCAAGACTTTTTAAATTAATGGTCTTTATTTTGTTTGACGTATTTTGACGCAATAATATATCTATATATTCTGATTTATAAAAATACTTATCTCGACTTTATTATTAACACATTGCAAAGGTAAACAATCCTAGTCAAGTCAGTTCATGTATGAGTGACTATTTCTTAACACACTGAGTCTCCTCCGTACCTCGGCGAGCATACGAGTATTAGGCCGTCGGTCTCGGTTGCGATACGAACACCTTCGGCAACCGTTACGGGTAGTTGGAACCCTCAAAAGTCTGACTAGTCTTTCTATAGAACTTCAATGTCGCTTTAGATTGTGGAGGTCTGATATCAGTCACTGCACGTAAAAATTGAAGTTCAATCGTGTGGCAGTAGACTTGAGCCGACCTCAACTTGTTTGGAAAAAAAGTAAAAATATATTGTGAGTAAAATTTTTATGTTTAGTAATTTTAGAGATAAGTTTAATGTAATTTAATTGATATCTTACTGATGACTATCAAAAGTATTTTTGAGACAATCATAGCAAATTCTTTTATTTAAAAAATAACACAGTTCAGATAACATTTTATTATTTCTTTCTTTGATTCAAAATTTGACACTACAATGAAAATTTAATTATTTAGTCGTATTTTTATATTATTTCTTAAAATTTGTAACAGTACATCGAAAAAGTCTTAAAGATCCGTGTCACGGCCCACATTTGCCTAGCACAATCCCGCCGACGCATTCTGAATATTAAATGGCAAAGCACAGACCTAACGCTTTTCAATTTCTCCGTGGAATACTTTTTTAACCTTCCACTTAGAATGGGTTACATCGCCCATAACATGTCGTCGAAATGGCAAAATTATCATAATTATCTTTTGGTTTCAATTAAAGTGTATTTTAAAGCGGACAAGTGAGAGACTGACTCATATATTCGTTTCGTACATTATAAATGCGTTGATAGTTTGCCCGTCTCGAAAGTCGATTCCATATTTTACATTTTAATTTGTAGTTTTCGAGTGTCTCTACTACTAATTAAAAGTAATCATACACAATTTAAAGCAAAAACTACAAATTCATAATTTAAAAAATGTATGTAAAAAATGTATATATATGTAATATAGTTATAAATTAATTACTTACGAATTTACCCGTTAGTTGTTCTATGAGACTGTGTCTCGTCGAATATTCTAGGTCAACGGTTAGTAGCCATAGATTTTGATATATCAACAAGATGTTAAACTATGGTTTAATTTGTCGAACCTTCGATAGCTTTCACTTAAAAAAATGAAGTGATCGCATATATAAATATTCGACCTTATATCACTCTGGTCAAGCTTGTCCAATGTGCTCTAGTGTGGGTAACCACACTTGGATTTTTAAAAATCCAAGGTAAAGATCTCTTACCTTCATCGTGAGTTTAACTCTAAGGCACTATGTAATGGTAGTGTTACACAAGCTTAATATAATACGTAAGGCTTCGTTTCAATACTAAGGTTGTTGACAATCAAGTCAATTTAATTTTCTTTATTAAACGTCTATTTGGTACGCTCTGTAGAAAGTAAGAAATAATAACTTATGAGCTCGTCTATTTCCAAAACATTAACTTTTACTATTTGTTTAAAAATAGAAACATATACGGCAGCCATTATAGTTTTGTTTAGACAACAATTTCGAAGCGATACATAACTCTCGATTCATGGTAATTTTTCTTTTAAACAAAATATTCAAATCTGTTCACAGTTGATAAAAATATACAACAGAAACAAAAAAAAACAGTAAAAACGGTCAACTCAAGCTTAATTAAACGCTACCCTTGTAAACACATTCAGTAATTTGATGTTGCTTACACTCACAATTATTGTTTTTTCATTTTGAGGGTAAAACGTAGGTTTGTGAAAGCTTTTTATTCATTCATTCCTAAAAATACCTCTTTTTTATATAGCTCATTATGACAACATGCCTATTTTGGTTTTATGTAATATATGCATTTTCGAGTCAAAATTGCCATTCACATACAGGAATACAGGAGATAAAATTTTGCATTTGTTTTTGCGGATGCGTAAAATCCAGCACTCATTAGATTACTAATACCTACTTCCTTATCAAATATTTAAAACGATAGTATAAATAACTTTAGTTACATGTAAAGGAGACAAGTAGAACTCCGTGGTGTTGCCTGCGCCAAGGTGTTTAATCCTACTAATATTATAAATGCGAAAGTTTGTGAGTATGGATGCTTGTTACTCTTTCACGAAAAACTACTGGATGGATTTGGATAAAACTTTACTGCAATATAGGCCATATATCGGAGTAACATATAGGCTACAATTTGTAATGATTTTATGTAATTTTGGCCGTAATATAACGATACATGTCAATTAAATCGTAAAAAAAATTTGGCTACTGAGAGTTATCTTAGTGTACGCTGTCTAAACTATTGGAGTTACACAAATGATGTACCGTGGAATTGTTTGTATGTTAAAAAAGTATATATTTATTTAAAATGATCTGTCACGAAACTTAATGAGGCAGACCAAATTCACGCGAACGAAGCCGAGGGCAAAACCTAATCAATTATCAAGTATAATTCAACTTGTAAGAGTATATCATTTCTGTTTCACTGAAAATTTGCAGACATTTGGCTATCCATAAATGTAGCCATGTGAAATATAATAAACGTGAGGTTATATTTTAACTAGGTTGTAGTTTTATCAATATCCGGTTGATAATCGCAGTCATTTCTCAAAAATAGACGGTCCAATAATTCAAAATGGCAAGGTCCATCGAATAGTTTTTGAGATACGGAAAGTGTGCACTCAAAACGAATGGAAACGAGTCATTGCAGATTTTTTTGACTGTTTGCCTGGTGCTGTCATCGATCTGAATGATTAAAAAACTTGATTCACTATGAATCAATCCCCTCTTCTCCCCACTTCATACCACTAAATCTCAACCCACTACGTTATTTTTCCAACTCATCCCAGGTTTTATTCCAGAGAAAAAAGAAAAAAGATATAATTTTCACATTTTCACATTTGGAATCGAAGTGTGTAATCAAAGAGTGAACAGTTGAACGTACGTCCTACACAGAAATTATAACAGTTAACAGGTAAAGTGTTATATTTCTGTAGCTTTATTAAACAATAAAATTGATTGTACGAGTATACATGATTGTGCAATTCGTACTTTTTAGTACTAGTTGTGATGGGATGACTTAAAAAGAGAAATTGGAACGAGTTGTAAACAAAAAATTAATTTTAAAAGTGGGACGAGTACGGAATAAGCATTTGGGATGATATAAAAATGGGATGAAGACGGAACAATCCGATTCTCATACACATATTTATACTTTATCGTTTTAGTTAGAATTGATTTTTCCTGTATATTTTTCTTTCACTTTTCTTGGTTCCTAAATAGAAATTGGTACTATATTTTGTGCTCTTTTTGGAAAAAAAATAACGTTTTTCTCATACACATTTCAATTAGTTTACTGCGGGGTCCAAAATTACCCTTCTCCTTGTTTTAAAATTTATTTAAACAGTTTTAAAAGTACCAATAAAACGTTTCCCAAACACCATTACCTTCGGAATCTTGGCACGATTCCAAGCACGGTTGTATCGCTTAGTCACAAACCTAACCTAAACGATCGGTGCTCATCGACGTAAAAAACATCTTCATAATTAACTTCTTGGAAACAATATAAATATTGAATGGTAATCTTCCCTAAGCACTGCATCATCATTATATAGGCACGCTGGTGTTTTTGTTTCGTTGTTTTTGCAGGCGCGTGCTGGCAGGGCGTGCGACCTTGCCAGCTGTGCCGGTGTAATCCGAACTCGCACGACCGGTTCCGAGCGAAAACTTTGGCTTAATGCTGCAAGATGCCTAATTCAATAAACAGAACTTAGTACTCAATGAATTTTTACAGGTAAACACTACCATTATTAGAAGAAAAAAATAATGTTATTTTAAAATTCAAATTCGCATTTAATAAAATGATCAACTGTTTAGTTACCCAATAATCATGTACATTATATATACAATTATGCAGAGTTCGTAAGTGGCACAGTTAAATAATATCATATTTAGTCATTGCATGTGACTCTAAACTCTAATATGAGGTAAGACGGTCACGTGTTATCTTATCATTTAGGTAACATTTAAATAAGGCTTTTAAACGCGACTAAGAAATTAAAAAGTGACTAAAATTTCACAGTTATAGATGATGGACTGCACAAGAATGCTTATTATAGCTCCATATCTATTATATAATTACGATAACACTAAAATAAATATTATTACAAATCGAGAGAAATAGCAACTGTTAGTTATACTGCCAAAATACTTGTACATCTGGGTTTCTGAATATTAATCTAACCTGTCTAGTACACTATTCTGTGGCGAGCAGACATTCGACCTACTTTCCTTGACAAGTCGCATATGAAGGGAAATTCATTCGTGACCGGCCACCGTCACTCGAATTGATTTGAGAGTTATTTCAAATTTAGTCATGTTTGCTTAGATTAACTAAAATGTACATTCCAAAATACCAAAGAAAACTATTCTCATTGTAGAAAAGTAAATGAAAATACTTTACCAAAGTTACTTTGTTTTAAAAACGTTTCCTTATAAAAGTCAAACAATGGTCATTTTATTCAAAAATAGTTTAAAACTTTACGGAATCCTCACAACCAAAAAAATTAAAGGCATTTCGCATAAAGTCGATTACAACTACCATATTTAAATAAATGACAATTAGTAAAGTTACGCAAGTTGTTAGCACGTTTAAGTATTTTTTTATGTTTATACATACAAACAAGAATAATTAACAAGAATTAATGCTTATAGTTGGATAGGCAAATGAATATTTGAACACCATAAGATTACAATTTGCTGCACTTGCTTCTAATTACAAATTACAAAAATAATTGTAATATATTGATTGATTATGTACGTATATGGTATATACGCACAATAATCAATCTACCAATCCCTAGGTCAAAATGACCTATCTAAGGAGAATGTCCTATGTCCAGAAATGAACTGTTAAAATCTGTTAGAGGTTATTAGTATAATGGTATAGTCTCATAGAACTATCCAAAATATGTAAGTTACGTAGGTATTATACTTATATGAAAACCTTATGTTTCGTACATTATCTTTAAAATCACATCGTTGCACGTTGTAGTTCGTCGTCAAAATTCTGACTATCACAAGATGCGGTTCACTGTCATTGTGATCATTATAGTATTATTGCTCCTTCATATAAGAAGTGAATGGAGTGTCTATCAATTATGTGGTATTATATATCTACAAGTAATGTTTGTTGTGATATTTGGGTCATTCTAGTTCACCGAGTTGAACAGCCTTTCGTCCTAGGAAGCCGGTTTTGGTTGTTGAGAACATAAGCTGTTTTTGTACATACTAAATATACCTACCTAGTGTTTATATTGCGAATAGGGAAGATGCAAATATATTAAAACTACATTAAAAATTGTAGTTAATGTGTACTGAGCATGTAGAATATTCTATAATACAACTTTTGTTTTAAACACTATTGTTTATATATTTACCACGATTTTAAAAAAGAAAGCTATAAGTGACATATTTGACCTTTTACTTTTTATTGTTAGTGGCAGATCTGCAAGATTTATTTGCTACTTTCGACAAGATCAACAAACTAAAAGTACCAACTCATAAACTTTGTAAAACATTCTTCTCAGTTACTTATTAAGATATCATTTCATCTATGACTAATATTATTTTTCATCAACAGTGATTCAACAATTGTAATTGTTTAAAATGAGGTAACAAATAAAAAAGTATTGTAGCTTAATTCCACATAGTTCTAGCAAAAAATATGACTTTTAAAGGTCTTTCGTTGTGTACTCGTATAATGTAGCTGTTAGGTATACATACTAAGATATAAAATGGATTTTTGCAGATATAGAAAGAATATTGGTTAGAACTATTGTCGAAACAAATGAGGTGTTTACCCAGGTCAAATTATATAGAGTACACTGTTATAATATAGGTTAAGATTGAACATTATAAAGTGTTAGATATTTTTTTAAATGTGACAATAATCCACGTTCTGCTGTCATACCAAATTTGGAACACATAATTGAAGACACCCTATGAAGATCGTGGACTCTTTGACTGTGAAAATCTATAAAATTTTACTATGCAGTTACGTGTTGTGTTTCACAAACATCTTATGAGCTCAATGATTTACGACGGAAACCATAAAGAATTTGTAAATGTGTTATTTAACACATAAGTTCCCTAAGTTTGTCTTCAATTATAATCACTTTCTATTATTTTATTATGCTTTCACTCAAGCTACAGCTATCGTCAAATATGCCTCTATAGGTCCTTTGAAGTCACCGTCCTACATACATTTAGTAATATGTAATTTATGCGCCGAAGATGAGTCGAAGTTTTCAAGTACCAAAATGGAATTTATTTTTATAAACAGCCGAACGGTGCATCGGATATTCGGTCTATTCCAGTCTGATCTATTCATACCATATAACTTCCTCTATGTCTATTTTTACTCAAGTTTCGTTCTACTGTCGCACGTATAACGTGTCACTAGAAAGTGGAATCCAAATAAACTGCCTCACAACGGATATTGTCCGTAATTCCGTACGCCATGAACTAACACAAAATAGGGGAATTTCAATGTTAATAAAAGTGAGTAGTTTATCATTGCAGTTACATTATAATTATCTTTGTTGAAAGATAGCTTAACATTTAGCTTAAGCTTAAAGTTTTGAAACAACTGATAATAATCACATAGCAATTAGAAAGGTACATAAGACAAAAAAATAAACTACTTTAAAAAATCCTTAAAACAGATGAATACCTACTTTTCCTGAATACTGTAATATTAAATTTATTAACTATATATATTATATTTACATTTTAACTTTTAAAGTGTTTATTATGTCAAAATTGTTAAATAAAGTATCATATCAAAGTTTAATATTAATAAGTTGCAGTGCAACATTTTGTTGTGTTAGACTCATAGATACAGAACAATTTATAAAACGCATTGCCTCTAACAAACAGTCTTTTATTCCATCACTACTTACCATTTCCGGAGTTATGAATTGCTTTTATCGCCTTTTTCAATTTCGTTAGGCCATCTCGGTCAAAATCCAGAGTCTGAAACAAAAATAAATAACATTGTAAAATATTAAGAAAGAAGAGATAAAAAAAAAGGGACTCACTAGCAAAAGACTCCATTGTCGCAAACGAGGATTTGCTCTAAACTTTACAATACCGACAATGTGCTACCAGTAAAAATAAATATCCACAATAGCAGCCACGCGCCATTCAACTCTGTTTGGAAGCACATCGAACATCTGTCGGCCCAGCCGGCGATTAACCAATGGTCCCCTTGAATTATATAATCGGTCCCGAACAAAAATAAAACTCGCAACGAATTGATGGTACACCTTGATTCCATTTTTTTTAATGAAATGTTACCTCACCCTTTAGGATTTTTGGATGTTCTACTTTGATAGGTTCTTGTGGAGTACCCTACTGAGATCAGATACTATATTCTTTGACAGTAATAAACTGCAATAGGATTTCTAAGTTAATATGTATTTAGATTTACCAGGAACAAGAATCCTAAAACTTTTCGTCAAACTTGCATAACTTATTTCAGTGACATAATTAGATGATGTTGCTCGGACACTTTAAAACACTGGCAATGGTGTCATAACGTAGTGTGTAAGTATGACATGAGAAAGCTGCATACAAAGCGTAGTAGCACTGTTTTTTTGAAAAATATTTTGTGCGTTATATACTATCAATACTGGGTCAATTCGTCGAGTGTATTTGATGATTTGAAGACGAATAAGAATTCCTAGTATATCGTAAAACGTACTAACTCAGAAATACTACTGCGGTAGGCCAGGGTTAGTGTTTTTCGTTAGGAATTTCTAACTTAGTTCGCTTTAGCCCGCGGGGGCGCACTGCTGAAGTAAGATTTCAATATACGCCACTCGGTCACGGTCCAAATCAGTTTAATGATCATTTTAATTGATGTTGATGATAAGTGGTACGAGTAATAAGTGTCAATGACCTCAACTAGTGAACATTCCTTGCATTTCTAAAATTGACATGTATATAGTTTAAATAACATGTGATTATACAAAATATGTATGTAGTGTATTTTGTATTATCTGAGGTCCTTGACCTATAAACTTATCGCTACGTTATTAATTTTCATTCAATACTGTAATAAGATATTAATAACCGAGCGTTACAAGTTTAAAGTATGTTTCAAAACAACACATTATCTCCCATGGATAATAACGATACTTTTAATGGTTTTAGAAACTTCTAATTTACAGAATTAATTTCAAATTTCAATTAGGACAAATAAAGCATAAATTAATTCAGCCATGTTCGAAGTAATAAAGTTCTCATCAAAACGCAAACATAATTTAATTGGTGATTAAAACCAAACCAAGTTCTTTTCTCCATTAATTCAATAAAAATTCACAAGTCTGCCTTTAAATTATTTTTAAAATTCTCAAATATACATATCTATTTTCTATTTTAATATAATATACACTAATACGTTATTGCAAAAACTAGAAAACACATGAAAAAAAATTATTGCCAGCGTTGAATTTCTCGGATAAATCTCGCTGCTAGGTTTTATAAAACGTGCACAAAGAACTGGTAATGAAATTTATTGGTGAGTCAAACATATTTTAGAAAACTCAATCCTGCATTTGATAGTCTGATCTCGAAATTTTATGCACAGTTATTACTTGTGGCGTATCAAAACGGCGCCTAAAAACGCCTTTTATTGCAAATATAAACAAATGTCTTTGTAAAACATACGATGTTTATCTTTGTAAAACAAGTAATTTAATTGTTAATTGTTATAATGTTCCTTAAATCAATAGGAATCGTAAACTATGAAGTAATAGTTGTATGTCTACACATTTATATGCCTACCTACATTATTATAAAAAAATAACGTTTAAAAAACTATACCCGCAGTGGCAGTGGTGTCTTCTACTCTAGTCTGACGTGTAAAAATATCTGTAGAAGATTTACTCACAAAAATAAATATTATTACAACCCGACTACGTAAAAAAGGGGCCAAAAAGAGTGAAGTAAGAAAATAATTCAGACAGAAAGCCGAATATACATAAGGTACAGCTGGGGTCACACCCATTATATACCTACCATATCAATGAAGGTGTTCCTAGCACCCGTATAATCATTTATACAGTATGGATAATCTTGTTTTTTATTAATAGAAACTTGAATAGGTGCTCGCTGTTTCTTCTGCTTAAATAAAATATTTAAAATATAGGACTTACAATCAGTTCACCCAAAGTATTGCCCATCAGTAGAGAACACTTTCTCCCATCTTTCTGGCAGATATCAAAGGCCACGTCGAAAAGACGATTCATTTTTTGACGCAATCCACGAATCGACCCATTTTTCGGTTTCTTCATAAGAATGAAAGCGCTGCGCCATCGACCGAAACAAATAGTAATCGGGGGTGTCCAGTGAATACGGCGGATGGGTTAGTATTTCCAGGTAAGTTGTGACATTATCATGTAACAGAATCACCTTGTCGTGTCTCTGCTCGTATAGTGGTCGCTTTTGTTTCAGAGCTCGACTCAAACACATCAACTGTAGTCGATAGTCAGCTCCCGTGATAGTTTCATTAGGTTTAAGCAGCTCATAATAAAGTACGCCCTGTTGATCATACCAAATGCAGAGTAGAAGCTTCGAACCGTGGATAATTGGTTTTCGGGACAATATTGATGCATAACCGGGCATACTCCACGCTTTTTTACGCACTGGATTGAGCAGTGAGAACTTATTCAAGGTCCTAATACAATTTTGTCACCGGGATCATCAATACAAATCCATTGCCACCTATTCATTAAAATCGGTTGAGTAGTTTAAGAGTTACGGTGAAACATACAAACATATACACTGTTAAACTGCTAAACTTATTATACTTCCTTTTAGCTTCGTCGTGCTCGGCTAAAAACAAACTCGCTTGTACTTATTCAACTATTTAATTCAAATTGACCTGACCGGTTTCACCTTGTGACATTATCAAGAGTTGTTCTGACCAAAAACTTGGTACGGTGGCTATGTCACTATATACATAAATCGAAGACTAAGGTGAATGTGAACAGTCAGCAGCATGTGTTATTGCAAAAAAAACTCACGAATCAGAACTAAGGAGTGATTTATCACGTTATAACGATGCAGTATATACAGAAAGTAAATATTCTGGTATTTTTCCTTAGTTCGTCTCGCAAATATTGTAACGAATAAGTACTTCACAGTTAACGCGGTTATTGTGCTACGTCATTATTAGAATTATTTTACTAAGCTACATATGTATAACGTAAAAATAAAATCAGACGTTACCTTTAAATAATGCTATTAACATTGTGCCTTTGTTTCAATCAACGACGGCAATTGCCGTTTTTTTGCTCGTTCAAACGGAGTCCCATTGATATCATGTATTTTTAAAGTAAACTTTTACTAGAAACTTGCGAGTACTCACTTAAACTTTTTTGTGCTATGATATTAAGATTTTGCATACAAGATTACCGATAACGTATTAGGTATATCGAATTGCCTGATCTTTTAACCACGTTGCACTAGCTGTGGTCGCCGACTGGTACAAACGTCCTTGCTTACATCAGTACCACATAGATATTATATTCATAATAAATACATTCCATGATTATCTAATTGAACCAACATTTAATCTTTTTGGAATCTTCTGACGTGTCCAAAATGAATTGAGGCATTTATACATCAATTTTATGAAAAGATGTTTTAAGAAATATTGTAAAAAGTTTTGTTCGTCTTGTAATTACAATACGTTGATTGCTAGAGTAAAATACCGTTTTCAGAACAATGACGTTGAATATGACTCAATAACTTGTATGTATTGTTACTCAATGAATTATCTTCTGACTCTGTATTGTGCGTCATATGCGGATGTTCTTACTTAATTATAAATCATTTCGCACTTTAAACATAATTTTTGATCTTAGCTTCATTTTTCATCAGTTGAACTCTGCTAGCTCTTTTCTCGTGACCGTACCATTTTTTTTTAATTTTTCTCTCTACGCGTTGCATATAGATAACTTGTAATTTAAGTGTTTACTTTATCAAAGATTATTCAGTAGAGTCACGCTGATTTCAGCACGAACGTGCCGGTAGGACCGGGGCAGTACTACCCTCTCACAGAATATTAACCTAAAGTGACAGCATCCACGCTGTCATGTTTCGTTGCCGAGTGTGAGACCAGTGGTCCATTGCTATAAGGATGACAGTTATCGTTGCAAATAGGTGTATTTTATACTGCCACGATAACTATCATGCCTTTTGCTCAATTACGTAATTTTTTATCACTTTTCTTTACAATTATAATTTAAGTTTATAAGTAATTGTGTGTAACGTGATGTAAAAAATTTGTAACAACAATAGTTTAGTTCAAAACTATAATTAATTTAATAAAATGTCTTTTGAAAAGGGCTTTAATGGCAACCATTATTACTAGCTATTGGTTGATGATTGAATACATACCAAACACATCAATTCCGTCATTAACCGATAAACAAGTTGACAGCTGTCAGTTGGTATCATACCCACACATACGTACATTCTGCTCCATGGAACATTGTCAGTCTATCAGTTAATGACGCAATAAAGTAGTTGCAGCGTATTAACGAAAAGTAGTTTTTAGATTACTATTGGTCCATTTGCACTCATTAAGCCAGTATTTGGGGTGCTGGTCATAATTCCCCGTCGCCTCATGTATCTATACAACACTTCATTTTTCTATATCTATTTATATAATTATTATATGGGTGATTATCACCTATATAATAATTATTTTTTGAAATTCAATTTATAAGCACCGTGCCGCAAAATTAAGTCCACTATAATTTCCCTTACGATTTTTTTAGCTTCACTTGTATGTTTGTTTATTTGTAACTGGTTTTTCAAAAAAAAATTTTTTTTCAATTTTTCTAACGATGTTTAATTAAATATTATTTAACTTAATTCTCCATGTGGTGACGGATAAAGAATACATAGTGTCACCACCCCTATTCTTCATATGGATATCGTAAGAGGACACTAAGGTAACAAAATAAGCAAAAAAACATTACCGCAAAGAGAAGGAAAACTTGTGACAAATTCTATACCAACCCGTCTGGCTAGCGTAGTATAGTGGGCCAAAAATTCCATGCTAAAGAGAGGCCTATGTACAGTAATGGACTGTTAGAAGCTGTTGATGATGGTGATGATGATGATAAAACTATATTTATTTTTATCTACTTGTGTTTCTCTCGACCTCTGAAAGTAACTTAATAACAACCGAAGTTGTATAGTTTCCAAGATGAGCAGCAATGTAATAATTTGTACATATTAAGACGTCTATCCCGTTTATATAGGAAACCCAAAAAACGATACTCAACTCTTCAGCAATGCGCATAAATATATATGTTGTGCTTTTCCAAGTAATTGGTATTTGGTCAGAAATACTCAGCAGAGACCTGCTTGTATTTTATGAAAAATACTTTCTAAACAAACGACAATCGAGAGACCTTCTCCGGCATCAAGTTGGAACATGTTTATTTATTTACATAATGTTAGGAATTCAAGCACACGTACTTAAACATTTAGATAATATGTACCTAAGTATTGAGATCCTGTTTACGCTACTGGATAACCATAACAGGAGGTCTTCTAACGTGTTAGTTTACTTTGGTTAGCTTGTTAGTAAACATAATGTGTCTGATTCAAATTAACGCATAAACACGTTCCTTACTGTTTACTGGTTCATTATGAGATGTTGATGAGTGTATATCTCGAATAACTTAACTTTTGGAGAGCTTGTCATTTGAGAACTCAATATACAGTAGCGCTCAAAAGTATTTTGACAAGACTACTTTTGCAGTTATCTTTTTACTGAGTACTTCAAAATAATTTTAGTATTTTTTATATTATTTTTTATGATGTATTTCATCCTCTGTGAGTTACAAGTTGGAACTTGTTTGCTTTCTTTCTTTGTTAAAAACAAAACACGTCTATACATGCACTCAAAAGTATTTTGATAACCATTCAGTTCCTTGCTGGCAGCAGTTCTACTCACACTGCATATATTTTTGTCTATAAGGTATAATTACTCCGCATTCATCAACATGCCTAAGACTAAAGAATATTCAAACGATATTAAAAATGTCGTGATAACTGCCCTACAAAGAGGAATGACGCAAGCAGAAGTTGCTCGAAGTTTTAAAGTGTCACGACAACTTGTTAGTTCGTGGAACAAAGCTTATAATAAACGTAAAACTATTGAAAATAAGCCTCGAAGTGGCCGACCCAAAAAACATCCGCTAAGGAAGACCATTTGATAAAAAACGACGTTAATTTACACGTTTCAACTGTAAAACGCAGACTAAAGGACTTCGGATTACATGGACGACGTCCAACTAAGAAACCTCTAATTTCTGCAAGGAATAGGAAGCTCCGCCTTGCGTTTGCGAAACGTTTCAGATTATGGACGAGTTCAGAATGATTCAAGGTGTTGTAGAGTGACGAAAGCAAATTTAATTTAGTGTCATCTGATGGTATACGGTACGTGCGACGTCCTGTAAACAAAAGATTTAATGTTCGATATCAAATAACCACAGTAAAGCATGGAGGTGGCAATATTATGGTCTGGGGATGCTTTTCTCGCCGCGGAGTCGGACCTTTAGTTAGGATAGAAGGTTCTATGGATCGCTTTATGTCCGTAGATATATTAAAGCAAAAAAATGCTACCCTATGCTAAAGCAAATATGGCACCTGGTTGGTATTTTCCACAAGACAATGACCCAAAGCACAAATCGAAACATGTCAACGACTTCATGAAATTCACTAAAATCAAAATTCTCGACTGGCCAAGTCAAAGTGCCGATTTAAACCCGTTAGAGCATCTTTGGGAAGAACTGAATCGCCGCGTAAGATGTCGAAACTATTCAAATAAAGATGCTTTATATGAAGCACCAAGTAACGAATGCAGCCGAATACCCATTGATCGTTTGCAGAAACTATTTAGTTGACTCGATACCGGCGCATTGTGAAGCGGTCTTGAAGGCTAATGGATATGCAACAAAATACTAATATGTAGTTAAAATAAAAAATAATATTTTATTTATTTTATAAAATAAAAAACTTTCCTTGTCCAAATACTTTTGAGCCGTGTCGTAAATATTTTTTCTTTACGTTTTCTTTTTGTGTAGAAATACATTACATTTAAGTGTCTTAATTTGTGAAACGTATCATTACTTCAAATATAATCTTTGATTGGAAACAATTTTGTTATCATTTTTTGTGATATGCAATAAAATTGAGTTGTCAAAATTCTTTGAAGCGCTACTGTATATATTGCTACTAGTATCATTGTTATTGATAGAAAAGAAATTGAAGAACTAATAGTACCGTACAATATTTATTTATTTTAACGGACACTAATAATGTAATAATACAATAATATCTTAAGTAATACATAATGTTTTAATCTAGAACATTTACAAATAACATGTGTCCACAGATTCTATCATTTATATTAACTACTTTGAGAAATAAAAAATAAAATTTTAAAAAAAATAACATTAAAAATTGTTAACAAATTCTTAAATTTACATTTCAACCAATCTCTTTTAGTGATGTTTGTATGAAATACCAAGTACAATAATTTTTAAGTTATTTATATTTACGAAAATTTATTTATGAGTTTTAAAAAGTATTTTTTTCTTCACAGTATAACTAAATTTTCAAAATTCTTGTACATTTATTGCACATTTTTACAATTGGTGAATTTATTCCAAGATTAATACGACATCTGGGCAACACAAACAAACTGGTTATAGGTTGTCGGATTGGTGGATGATGCCAAAATGGTACTTTTTATTTTATTTTTCACCAACTAATCGGAATCAATTATTTTTTTAATTAATTATTCAATATAGTAAGCCATTTGTCGTTGCTTGCTAAATGAGTCTAATTTTTATTGTTTTAATCTATATATAGAAGATCGCTGAATGGATTCTTTCTATGCATTGCGAATGATTCAAGTAGAGAGGATTCTAAATTACATTAGTAAATTTTAATACATTTCTTACAAAAATTTTATACAAAAGGAGACTGGTAGTTCCTTTTTTAATCCGTTTTGTATTTTTCCTAATGAATCTAATAATCTGTGTAGCACGTAACATTATCGGTATAAGAAATAAAAGTACGTAAAGCCGTCGATCCTGTGCTGGATTGTGCGAATGGGGGAACAGAGAGTGCACCTATGTTCGCGCGCACACTTGTGCACTGTAATATCTCTACACTCTTATATGTCTATCTAAAATATTTGTAAGCTAAGAACATAATTCGCAGAAAATAAAAACTATTCAATGTCGTTTCTGGTTTTCGTATGACTAATAGCAATTATATTATCAAACATCTGATTACCAGCTATGCCGTCAAACCACTGTCCGTTTCACTTTACATGTTAATGTCACTAAAGTTAACGATGTATGATAATAAAAAAACGAAATTCTTGCATAAAGTGAGTAGTACAAATTTAAGGAATACGCTGTAATTAGCAAACAGTCTAGTTTAAAAACGTTTTGTTGTGGTATGCCATACAAGTTCAAACCAATAACTAGGTTATACCTATTGGACTCTGGCTCTATATGCGTGTGTTAATAAATACTTGTTCTCGAGTTGGTCAAAAAATGTATGCTCAGAATATTTTTAGTGCATATTACTTTGTTTAAATGCTGTGATAAATTACGTACACTATTATATGCTTGTTCCTCAATGTCACGAGTCGCATTTATGCAGATTTAATGTTTTTATCATGGGACAAAAATAAGCCGCACAAAAAGTAGTCTTTGCTTATGAAGAAAAAATAACGCAGAAAATCGGGCGCTAAAATGTTCTATTTCAGGAATTTGTTTTAGCTATGTCCATCATCTTTTATTCATTTTGCACAACCGAATTTGCGTAAGTGATTAAATACGGATCTTTGTAAAATTTTAAATTGCTTATTCATACAAAGTAAATAAATGGACCACAAACTTAATTTTTTGCGTAAAATGTCGAACAATTAAGTAATATCTATTTAAATTTTGTTATGAAGATTTAGACTGGCTCAATTTTGTGATAATAGGATTTTCACAAAACCGGTGATGTATTATACACGTTTGATCAGAATCCATCAGAATGGTGTGCAATGAGTGAGGCCTATGTCCAGCAGTGTACTGCAATGGGCTGATGATGATGATGGTACGATAGGCACTTATTTTGTTTCGAACTTTTCTGTCCCTTGGGAACGGTCCTATAATTGCAGTTCAAATTTTTTTTATCCACTGAAAACATGTACGTAAAATATGTGACATTGTCCCGTAGAGCGTATTAAAAAAAAGAAATAAATGACTCTCCAATCTAGTTTCATCTATCTCTAACAAAATTAGTCTACATTAATTAAGCATTTAGACGTGAAAAGGCAACTGACAAACAGTTGCTTTCTTATTTATAATTTTAGTTTAGTTAATTCCTCCTTGCCAGCTTTAAACAACGACGGTGACAGGCACTTCTTTCGCAATTGCCCATTGTGTTTCTTTTCATGTGACAAATGCATCACAGATTTTAGACAACTATAACAGATCGAATCTAACAGTAGGAAGATAGTCGTTATCATTAATTGCCCGAATAAAATACGAATATTCATTAATACGTACAAAATACTTCTCGAAGAGCTAGACTGGCGTTTTATGTCGCTCGCATGTTGACTACTTAAAATGGAACAAATTGATCGCGGTAATCATATAGCAGAATATATTTAGCATTTAGTCCGAATCCCTAATCACTAGATCAGACTGGGTCAGATGTAATAATATATTTTTAATATTTTTTCACTAAAAAATTACGTCAAGTTATCCATACTCAGAAAAAATATTATCAATCTTTGCTAAAGTAATTTTTCCGCTTGTTATCATATTTATAATTGCATTTCAATGAAAACGATTGTGATTCATTAGTATGTTTTTAAAAAGCTAATTGCAGACGAACTGTCAAATAATATAGAATGCCCTGATCAAATGACCTGAAGCGAAAGTGTACCTGTGTACTAGCGATCCGTACGTACGATGGTATGTAATAAACTTTCTCTTTAAGGCAGTAGTCTGCTTTAGGAGCCGAAAAAAAAGCGTTTTTTCAACAATTTTTTTGAAAGGGAAGGAAATGATTGCGGTAAACGAAATTTTGAGACGATAGTATATTATATTCAAGTTTTAAAAAACAATTTTTATTATTACAAATTATTGAAATTTGCCAAAGTTGTAACGATTTTTCTGGGGCGCCTGGAGTGTGCACTCGTAAATCGGTGCCGGTGATGGAGGTCGTGCGATGCATCTGAAACAGTGGAACCAAATTTTTTTTTAGTTTTTATAAGTTCCTTTTCTATATGAACTAAAAAAATACCGAAGAAATGACGAAATTCCAAATTTTTTCGAAGTTTGAAAAAAAAATTCACTTTTTTGAAAAAAAAAATTCACTTTAAGTTGCAAAACAAGTAATTTAAATAGTACTTTTGTCCAACTTTTTTAGTTCAAATAGAAGATAATTCAATACTGAAGCTAGATCACTTTGGTTTTTTTCGATCGGACACATATTGTTTTCACTATCGCCGGCACCGTTTTCCAAAACTTGTGAAAATGAAAACTCGAGAAAACGGGCTGTAAAGTTTTCGGTCCAAAAAAATGTAAGTTTTTGGATACTTACACCAATTAGATGTTAATCGGCTATCCCCGGGCCATACAATAATCCTTCCTCTTCTTCAAAAAACTCGTTACAAAGGACCGTTCAATCTTTTCAGGTATATACGAGTATAGTCAAACAATAGAATACACGAAGGGGGGGAGCGCGCGCGCTCGGGTCTGCCCGAGCATTCGCACCTGCTCGACGCTCGGCCACTAAAACTGATCTAGCTTCGAAAATATGTTGAATTGGCCTCTAAAATTTTGAACACATATTCTTGGATAGTTTTGGAATAGATTTAAGACAAAAACGAAAAATCGATTTTTTTCGGCTCCTAAAGCAGACTACTGCCTTAATAAGTGTGACGTAGGTATTACACTAAAATAAAATTTATGGTCGATTATAGTGATCAGTATGTACCTACATTATCATGATTTCATATAAAGTTTTATAAATGAGCTACGTGGTTATTTTTTATTTACTTTTATGAATGGAGCAAAACATAAGTTATACATTTGGAGTCATAGAACTAATTTGTTACGGGTTTCCATATTTCCGTTTTTTCTTTTACCCTTCCCTTAGTGTTTTTCTACAGTTTTTAACACTAAAAGATTGAAGATTAATGAAATTTAAGAAAATAAAATGATATTTTAGGTACTTTTTATTTATTATGTTATTATATATTAAAATAGATTGTCTATTTATCTACTTCTTGACAGCCTGGACTTTCTAATAAGCGAGTAAATGTTTTCATAAGCATTTAAAATAGTCAAGTTCTACAAATTTTTTTAGATTACATATGGTAAAAACATGAGACTACTTATAACACGAAGACTACATTTTGTCATCCAATGTCAAAGTTTTTTTTTATTCAAGAAAACTGAAGTTCTGCAACTTTTTAACACATCATTTTTATTTTCACGCATAATAACAAGTACAATCCCCTTGGAAATTTGTTGATATATACACAAAACGTCAATACTGAAAAATCTAATAACGAAATTCGGGGGAGGAAACATTAAGTATGAATTAAATAACAAGATACCAAAAATTAGATGCTATTTTGTAAATTGTTTGGAACAAAAGGTCCAATCGACGAACTGTTTTCTAGATGTTGTTTGGCGGTGAAGAAAACACGTTCACAACTTTTGTTATCTCTGTCTATTATTTCAGAGACAATCTCTGGTCATATTTTGTATTGTATCGCACTGAATAAGTGTTCATTGTGAGGTAAATGAACATTTTGCGCGTAAAGCGTCTTTCTTTCTTTCATTATTTCGTTCCATTTGGGTTTATTTCAGTCGTGTCGAATTTTTTTAAGAGTCCAAAAATATCGGAAATACCAAGATTCCAAATGTTATATTTTACAGAGGGACTGAAGTTAAGTAATCTAAAGATATGGCCAATATCTGTTTTCGATGATAGGTAGCGAATAAACAACTAATCACAGTGATATGTGGAGATAAAAACGCATATCGTTGTCGAGCGAGTTATAAATCAGTGAATTTGATGAAGGAGAGCAAGTTGTCTACATTGTTTTAAAACATGTTTACATCCAAATGCAACTTGTTTCTACAATGTACATATTTATATGTTATACCTAGACTAATATAAGAATCCGAGCAGCCTTGCAATTTTCTCTAAGCCGACATATCGTTCTAGTTAGCAACGAACAAAGTATAAACAAATATAATGCAGTAAACACACAGTATCTGATTAAACCTAGGCACTTAGTAACCTGATCTGAACATAAGTGTTCTTATGTAACCTATGCTGATATAAGTGCCGAACCACTTAGGTCCAGGGGCAAAAAGCACTACCTACCTTTAAGTTCATTTAAGTAACCTGTCGTGCTCAAGTGCGCGTAAGTCTATCGTGAAGTACGAAGGGGACGAATTTAATGCATGCAGCCTGCCTGTAAAGTCGTATGGTTTGCACCGTCTGAATTAATCAGCAGCGATATGACAAAGAATGAACGACCTCGTGGGAGTTAGCGAATGTTACTAAAAGTGTTTATTATTATCCTTTGTATATATAACTTTCAAAAAAGTATCAACGACTCCAAAACGCTTAAATCGTTATAAATTATGATCAACTATAATCTTCATCTTCAACTTTTCTTAAATTTTGCTCTTTTTTTTCAATTTATATATGACTACATTTTAGACTTGGAACACAATACACTTGAGTATGATAACTTAATTTTTTAAAAAAAATGGAATCAGGTCACTAATAAGGTTGGTAGAGATAGCAAGCAATCGAAATAGGAACTCCTTGAAAATTGGTTGAAAATTATTATCAACGCATAGTAATTGGGCTCACAGAACAGATATAGTTATGAGATTTATAATATGACGAATAATTTAATATGAAAAAAAAATACTTTGTGCAATGATAGCGCAGGGGTTCCTATGAGCAATTCTTAAAGAACTGATTATCGCTAGCTAAGCAGTCGTCTGTAGAGTCAACTTATTTCTCTAGGAAGATATTACCACTATGAAACGGTGCCGAAGGAAGTGTGAGACAGCATATACTTGCTACAGTGACTGCACAGTGGGGTCACACGCTAAAAACGCTCTAGTGACACATACCTATGGGCACCGATAACGGTTTACCAGATGTGCATCAAACGTGCTTTACAATATTGTGTTAAAAAAAATAATTTTAGACTTTCTAACCACCACCGATCACTCATACTTTTTAAAATTTCTCCTTCAATATGAAGCTGCAGCAACTGTTGTATCTCAAAGTAACCACGATGCAGAGATAGTCACATTAATGATGAGTCATTGGTTGTTGACCTTTTAAAGCCTATTCACACAACGGCTTGTAAGAACGGTGCCATACCGTACTAAGTCCATAATGTTTTAAATACATAACTGTTTTTTGAATTTCCGCAACAGACATTGTCTTTATTTCTACATCGTACACATATTTTAGTTATTCTGTTGTGTATATATAATATGAGTTTCATTTGCACACTCACTAACATTTCTTTTCTACTTTCGTTTAAGTTTTGAGTTAAAAACAAAATCTAGTTCATCTCGATAAAAACGAAAGCGATTCATTTTAATTTACATAATTAACTAGACGTGTCTACATATTTCAACAAAAACACTTAGTATATACAACATATATATATACATATATTTTCTCGCTATCTATTACGTGCGTTTAATATGCCTCTGCCTACTTCTCTGGGGAAACAGGCGTGACTTTATATATGTGTACAAATATGTTACGAACATACCCATACATAGGCTACATAGACGTGTGCTTTAATGGAGAGTTCCTTTTTCCTGGAACTCATTACTTATCTGACAGTGATTGAGCACCGATTCGTTTATTCAAGTTTTACTTAACTCTTTTGGCCTAGCGCCAATTCTTTCAAGCATAGTTAAAACTGCATACTAGACTCCCTAAACAAGTTGTTATGGAAAAGCATTAAAGCAACAGTTTCGTTTGGTATTTGATGGACTATAAAATTCAGCAATCGTGACTTCGTAAGGCGTCTATTTTAAGAATGATAAACCCTATTTTTTACTTAGTTTACTTAGTTTTGATAAACTTTTTAACGAATCTGTTTCTTAGGTAAGAAGATTCTAAAGTGACTCAGTTTTCAACAAAAAAAACCCTTTGCCAATTATGAAAACCGAGATTTAGAAATAATCTTACTTATTTTTATAATGCTTGATTCACTATAATAGCAAAATAATCATTTCAACTATCTAACAACTGTCTAAACATCCACGTCATCAAAAAGACATCAACATTCAATGTACAATCGTCCTAAGCATTGAGCAACGAATTATTTGATACATATCATGTGTATAACACCTGCAATACAGGCAATTATGTCTAAATTTGTAGATATACGATTTTTAATAGGCATTTCAATGATGTTGTACTGTTATTTTCAAATGTTGCAAAATCATATCTTTACCGATTCCTTTTTTGGTATTTTTGAAGTAAAATTAGTTGATACTGTGTCTGATCCATGTTGAATAAAGAGTGGGGTCGGTTTGGGGTTTTGCCACTCCTCTATTATTTTATGCGCTTATGTACAATACAAACGCCTCCACTTACAATCTGTGAAACATAGCAGCAATAGCATTTTCAAGATGATGCAATATGACATAGATGCAAATCATGATCGCCACATAATTATTGCTTATGCGTTTTAGTTGATTATATTGAAATTAATTTCTATTTACATTTGTTTTCGTTTTGTTGTTAGGAATTTTATTGTTTTGTTGCCATAATATTATTGTTTTAAAAACAATACCCACGTTCTGAACATATATGAAACGACACAAAGAACACCCATACTCAGAACAACAATTAGTGCATCACACAAAGTGTTATCCCACGTGGGGTTTAAACCCACAACACTCAGCGCAGTAGAGAGCGGCGTGGCGACCACTTAAACCACTACGTCATCTGTGCAGTTATTATTTTATTGATTTCAATTAACAAATGATTTTCGGTCACTCTCTTGCTGCAAAAAAGTAACACAATGTTGATTATTTTCATCTACGCGTGTATTAATGTTAATAGCACTACTTTCCAAAGTATAATGCCTTTTAAATTGAATATTTCCATAAACATAAACGCTCCTAGTCGACCCAGTGACCCGTACGTGTTCATAAAGCAACCTTTCTATCTCAGTTTGTTTTATGTGTTAGCGGAAACCGGCTGATACTCAAACTTTCGCAGGGAATAGAAAACCAGTACTATTTTAATTTTTTAAGAGCTTCAATTCTTTCTTTAATTTCTTCAAAACTTTCATATAATAACCCTTTAATAGTCAAGTATATTTCCGTTCGTCAAGAATCAAGTAGGAGATAAGACTGGCATTTCCCTTGAGTTTGCTCTTCTTTAACTGCAACGACCGATTTGATGGACAATTAGTATTTAGTGACTTAACGTAATCACTTTCATCTTAACTTCTGTAAGGTACCTAGCACTGTCTAAATGAAAATAATTTTTGTTACATGATAACTGAGTGTTCGTAAAAAAATAAAAATAAGACTTAATAAGTATGATTAGAAAACAAAATTTGCAAAACCAACACATAGTTTCACGGGGAAAGTACAAGTGCTCAGAATGTTTATAAATATTTACGTGCTCAGCACGCTCGGATGCTACTTATACTAATCACACTTTTCAAAACAATGTTTTTAATTGACTAGTGATGAAAATTTAAATATTAATCACGATTCATCAAAGTCGTGAAAGACAAAGCTTCTATTGCATCGTATCATATTAACTTCCGCAAACGTGAAACTTGTTTGGTGATCAGTTGTTCAACCGGTCAAGGTTTCGTTTTGGACTAGGTATTAGCCGATGATATTAATGTCTAACTTTCTCTGACCACATAAATCCAGTTTTCCTGCTTAGTCGGCAAAGATTAGATAATAACAATCCGTTAGTTCAGTTTAGCTAATTGGATGATCGGTTATATCAGTGAGATATATGACGCACCTATACTGTAGATGTAGAATATCAATGTTAGGGTTAGTTAATATAATATAAAAAATGAATGGTGTCGTGGGACACCAGGTAGGAACGAAGTTCCTTCGGATAATGTGGAATCGACACAATTTGCAAAAAAAATCGTGCTCAATTTTATGTAGGTTTTCTTGATTTTTCTCTTAAATTTTGCTGATTAGTTTTTATTTAAGTACAAGAAAGTATTTAGGAAATTCAGTATTTTAGGAAATAAAATAATAAATTCCTTAAAATAATAAAATAGCACACATGACGCGCTTTCGCGCCTGCGCACGTCTCATTTAACGGTTTTATTCCACGCACTTTTTTCCACAGATTTATTCCACAGATTTATCCCACGCACTTTTTCCACTTACGGTTTTACTATCACATTTTTTTCATTTCGGTCCCGCAGCGAAATCCCTATCCCCTCCAAGTCTGCCGTAAGGAACTTCGTTCCAAAAATATATTTGATGTAATAATCAAACAATTCTAGAAGCCATTGTTTTTATTTTAATTCATCCTACATCATAATTAATGCTTTTCAGACACGATTTCCCTATGCGCGTCCCTTTCCTTATGCGCGTTCAGTATATTGAATACAGGAACTCTACTCACAACTCAAAACGTCTCTTTTTGCGCAGCGAAGCCAGACAGTAACCTTAAAGTACTCTTGCTCACTTTTAGGTCGGTTCCTGATTAAAGGCATCAAAATTATGAAATGACACTCATGGGACAACGTCTTATAAAACCACTAATACTTAACAGATCGTTAAACTCTTCTAATTTTTCTAAGGATTTGCCTTAGAAAAATTAAAAGAAATACAAGTTCTAGTAATTTCTTCTTGCTGTTTCAATACATACCTTGTATTTGAGTGCGAGTTATTGTTGTATATATGTAGGCGCTTTGCATATTTGAATGTTTATATTTTTAATTCTTTCATTTTAATTTTGATTTTATATTTAATTTTAATTTTGTTTTGGATTTTAATTTTCTTTCTGATTTTGATTCTAATTTTGTTCTCGACCTATACTCTGATTATGATTTTAATTTGAATTATGATTTGATTTTGATAATGTTGAATTCATTATGTTTAAATTTTTTGTTAAAAAACCTAAGACACATTAATTCATTGTAAGCATGTTTTTAACACTACAAATTTTAATTTTAAATCTAATTTGGTCTAAAATGTTATTTTGTGCTTGCTCGCTTGCTCTCTTTACTTACATTTACGTAGACAATGTTCTTTTTACTTTACGGGGGGAAGCTTGGTACCCATAACCCATACCACAAGTCAAAGTTTATCATGGATGCCAGACTTAAACTACCACTTGTGCCCTGAATATTTATTGTTTATTTGTATAAGTTAAAGGTTACGTAAAATCGGTTTCAAATAAATTATTATTTTTATGTTTTTGCATGCGTATGAAGGATTGTAAAAGATGAAAAAAAAAGAAAAAGGTTTTGGACTGATCTGTTCCTAATTTATATTGACTACAAAGATATCTTGGGAATTCCTGCTTTCTATATCCACAAATTATTACAATTGCGTAATGATCTGATCAAACTAATACTTTTTAAATGCTTTCGACTACCTTCAACTAAACTGCACTTTCCGTGTTCAATTAACTTTGTGCTTGTAAACACGTGTCTACCGGAGTTTTAATTTGCATATTAAAGCTTCAGGAAATTGCAGGTGTATTACTGACGAAGTCGATACAGAAAAACTCAAAAGGCCAGTCTGGCATTGGTGAGTACCTAATTACTCAATCAAAAGCTCCAATCCAAGATAATCCGAAACTCCGGAACACCTGCGTAAATACAGGCTTAAATACTTTTGGTCCTGTACAAGAACAATACCCTCATGGAATGTACGTCCAATACTATTTGTTGTCTATCTACTCGTAGGTTTCACAACCATTGCTTAGAAGACAGACGTATCCTCTATGCGTATTTACACGACAAAGAGCATTGTCGAGACATCTTAAATATGAAGTCACAATCGATAGCGTCTACTTGCCTCACAGATAGAGTCGAATTCCTAAACTCTGAGTCGATATTTCTATGAAACGCTAAGTTACGAGGAACACAAGGTCGTTTAATGGTCTGTTGTCACAATAAAGTTGCGGTTCAAAGACTTCTAATATTATCTATTAATAATTTGTAAAATATCTTGGTAAACTCGCAGTGATAGTTCTTGATTGCAACTTTTAGAATAATATGTTTTTGTTCTTGCCTCTTACCATGTATTGATTGATTATAAAGTTTCCCTGCAACCATACCGTACGTAACTATTCATTTTTTATGGTGTAGGAATAAATAAGTATCAGTTCTTGCGAACGCAACCCATTCTACATCAGCAGTGGAAGGCTTAAGGGTTTGACATCGCTTGTGAGTTTGCAATACTGATGGTTACACACTCGTATCACGTATTCGAACGAAATTAAAAGTTCCAAGCAAGGTGCTCCCGATCAGACATGACAGCTACATTACATAGGCCACAGTACTCTTGGGTATCCTTATATGACTTGCAATAAATAAGAATAAAATGCAGAGGTGATGTTTATATCAATTTTTTTAAGAATCTCTTGTACGAATTATATGATGTAAAACAAAATGCGTAAAAGAAAACAACCCTTATTTCGCAAGATTATAATTATTTGACATGAAAATTTAAATCAAACATTTGAAATGCTAATAATTAAATAGTAATATATTATAATATAAGGAAATAGTCAGATTATTATGCAGCGTAAGCAGTAGGTACCTAGCGGTAGGTGTAATGAGGATGGTAATCTTAGATATAAAAATCAATTTTGTTTGTTCCTCTTTTATGCGCAGTCGTCATTTCATGAAGTTATATATGCAAATTGACAAAGATTGAGCAAAGAGTATCTTTCATCTATCGAAAGTAAACGTTCCTAAGGAATCAAAGAATTGCTTTCGAGCGAACGAAGCAAGAACAAATTTATGTATCTTGTATACATATATATATATGTATTAACTTCAACAAAGCTAATTTTTATCAAAATGATGTACCTGCATGAAATCTGAAGCGTATCAAAATACCTAGTATGCAAAACACGTAAGTACGATAATTGATAAAATATCATTGGTTGACTCAGTTGAATAATTTGATGATGAAGATTTAATAATATGCAAAAAAGCTATTTATAAATATACAACGCAAAATTTATTTCTACCTCATACTTTTTGCTTTTTAAATATATATTTGATGGTAAAAGAGGTTTGTTGTCATCAGTTTTAATTATTTACTCTTTGTTTATAGTTCACTTTTTAAGTTTCGATACGGATAAATAAAATAACAGAGCTATCATCGGATTTGATGTAGGTCTGTCCGTCTGTCTCAATTACTAATTTCTTTAATTCAATCAATTCTCAACAAACACATTTGTCTTATCTTTGAAACTACTGAGTCTGATTAACAAAAAAATAAAAAATAGCTCTTTACTTTTAGAATATGCCAAGAATAAGTATGTGTGCGATATTAATATGGTATGGTATTAATATTGGGTGTATAAATCTGCATTTGCAAAATTCATCATTCGGAACCGTTTTACGCGAGTCAATTTGCTCTTAGTCGACTGTTTTTGATGATTAAATCGTTGTTTTTAAGAACTGCCAACAATTAACGTAACACTAAATAGTAGACGTAAAAATTACCTCCTCCAATGCACTGATGGTTTGGCGACATTGTGGCATACGAGAGACAAAAGTCGAGGTTGTAGGTGAACTGTAATCCTCTCGAGTTTCCTCGATGAATTCACCAATACCAATAAGACCCGGCATGGTGGCCAAAACACGAAGCTTCACTGGTTAAAGTTCCAAACTTCACATTCGACTATAGTTAAGAAATCACACCAAATTAATGAACACCGAAATATAAGTCGAACACATTGTCACCAGCAAAACACTTCTGCGCAAATAAAAACAATATCGAATCTTAGTACGTCAACTCACGAGCCGCCCATTCTCAACAAAGTGAATGAAGGTACTAAATTGATTGAAGACTCGAGACCAATGAATGAGTAGAATTTTAAATTCGGTAGGAAATAGAATGAATGAATGAACTTGTCTTGCTTTAGAAGAACACTGTGTCTAGTGAGTCAATTTTTGTTCATTGTGTTCGGATTGTCGCATCTTCTTAATTAAAATATAATAGTAAACTTATAATTGCTGGTTTTACTGCACTTATTGAACACTAAGCAAATTTAAGAAGTTGATGTTACACAAAAAAATCCTTTTCTAAGCATTTGTAGATGTTTCTTGATAGTGATTTTTTGAAAATATAAATGTTAGCTTGTTAGATGACATTATAACCACAACCACCATCATTATCATCATCTTAACCAAAAGACGTCCACTGCTGGACATAGGCCTCTCCCTAAGCTCTCCACAACAACTAGTCTTGATAGTCCAATGATTCGCCAAATGTAGTAGGAAGCCGTTGGATGAGCGCAGCATAGGATATTGACAAAATCGTATTTTAAAAGTACTATGCGTCATCAAGGAAATAAGTTGAAAATTGATAAACTTAAGCATCGACAGTAACAGGTAACATTTGAAATAAGTACGTGAGCTGTCAATTTCTTCTTTCACACACATTATTTCATGATAACTAAAATTATTGTGTAGTTTTTCTTTATGGTGGAGATGAAAAACTATTTAAATGTCTTATATAATTTATAAAGTTTTCATGCGGTATTTGGCGGAATTTCAAACTAGGAAACTACAATCCAGATTTAAATTATATGTATAGTTATAAATGTTCGAAATGTTTAGCTGGTAGACATACAGCTGGTATTATAGGTGAGTAAATGTAGAAGAACAAATCGACAGCAATGAGAAGTCACAAATACATTCAAAGAATATAATTTTTAAGTTAATTCATAGTTAGAATAGTTATTGTTTAAATTTCATTGAAGTGCGTGTGTATGATTTAAAAAAATACTGTTTTCGTAAGTGCTTATAGCTCTTTACAAGATATTAAAACATAAACAACCTTTTTAAAATTTTTGCCTGTCTGTCTCTTTGTTTATCCGGGCTAATCTCTGGAACTGCTAAACTGATTTTAATAAGACTTTCACTAGGAGATAGAGGAGGTTACTGAGTAACATATAGGCTACTTTTTATCCTGAATTTCTCATGGGATCGGGATTTACGCAGCAAAACCGCGTCTCTTAGGTAAAAATTCAAAATTCAAATCCTACGCGAAGGAAACGGCAGCACAGCTAATCCTAAAATAAAAAAAAACCATTTTAGGTATAGCACCACTAAATAATCTTCAATCGAGTTTTCTAAAAAGAATAATTTTTATTTTAAATATATTTCTGGTTAAATAAAGATAATATAAAATTACAATTGTGTTAATGTAACATAAGTAAAAAGTGTTTCACTTACGAATTTACTATTTATTTTTAACACATCCAACTTAATTTATTTGTTGCTACAACATATTTTAAGTATTTTATTAATTTTTATTTATTTTTTAATATTTTATTAGTTTTAGTAACGTTATAATCGAACGTAATTGATCCTACCTAGTTTGTTGAAGAGAAATTCCCTTAATTTTGTACATATGCTGTACAACGTTAATGCTCAACTGCCGAATGACGACTACCATATATTCAAGTAAAACCAGTTGAACTAGTAGCCGACCCCAAATAATCTTGAGATTAATAAGGGTAGGAAGACAATGAATTTATGATGTAAATACTCTTTATTTGTTTTATGTGTTTCTCTAAGCTCAGTGTTTAACATCGTTTAGGAAGATGTCAAAAGTGATGGTGAATTTTTAGTGAAGCATAGGCAGAGACGACTCCTTGTCTGGGTTATTATTTTATTTAAATATACATTAAAAAAACTACTTAATTTAAATCACGTGTATATTACGTGCAGATATCGAGAAAAATACTTCAATACATTAAAAGTAAGAGAGATGGTTACAATTAGGAAACATAAAAGAATCAAAGGGATGAAATTCTTCGCCAACATCTTGTAAACATGTAATCAACAAATGCCAGTAATAAGTGGACGTGGCGACATGATAAATGTATTTAAGTACCAATAATGTAAACCAAACTCAAACTTGACTCTGACTATCTTACCTTACCCTCTATATCTGATAACTGTATTATTATTTGTTGCCATCTTAAAGTGGATTAAGAAAGCAGCACTGCAAGTTAATCTACTACGAATTGTCGATAAAAATAACTAACGTTTTATTAGGTATAGTTCGAAATTCAAGTACATTTTAAGTATGAAATCAGTTACAAAATGGAAGACTTAAAGAATTTAACATAGTACTCAGTAGACTATTCGATTTATTTGGAGACACTATTTCTTTTTCGCACATAAATGAGAAGGGAAAACTATGGCAGTCATTCTTATAATTCCAAAAATGGTGTCGGATACTGCAAGTTTTAAAACTCTTAACATTATGATAGAAAATTAATTTCGTCTTTTAAGAAAATCCAAACGCAAAGCGGAAGTCATACGTGTTCAATTGTCAAAAACATTGAATGAAAAGGTCTTAAGAACGAGCAAGTTGAACTACAAAATTCATAATGACGGAGCTGTCACGAGGTGTGTATTTAGTTGATCCTGGAATTTAGCTAATATATAAGTTTGATTAAGATTATTAACGTATTGTATGTTTATTATTATTTTTTTAATAGAAATGAGAAAATATAATGTACACATATCTCGCATTTCGTTTTTTTACTGTCTTTAGTATTTTGTGAACTTTTTTCTGCTCTATAATCCTTTCAATTTTCTTATTGGCTTCCCGTGTCTTTGCTTTTTGATTTTACTGTAATCCTGACTAATTTTTGTAAATTTTCATTTTAGAGATAGGAGAAATCTGGTCAAGGCTTTTTGACCACCGACCATTCTTGAATGGAGAAATAAAGTTAATGTTAAAAGAGTTTGAGGTGAACTTTTGATTTGATTCTCTAACAATACACTAAATTTGAACTCTTATCGTAGTTATAATCATTATACTTTCATATTAGTTTCACCCTGCTGTTTTGCTCCTGTTAAGACAGTTTATTGACATAATCAATTCGTTATGCTACTGTTTTTTTTTGCGCCGACATATCTTACATCTCCAGCAGGATGTACAGTACAGACTCTTTTCAACTTCACTGTTGTCATGCCTTTACATTTATTCATAAAGATATAAAAACTATTGAGAATCATATATTAAATGATACATTTTGTATATTTAAAACAGTTCGTCATTAATTTTTTAATTTGAAATCGTTTCAGGAGAAGCGTGGTGACAGAGAAGTTGAAAATTTATTTGCAATTCTTGAAAAATTAACAGACATCAAAGACAGTCAAGCAGAGAAAATAAAAAAGAGTGGTGAAACAGGTCTACCAGTACTGGCAGAGAAGCTGGAGCAAGCATTACAGCTCTGTGAAGAAGTTGAAAAAGGATATCTTGATCACCATCAGGTTTTAACTATATTTATTAACTAGCTGAACTTCATAGCCTCTTCTGCATTTGCATTTTTTTTATTTATACCTGTCATACACTATTCTTGGAACATTCCCTGTTTTTAGTATGGATTCATTGATACTCTGCTCCTTCAGTTCACAGTTTAATGATATAAAGTTTTCAGCTTTCCTCGATAACTGGGCTATCTAACACTGAAACAATTTTTCATATTCGGATCATTAGTTCCTGAGATTAGTGCGTTCAACCAAAGAAATAAACCCTTCAAGTTTATAATATCGGTATAGATGTGTTTTCACTTCTGTCATTGAATTATATGTAACTAATATCATAAAAAAATGTGACTTTTTTACCCTTTAACACTAGATAACTGCTTAACTGATCATGATGGAATTACATTTGCAGTGATAGAAAAATATTAAGAGAGATAAACTCACACAAGTATCGTTTAACACATTAATCCAAGAAATACCCTTTCGCTGCTAACTAAGCTAGGTAGTGTATTTACAGCACTGGAGTACCATGAGTATACTTTATATATCATATAAATAAATTATAAATTATATATGTCTTATAATGCACCATTACTTACCCAAACAGTTTAACTACAAAATTGTGTGATTGTGTTAAGGGTTATATTGTGAAGGATGGCCTAGTTTAAAAGACATCAAACCTGCCCACCTGACCACCATTCTTTTAAATGTAATCATTTTCAGATGAGACAAAAGTAGAAGGTACTTCACTAGGACATAGCCAATACTATTAATAATAATGAAATTCATTCTTAATATAAAAATATGTTTTAGGTTAATGAGAAGAAGCGCCAAGAAAACCATGACAAAAGACAGAAAGAATGGGACCAATTTATTGATGACATGAATTTTAAATGTCAAAGAATTGACAACACATTTGAAGAAAAAGAAGAAGAACTAAGAGATTTGTATGCTGACCTAAATCATAAACTGAGTATTGCTCATAAGTAAACAATGGATCTACAAGGATCACTTCTTGATACAAACCTTAGGATATACCCATCTAACAATTTGTTAAATTACATTAAAAAATTACACATTAGTGATGATGTACCCGAGAATATTACTAAACTTGTAAAAGGAAATGATTATGAAGTAAATCGTAAAGTTATTAATGATGATGCCAAGACAACGCCCATATATCTTGATAGTAAAGATATTAAGAATCTTCAGAAAATAAAATCGGTAGTTAATAAAGTAGAAGAAATTGAAATAGACAAATTTGAAAATTTAACAGAAGAGGATGATAAGGTTGAAGATATAACAAATAAAGGGTCTGAAATAGATTCCAATGAACTAAAAGCTAACACAAAGACTAGTTTAAATAATAAATCAAAGCCAAAAAAGAATGATTGTAATAAGAAATCAAAGAAATCTAAAAAGGATGATAAAGAGAATGAAAATAAGGTAGAAGATAAATTGCATTTAACAACTTCTGACATTGACTGGTTATACACACATCTTCAGAAACTAAAAAGCAAAGGTGAAAAGAATGTTCCATACTTACATACATTGTTAGAAGGAGCCCAGATTGAAACTCCAGAGAATCAAATTTTAAAAAGAAATCCTGACCTTGAAGCGCGCTGTGTAAAACTAAGAGCTCAACAAGAAGCAAGAGAATATAGGAAAATGACGAAATCTGTGGATAATGTTAGGATGAGATTTCCAGAAGACAGTATTTCTTACCAGTGTAAGTGTAACCATATACATTGTTATATTGCAATTTGCTTAAAATGCACATTATACTGTTATCATGCATTTGCTATTATAAGATTACAAATCTCATGCACATACATGTTCTGTCATCAAGAGAGAAGGCAAAAGTGACAAGCTACACTAATTAATCATAACTTTAAATCTAAATTTCACCTTGAAGAGTTAAAGATTATTAGAGAATATTGATGGCAGAAAGTTATTTTTTTTTGTATCTTGAAATATCCAATTATATACCAAAACCAAAAAAATTTTCAAAATACATAACTCTTAAAGTATTCCATATAAAATATTGCCATCATAGGAACACATAACATAAACTATTATTTTTTTTTGTCTTACTACATTAGAAAATAGTTTTGAAAGTCAAAGATTTGAGAATTAGAGTATATTGAAGATCGAAATCTATTTCTTTTGCATGTTGAAATATATAATTATAAATTATACCAAGGACCAGAACCCGTTTACAAATAAAAATAAAACTCGTAAAGTTTTTATATTAAAACAAACACAAATTTTTTAGTCAAACTAGTTTAGAAGAAGATAGAACCTAGTAAGGTTTACATTTAGGCCCAATACCGAGATATAAGTTATCAGCTTTCTGCTGTCAATATTGGCAGATGGAAGAAAAAAGTATTACTTAAAAGATTATGGAGTCTGAGACAATTCCACTCTATAACACATCTTTTCTTAAGTAGGTCAGGGTGTACTATAAGTCTGAGATTCTTGCAATACCTGATATCTGATTACAAGTGATTATGTTGTATGCATTTATTCAATATTAAGTTTTATCTTTTTTCAGTGAAACAAGTTAACCGTCAGTTAATTGCAATTGGTCAGTTCATAATTTCAATATTCGCTGGATTCCTTTTCGGGTTTAAAGGAGTGGAGTTGATGATTGGGCGTCTAGATTTCGGATTCAGGTTGCTACTAGGCGTAATGTGTGCCTTGATCATCGCTCTAGCCGAAATATACTTCCTAGCAAAGAAGCTAAATGAAGAATTGAATATTCCAGAAACTGTTCAAATAGGTGGACCTCCAAAATTTGCAGATGAGGAAAAGTATGGCCCAAATGTGTCAAAAAAGGCAAATGAAAAAGAACATCAAGAATAAGAGTTTATTTAAGTACAACACTTATTTTATATAATATTGAGTACATTAGCTAGTAGCATTAAAGTTATTACTGTTAAATTATATTGTTTTACTCAAAATCAAAACCTCAATTTCATCATTCTAGGTGTGACACTTCATAACGACATTTTGTCTTTTCCTAAAAAATTGACAGTTTGCGAAGTTTGTTTGTTTGTCAAATTCAGACCGACTCTGTGTTATAACACGTTATTTCTATTTAATACACGTACTATTATTCTAAGTTGTATTAAACACAAGTATTTGTACAATTTGAGAGTTTAAATTGTAAATTTACTAAAAGGGAGTAAGGCTGTGACTATCTGCGACTATCTGATAAAAAGAAATAGAAAACATTGCGCTCCATGTAAGCAATAATTCCTTTACCTTTTCTCGAGGTCTGTACCTAATAGCTAGCTAAAGTCGGATCAATATACTTTTCTTGTTGTCGGGACCTCTGAACTGAGAGTAATATCGATAAATTAAATATGTGTTATCAATTAAACCATAAAAAAATTGAGTAACAAATATACATACCTACGCTTATACATATAAATTCTTTCTTAAAAGTAAAAAACGTTTTGTTAAAATCTACGCGGATGAAGGCGCGGGTAACAGTTAGTCAAGAATAGAAGGGTAAGCAAATCACGATATTTAATTCACCCGAACAAAATGTACCGTTTTAAATTGTTTTACATTAGGCTCAATATAATATGAACTTAAATTATTCACTTAAAGTAAACTGAATACTAGAATTGTTTTTAGAGTAATAATAAGCATGAAATAGCATATCTATTTTTAAGCAACTTCAAGGAGGTTTACATGTTTGGCGCGTACTTTTTTGTCACTTTGTAGACCGACCAATCAGAGTGGCGTGCAAGAGGAGAGTCCTGTGTCCAGCAGTGCACCACGTTAGGCTGATGATGATGATATTTTATTTGGAAAAATCCCGACTCGGAGTGATAAAAAGAAAAGTAGTATATATTCTTTTGTTGTATTAATTGAAATATGTAATGATTACATAATTAATTATTATTGTTACCACTTTATATAGTAAAATGAGAACAGTCATAATGTAGCGACTTCCACACGCAACGCAACCAAAGATAAACTACAGCGCCATCTACCAAAGATGCACCGAATCATGAAGTAAGAAATTATGGAGTGGCTACTAATCCCATATCACGGTTTACACATTCTTATTTGTTTCTCGAACCGATTATATGGTAATCAGTTCGCGGCCCGCCAGGCATGATCACTTCGCTTGGCTGGAAGACCCCTTTGTGTTGGAAAGTTATGATACCCGTACCTCTACAGTAATATAATTAAAATTAAACGTTAATAATGTAATATTACTTCTACACTGACCATCACAAAAGAATCATAATGAGAAAGATGTACTTGAAGATAGATGGATGAATAGACTGTAAATTTTGTTAGAAATAACCGCAAATAAAAGGAGCAGATCCCATATAACGGAATAGGGAAACGTTCCGTGATATTCAACCTGCTCATTTTATTTGTTAATAGGTTTGTAACAACACTAAAAATTTTTTCGACAGGATTTGTCGAGTGAAACACTATCAAGAGCTTTATCACAATTCATCTGTGTCTAGCAGTGGACTACGATAGGCTGATGATTTTTTTTTTATTCACGACCTACCAAAGTGACTCTATTCTGCCTGATGGAAAACATGAATAGAATCCAAGAGCGGTGGTCGCCATACTCACTGCGAATGACGACAGCGCAATATGGCGACCCACATATCCACTGCTATACCCACCCAATATAATATTAGATAATGTTAAACAAAAGTACAAAATAAAAAAGATTATAACCTCCTACTTCCAAAAACAGTTTAACTAAAATTAATATTTTAAACTATACCTATCAATGAAATGAAAAGTAAATTGTTATTTAAAAGGGAAAATTATTTATAGTTTATTCGTCTAGTTATATATAGGTTATATAGGTATATTTTGAGATTTTTTTCCAAGAAATAATAAGGTTTTTTAACTAAACTGTTAATTAAATATTTGATTAAATATTTCGTATCCAAAACAGATGATCATATAGATTTACCGGTAAACAATAAATTATAAAGTTTCTGAATAATAATAACCACATTCCGCACTATGATCCCAAACTAAGCAGTCTGCAATAATGATCAAACTTTTGATGAACATATGTACGTATGCGTATGTATTTACGTATTTAAGATAAATTACAGACATCTAAACAACAAACAATTATCCTTATTACATAACTGTGTGTCTTGAGTGGGAATCGAACCCACAACCACTTCAAATAATTTGTAATTGAGGTATGCAAGAGGTTAAATTTTTTGAAATGAAATTAACAATATTTTCTTGAAATAAATCTAGTAACACACAGGAGTGTCACAAAAAAAATTAAATGATTTGGCCAAGTAAAATCATCATTACATTTTCGGTCCCTCAGGGTCCGTTGGGTGCAAAAGCGAAAAAAGGGCACGGTGTTAACTTAGCATTATCGCAGATAGACTTAGGCATTCATTGTGCATTCATTTGTAAGTATTATTCTAATTTATTCTAGGTTGTTATTAGTTTACAGGTACTATTTCGGCGATTACAATCACCTTGCTTAACAAAAAATAATAATTGTATTTTAACTTAGCTACTGCTAGACCCAACAGTGTTCTACTTACTTGAGAAATAATAACTGAATATTGAAATCATATATAAATTTTCAAACTCTACGTAAATTCCAAAGATTGTTTAGTAGCATACGTCCTTTTTAATTTAGAAATTATAAGATTAAACAACAAAGTTAAGTAAGAGACAAAAATAATTTTAAAATTTGCTTACAAATGATATCCTATTTAATCATATCTGAATGTTTTATTTTAGTTTTTAATAAAAAAAAAACTCTTAATAAGACAATACGATGGGATGATGTCATCGTGATTTGCTATTTTTGTAGGCTAGTAGGCAGTTTTATTTTTTGAATATTATCTTAACAAATTACAGGATATACCGTGTAATGTAACGTAAAAATATAGTGTCAAAATATTGAACATTCATTAAGGTGCAAAACAAGGACAGAGATAGGTTTTTGCTGATGTTGAAAGAGCGCAAAGAAAATGTGAAGCTAAGTAACAAACAATCTCTTTCGCTGATCAGAACCGTGTTCGCTGATGACTTTTGATTTTGACAATAATGACACACCGATTGCACAACAACATAATATCTTGGTTTGTTTTTCTACAATGTTCTACTGACTGATGAATCATGTTGTTTTGAAATCCTATTTAAATAGAACGCATTTGTCGACAACATTCAGTAAGGAAATTACTTCTTAGTGCGACGCGTCGCTGTGACAATTTGTTAATATATTATTGAGGAAATAGTATTTTGTTTTTGGTAAGTTTTATTGGTTTTATTTTATTAAGCCTGTTTGAAAGTTGTCTACCGGGTTTGTTTAACTGCAAAATTATTTGCAATAACAAAGACAACAGTTTGTAAAACAAAATGGCCTCTGGATTGGACGAATATACAGTTGAAGTTTTAAGGGTCTCTTTATTTCGACCGTTTTTGATAAAGCTATTTATTGTTTGTAGGAATACCATTTAAGGATTATGCGTTAGGCATTTATTTATTGAACGAGCTCACAGTGAAATGATATTTGATTATTGTTTATAAAACATGAAATTTCTTAATTTTTATGAAATTATGTTGGTATTTTCATAGCAGGAATTTTATTTATATGTTTATTAAAGGAAACCGTTTTTTTTACATTAACATTTATTTTTGAATTTGAAACTATCCAACTAATTTTTGTATTGCATCATATCTGCCCTACACTTGGTTTTCCCATCATTTAATAGGTAATTAAATTTTTACTGTAATGTAAATTCAGTTAAAGCTGCTACTTTTTCGTCAATTACATTGTGATTATATTCTTACTTATTTTATTTAGAATATATATTTATTTATTAGGTTTGGGATATGAACATTACTTTGAGACTACACTTATGACCGCAATATCTATATAAATAAATAAAATTGAAGTGTTTATGGTAATTTCTAGATAACAGCTATACACTAAATGAAAAAAAAAATACATATAAAAGTATGTACTGTACTTATAGCAAAAATAAATTTTTAAAATTTTTGTCTGTCTGTTCTGGCTGATCTAAGGATCTGAGGAACAATTTTGACAGGCCTTTCACTGGCCGATTAATTTTATAAGAGTAGTTTTGGGCTACTTTTATTATAGAAAATAGAAATAGGGGTAACCAATAAAATAATAAACATTATTCCAATTCAAAAGCAACAAAAACTATAGATCTAAAAGTCTAGTTTTAAACTTACTCTCACTGTGTATACATAAGATGATCACATAGGACTCTGTAGTTTTAACAACAGCTATTACAGTCTACTGTTGGACAGGCCTTGATACTACTAGACCTCTTCTTAGAAAAGAGGTTTTGGTCTACTATCCCATGCTGGCCAGACGGGTTGGTATAAAATGGTTTATTTCAAGTTTTCCTTCTCTTAACTAACTCTGTTGTTTATCTTTGAAAAATGGGGGACAGTAAAAGTACTAAAGGTTCATAGAGCAAAATTAGACTTAATTTGAATCTGTAGTTAAAATAGCCTCATCATCATCCACAGCCTATAATAGTCTACTACTGGACATAGGCCTCACTTTTGAAAGGAAGTCTTTGGTGTAGCCTCACTCAGCCTAGCCATTATTTCACATTGCAGTTTGGAAGCCAATAAAGCTATAATATTTCATCATGGAAAACTTGAAGGAAATACCTGTTAAGGTATATACTTTCTGGAATGAGGAAGACAAGCCTGAAGTCAGGAGATTCGGAGTTTTACAGAATAGTATTGACAGCTTCTTTTTCCTGAGTCAAAAGCTTTTGGAGGTATACCCTGGACTTAAAGACAAGACCTATGATGTTTCTTGGAAAGGTAACTAATATTATCCTTTGCCTATCATATATATTTACATTTAAATCAAAATAACGTGTTACAAAGAAAAAACAAGAAATCTGGTATTAATTGATCATAATGTTACATAAACCAAACAGGGTTATTAATCATAAATATTTACTAAAAACAAAGTGTTAAGTTTAAATGTGAGTGCATTTTTTAAATGTGCAGTATCACTGTTTTGTTTAACTTTTGTGTGACTGTTGTTTCTTAAGATAAATTTTGCACCAAGAAAGTGTTTGAGAGATAATTGAAGGTTATTCCTACACATAAGTCATACAAGTTACCATTCAAACTAAATTCAGTTTTTTTTCATTTATCACATGTTCATAATCATTTATTTACAGATAATGACGGTGATGATGTTACCATCTCTTCGGACATGGAATTGAAGACTGCTCTGCAGTTTACAAAGTACACTGACCTTAAACTTTATATCTACTGCAAAGGAGAGGTTAATAAGCCTCGGTGTAATATTTTTAACATCCCAAGATACCCTGGCCAAATGCCTACAGGTAATTCATTAATGTGTTTTGCTTAAATTATGATAGTGTATAGTAATGTACTGTTAGTAAATTTGCTATTATAATTAGAATAAACACACATAATACAGTACAAATTGAAATTGTAACTTGCTGGCCACCATCCACTATTTGATGGACCGTGTTCAGTCAGTTAGACTATGACTTATGAAACAATATACCTTTCAAATTAAGATTTATGTGTTTCATTTGCAGCTTTTCCTGGAAACATACATTTAGGCGTTGTTTGCGATTCATGTGACAGTTCGATCGTCGGCTTTCGTTACAAGTGCACCGTTTGTGATGACTATGACTTGTGCTCTCAGTGTGAAGCTGCTGGTTGTCATCCGGAACACTGCATGGTGCGAGTGCCTACTGCAACTATGCCAGTAAGTAACTTTAACTTAATATATAGTATGACAGGATGCATAGTATCCGTTTTATTGACTGATTAACATTTTCGAGGTCATTGTAGTAAGTAATTACGTTAAAAATTTAACAAGTAAAAACAGTTCAATACCAGTGTGGAATGTAAATGAGGAGTAACTATGATTTTTTATTAATAAAAAAAAAATTCTTCATTTTTTTAAGCTTTAAGTACTTTCCATTCCATTAATTATTTTTTTTAAACAAGTACCGAATAAACAATATTAATATAATTTATAATAAAGTTTTAAAAATACACAAAAAAAATACTTTTCTACCTTTTAAAAAATCTATTTACAAAATTATAACAAAATTAAAACGACTTTAATACTTGATAATATTTCTTTATAGCGGACTATGATTAAAGCAGCGATCAAGAGGTCCCGTCAGTTCCTTAAGTCCGTTTCCAGCAATGTTGGCGAAGAGTGCGCCTACATGAAGCGCCGTCGTGATAGGAGTGGCGAGCGAAAGCACCGTGGTCACCACGGAGGACATCAAGGTCCCCATGGAGGTGACCACCACCGTCGTCCTCGCTCCAGTTGGCTGGAAACTTTCGCAACTTATATGAACGAATTCGCTAATCTCGCTGGCGATATTGATCTTAGCGATGACAAGGCCAAGGCGCCTGAAACTATACCAGAAGAGCAGAAACCAAAAGAAACTCAAGAGCAAACGAAAAAGACTGCTAACGAAACTGCCGAGACTCCCAAACAACCAGAGCCTACTACATCGGCAAATATGGAGACTGAGTGCCCTGTCCTTCCACCAGTTCTTAATGTCGAAAACATCAAAGGCTTGCTACAGATGTTCCTGCAAGATATGCATGCGACACAAAAGGACAATGATGTAGAAATGGGACAAGGTGATAGGAAGACTCCCGAGGCTGATAATGTCACTGTGAATTCAGAGACTTCAATGAAATCAGCCAGATCTGGCTCGAAGTCAGGCTCAGATGTTTCAGAAGCAACTGTTGATTCGAATGTGAATACTGATTTCTACAAAGAAGCTTCCCCTGAAAAAGCTGATGGCTGGACTATGATAAATAAGGAAAAGGGTAAATAAAATTTATTTATATTTGGGGTATATATTAAAATTGTACTTTTTATTAAGTTTTGTACAGGCCTTTTAACTTCACACAATTTAAAATTATAGTTTAAGTAAAATTAAAAACACCAAGCAGCCCTGCTTTTCTGCTGGTGTGGATAGTATCAAGAACTCCATCTGAGTTTATTGTGCCATATGATTATGTGACTATTTAATTACAGTAGAAAGTGGTAATAGCGAAGATAACAGCAAAATCTTAATCGTTTCAAGATCAATATTTTAAATGCCCTGTTTATCAATTAATCCGAATTATCTCTATCCAATTATTTAGGGGATTCCCCTAACTCCTTACCTGTTCCCCATTGTCTACATAATCAAAAAGCAAATTGTTCGAAAGGCGGCATTAATCAATTATTCTTATCGTTATATGCGCACTTGTTCTTTTTTATACGTTTTGTATCAAATGACTCATCATTCACTGTTATCCAGTAACTTATCATGTCTATAACTTTTGGATGGACCAATTTTGTCGAACGAGTTTTAAGCCCTGGATATTTATCCTTGTCTTTATTTTTTGTTATACGAATCGTTATACAATATATATATAATATGAATCGATCCATAAACATAGTCATGTAAAAGTTAATCGTGTTTTTAGATTTAATGGATGTTGGCACTACAACTGAAGCTAAAGATGCCCCGCTCATTGGTTTCAATTTGCCTGAAGAGTTCCAAGAACGCGTTAGAATCAATGAGGCCGCCAGTCTTTACCCACCACTGAATCCAACTACTGCTGGTAATTATCTGCGACTTTTTGTGCATTTTTATAAAATCATTTTGATTGATCTTTAGTGTTTAAGTGTATGTGTTGAATCTTTTTTAATTCAAGTCGGTTGGTGACAAGTGAGGTGTTAGTTTAGAAGCATATAATATGATCTCATTTTACTCGAAACGTGATAGGTTTAGAAAGATAATTTAAGCTTCTTAATCTAAATAAGCTTTTGAGATGTAAATGTTTTCAATTTTAATAACTTGTGCTTACAGCTCGTATCTATGATAATATAAACTACATCAGTCAGGAACTGTAGTATCATGATAATGCTTAAACCATTAGTACTGTAACCATTTGTGTCGTGGTTCATGTTCCATCGTTATTGACTAAAGCTGAACATTTAGTGTTGGATCCTAAAGTACCGGAGTTGCACCCGGAAGCGTCTCCATCCGCCCCCGTGGCTGAGGGCGCTGCTGCTGCTCCTGCGCAAGAGGAGCGTGCCAAACCCACCAAGCCCGCGCAACCCACCCCGCAGCCTCAACCCCAACGGCCCACGGCACAGCCGCGACCCCAACCCCGCAAACGCCACCCAAGTAAGTATTCACACCATTGCAATCGTCATCGTCAAGTCTTTATAGTCCACTGCTGGACATAAGCCTCTCGTAGAAAGGGGGTCTAGGTCTGCTATACCACGCTGGGTAGATCGGTTGATATAGGGATTGTTCCAAGTTTTCCATCTCTTTGCAGTGGAGTTGTCATGTCATGCATATGTAGGTAGGTGCTATTAATGATATAGGGAATCTTTTAAAGAAAATCCAAATTTCAACTGATTCTAGAATAAAGAAAATATTTTTTATGAATGCTGAATTTTCCTTAAATACATACTTAGATAAAAATATTTATATATCATGAAATCACTAGGTATCATAAGAACCTGAGAATTAATTACGTTGATACTGTACGTAGGTAGACGCTCGGTAAGTTATCAAATGCATGTTAATGGTTATTGTGTAATTGTAAATATGTAAAAGTTGAAGAATAATAATGAACGGTAGAACAAAGACTATCTAGACGACAAACGTAGTCAACCTTGACTTATAAATTTATGTAAAATTGCTTTTTTTTCAGAAAAGAATGTACGAAATTTGTGCCAAATCGATATCAAAATTAGTCATAACATATAGGATATATAAACAATTGCTATCGTTCTTATCATTATCGCAACGTTATCTTATCATGTTAAAAAAAATGTGTCACCAATGTTTTCATATTTTAGAAAGCATGAATAGACTGATACTGTGTCTATTTTAAACAAATAATATTTAACGCATCAGATGAATTATTTAGTTGCTACAAAAAATGCTGAACAGTATAGGTTTCTAATTGTCAAATTTCTAGAACATATCACCCTACATTATAGGTTAAAGTAATTGCTTTAAGAAGGCGATACAAATAAGTATAGTTTACTTCAGGTCTTAGTTTTAGTGTGTTTCGTATCAATTTAAAAGTATGGTCAGTGACCTTGACTTCAGAAATCGTGGGTTTAGTTCTCATCCAGAACAAATAATTGTGTGATGTAGATTTCTTGTGTATGGGTTTCACGTTATCATCGTCATCATTCTCCTTGTGGTGACGGATTAAGAACACGACATGTCATCACCTCTAAACATCTAATGGGTGGCAGTAAGAGATGAATAAGAGAGCAGACTACTCATAACAACACCATTGCACCAAAATAAAGGAAAGCTTGCAACAAACCCTACAACAACCCATTTGGCCACCGTAGTATAGTAGACAAATGTCCAATTGTGGACTGTAAAACGCTGTTGATGTGATGATGTTTTAGCGCAGTCTTGTTGCAGGCAAACCCAAAGTCAGATCAGACTGCCGTGTTATATGTATGAAGTTATTATTATATTTCTAACAAAATCTACATCATCACTGTACATTTCATTTATGTTAATTTTTAACAGAAATGGAGTCGTTAACAATCTTTAGGACTTTTCGAAGAAAGGGGGGCTTAGGCCAATTATACCAGTATGATATCTAACGAATTATCCTTATTTTCAGAGCCTCATATTGACGCAGCAATTGAGCAAATGATGAAAATGGGCTTCACAAACGATGGTGATTGGTTGACTCAACTTCTCGAACACACAGATGGCAATATTGCCTCTGTACTGGATCTGCTTACTCCAGTTAATCCCAAGAAGTAAAACAAGATACCTGCACCGTTATTTCTTGCCAAAAGGCCTATGCTATTCTAGTGTTATGATTATATAATCGGATTGTAGTGGGAAAACTTAACTTGCTTCTGAATCCAAGAACTTTTATTTTCTCTTAGAAGTGCATTATTTTATTTTTATTTGACACCTGCAGTTAATCATTATTGTTAAGTCAATGTGAAGTTTGTATTTTTTGTTTATTGCAACCCAAATATAACATAGGTGTTGGGTAGGTACCTAAATGTATCACATGTAATGTTATTACTTATGTTAAAATATGGATATTTAAACTTATTTTATTTCTATTAAACTTTATACATATACAAAATCGTAGTTGTCTTTAATATTAAAGTGAAATCCTAATACCTCCCGTCATATCTTGCCAATTTGCTTTTCAGGACTTCAATTTTGCAACTTTCATTCGCATGTTTTAGTAAAACCTTCCAAAAAACTCCCAATGTTAACACACTTAATAAATTTTTCACATTACGCTTTACTACTACATAATTACGACACTATTCTTGGGGGTTATTGGCATTTGGCCGCAAATAATAAACTGTAGAGGTGTGTGATAGCAATTCAAAACTCACGTTTCCAAGTAACACCGATAGTGTATCTTCCTATATTGGACTGAACTGTGTACTTATTTTCCATTCCGACAAATATATTTTAAATTATTTCTATGTATTTGTAGCAACTCTTAAAGTGTGGTATATAGCTATTTGAATTAATTGAAATGATAAAATACATGTATTATGTAGCTGACTTAGTTTTTACTAATATGACTATTTCTAATTTAGTACAACAATATGTTGTAATGATTATACCAATAAAGCTTACATGGGATATTGCTTTTTTATTTATAAAATAATACATATTTTTATTTCAAAAATCCGTAAGAATGCTTTTTTAGTGTAACATTTTCTTGTCTTTCCCGTAGAAGAGCTTTTCCTAATGCTTTGTCAAGTAACTTAGCTGCGATTCTGCAAATATAAATAAATTTTAGTTTACACTTGTTTGTGATAGAAAAGATCCGATATTGGTAACTAGATGTGATAATAGAGGAGTAAGAAAAATTTACGTAAATGACAAACGTCTTATTACTGAGGTAAAATCTTTCTTAATGGTACGGGAGCTAGCAACGTTTGAAAAGTAAGAATTTTAGGTCAGCTGATTTTGTGATATGTCGTCCTTCTAGCACTTTCGGTTAGAGTCTGGGCTATCTGGCTGGCGGTAGCGGTTGCGTTCATTAGTGCGCATCCTACCTGTCTAGGTAATAATCCTGGATTTTAAAAACATTTTAGAAGGCGTAATTTTTAATTTTTTGTTTTTAAATAAGTCTACTTGACATACTTTTTTTGTTGCCAGACATTTTTGACATTGCTAACTATGTGCCATACGTGATTTTCTTTATTTTTTTTAAACAAATTTTAAAGTATTTTATAATGTCTGTAATTTTAATATTATGTTATTTAAATATACGAAAACTTAAAATAAATTTGCCAGACATTAATTCGATTGTTAAGTCTTGAATTAAAATTAAAAAGTCATGAAGTATTGCAATATGATGCTAGTAGTCCGAGAGAGACAGCTGAAGGCGCGAGAGAGATAGACAACGACAGTGGCGCAACAGGCAAGTTTGTAAGATGGCGTCAGTCTAATGTCACATGTTTGTTTTTGTTTTGATTTTAATGTTTATTTTTTAATTTGGTTACAATGGCCAGTGATAAAATAAAATGTGTTTTTGTAAAGGACATAACGATACCATAATACTTTTCATATAAAAGGCTGAAACAACTTGAAAAACTTAATATTAATTATTTATAATTTTCATTTAGTAATCAGAACAATTTCAATAAAAAGTGTTGTTTTTTAAATTTTAATCTAATTTTATATTCCTTTTTATACTTAATTTTTTTTTAAACTTGCTCTGCCTAGAATGATTATACACCAGATCATACAACCAGAAATAATATGCCTAATAGATTCTCTAGGACGGTGGCACGCCCGACAGATGTCAACCGTACTATCTTTCAGGATATATTTCCGGTAGTTATTTGTCATGATAACTTCGTCCATAATTGCACAAACAAAATCTTCGATTTTCTCCGAAGAGGTCACCATACCGTAGCCAAGACGGCGACGCTTTAAAGTCTATATCAGGCCCGTGTAGGGCCCGATAAAAGACTTTTAAGTACTTTTTTTAGGCGGCCAAAGAAGCGTTCCTGTAACATTTGTTTGACGCCAGATTCTGGTATTCCTAAAAACTGTGAAAAACATAGATACATATTATTATTATTTTTTATTATATGCACAGTGAAAAGTAATTTACTTTCGTAATTGTTCTCTGTATCATTCTCGACTTATTCTGCAACTGTCTCTCTCGGACTACTAGCATCATACTGCAATACTTTTCATGACGTTTTAATTTTAATTCAAGACTTAACAATCGAATTAATGTCTGGCAAATTTATTTTAAGTTTTCCTATATTTAAATAACATAATATTAAAATTACAGACATTATAAAATACTTTGAAATTTTTTTAAAAAAAATAAAAAAAATCACGTATGGCACATAGTTAGCAATGTCAAAAATGTCTGGCAATAAAAAAAGTATGTCAAGTAGACTTATTTAAAAACAAAAAATTAAAAATTACGCCTTCTAAAATGTTTTTAAAATCCAGGATTATTACCTGGACAGGTAGGATGCGCACTAATGAACGCAACCGCTACCGCCAGCCAGATAACCCAGACTCTAACTGACAGTGCAAGAAGGACGACATATCACAAAATCAGCTGACCTAAAATTCTTTCTCGAAAACGTTGCTAGCTCCTATACTATAAGAACTTGCAAATCAATCTTGTAGAGATTTATTAATTTTTCTTTCTCAGTACGTACATATTTTTTATAAATACAAAAGTGTGTATGTTTGTTTGAGTGTTTGTCTTTTACGTCGCAACCGAACGATTTTATGATATTTTTGTGCCTGGAGGCTGGAGAGTGATATAGGCTACTTTTTACCTCTGTAAAATATTTCATTCCCATGGGAAGATGCGTTATGATGTATGTATTTAAATAATTCCAAATTTTATAAAACCGATAGATGACACTAACATTATTTCACCTAATTGCATACGGTACAAAATTATTCATTGGACTTTATAAAAATATCAGCAGTTTCTGATGGATGGCACTAAGTTGAAAACCGTACCCAGACCCTTTATCGATAATCTTTTTAATTTTAAATATTATAAATGCGAAAGTTTGTAATGATGTATGGATGATTCTTACTCTTTCAAGCAAAAACGACTGTACTGATTTAGGTGAAACTTTACAGTAATATAAGGTTATACATGAGACTACTACTACGCGGGCGGTGCCGCGGGCAAGAGCTCGTAGATAATAAACGGTTGATTTTTTTGGCAAATGATTTTTCCAATTTTTTTCCTCGAAAGCCTATACTTTTTTACTACAACATGACATACTAATAAAGAAAATGAGTAGCATTTATTGATTAAATCTTATTTCAACAAAAATGAAGCTTCAACTTTGGTCGCTTTTTCCGGCGTACTGTCTATTCCATTAAAATAAAAATAGATAAAATGTACGGAGATATATTTGTTAAAGTCTGATGAGTAGCTAAAAGAAATATGAGGATTTAGTCTTTCAAATTTTAGGTACCTTATCGAATAATTTGTGCAATGCATTGTTTACTCTTTATATATTTATACATCACTAATTCAGGCAAGTGTTTTACTTTTTACTATACAAAATTTTAAAACTATTTTTATTTTATGTTTTATTGTTCTCACAAAATGTAATTTCGTAATTATATTCTATAATAATGTTAGCACAGATTATTATTTAAAACACTGGATTTATACAAGTTTAGTGACAAATTTGTATTGTAATAATTGCAAAAATACTGTGAAAGAAAAAATATAATTGTAAATACAATGAGTAGAAGTAGTGAGCCACGCTGATTTTAGCACGAACGGGCCGACTCGTCCAGGGCAGTACTACCGTCTCACAAAAGACCAACCTAAAGTGACAGCATCCGTGCTGTCGTTTTTGTTGGTGAGTACGAGACCGGAGGCTCATTGATGAAAGGGTGACAGTTATCGTGGTAACTGTGAGAGCCTTACACTGCCACAATGACTGTCATGCCTTTTACGTATCCAAGCTGGGCGTGGAAAAGCATCTCACTAAGCTGCCATAACATTGGTCATCATACTGTATTGCTTGCATTTGCAATGAGTATGGTGATCAAAACACTTGGATTCTATTCATGTTTTCCATTAGGCAGAATAGAGTCACTTTGGCAGTTTCTCAATATAGAAAAAAAAAGAAAGTCTATTATTGTTTTAATACTTACATTCCTTGATTGATAGCATTTTTCAAAGTCTTGGGTGCCAAACTCCCAGGCCCACTCATATCTATAGTTGTAAACTTGCCCTCTGTTGCTTCTTCAGAGTCACCTCCATCACAATAGCAATTAGGAATGCCTGTGATCCCAACTATGACTGATATTACACTACAACTTTCTTCTTCAGCAGATGGGTCCACTACACATTTGTCACCTATTTTACATAGTGTAACCTAAAAAAAAACAGTTAATAATTGTTAGAAACAAAACTATTCTATGTACAAAAAAAAAATAAAAAAATGTTAGAGTAATTTAGTTAAACAAGTTAGGGGCCGTTCAAGTATTACGTAAGCAGATTTATTGCAATTATTTACCCCCCCATCCCCCTTGTCAGCAAAAGTAAGCAAAGCTCTTACCCCCTCCCCCCATGCTTACGTAAACATTTGTCAATTAATGTATTGTTTTTTTAATTTTATAATGTTATAATTATAATTTGAAAAATAAGAAAATAGATTTAGGATAGAGATTATATTTTACTGAAACGGTATTCAACATAGAGTAAAGGACAAAAATATTATATCTTACTAACATAACAAACTTATTTTAAATTTTTGGTACATATATTAAATTCAAATTAACAGTCTTCAGTCCATGAAACCCGAATCCATGATTCTAAGTTTTCGATGACATTGGATTGCTTTGATTGCTGCTCAGTGTTGTGTGTCTGCTCGCTTACATCCGATTTTGGAATGTCTACGTCATTCTCATCGAGCCATTCAACATCATGGTGCTCTAAATTTTGAATAATGCACATCAGTTCATTAGCACGACGAGCAGCGACTCTTACAGGTCTAACTTTCCTATCAGTGTGCGTGTTTACTTTCTTATGGATCTTTTCGATGTGACGATTTAGTGACTTGACGGAAGCATGATAAAGACCACACGTTTTGCATGTTCGACTTGATAGCCTCAATTGTACCGTCGGACAAAAATAATCGTATGGCATTTGCAGGAAATCTTTGAGTGAAGCACTTAAGCGTAGAGCTAAATTGACTGGAAGATTAAGAAATTGCCCTCCTTCATCTAAAACCAAGTCATCAACTGTTTGTTTTACTTTTACAGGTGGTGGAAGAAACCTGTTGTCTAGTAATCTAAATAGTCCACTTCTTGGACGACAGCATTCTGTATTTCTACATTTTACAATTTGGAGCAAGTATTGGCTTTCACGCACATGTTCTGAATACCATTTAATGTCTGGAAAATCAGGAAGATCTTGTTCACCTGCCCCAACATATTTTGCATTAACATTATAGCCATCAATTTCCATTGAACTCCATACTTCAGCTAATACTTTTCCTGCAAATTCTAAATTAGATCTTTCTAAATGTTCATCAATTGTAACGCCACGTTCATCCAAATGAGACCCAAAATGGTCATGAGGCAATATTAAACCAGCCAGTTCCCGACTAAAAGGAGCCATTCTGCGCTCTACTCTGTTATACGCACTTCTTCCGGGAGCATTGGTAGCTAAAAACAATGCATCGAGATCATGTCGCTTAAAGTGTTGTATAGCAAACCCTATGACTTTTTGATAACGCGGATTTTCATCTGGCCCTCCATCAACCGTCATGATTACCACTGGTTTTACTAGTCCATGGTCAGTTTTAGCTAATGGTCGAAACTCTTCAAGTTCGAGAAGCGTCTCGAAATCCTGAGCATGAGTATTAGCAGTAGATGAACTATGCTTTCCACTTCGAATAGCGATGTATGTTGGTCCAGAATATCCAACGGCTTGCGGTTGTCCTAGCATATTGGAAGTGATTTTGATACCAGCATAAACAGATGGTATTAATTTATGACGCTCAGCGATTACCCAATCGTGATCAGGCAATTTGATTCTAAATATATTCCATGTGCATTAGAAGAGGTGCTTGCTTATTTGCCGCAGTTACGCCAATAGGGACTCGAGCTTTATCATCTTGAGATATGAAAAATACTTGATCTGGTCCTAGTATGGATGCTATGTTCTCTAAATAATGGATTGATGTTTCAGCGAACTTGCTATCTAAGTGGCTCTTGTGGTGATCAGTTTGAGCCCGAATGAGCTTAACAGGGACTGTCGATACATGTCTTCGTCCCTCTGCAGAATTAGATTTTCTGGGAATCAAACGAAGATATGTCCCACTGCGACTAATGTCAAATCCCATTTTACGTAATTCTTGTGTGAGTTCATCAAGAGTTTTTACGCTGCGAATTGATTCCGTTCGTCTTCTATCATCTGCTGCACTTCCAAATAAAGCTATATCCGCGATTGTTTTCAATAGTAAAGGTTGATTGCTTTCAAGATTAGGACGTCCCACTGAATCCCTCAGAGATAGTCTTTTTTTCATTTCTGGATTTTCATGACAAATATCTTCTAACTTTCTTTTCATACCATCCCTGTGTTTCTTCTGGGCAACTGCGTTTTGAACCTTCCTGTTTAAAGACTGTTTTGCTGTTTTTATTTCCTCGCGCAACTTAATGATCTGTTTATCAACTTCAGCACGGATTGACATAGTATCTCTGGCAGAATACAAAGCATTCAAATTTTTTTCGAGTAGAGCAATCTTATTTTTCATAGCCTCCTGAGAAGGTTTTGGTCTCTGTTTATCTGTATTTTTATTAATTTCGCATTGCTGTTGTGATTCATTACCGGTTTTTATTTTATCTTCTTCCTGTTTTTTAATATTTGAAGCTGGCTGTGTAATTTGTGTTTTTTCTGCAGGTTTACAGGTTGCCTAAAAATAAAAACTTTCTATGGGTTCTGCTAAAGATTCTCTTATTAAGCTACATAAATACAAAGTATGGCAATAAATATGGTAAATACAAAACCCTATGGCTTTAAATCTAATATCTTTAAACGAGCAAATCGTTCCGGTCACAAAATACAGGGTGTTATAGTCTATTCAAGTAGGTATTTAAAAGAATATAAACAATCTTGATATGTCTTTTTATTGAAATATGCAATTATAAAATCAGATATCTGTAAAGGTGCGTACAGACATCGCGAGGCTTGCGCCGCGAATGGTTCGTCTCGAATACATCAACCTGAGGCATGCTACGGCACATGTATACGTGCGAACCATTCGCGGCGCACGCCTCACGATGTTTGTACGCACCTTTATGTACTTACAGAAAAGCAATTTTTTAATATTGGTTGAGTTTTTAAATGAATCACAACAGATTTTACACAGTTTACAATTTTAAACCACATATTTCAATAAAAAGACATATAAAGATTGTTTACATTCTGTTAAATACCTATTTGAATAGAGTATAGTTTTCTGTAGGTATATATATATATATATGTATAAAACTGGCATCCTGTATTTTGTGACCAATTGACGGAATCAATTATAAGAAATAAATCTATATAATGAATATTACCTCTATACTTTAAGATAGGCCATAATATTTTCTAATTAGCAAAGAGAAACTTTTTGGCGATTTCTAATATTTCTAGTAGGTACTCATAGGTACCTAAAATGATTTCGTCACTCACCTTAGAAAAAAAATGTAGTAAATTGGATTTATTCTTAGTCGCTGCTTGCAATTCTTCTTCGATTCTCTTAGATACAATAATATCTAGTTCCTTGTCGGATTTTGCTTGTAATTTATAATTTCGCCACACTTCGTTAACTAACTTTTGTACATTTTGTACTTTCGTACTTGTATGAGATTTTTTAAAACTTTCAAACAATTTTTGGTATAACTTAGATTTGTCTATTTGAAATGACATCTTATTTAAACATTAAACTTTGGATAATGGAATGAATGGTAACACAAATGTTAACTTGCTTTACTATGCTTACAATACGTCTACTCGCTATAGCAGCCAAACGAAACAATACACTGATAGAGGAAATTTAGACAAGTGAACAGCGCGCGGTAATTCCCTTACTCGGTTCTAAAGCGAGTAGGGGAATTACCGCGCACTGTTCACTAAATGTATGTATTACTTGCGGGAATCCCCGAAAATGCTTTTCGTTTTCAAGCAAAGTCAATGTGTGGGTTGCCATTCGTGTAAAGAAGAAAATAACTACCGATGACGTAATCATCATCTAGACTCCCCTACCCCCCATGTCATCCAAAATAAGCAAAGCAAAGACCCCCCCCCCATAGTGCTTACGTAATAATTGAACGACCCCTTATTACACATACTAATATCTGGCACATTTAAAACATTATGTCAGGAAAAGTAGTATAGAGAGTAGAGGAAGATTACATGCTATATACTATCATGATTAGACCCTTAGGAGCAGAGTAGTGACCATATACCAATTCAAATTCTTCAGCTTTACACTATTAGTTGTTACAACAAGCATTAAAAATGTATCTTACCAATAAAGGTGCAGAGCCTACATTGAGGTGTTTACTGTCATAGGGATCATCAGATAACTGCAGATCCACATTGCCTCCATCCATTAGTGCAGCTTTCACAAATGGTATCCTTGTGTTGAACAGTGCAGCTTTGACAGCCAGGGACACTGCATCACAGAGATTGCCTCCACACTCCAATATCTTGAATCATGGTTTAATTTATAAGATTTGTATCAGTACAAATACAATATATAAACTTCTTTATCGTTATGAAAAAAAACTCCTGCAATAGGAATAAATTTTGTGTAGCAGGGAACTTTACCCACATTAATGCAACAGATACAAAAAGGCACCCAGCCTTTTTTTAATTATTTATTTTATTTTTAAAAGACAACTCCCTCGCTAGGAATAAATCCTGTCACAGAGGACTTTACATATATACTACATGAAATGAGCACAAAGAACAGCCAGGCTTAGAACAACAACTTGTGGATCAGTTAAAGTGTTGCCCCATGTGGGACTTGAACCCTCAACTAATAGAAAGCTAATACTAAAAAAAACTAGCATAATAGAAAGTGACCAGGTGACCGATTTAACCACTATGCTATCTGTGCAGGCAAGTCAATACTCAGAATATCAATTTGTGAACCCACAACAATTAGCACAGTAGAATGCGGCAAGGTGACTGCTTAAACCACTTATGCCATCCATGGAGTTAAACAAGAAAAGAGGCAATTGACTAAATATATATTAGGTTAATATTCTTACCAATATGTCAACATAAAGTTTCCAGCACTGTTTACCCTCAAATATACATAACTGCTTCAAGTTTAAAGCCTGTGAAGAATGATATGCTCTCTGCATTAAATTTGATATGCCTATAGCTAACTGTTCACCACCCCTTCCTTCAAACTCTGGAGTAGCATTGGCTGAACTGGAATGTGATAAAATTTGATATTATTTCTTTTGGTTTGTTTTAATAACTTGCTGATTCTTCAATGTTCAGTGAGTATAAGACTACTCAACAACAAGTATGAGACTAAGTCTTACTATGGTTAATTTTTTTAATTAAAATTTATAAAGTTGCAATATTTACAAATTCTTATTAACATCAGTAGAAGATGTAAAGAAGAATATATATAATGTAACAATTAAATTTAATTTTGTTGCCCCTGGTGCTACAGGCGTCCATAGGCTGCGGTAACCGCTTATCATCAGGCAGGCCGTATACTTGTTTGCCACCGTAGTGGTATATATAAAAAAAAATTAAAATGTAACAATAAGAAAAAAGTAAATTTTATTTCTATAATATTAAGTGAAATTAACTATAAGCAGTAATGTTAAAGACTGCATTACCAATCAACAAAGAACTCTATTTTTCCTTCATTCGGCTTATCAGGACTGGTTACATCGATTTCTGTTTTGACTCCAACAAGTACATCTGTGTTAGCCAGTCTGAGCCGCGCTGATCCACTAGCATGACTGACAACGTCTGTTTCCAACTCCATTGGCCGGTAATCAATGTTGGACCTTCCATCTGAGCGATAATCATCCTGTAAGTGTAGGTGAATTTACTATTAGAACTATAATCTGTTACGGAGGATAAAGAATCAAAATAATAGATAATAAGATAAATTTACTGTGATTCCTGTATTAGGAAATGGTAAATTACTATGGAACTTCAATAATTTCTAGTAAAGGCAAACGAAAGGAAGAGTACTAGTTTATATTTTTATAAAATTTTTAAAGTACGACTTATTAATTATTCTTAAGTTTAATGTGCAGTATATATAGGTTATCATTCCTTACTTGTATACCGTGGACTATGAATACTTTCTCTGTAGGACTAAGTAGCAGTCCAGCCATTGTAAAAGTTAAATTTCTGTATTCCGTATAATTAGTTTACGAAACTGGGTATAGAATTACATTAATACTTTTTAAATTTCATTTAAAGAATTGCAAAGTACCTACTAGTATCTACACTGTTATTATTTTGACATTTGTAGTCATAGGCATAGATAATTCACTATAGACTAACTACTATAAACTTGTAGCATAGACCATAGACTACATTAGCTTTTGGAAATTTTAAAGCGCCATCAAACAAGCTAGCCACGAACTAAAATGGTGAGTTATTCATAGATGTCGCTATTTGGACGCTAAATAAAATGGTCACTATTTTACTAAAACTGTGAATAGATGTCACTATTTGGACAAAAAATTGTGCATAGCAACAAAATTTTTGGTAAACCTATAATACAGTAAAATGAGTTTAGCTTTTCTTCTCAATCGAAATAAGTTTAAAAGTGACATTCACATTAGCTGCTATCCCTTTTTGTAACAATGTATAAATATGTATCTAAGACTACTTTTAGCTACATTAGAAATATATCCTGTCGCGAGGGATCTTACAAATATGCAAGAAACGGACACAAGGGACACCCAGAATTTACTCTTTTTCGTTCTTTTATTCGTAAATAAAAATTCAGCTTTAGACGTTTATTTCTTCCATAATACAACTTTTTGCTGAGTAAATGATTATACAGTTATTGTTAATCCGGAATTAGAAAACAAATAGGTACCTACTTATAACTTATAATGATTTAAAACATTAAGAAATTTCTATTCCTGGGTTAATGATTTTGATCTATACACAAACTTGTTTCCTGGAGATAAAATCCTATGGAGGTCAAACTTCTTCTTTCTTTGATTAAAACATTATTGCTTTTCATAATTTAAATGTTAAACGTTTTGTTCTTTGATAGAACAAATTCTCTCTCAACTCACCTCTTTATATTACTTATTACTGGTATAACAGTCTTTTTATTTTCAACGACTGTGCTTCGCCCGTAAGGCAATACCGCAGTAGCAACGGCACGGAATTTGCTTCAATTGCGATGACGCCCGTGAATTCAGAGGTAAGTGGATCTCGTATTATCCATCTACCTTTAACTTGTTGAGGGACACCTCAAATCAAAGCCGCCGAATCCAGAGAGGTACTCAATAGAAAACAAACTATAAATACTCTCAGAATTACGTGGCACTGTGATAACTTCGTCATCACAATAAGTTTGATCGCATCTTATTATCGCAGTATCTTTACGATAGCAAACCAAGTTTATAATTTTACTAATTTGCCTGTTAATATCATATAAGCAATGGAAGCTTTTTTTACTTCGTAAAAAGGATTGATATTACTAAGAGATAAAACACGGCGTATTCTCGGTGTTGATGTGTTTTAAAGAAAACTTAAAGAGATCGAACACCTCTTTATACATATCTTATGTACCTATTGCATACCTACCTAATTATATATTTATTTTTATGGTTATATGGCAACAGCAATATTGGTCCATTATCCATATTGTTGACACATTTTATGGCACAAAGATGTAGAATTTGGACTTGAATTCATGTTACAAAATTTTGTACTAGCCATTACATGATTTCTTTTGCGTTACAGGCAGCAGGTCTTCTGCGAGCAGCCGAGACCTTGATCATACTGAAATAAAATAAAGTTATAAAAGGCAGGCAATTACATAAAGTGATATTGTTCGGGGATATTTATCGTGATAAGTGTGTGAGCCTTACACTGTCACGATGACTGCCACCATAGTGTGGGTCACTATACTGCATTGTCTGCATTCTCATAAGTGTGACCACCACTTTTGAATTTTATTCATGCTTTCCATTAGAGTAGAGCCACTTTGGTAGGCTCTTAAAAAAAGCGCTAGTTTGAACAGGCCATGCTCTGATTTCTGTAAATCGATGTGTATATTGGAGAGATGTCGAGTCCCCCACAATGGAATCGGTATGATACAAATATATTATCAGAATATTGACTCATCCTGCTTTTCATACCGAAAATATATAGTTTCTTGTATGCATATGTATCGAATTGTACATAGAGTAAAGTATCACGATATCATGGTACAATAGTTTACAATAACAAGTATAGAGAGTAAGTAAAAATATTTTCCTTGTCGTGTATGATAATCTTGTCGTTGGACATCCTACACTAGTTTCGGATACATAGTTAGTTCTCGATTCGGTCCTGCATTGCCGTTAGGGGGCCTATCTCGCAACATCCTCTTTTAAATTGCGAGTTATCGTAATTGTTTCATTGTACCTCACAGATTAAACTCGCGTCTCGACGGACTCATACATTTGAATATTGGTTGCCTTTGACGCTACGCATATTGATATGGTACTATCTATCCTGGTTTTTAGCTCTGTGGTTAGCTAGAATCTGCTTTCTAAAGAAGGTACCCTTGATTCTTGTAAAGCGCCAGCAGAATTTGTTATGATATTGTAACAAGTTAAAACATTTAGCAATAATGGAGGAAATGAATGTGGATGTATCAGAGATGACGCGTTTGATGCAAAGATTCTCGTGGATGGATTATGTGGTGTTCGTGTTCATGTTGGCCATCAGTGCCGTGGTAGGAATCTACTGGGGGTTTATGAAGAAACAAACTACACAAAGTGACTATCTCCTGGGTGGAAGAAATATGAAAGTGATTCCCGTTTCCATGTCCTTAGTAGCCAGGTGAGTTCGAAACTTCTAAAGGATGCTCTTAAGGTAAAAGGAAATTTTAACTAAGACAAACAAAGTATATTCTCATTTATTTAAAAAAAAATTCTTTTATCTTTTTCTGTATTCAATGCTATTGAAAGTTAGAATTATATATCATTCTACTTCTGAAATAGCTGCTTTATATCCACAGCCTCACCTTTTAATGTGTTGATTATTATATCAAAATCATTTATCCCCATCAAAATATTTTTTCATACATACGACTATATCAAAAACAATAATTCCTATGCCGAGTATGAATATTTTTCCATACATTAGTATTGGTTACCAATATGATCCATTTGATGTAGAAAAGATTAAGAGTCAAATCAGCAATAATACGGTATAGGTGTACGAGGTTAAGCAGGTCTAAGTTTCATCAATATTCACATTTTGTGTTTTTGATCTGTAACAGAATACACCTATTACAAGTTCAGGAAACCAGGCAACTCAAAACCTTGTTTTTCGTACAAGTATTGGAACGTTGTCTACTACCAGGATGTCTCTAATTCTACGTTTTTTTTGGTGTTCGTCTCTAACATACTGTTTTCTTATAAAAATAAATTTAGATAAAAGTTAATAAAGTAATTTTTTCCTACTTATAATGACGATGTCGTAAGTATATTCAGTACAACTTACTAGCTACCACGGATGTAGTATTTACGAGAATGAACGCCTAATGAATCCCACAAACATTTGTATTTTATACTGAAAGTTTAATATATGGGCAAAACTTTAAAAACTCAAATTATTTGTTATTATTTAGTTACGTCAAATTTGCAGTTTTGTTTCGGGAATAACTCTGCTCGGATCACCGACTGAGGTCTACATGCACGGTACGCAGTACGCCTTTATCATGATAGCCATATTTCTGATGGCTGTGATAATCACACAACTTTATCTACCTGTTTTTCACCAACTGAAGATTACGTCTAACTATGAGGTGAGGGAGGCAAAGTTATTTTAATTTCTACATATCAACACAGTGAATGTCCCCGTTTTAGCTAATCAATGACTGTCATTTAATTTTCTTTTTAAAATTTCATCCGAAAAAAAATCTAAAAGAAATAAAGTTTAGAAATCTATATCATAACTATGTCGACAAGTTAGGATGACAATGTAGATATTGCACGGCTAGTGTATTTGCCCGATTGGGAAACGGGAAACTGTATACATACCATGTCTGTTTGATAGAGGTGTCTCTGGCGTCCACATAAAGATATTAGGTATACTGTAGATGCGATCACGGTTTCATATCTAAATTCTTTTCTTGTTTCGTCTTTTCTAGACCTCTTTTACGTAGTCGGGTTCTAGTTTATTTAATTTAATTTTTTATTCAATACTTTTCCGTTTTTCGATTGGACATAGACAAAAGCCGTGGAATAATAGTACATCGTCGCATTCTAAGAAATGGTAAAGACGGTGGCACCAATAGGCACAAGTAGGAACTGGCTTATTATTGAGCAGAATCGAGACTTCGAATCCTTTCCGTTTAAGATGTAAACTGAATCGATGAAATCGAATAAATTGTTTACATGTTGCCAGATACTGTATTACGAAAATTAGTTCAGACTCGACAACAACTCAATTTTAATTTATTATTATTGATTCTGTACATATTTCTTTCAGTACTTATCAATGAGATTCGATAACAAAGTAAGATTATTCGGATCACTACTATTTACCTTCACTTTGGTAAGTGAAACTTTATTTTCTTACATCAGTAATGAACAAAATGACACAGCATCAACTTTGATTTTCAGATAGGTTGGCTACCGATAGTGATATATGTACCAGCATTGGCATTTAATCAAGGTATTTAACTATATTTACTTTTGATAATCTTTTCCAAATATATTTGTAAGAGGAATGGCAACTTTTTATAGCGATAAAACTACCCGTAAAATAGGTATTAACGTCGTATTAAATGTTTTATATGATAATGATGATGATATATGATGTTTTATATGAAATGGATAAAGTTTTCTATGAGTAATGTCAAAAGTTATAACGTTATTTTATTACTTCGTTTTGAAATGACTAAAGATTTTAAAGTTTATACCTATATAGGTACCTTAAAGGTATACCTTTATATAAAGGTACCTGACGACTGTGCACAATGGTCTCTCCAATCAAAGAGTCGACATACGGATACGTGACGTTGAACCGAGTTACTGCAGTACTAGTTCAATTACATCATCTCCCTCGCACTAACCGTTTGCGTGAAATTGGGAAAAGCATTGTTCAGAACCATTTTCTTATCTGTTAGTTAGCCGTTTTTAATGTAAAATGAAACACAACTGATTGTGGGTCGTGAGACTATAAGTTACAGTAAATTTATATTGAGGCAATATTGTTGTACGTACTATTACACATTTACTTTACTTAATATTTCGTAGTTTACATATCTTTATAGGTCTTTGCTTGCTGGAAAGTACGGAGTAGCAAGTTTTTACAGAATACCTTCACTATAAAACACTCTGTATCATAGAAAGAAATAACATTGACCCTTTAAAAAATAAGTAATGTTAGGAATGTATTATCACAACTTGTTATAGTAATTCGTAATGTAGAGAATCCTTAACCTCAAACTCAATTGATCCATGTACTACCCTATCATTTATGAATAAATTTTCTACCAAATAACGAAGAGTCAATTTTTTTTATTTTTTTATTTCAGTTACTGGTGTTAATATTCACGTTATTACACCCATAGTGTGTTTAGTGTGTATATTTTATACAAGTGCTGTAAGTATTTCAATCATACCTTCCATAAGTTATAAAAGAGCTTTTTGTGTAAACTCTCTGTGTTCATGTTAGTTGTGCCATATGATAAAGGACAGTAAATATAGAGTGTCAGATATTGATCCCATGAGTATCATACGACAAACTACACAGGACAAAAGAATGGTACCAGCAGCAGGTAGCGCAGCAGGTAGCGCTGGCTAGCGTGGTATAGGCAGTAGTTCAAACTTCCTTTCGATTGAAAGGCTTATGTCTAAAGAGGAATATTATAAGAGGTTGAGATCACGGTAAGTTTCATTTGACTCTTATTAAATGATTTATTTTAGGGTGGATTGCAAGCCGTGGTATGGACGGATGTGATTCAAATTACCGCGATGTTTGGCGCTATGGCTTTGGTAGCAATAAAAGGAACGATCGACGTCGGTGGCATAGGCGTTGTCTGGCAGCGGAATATGGACAGTGGGAGAATTGAAATGCCGGAGTATGTATGGAAAATAATTTAACAGATAGAGAAATTAACTATACAACTTAAGGCTACATAATTATTGAAATCTGAACTTGAGATGAAATAACTATAACTTAAACCCTTATACATAGCTACAGATACTCTGGCAAATATAGAGTAGGTTTTTTACTTAATGCGAACGTCGTCGAGATTTTGTTTATTTGTTTAATACCACTTTATTTTATCTATATCTAACACTTATATACCAGTAACAATAACAACTAGAGCTAATAACAAACAAATTTACAAAGTAATTTTGTGGCAAATCGATCGACACTAAACAATAAAGGGACCAGTCTTTTGTTACCATTTATTGCCACCATCAAATTGTAAAGATAATCTATTGCCATAATAATATAAAGTTATCATTTAATTAAAATAAAATTAATATAAACTACCTATACTATAAGTATACACATATTAATATTTTAACTACTTTTTGTATCTTGATATCGTAATTATTTTGTAACGTTATTAATACTTTTCTTCAAGTCTCTACAGGTAAGAACAGGATAATTTTACTGTATTATTTATATTTGACTGTATTAACTATTTGTATAATTCATTTGATTTTAGTTGGGATCCAAATCCACTGACCCGACACACCATATGGAACCTAGTAATTGGTGGCACAATTTACTGGGTTCAGGCAAATGCTGTAAGTCAGACCATGATTCAAAGATACCTTGCTTTACCAACTTTACAAGGTGCAAAATGGTGAGCTAAATTTCATTAATAAGTTTTTCATTTAAATTGCAAACAATTTCAAGTGATGAACGTTTTTACAAATCTCAGATCATTTATACGTCATGTATATGGCACAAGTTTTTGTCGCGTATGCGAATTGAAGCTACAACATTTGGCTTCACAAGAACCAGTCGACCGGCAATAACTGTTATCGACGCAGTCCATTTAACAACTGTTACAGTTTCTTTTTTTCTGTTTTCAGGGCGGTATTCTTATTTTGTATTGGAATATCATGCCTGTATTGCTTCTGTTTATATTGTGGATTATTAATTTTTGCGAGATTTCACGACTGTGACCCCTTACAGACTCAGGTGAATAAATAATATTATATAATAGTTAACTGACTAAAGTTACTAAAACTTGAATAATCTAAGCTTAAAGCAGTAAAAAATCCAGTACAGACAGAATCTCGTTAGGTTATACTACTGAGTCGTCAAATCTAATATTTATTCAGATCGTAATCTTGTAAAGATTTATCGAATTTCTAATTTTATTTACTTAAAAATAATAGTTTTAAGGTGCTATTTCGTATTGTTAGTAGAGAAAGTGGAGGGAGGTACTAAAACATCTTAAATCTTATGTAGTACTTTACTACTAGACATAAATATTATATATACTATTACGATTACTGTGACTTGTTATTCCAAATATAATGAGTCTTTCTTTAAGCAAGATCTTGGGCAGAGCTAACCCAAAATCATTCTTATTTCATTGCTTCGTTACATATGTCAGTGTATATCTAAAAAGCGCACTTGTGTGATAATACATATATTAACTGTATTTATTTACTGGGTTTCTTGGTGGCTGGTTGATTGATTGATTGATTGATTCTAGTTGGCAAAAGCAAAGGATCAACTTCTTCCTCTACTCGTGATGGATGTCCTCGGTGGCATTCCAGGTTTGCCAGGAGTCTTCGTAGCAGGGATCTTCAGCGCTGCATTGAGGTGAGTTAAATATCAATTATTTCATATGCGTTGTATTTTCATATAAAATAATATGTTTAAAATTTCAGATAGGTGCTTTTCCCGAAAATAGTTTACTACAGTGGTCGTACCCCTGTATCCCTAGACAGTTACAAAAATACTCAAGGTGAAGTAGAAGTAAAGCCGTGGTCGTATCTTATATTAGGTGCGACCACAGTTCTACTGTGAGTATTTTTGTAACTATATATTTCTGGATTTCTATTTGTATTATTCTCTGGTTTCGACCATTTCAGATGCCTTTTAACGTAGTCGGCTTATAGTTATGTTTTTATTCAATAGTTTTCCGTTGCCCAATCGGGCTGCCCGTGCAGCGTTATTTATCGACAACAGGAGCAATAAAACTACTTCTAATTTGTTTCATATGTATTTTCGTATTAATTAATATATTATTTAATTTATATATTTTTTAATATTTGTTTGTTAAATAATTAAATTAATAAATAACTAAAAGAACTGGACCTTGCGAACTGTACGATCACATTTTAAATATATATTTTGATTTAAGCAATATGATATGCACAATGTGATCAAAATATTAGGTGATTTCATTATCAAAAAAATATTCATTTATTCGTTCACAATGTTATTATACGCTTCAAAATTATCCTCGTTAACTACCTTTACCTCCTTGCCACCGCTTTTCCACAATGCATTTATGCCACCGCTTTCTCTAGTCGTTAATTAATTGACTTCACCTACACGATACGTTAAGACTAACTGCTTCTCTAACTGTGATTCGACGATTTTACACCACAATTTCTTTCATTTTCTGAACAATTTTCTGCGTGTTCGGTAATTTTTTGCACGAGTCTAACTTTTATGCCTCTCACAGAAGATTCACGAATTTTTTATACACAATGTACGCTTGTCAAGATTTTATTTTGATAGCAATCTCGTGATGATTTTCTCAGTTTATTTTTATCGAAGTTAGAATCTGAGGCTTCAATTCCGTCATTTAAAACTCTGATAGAATTAATGTAGCCCACGTCATCTGCCTCATTATTATAACTCTATTGCCACCTTATTCATTAAAATCAGTACAGTAGTCAAGGCGCTACGGTATACCAACACACAGACATAGACTGCAAAAGTCATTAGCCTTTCTTTTGGCTGTGCCGTAGTTCGGTAAATGGAGGAGGGCAACGAAGAAGAAGGTTTTTTGAAGAAGTATTGTTTCTATTGTCATTATAATATTAAAGTTGAACTTAAGAAATTTAGTCTGCAGCGAAGTATGGAGTGAGAGTGAGTTGTTAAGGATGTTAAAAAGTTATCAAGTAAACGCTAGTAAAAATGAGAATGCACTGGGGGTTATCAGGTGTTTAGATCGATCATTTTTGTGACAATAAGTAATCACTTAATCAAGTAATCGCTTAATCAATTTAATCAAGCTACAGAAAATATTTTTATCGTAAACTTAAGCCTGGCATGGTGTCAATCATCAATCATGTTTGTAAATTCTTGATAAAGTATTTAACTTTCAAAACTAGATGTATTGATGTCATTTGTTTTTAGTCCGATCTTAGACATTTTACCTATTGTATAATATTTTTAGGGTTCCATTCTTCGAAGGGAAAAGAAAACTGATGTCTACCAATATCGTTCGTTTGTCTGTGTATCTATCAAGGGTCTATCCGTCTATAATTTATGTATCGATCTATTTTCTTAGGAACGTGTGAAATTATTGTACATTAAATACTTTTAACTGTCATTCCTCGAAACGTAAATGCTTTATTTACTATACACTTGACAACGTCATGAAGTTTGGAACATATATGTATGTATAAGGAGTGTAGCAAAGGAATGTATCAGTAATCATCCCATTGCCAAAAGTAGTACAGTTGATGAGGGACCATTGATTTTGATTTAAATAATCTTCAGGATAAAACGACAAGTCAAAAGCTAATCGCTTATAATGAGAAATAAAGATAGAAAGATATTGCAAAGGGACTTTTAATTGCAATACAAAACTAGTAGCTTGCTTGCTAGTGCTTGCTTGCTTTACTAATACGATCCATTAGTTAATCGTTATTATAAATTGACAAAGCTGTGAAACAAGCATTTAGTAAATCACGCACTTCGTCTTGCTTTTATTATAATTTGAAATAAAAAAATTAAATTTTCAATTTTATAAATTGAATTTAAATAAATTTAGATTGATATTAAAACCTTCTTTGTGATTGTTCTCAGGTGAAAAGCCGTATGTTTGCGAAGTGTGTAACAAAGCATTCGCGAGCATAAGCTAGCTTGAGTGTGTACTATGGTAATCAACTTGCGGATAAATATACTTATACATTTTTAATTATATATATATGTGTACACCCAAACAAAGAACAAATAACCTTACTCATTACACAAAAATGGGCCCTGGGCGGGAATCGTGGGTGGGAATGATCTTACTCAGGATTCATTCCCACCCTTTCGCATAGCAGTTATTGTTCAACCACTAGACCAACGGGCCAGGACAACAATCTCTTTTTAATATTCTTCACTAAAAAAATGTATAAGAATACGTGGTTTATTATTGTTTCAGTTCTTTATCAACTAGTTTAAACTCAATGTCAGCAATAGTTTTAGAGGATTTCTACAAGCCCTATTACAGCAAACAATTGTCAGACAGGCAGTCCGCTTGGCTGATGAGGGGAGTCGTTATACTTTTAGGATGTCTTTGTGTAGGTAAATATTTATTTATGTAATTAAAAATTATAATAATTATTACATAGGACTCAACTTAAATTAAGTTAAGTTTGTTGTCTCCACGTCGTGCCGTCCACCGTCTACCGAGAGTTTGAAAAAGATTGAACTAAAATGTTGGGAATGTAATAACGTTTATAAATTTGAAGTTTGATTTAATACTGTGATAATTACATTAAATTTTTAAATATCATGTATCGTATAATAATTATTTAATTTTAGGTCTAGTATTCGTCGTCGAAAAGATGGGGACAATCTTACAGCTGACGATGACGTTAGAATCAATGACAATGGGTCCGCAGCTAGGTGTATTTACAATGGGCATTCTCTTGCCCGGGGTTGATGCTACGGTGAGCTGAAATCTTTTCTTGTTTAGTAATAATAAGCTAGATGACACCTTAGTCAAATTAGTTACTTTTCATCATCTGTCAAAACGATATTTTTGTATGAAAAATGTACTAAATACAAAATTGTAACGTCACTGTTTTAGACTACTCAATTGAACAATATATTTCACTATATATTTGATTGAAATTCATAATAACAATAAAAAAACTATGTTAATTGTATATGCTGAGATGTTTCGCGATATTAGTTTTAATGAAGGGGACATTTTTATTTATTTACGATACAGTCATCTACACAATTAGGTCTGATACATTGTTCTTAAAATAAAAACGAGTTAAACGATTTCCAAATTATATTGAGATTAGAAACTTCTTAACATAAACTTGCTTACAAGAAACGCCATTATCGCGGCAGATTATTTATATTGTATTATTTTATAGGGTGCACTTGTAGGTGGTGTGAGCGGTCTAGCAGTGATGGCCTGGTGGTGCCTCACCGCACAATTGGCTATAGCCCGCGGGCAAATCATTCATCATCATAAATCTCTCACAACTGTTGGGTGTCAGTACAATTATACTAAAGTAGATAATACCATTGATCATTCCGTATTGAGGTAAGTCTTTATAGAAGAGTACATTTTCTTTGTATAAACATAAGATTGTACAACATTGTATTTGTAGGTCCATCAACAAAGTGATTGAATGCGTTTGTATGTATCTAAATAATAAACCATTTTACCATTAAATGGTTTATTATTTAGAATTACGATTGTCGATGTTCATGAACTTGTAACAATTTTTATATATGATACGAATATAAACATTATTATTATACGTGTATATACATTTCACATAGCTTGCTCTCTTACGATTGTGATGAAATGTAATGAAATGAAACTAATTAATTCATAACCACAAAATACCAAGCATATAAAACTAAAAGTAACAATAATAATTTAAGACAGAATAGAACATTGTATGTTATACAATATAATACATTAAACACAGAAGGATCTGTATAAGAATAGAATGGATCACCATTTCAGTGATATTTTGTAGATATTATATAGTGCTCATATGCTTTCTATACTCCCTTCTTATTAATTTCGTTCGATACTTTATTTTACTTATGAACAATTCCTAAGTCTCTCTACTATTTTCAGGTAAAATATCGTGTTTTCCTTTACAGTGATGAAGTAAATCCAGTCCTCCGCGTATCCTACATGTGGTATACACTAGCGGGAATGTTAATTACAATTTGCATCGGTGTAATAGTCTCGAGGATAAACCGCGCACGAGGGGTGCCTTTTGTGCCTCCATCACCGACGTTACTTGCGCCGCAGCTGAGGAGGCTGTACAAAGAACCTCCACATCCTAGTGAAGAGTTATTTATTAGAGCTTATGGGCCAAATAAGGTCAGTTTTTAAGTGTTTGTGTCATACGATCGTGTCAAGGTCTCTACTATTATTTTTTCAACGGTTACACCTAAGCAGAGAATATAACTGGCAATAGATTTAAATATTCGTTCCTCGTATTTTTTAAAGTTCTTGCGCTAAAAGATTTAATCGATTTCTGAAATACTTTTACGGAGGATTTTTTATACACACGCTTATTAGGAAATGAGGACTTGAAAAGGTTGTCGTGGCAGTTGAAACAAGCCTCTGGGCAAGTCCCACTGCAGCAGGTCACCATAAATAGTGAATGGCTCATACGATGTTCGTCGCCGTGTTGTGTAAGTACGAGTACGAGTATATCTATATTATCTTTTATAGCAACAGGTACGATGTCCGAGCCGTCTCGTGATTTGAAGGTTTGATATCGACATTTTGCTTATAATGTCGTGTCTAATCCGCTGCCTTACAAACTAATACTATCCATGTGGAAGGTATTATGACGTATTATAAAATCTAAGCATCAGTTTTGTATTAGGCTACAAATTGCTTTCCTTATAATGGTAATATTTACAAACAAGTGTTATCATATGTGTTAATCACGATACAACATGATTGATATAGACATTTTATTGTTGCAGGAAACCTGCCAACTGAATCCTATCTCAACAAACATGAAGTCTAATACCGACAGTGAAAGAGATACGAGTTGAGTTCTAGTTTGTAGGTAGTAAAGCCCGTTTATATAATAAATGCTTGAAATGAAGAAGTGATTATTTAATGTCTACCTTTATTTATAAAGTAAATTTTGAAGAAACTGATGTTCAGTTTTAAACGAGTTAAAATAAATCCCTACTTAATTGAGTGCAAAAGAAATACTTAGAATTATACTAATATCACCTATTGACTACTTATTACTGTCGTCATTGAATAACACAGTATTTTCATTGTTTTAATTGCGCTTTTGTTGTTTTCATTTTAATACTAATACATATATAAAAATGATGATGTTGATATTGATAGACCTTTGGTTACTAGACGAACTATTGGAGTCTTCTGAAGTGAATAAAATGATACATAACGTGTTTTGTTATTCTTAAATAGATATACCTTCGTTCTACGCTTCTGAGTGTGATTACTTTATTTAATCACAATAAAAATAGTTTCCTCTGAGGTTTTCACGCTTTTGTCCATGAGTTGCTAAAATATTGTTATTCTATAATACATAGGAGAAATAACGTGTATCAAGTTATGACTTACAATAAAATAAATGTAGACCAATTTTTCCAAGTTATTTGGTTTGCGTACTTTAAATTTTATCACAGGCGGACAACGGCATTTTGTAATGAATGAATTAAATATAAATATTATAGTTATTTACAAATAACTAGATGTACCCCGCCGTAATAGGAAACAGCTAGTTATTATATTTTTATATTAGACAATTGCATAAGTTGTATTGTTGAAAAATGCCTTACAAATTGTTGCGAAAAATTAAAAACAGGCAATTACAATTTTTAAAACGAGTTGTATCGCCTCTACGATGAGCATTTTCGATAGTTTGCTCCAAAACTGGTCAGTGCTGCTGCTCTTGGGTGACTTTGGTGAAAAAAGACGGCTGTACACGAGGGCTGTTCAGTCAAAGGGCCTATTCCCAGGGCACGCCTCTGGCATCTTCAAAGGATATTTGTGGTTAGAGCCATACGTGGTTACCACACATTTTCCACCTCACCGGAACTCTTCTGTGGGATTTGGATGCGGAAGTGCATGCCGAGGTTTATCGGCAGACGGCTGAGTTCCGGGCGGTTAGCAGCATTCGGGGCATGCCCGAAGAAGTATTCGACTGGTGTGATGCTGCACGTCGAGACACGATGGCTTGTTGTTGTCTTGGCTTGTGGCTTCACGTGCTGGCTTTGCCACAGTCGAGGCTCTCATCAGATGCAGTCATCAGAAGAGACGCTCCATGGACGGTAGCGATAGCTGTTTAACCGGGCAGTGCAAAAAAAGATTTAGGCATATATGACTGACGGAAATTGATTTACTTAGTCTAAAAGAGATTTTAATGTAAGGATTTACAGGTATAAAAAACTAGGAGACTGTGATCGTCTCATACTTAATAAAATATCATGCGTTAAGTTTCTTGATGTTATGGCCGCCAATAGTTTAAACTGGTTTAGTCATCTAGTATTAGTATCTACTAGACCGAGAAAGAAATCTTTGTGTCGAAATATAAAAAACTGGACAGCAGACTACGTTAAAATATATATGTTTTGTAAAATAAACAAATATAACGCTAGTTGAACGAGCAATAGCATTCTCAATCTCAATCTGGGATGGTACTGTCAAATCATTGAGTTAGAAAGAACCTAACGTTCGATTCCTTGGTTAAATCTATTTTTTTTTCTACTGATAACTGATAATCCACTATTACACTCTACTAAAGGCTACTAAAGGCTAACGCACTATTAGTAAAAAAACTTTACTCAGTAAGTATATATTACTTTTTAGCCTTAAACTACTTGAAATTAGACGAAGTTATGCTGTTACTCAAATTAATGGATACAAGTTTACTTGTACTCAAAGACACCTCGCAGTGCAATGGGGTCATTTGTAGAATAATGTAAATAAAGTCGTTAAACAGATACAAAATGATTGATTAATTAATGTAAAGAGACATTGATGAAAGGGCTTATCACGTTAGATTATGACGATGTTCTTTTTTATTATCACTAATATTTAATATCTCAAAGAAGACCCCTAATTTAAAAACATAATGTAAAGAAATATCGAAGTTTAGCTCATTTTTTTTTGTAATTATAAAAACACTGATGATTATACTATGTTTTGAATCAGTGAGTGAAAAAATTAAATTTAAAGAGAAAACTGTAGAGCAAGAACTTTTTTGACTTTATCCGGCTATTTATCGAGACACTAGAGTTCGGATGAATTAGGGTTATCCCGAAAATCATTACACCGTATTTCGAAATTACATCCATGTTAGATCCAAATAGTGCACGAACTAAAACTTAATGATTAAAATTTGTGCAAGTCGTATGCCGAAACTATGTTAGAACGATTCAGTAATTTTAATAACATCTTATTTTCTGACGAAGCCGTTTTTCACCTCAATCTCTGAACAAACAGAATTACAGGTATCAGAGCAGTGAAAATCCCAAAGCTAAACACGGGAGGCCACTTCATTCTCACAAGGTAACTGTATGGGCTGCAATTTCAGTAAAAGGAATTATTGAACTCTTCAGGATCTCTTCTTCTTCTCTTCAGAATCTTTGAGTTCTTGGGATCGATGCTACTAGAATTTGCTGGCTACAATCGTAACACATAGTTTCAACATGATGGAGCCACTTGTCACATATCCAATAAGTCCCTGCCTGCGCTCAAAGACATGTTATCCTAAAAGCTGATTTCCAGACAAGGCGACATTCCATGGCCACCCAGAAACGCCGAAACGGTGGTTATTTAGATGATGTAATTTTTAAAAAATAAATGCCAATTAATTAGCATTTTCGTAGATAAACAATTTTTATGATATGCCCAATGATTTTTTAATACGATTTTTTTAAATATTAACTAATTCGTGGTCTACTTTATTTATACACATTTGAAACACAAGTATAATCAGTATATTTTATTTACAGGGACAGACTAAAGAAGGTAATTCAATAAAATTAAAATTCTAGAAATAAAGACTAACAAATTATTCTTCATTAATTTATTTCTAACCTTATAAATTCTTTCTTAATTAATATGGATATATCCATAGGGGGAGGAAATATGAGATGAATAAAAGAAAATAAAATAGCAGAAGAATAACGACTCATATTAGTAATGTGTAAATTTGAAAGAGGCAGCAAGCTAATTGACAGGCATCTTACTTGTAAAATTGTAACCACATACTAATAAAATGCTATAAATAAATAATTGTTTGTTTGAAACGTCTCAAATAAGTTGTTTTTATTTATTTCTTTTTTTTTTATTATTTTAAGAACCTACCAAAGTGACTATACTTTACTTGATAGAAAGCATGAATAGAATCCAAGAGTTGTGGTCACCATAGTCATTGCGAAAGCAGACAATGAAGTATGGTGACCCATACTATGGTGGCCTAGTAAAATGATTTTTCACGCTTCGGTTTGGGGCTTAAAAGCCACGACAGTCATCGTGGCACTGGTATTGCACAAGCTTGTCACGACAACTGACACCCCTGCATCAATGAGTCTCCAGTCTCGCACTCACAGACGAAATACGACAGCACGTATGCTGTCACATTAGGTTGATCTTTTGTGGGAGGGTAGTACTGCCCCGGTCGAATCGGCCCGTTCGGTTTGAAACCAACATGGTTCTACTACCTATAAAATAAGAATAAATCGTATAAGATTTCTGCGGTTAACTTACAAATAGCTACAATAAATTTGTAAAAAGAAAGTAGAGAAAGAATCGGTTGTTTTAGTGAAATTTTCTTTTATAAAAAAAAACAAATCTGACCTCAATAAAAACCTCATGGAATCTCCCTATCTAGAAGCACTAGAAAGCGAAAAATAAATTAAATTATTTCCTTGTTTAAAAATGTACGATATTTTCTAACTACTTAAATCAAAAGTTTACTTGGTAACTACAATTTAAGTATTCTCAAAAAAAATACCAAACAAACAAATATTTTTTTTTTACTTAGCAATCAAGTTATTTATGTTTATCAGTTGTTATGAATTATTTGCAAAATTATTATGTGACACTTCTTGTCTAAAGCTGTTTACTTAAAAAAATAATTAAAATATTTTTATGATAGATGCTAGGTACATACGAGTATGTACCTGTACATATATGCTAGGTGTATGAATATATATTCGTATATATGAATTATTATATATGTGTAGTTGTACTATGTAATGGTAGCTAATATACGTCAATTATAATATGCATCACAAACTACATAAAGCTATATAGTCCGTCTAAAGGTTGCCTGGAAGAGATCGCAGACTGCGATAAGGCTGCCCATTGTACCACTCTTTTATTTTTGTATTCTGTATTGTATGTTTCCTAGATGTGGTGTGCAATACAGAGTAGTACCTACCTACCTACCTACCTACCTACCTACCTATCTACCTACCTACCTACCTACCTACCTACCTACCTGAAGGCTACGGGGATGTTGAACAGAGAATGTTACCGCTACTTTTTAGATGGGTGGTTTCGGTGCCTAAATTCCTGAGAGCTTAGTGTGACCTTATCTCACATCTAATCAATCATCACGGTAACCGCCTTGGGTAGTTCTGTTGGTCCCTATTAAAATCTTTATCAATCGCAACGCCAAATGTGCTCGTTACGACCATTGAGTTCCTGCGAAACAAACACTCATCGCAATATCAACTGCGATCACCATGACAATTTGACATAAATAAACTCACAATAAGGCCCTCAGGGCACTAAACCAAGTAAAGCCGTATTAATTAAAAAGAATTGCGAAATACCAAGTTTAAGCTGCACTAGTCACAACTTGGAGCCCAAAAAATTGCTTAAGAAACCGCATGATGAGAAAGCATTGCACGAAAAACAACAATAAAGACTAATTGTTAACATTTAGATGAGACCACTGAAACAAGCAAGATGTATGTAAAATTATAGTGTAGGTGCCAATAGTTAAACCTCAGCTTTGCAAAACTTTACTTTCTTACAGAATATTGATTTCTACATCGATAACTTACAGTATCTCTTCTTTTGTAAGTGTGGAAGCCCTCTCGGGTCGTCACTCCACAGGGGCTTACGGTGGGTTACAAGTCGGAATCGGACTAATTAAAATCACAGCAAATTGGATCCGAGTGGTGATTGTCCTCCTGGGCTTTCGCAAAGGTTTGCGATTACGGTAAAGCAGCTATCGCTACCAGCCATGGAGTGTATGGCGGCCAGTAGCGAGAGGTTCTTTACAATAACTGCAATGAGGACCCCACGCTGCTCCGCCAAGGTGGAACAAATCGCTACCGTGTGCTGAGCCGAGTCCTGGTTGCAGTCACAGTGGTGACAGGCGGGACTTAATTCTCTCCTAGTCACAGAGTACAGATACTTCCCAAAGCAACTGTGCCCAGAAAGGACCTGCGTCAGTTCGAAGGAATGGATCCCGTACTGCAGCCCTACCCACTCGATGGTGGTTAGCTGGAGAGTCTCCACAGCGGCAAAGCCCGTACGTGAAACTTCCAGTAGCGATGACTAACGAGTCATCGTGGCTCAACGAGCGGCCCTTACACAACTCTTGTGAGTAGCCTACCTCTACGGGCTATGGCCGACTGCCACTACGCGCCCGGAAGTCAACCGTACGCCGATAAATTTCAGCGAGCACTCCGCCTCCAAATCCTACGAGGAAGTTTCGGCCAAGGCGCACGCCGCCTCCATCGACACTAACCGCCTACATCCTTTGAGACAGACCATCATCTCCTTTTTTTTTAACGTTTGGAAACCCCCTCGGGCCTAATGGTTCAGAATTTTTACTTTCCAGTATCAGCCCATGTGAATAACCTAAAACTCCTAACCGTGTAGGAGTTGTACCTTCCATTATCAGCTCACCTGAATAACTTGAAAGAATACGATTAAAGGCGACTTACAAATATATGATACTTAAAGAATTATACTTCCACTCCTAACCGTTAAGGAATTGTACTATCCACGTAAATACTTGAATAGCTTTCGAAAATATACTAACAACATAATACAGTATTTGGGATTTTATCATCAGATCCTAACATACTAAACTTCGACCACCTCGAGAGTATATCATTTCGAATACAAAAAGAAATTTCAAAATCGGTACATAACTGACGTAGTAATCGAACAGAATACATCAAAAAAACATATATACAGTGGAACATAGAACTTCCTTCTTCTTTGAAGTCGGTTAAAAACATGGACATGAGTGATTGAAATATGCATAATACAAGTATCGTGGATTATTGTAATGCGCTGATTGTTGTGAAATAGCAAAGAGAATTAAGATAAAGCTATATTTAGATAAAAATGTATTATAAAAATAGAAATGTTTTACAACACTTCAGACACATATTGGGAAGACGTCATGAAGCTCGCACTGGTATTCTGCGGTTTAATAGCGCGTAAGTAATTTATATAACTGAAGTATTTTATTTTTAACCAAACCACACTTCACGATTTTGCCATGCAAAATTACATATCGTTAATCTTCTTACGAAGGAAACTGTTGATAAATTACGTATATTATACAAATAACTTATTTACTTACTAAGAGTTTTGTGTTTCAAGTTTGCGCAAGTCATGCCATTCCCAGTGTCCCAGGGGACAATAGTCATTATGTAGAGGGTGAAAGCCGCTACATATGGATGCCAGATGGAGAAGGAAACCCAGTTTTGGTAGATTTACAAGAGCCCGTTAATGAAATGTTGTTAAACAGTAGAAACGGTGCCAACAATCAGTACTGGCTTTTCACTAGGTAAGTGACATTAAATGTATAATAAGCACCATTTTCTTTTTTCTTTTTTAATTTAAATGGATAAACGTAAGCGCTGTGCATTTTAAGGTAACATATCAATTAAATGAATGGGATATTTCTAAACGTTTCAGTTTTATATACATATTAATATTTTAACATTTTTTTTTGCAGGAGAAATCGTAACAACCGTCAAGTTATCGTCAACGGTAACGCTAACTCTGTCCGAAACTCTAATTATATGGGCAATCGTCCTTTGAAAGTTATAGTTCACGGATGGAACAATAACGGAAATTCTCCAATGAATCCCCAAATCACCTCAGCGTTCTTAAATAACCAAGATTGCAACGTGATCGTTGTTGACTGGAGTGCACTTGCGAGACAGGGCTATAATACTGCTGTCAATGGCGTCCCTAGCGTAGGTCAACACCTCGGTAACTTCCTCGTATGGCTCATTAACACCGGGGGCGGCAACTGGAACAACGTGCACTTAGTTGGATTCAGTTTAGGTGCTCACGTAGTGGGTGTTGCTGGTCGTCAGGCCGGTGGTCGGCCCTCTCGTGTAACTGGTGAGTAAAATTGCATGAATAAATAATTCTATTACAAGATAGATTTATTACAAATTAGTAGTTCCTTACAGCTTCACCTGTTTGTTTAGTCACAATTTTTTGTAAATTTCTTTGGGTTTTTAAAAGAAAACCTTTAGCATTTAACTTGATCACTTAACTAATTTTTAATAAATCTTAAGAATTTTTGTTACACGGAACTACTATACAATGTACAGTATTGTATAGTAGTTCAGTATGTTGTACGATATATTAATTACTGTTTAATATTTTGTTCCTAGGTCTTGATCCAGCTGGTCCCCAATGGGGTAACAATAATAACGCACTTAACCGCAACGCTGGTCGCTACGTGGAGGCTATTCACACCGATGGTCGTAAATTAGGTATCATGAACCCAATCGCTAATGCTGACTTCTACCCTAACGGAGGAAGACATCCTCAGCCTGGTTGTGGTGCAAGCACTTGCTCTCATGGACGTGCGCCTGAACTATTCGCATCTACTGTGGGCTACAACCGTCACGTTGGTAGACGTTGCGTAAATTTGGCCCAAGCAGAAATCTCTGGATGCACAGGAGCGAATCTAAACATGGGTAACGCCGTTATCAATAAGAATGGGTAAGTTCTATAGAACTAATAGATGCAAGTATTAGTGAAAAACTAGACTAAAGTGTAAATTAAACTTATTTTATTTTTTTATAGGAACGGTATCTTCGGTCTTCGCACAGCCAATCGGTGGCCTTTCTAAGGAATGTGTAACATATATGTCATTTTCATATGAATATATTTTATAAAAAAAAACGTTTGTGTATTTTTTTTGCTTCTCCTAATAAGTTATTTATGACATGGTGCTACTGGTTAATATTTATTTCTTTATTGCCTTATTTATACTTATATATTTGCCAAGCATATATTTTTTATAAAATCCAATCCAAAAAGTCAATCGGTGGCCTTTCTTTGGTACGTGTAATATTTGTATGTTTTTCAGCCAAATATATTTTTTAAATAATACTGTTGTGTATTCTTTTTGTTTCTTCTAATATGTCAAGTCGAACTTTATTTGTTGAATGGTGCTGCTGGTTAATATTTTATTCCTCTATTATCACATTTATGTCTATATTTAAAGGTAATTACCCAATACAATAGACTGGTAACTAATATTCAAACAAAAATAATTTTAAGCAAAAAATACAGAAACAAAAAGAAATTAATTATACACCTCACAATACAGTACAGTGGAAGTTCCTTATTCGCGCTTCCTTTATTCGCGTTTTCACTATTCGCGGATTGAAAAAATGCGATCCAATTCCTATATTCGCGGTCTAAGATTTCTTTATTCGCGGATCGAATCGAAATATCGATGCGTACATGTACCTACCTAAAAAAATGCATTCGCTATCCTTTGTCGACACGTCAGTAGAAGGATAAAAAATAAAATAGACCTTATTACAACGACGTCTAGATTGTGATTTCTAAAGTGATCGGCGTTGTTTGTTTTATGCGGCAGTTTCTTTGACGTAAGCCGCCTTCGTCGCAGTCGGTGTTTTTGAGAATACACAAACAGAATGTGTAGGTAAAATTATGTATCTTATTACTCAAAACATAAAGTAATTTATTAAATGTTGCCACAATAGGACGTTCTGTCCTCGGGTAAGAGCCGCATTGCGTGTTTCGTTGTTTTACTTTTCCATTCGTTACAAAAATTCTGATCGAGTAACACGTGTCTTTCGCTGTAATAATGTCAACCAAAAAAAATGAAAAACGTGTTTCGATGCGAAAAAAATCAGTGTTACCACTTAAAGTGAAAATAGAAATGCTTGATCGTTTACGACTTGGAGAGTCGTTTGCATCGATATCACGTTCATTCAATGTCAACGAATCAACTGTACGATCGATAAAAAAATCCGAAGATAAAATAAGGTCGTCTGTAGCTTCAACTTCACTGTCAGCGAAAATTGTTCGTGATCCAGCAATAGAAAAAATGGAAGTGGCGTTGTCATTATGGATAGAAGACCGCAATCAAAAAAGGGTGCCTCTAAGTGGTCCATTGGTACGGGAGAAAGCAAAGCGTCTTTACGCACATTTTAAGGAACCTGGTGGTAGTGGTGGTGGTAAATGTATAGATGGAGGATTTCAAGCATCGGAAGGTTGGTTCAATAAATTTAAAATGCGACAATCATTGCATAACATGAAAATCGTTGGAGAAGCTGCATCTGCAGACACTGCTGCAGCAGAAAGATATCCAAACGAATTTGCGAACCTGATAGCTGATGGAGGGTATAAGCCTGAGCAAGTATTTAATGCAGACGAAACTGCACTGTTTTGGAAAAGAATGCCAAACAAAACATTCATTTCTAAAAGCGAAAAGTCTGCCCCTGGATTTAAGGCAGCAAAGGATAGAGTTACATTGCTACTTTGTTCTAATGCATCTGGAGATTGTGTTATTAAATTATGCTTTATAGATCTTTAAATCCTCGTGCGTTAAAAAATCAAAACAAAGACGACCTGCCAGTGTTTTGGCGTGCTAATAAGAAAGCGTGGGTTACAAGCGCTATTTTTTGTGACTGGTTCCGGAATTGTTTTGTGTCTGAAGTTGAAACTTATTTGAAATCAAAGAATTTAGACTTTAAAGCAGTTCTAGTTTTGGATAATGCACCAGGTCATCCACGCGAACTTGAAACTATGCATCCAAATATAAAAGTGACATTTTTACCTCCCAATACGACGGCTTTGCTTCAACCTATGGACCAAGGAATAATCCAGGCCTTTAAGCTTTACTACATTAGACGAACCTTCAAAATCATACTGGATAATATGGAATGTGATCCTGATATGAATGTTATAGAATGCTGGAAGCAATTTGACATAGCGAAATGCATCGTAAACATAAAAGAATCATTGCAAGAATTGAAGGCATACACATTGAAATCATGCTGGAAAAAACTGTGGCCTGTTCTGACAGCGGAAAATGAGGAAGAACCTGTGCAAATTCAAAGTTTAACTGCAAACATTGTCGAAATTGCGAATGGAATAGGACGAGATGGGTTCGATCAGATAGAATCAAGTGATGTTCAGGAACTTCTTGAAGCACAAGATGAAGATTTGACTGAAACCGACTTGGAGGAAATGTTAAATTCGCAACCCATCGAAGAAGAGGCTTCAACAAGCGCTGAAAACGTAACATTTAATTTGAAAAATCTTAGTGAAGGTTTAAGAATGGCAAATGAGCTTTGTGATTTCTTTATAAAAATTGATCCATCTATGGAACGAAGCCTTATTTTTAAGAGGCAAATTGCTAATGCCACTGCTGAATATCAGTCTGAGTTGAAGGAGCTTTTAAAAAATGCCAAACAAGAAAAAATTACTAAATTCTTTAAACCATTGCCTAAATCTGATGATAATATGTAATTAATCAACCTGTATGATCAGAAAGTTCAATTAAACATTTTTTTATCTACAATTTGCTTTTTTATTTCGTCATCTAGGCACGTATCCCCTATAACCCCATACAAATTACCATTCCATATTCACGGTTTCTGTATTCGCGGCATATTTACGGAACGCATACCCCGCGAATAAGGAACTTCTACTGTATAAGCAACCCGTATGAATACGTTCAGGGCACATGGAAAACCATCAATTCCGTTTGGTATTGTGTTGAGCGCTCGCAGCTTTCCCCTCGCTGTGGCAGGTTGGTGCGTGCTCGCTGCACCAGCAGTAACAGTGATCTACGCCGCTGCGCCAGGTTGGATGCTCGGTCTGCTCATACAACTAAAATATTTCTGTAAAACTCAAATTACATATTTTGCCACGAACGAAACAGGTTGATTTTAAAAGCAGCCTCGCTTCTTATTTCGAATCTACAATATCGCGTCGTGCTTAAAATGATGTTTCATTACGACCTTATTATTATATTTTTACAGAAAAAAATTCAGTGACAATTGATTAATTAGATAAAAATATAACAAAATTTGCCTGCTTTAAATCCCTTCTGTTAGAAGATGAAATAAACACTTTTACATAAATACAAGAAAAGCAATTCAGATCAAATTGTTTAGTCAACAAAGGAAGGTGTCTAAGGATTGTAATTATTTTGGGTACGCCTTTAGAATGATAAGACGTCATGTAAAGTAGTCAAGTTTGCCAAAAATAAAGTTCGAAGAAAAGTGATCACTCTAAAAATACGTTTAATTTAATGTAATTTTTGATTGGGCCGTGACAGGCCAATAGTTTTATATTAAACGAAGTCTGTCGAGACAGCTAGTACCTTAATAAGTGTGTGTTATCATTGGAAAAAGCATTCTTCTTTGTTTTTACCTGTAAATTTGCGAAATATATAAATGGTTTTAGTTATAATAATGCTAATAATGCCGTCAACAAGTAGACGTAGAGTTTAAGTAGAATTTACAAACTTGAACCCTCAAAGTTAATCTTCGACATTCTGATTATTAACTTGGTTAGTTGAAGCCCATCTCAACAAATTTTCATTTCTAAATTATATAGAGATACCTTGGTGAGCCTACGTAGTGACTACCCTCCGTTTTATGTCGGATCAAAAATATAGGGTGTCATCACCTCTACCTTGAGTATTTGGTCAACGTGGTATGATAATGCAAAACTTTCTTTCTAAAGAGAGGCCTATGTACAGCAGTGGTGTGTTAAAGGCTTCTGATGAAAATGATGATCAAGGGTCTAAAGAACCCTAAAAGAACGAGCGTAGGTACTGAAGAAATTTACTTGTTCTCATAAGAGTGTGTTTCGGAACAGGCTGACTAGATTCGAGTCCTAGGAGTTATGAAAACTGTCCTGACAAAACGAAGTCAGTCGCTACATCTTCAATAAGTACAAAAACAATCAGTACACTCCATTTCAAGTGATAGACTAAAGAAGATAAAACAATAAAATTAAAATTCTACAATTAAAAACCAAGAAATTATTCTATATTAGTTCCTTTCTAGCCTCCTGTATTGATAAATAAATTCATGCAGGCTGCACCTCATAAATTATTTCTAAACTGTAACGTGATACGATCAATCATCTTAAAACTAACTTGTAACCAATTCATGGAAAGCTTCGCCGATAATTGTAAAATTACTCGGACTTGTAAGCGGATAGGTGCTTGTAGACTGGACTGGTGCTGCGCTATTGACTTGATTGATGTTATTTAAATTCTATATTTAACTTACTCATATCTGTTAACTGACACACCTTATCAGGGTCACCATTGTGAAGGACTGAGTGTTATGTCCCTCTAACATAAAGGGAGGATCCTCCGATCAGGTGAGGTGATCATGCTGGGCGGGCCGTGGCTCGACGGTTGAGGGAAGTTATATACGAGTATACTCGTATGCTGCATCGATGCAAAAACTTCTATATCGCAGATTTCTATTTCGCTTTCTATGTCTGTGGTAAATGGCTTTATTACCGCTGTATGTAGAAGTCACCACAGGGTTACTGTGAACATTCCGTGCAACATTCAAGGGACATAGGACTATGAACAAGTCTGGATATTCATTGTAGCCATTGAGAGGATCAACTTCAAAAACAAGTGAAAAAGTCCTTCATAACTTCCTCCACCATCCAGTTATCTAAGAAAAAAAATTCTAAATTTTAGCGTAAGGTAAATATGTTTTTGTATTTTCTAGTAAAATACTTTTAGCATAATATTTTAAATTTTTTGATTTACTTTTGAAAATAAATGGTAGCGACGCACAGACGTCATACATCTTTAGGTGACTCATTAGCTTGTAGATCACTTTATCATAAAAATGTCATGGTTGTTAACAATAAAAATGACGATAACGATTATTATTGATATGTAGGGTAGTTAAAAATTGTTCACTGTTTGTTACTATAACTTTCTAGTAGATATTAGAACACTGCACGTTACGTAACTGTTTTTACATTTGACATGACATGAATATAACCATTGGTGAAAGAAAAAATAAAATGCATAAAAAGAAAGATATTGTATATATAATACGTAATAAAGTAGCAGAAGAACGACAACTTATGCTGGTAATGTGTAAATTTGAAAGTGATACGTATCTTACTCGTAGAACTGTGTTACTATTAATAAAATAATATAAGCATATATCTGATTTTTTTAAACACCATCTCAGACAGGTCATGTTCATATAAGATTTATGTGGTAAACTTAAAAAATAGTTTTAATAAATTTGTGAGAAGAACGTAGAGAATCACGTTCCACAAACATGGATATGAATAAATGCATAATGCATAATACAAGCATCGTGGATTATTTTAATGCACTGATTGTTGTGAAATAGCAAAGAGAATTAAGATAAAGCTAGTTTCGGATAAAAGAGTATTATAAAAATTGAAATATTTTACAGCACTTGAGACACAAATCGGGAAGACGTCATGAAGCTAGCACTGGTGTTTTACGGTTTAGTAGCGCGTAAGTAATCTACATGAATCAAACAATTTATTTTTAGCTATACTACACATCCTTTTACAATAAAAAAATACTTATGATTAACTTTCTTGTGATTATGATTGTCCGTGTGGTGACGGATTAAGAATACATAGTGTTACCACCCCTATTCATCCCGTGGGTGTCGTAAAAGGTGACTAAGGGACCACATATACAAGACAATATCATTACAAAGAGAAGGAAAACTTGAAACAAACCCTAATACAACCCGTCTGACCAACGTGGAATAGTAGGCCAAAACCTCCTTGCTAAGGAGAGGCCTATTTCCAGCAGTGGACTGTAAAAGGCTGTTGATGATTAACTTTCTTTTAAAGAAAATATTTATGTCCAGAAATGGGCCGTTAAAAGCTGTTGATGAACTACAAATATCAAACAAATAAGTTATTTACTTATGTACTTACTTACTTCCTAAGGTTTCTATGTTTCCAGTTAGCGCAAGTCATGCCATTCCCAGTGCCCCAGGGGACAATAGTCATTATGTAGAGGGTGAAAGCCGCTACATATGAATGCCAGACGGAGAAGGAAACCCAGTTCTAGTAGATTTGCAAGAGCCCGTTGATGAAATGTTTTTAAACAGTAGAAATGGTGCTAACAATCAGAACTGGCTTTTCACTAGGTAAGTGGCATTAAATGTATACTTTGCTTTGTAACAAGTATGACTGTCATTAATTTTTTAATTTAAATTTATAAATGTAAATACTACACAGTTCAGGGTAATTTAACAGTTAAATTAATTGGATATTCCTAAGCATTTCAACTTTATATACACACTAATATTTCAACATTTTTTTACAGGAGGAATCGTAACAACCGTCAAGTTATCGTCAACGGTAACGCTAACTCTGTCCGAAACTCTAATTATATGGGCAATCGTCCTTTGAAAGTTATAGTTCACGGTTGGAACGATAACGGAAATTCTCCAATGAATCCCCAAATCACCTCAGCGTTCTTAAATAACCAAGATTGCAACGTGATCGTTGTTGACTGGAGTGCACTTGCGAGACAGGGCTATAATACTGCTGTCAATGGCGTCCCTAGCGTCGGCCAACACCTCGGTAACTTCCTTGTATGGCTCATCAACACCGGGGGCGGCAACTGGAACAACGTGCACTTAGTTGGATTCAGTTTAGGTGCTCACGTAGTGGGTGTTGCTGGTCGTTAGGCTGGTGGTCGGCCCTCTCGTGTAACTGGTGAGTAAAATTACATGAATAAATAATTCTACTACAAGATAGATTTATTATAATCTAGCAGTTCCTTACAGTTTCTCTTGATTTTTTTAGTCACAGGTACACAATAGAAGAGAAAATCTATTTCCTCTTAGGTTTTAAAACAAAACCTTCAGTATTTAACTTGAACACTTTATTAATTTTTAGGTTAAATTAATTCGCAAAATATTCTAGTAGTAAAGTATTCCCTACTGTGTTCTCCTTATATTCCTTTAGGTGTCATAGGAGGCGGCCAGGGAAACAAAAAATGCATAAAACCATTACTGTAAAGAAAAGCGAATTTTGAAACACACCTAATACCAACCCTTCTTCAAGAAGACGTCTATGTCCAGCAGTATTGAAGGTGGTTGATGTAAAATATTCAATAAAGATCACGACTTTTTTTACTGCTCTCTAAAGACTATTTTATTAATTTTTGTGACACGGTATTACTATGCAGCACTGCGTTATAATATATTGAACTGATAAAATATTACAAACGAATACTTTATTTCTAGGTCTAGATCCAGCTGGTCTACACTGGCATAATAACATGGCCCTTAACCGTAACGCTGGTCGCTACGTGGAGGTTATTCACACTGATGGCCGTAAGTTAGGTATCATGAATCCAATCGCTAACGCTGATTTCTACCCCAACGGTGGAAGACATCCTCAGCCCGGTTGTGCGGCAAGCACTTGCTCTCACGGACGTGCGACTGAACTATTCGCATCTACCGTGGGCTACAACCGTCACGTTGGTAGACGTTGTGTGAATTTGGCCCAAGCAGAGATCTCTGGATGCACAGGAGCGAATCTAAACATGGGTAACGCTGTTATCAATAAGAATGGGTTAGTTTTGTAGAACTGATAGATGCAAATATTACTAAAAGTACTAGTCTCAACTGTAAATTAAACTTATATTTTTTTTTTACAGGAACGGTATCTTCGGTCTTCGCACAGCCAATCGGTGGCCTTTCTAAGGAACGTCTAATACTTATGTCTTTTTCACATAAATATATTTTATAACGAAAATGTTTGTGTATTCTTTTTGCTTCTTCCAATAAGTCAAGTATAACTTATTTGCTAAATTGTGCTGCTGGTTAATATTTTATTTCTTAATTACCACATTTAAGTCTATATTTGAAAGTGATTACACAATACAACGGACTGTTAACTAATATACAAACAAAAATCAGTTTTAAGCAAAAAATGTAAAAACAAAAAGAAACCTTATTATACACCTCACAATGCAGTATAAGCAACTCGTATGAATACGTTCCGGGTACATGGAAAAACATCTATTTCGATTGATATTGTGTTGAGCGCAAGTAGCTTCCCCCCTCACTGTGGCAGGTTGGTGCGTGCTCGCTGCACCCGCAGTGACGGTGGTCTCCGCCGCTGCGCCGGGCTGGGTGCCTGATCTGGTACACACTAGCGAAATGTTGCTATAAGATTCAAATTACGTATTTTGCCATGAACAAGTCGATTACGAGAGTAATCTCGCTTATTATTTCGGATCTATAATGGACCGTCATGCTTAAAATGATGTATCATTACAACCTTAAAAACAATGTTTTTACATTAATAATAAAATAAAACTGAGAGGCAATAAAAATATAAACAAAAATATAGTGAAATTTAACTTCCTTTAAAACCCTTCTGTTAGAAAATCAAATAAATAGTTTTACATACAATGAAAACAATTTAGACCAAATTGTTTAGGCAATAAATAAAGACGTCTTAGGATTAGAGCCTAGGTAGTAGAACCATGCTGATTTTAGCACAAGCGGGCCGGCTCGACCGGGGCAGTACTACCCTCCCACAGAAGACGAACCTAAAGCGCCAGCATCCGTGTTGTCATGTTTCGTTGGTGAGTGTGAGACCGGAGGCCCATTGATGCAAGGGTGATAGTTATCGTGGTAACTGTGTAAGCCTTACACTGTCACGATGACACGAAGGCATGACGCCTTCTACGTCCACAAACGGGGTGTGAAAAAGCATCTCACTAGGCCGCCATAGTGTGGGTCACCATACTGCATTGTCTACATTTGCAATGAGTATGATGACCACAACTCTTGGCCTCTATTCATGTTTTCCATCAGGCAGAGTAAAGTCACTTTGGCAGGCTATAATATAGAAAAAAAATATGGATTATAATTATTTTGGGTACGCTCTTAGGTTGATTAGACTTTATGTAAAGTAATCTAAGTCTGCCGAAAATAAAGTTGGCGGAAAAGTGATGACTCCAAAATTTGTTTAATTTAATTGAACACTTTTATTGGCGACAAGCCAATAGCTTGGTAAAGTCTGTCGGGACAACTAGCAACTTAATAATTATGTGGCATCATTGCGGCAAACTTTCGTCTGTTTTTACCTGTGAATTTGTGGAATACATAAATGATTTCAATTATAATAATCTTAATGATTCCGTCAACAAGCTAACGTAGAGTTTTAGTAGAATTTATGTACTTGAACCCTAAAAGTGAATTGGTTGATCGATTGATTATTAACTTGGTTAGTTACTGTTTAGGAGTAGTTGATCATCAAATTTAAATTTATAAACTTATAAAAGTACCTCGGTGGATCTCCGCGGTGACTACCCTCCGTTTTGTGTCGGATTAAGAATTAGGGTGTCACCACTTCTATTCTTGCCTTGAGTATCGTAAGAGGTGACTAAAGGAACAATGGAAATAAGACATCACTGCAAAGAGAAGGAAAACTTGAAACAAACTCAATACTAACCCGTCTGGCCAGCGTGATATGGTAAGCCAAAACCTCCTTAAGTACAGCACTGGACTGTTAAAAGTTTGATGGTGGGTCTACAGAATCCTAAAAGAACAAGCGTAGGTAATAAAGAAACATACTTAGTCTCATAAGAGTGTGTTTCGGTGCAGGCTGACTGGATTCGGGTCCTAGGAGTCATATAAACTGTCATGATTAAGTCGATCGCTATAATCCTTAATAAGTACAAAAATAATAAGTATACTCAATACTCACTTTCAAGTAATAGATTAAGGAAGATAAGTCATTATAATTAAAATTCTAGAATTAAAAACTATGAAATTGATCTGTATTAGTTTATTTCTAGCTTAATATATGCTGATAAATGAGTTCATGCAGGCTGCACCTCATAAATGAAACGCAATACGATCAATCATTAAGTAACTTGTAACCAATTCATGGAAAGCATTGAAGACAATTGTAAGCGGACAGCAATTGGTGCTACGCTATTCACTTGATTGATTTTATTTAAATTCTATATTTAACTTACTGATATTTGCAAACTAACTGACACCTTATTGGGGTTACCACTGTGAAGGACTGGATGTCATACTCCTCCAATACAAAGGCAAGATCGTCCGACCAGGTGAGGTGATCATGCCCGGCGGGTCGCGGCTCGACTTTTATATCGCATACCAAGATTTCTATTTACTTCGTAGTTCGTTACTTTGTAGTTCGATGTGTTTTCGGTAGATGGCTTTGTTTTCGCTGTATGTAAAAGTCGCCACAGGGTGATTGTAACGTCCCTTGCAACATACAAGAGACAGCACTGACTGACATTAAATAAAACTTCACGTAATCACATGAAGTTTCATTTAGTATTTAATTTTGCAATCTAGAGAAAAGTAAAGTAGAATGTACACAAGTACTATACTTCTTAGTATACCGTGATTCAAAATGTCATTGCTGGGTGGGGACCTCTACGTATAAAGAATTTTTGGTCTATTAAACCATGCTGGCAGGATTTGTTAAAATAAGGTTTGTTTCAAGCTTTCTTTCGTTTCCAGTGCTGTTGTCCTGCAAAGTTTGCTCCATTGGTTGGCTTTTTATTACGTCACCCACGGGATGAACAGGAACAGACGAACAGGTGTTAGGAGGGGTCTGTATATCTTAAAAACAGCTGTTCCTGAAACCCTCCGATTACAAGTGCAGAGTGGTAGACTGTGTTTTTAATCAGTTTGATTCTGGCACACCGTCCTGAAGCCTAGTGGGTGACGGATCGAAAGGGTTTCCATACGTAAAAAAAGGGTTTTTGGCGAGAAGTGTGACACAGACAGTGCCTTGAGTCAAGTGGCAATTTTCTATATATCTAAACTTGGGAAGTTCACTGTTATGCACAATTCTCATCAAAAAATATGGAATAATTAAATAAAAATTATGCGTGACCAGTGCCATTTTGTTTTGTCGAATATTAACGACTTGGATTTCCTATTATAATTAAATATAATAGACCATTTAATATGTAGAAAGCGTCACAAGTCTTATAGATTTTGAAAGTCCTATAGAAATTATTTTTCTCTTTTCAGTAATTTTTGTTAATGTGTGTATGGTTTATTTTTTTACTAAAAGTGTTTATGATTTGCTAATAGATGTAACAGATTTAGCTAACTTCATTTTATTTTCTTTATTTAAATTACTATATTATATAAGCTCTATAAAAATAGAAATTTGAATGTTGCAGTTAAATAGTAAAAATAATGTTCTTAAGGTCACTATGATATCAACCAACAGCACTATTCGATCAAATAGTTGAGTCGAAGTAGTACTTAACATATGAGAAAGGAAGTAAAAAACACAAATGTTTCATTTTATATAAATGTGTATATGCTTGTCAAATATATAAGTAAGGCAATTAAGAAATAAATATTAACCAGCAGCACCATTTAATAAATAACTTATTAGAAGAAGCAAAAAGAATACACAAACGTTTTGTTTATAAAATATATTCATATGAAAAAGACATTAATATTACACGTTCCTTAGAAAGGCCACCGGTTGGCTGTGCGAAGACCGAAGATACCGTTCCTATAAAAAAATAAAATAAGTTTAATTTAAACTTTAGTCTAGTTTTTTAGAAATATTTGCATCTATTAGTTCTACGAACTTACCCATTCTTATTGATAACGGCGTTACCCATGTTTAGATTCGCTCCTGTGCATGCAGAGATTTCTGCTTGGGCCAAATTTACGCAAAGTCTACCAACGTGACGGTTGTAGCCCACAGTAGATGCGAATAGTTCAGGTGCACGTCCATGAGAGCAAGTACTTGCACCACAACCAGGCTGAGGATGTCTGCCGCCGTTAGGGTAGAAATCAGCATTAGCGATTGGGTTCATGATACCTAATATGCGACCGTCGGTGTGAATAGCCTCCACGTAGCGACCAGCGTTGCGGTTAAGTGCGTTATTATTGTTACCCCATTGTGGACCAGCTGGATCAAGACCTAGGAACAAAATACTAAACAGTAGTATATTGCCCGATATTACAGTACTACATAGTCGTTCTGTGTTTTAAAGATTTATCAAATAGTCTTTCATTACCGCTACGAGTTTTTGATGGTCTTTTAAAGAAAGAAGAAAGATAAAAGTAAAAAAGTCGTGATTTTTGTTGAATATTTTACATCAACAGCTTTTGACCCTGTTGCACATAGGCCGCCGAAGTTTTGAGCTACTATATTACGTCGGTCAAGGGTTTCTTTCAAGTTTGTCGCGTCTAACGATTCCCGTGGGAAAAACAGGAGTGGTGACGTTTTGTATTCTTTATCCATCACAATATGGAGAACATTTTAGGAAATATTACTGCTAGAATATTTTTCGGATTAAGTTAACCTAACTTATTAAATAATAAATAGATTAAAATAAAATAGATTAAAAACATTATCGTGACGTGTTGCTGAGATTGTCTTTCTATACAGTGGAAAAAGTCGTGGTCTTTGTTGAATATCTTACAGATTAACAAAACCTAAAAAATTATTAGGTTAGGTTAAGTGCTGAAAATTTTCATTATTCAAACATATTTATAATAAATTTGACTTTATACATTTTGTTTATTAACATAAATTTACTCACCAGTTACACGAGAGGGCCGACCACCAGCCTGACGACCAGCAACACCCACTACGTGAGCACCTAAACTGAATCCAACTAAGTGCACGTTGTTCCAGTTGCCGCCCCCGGTGTTGATGAGCCATACGAGGAAGTTACCGAGGTGTTGACCTACGCTAGGGACGCCATTGACAGCGGTATTATAGCCCTGCCTCGCAAGTGCACTCCAGTCAACAACGATCACGTTGCAATCTTGGTTATTTAAGAACGCTGAGGTGATTTGGGGATTCATCGGAGAATTTCCGTTATTGTTCCATCCGTGAACTATAACTTTCAAAGGACGATTGCCCATATAATTAGAGTTTCGGACAGAGTTAGCGTTACCGTTGACGATAACTTGACGGTTGTTGCGATTCCATCTGTAAAAAAATGTTAAAATATTAATATGTATATAAAGTTGAACATTAATATGTATATTAATCAATACATTACCTTAAAATGCGCGGCATTTACGTTTATCAATTTAAATTAAAGAAAATAATGAAAGTGATGCTTATTATACAACAAAGTATACATTTAATGTCACTTACCTAGTGAAAAGCCAGTACTGATTGTTGGCACCGTTTCTACTGTTTAACAACATTTCATTAACGGGTTCTTGTAAATCTACCAAAACTGGGTTTCCTTCTCCATCTGGCATCCATATGTAGCGGCTTTCACCCTCTACATAATGACTATTGTCCCCCGGGATGCTGGGGATATCCTGACTTGCGCAAACTGCAAACACAAAACTTTGAGTTAACTATGCGAATGTTACACATGCTGTATTATTTTTATGAAATATATAATGTAAATAGAAGGCATGACTTCGATAGATTTGAAAGTGTTTTAGTTTAGCACTGTGGGTCACTAATGTGCCTTCGGAACAATTGGTTCCCGTAACGGCGTGTGGTTCAAAGCCGATTCGAGTCCAATGTAGCAATCCTACCGGCCGTCCGGTGGGGGTATATGGTAAAAAGGATTACTAACGCGCTATTAAGCCGCAGAATACCAGTACGAGCTTCATGACGTCCCAAGATGTATTTCATGTGCAGCAAAACGTTTCTATTTTTATATAGTGTTGTTATCTATTAATTTTGTTATCTTAATTCTCTTCGTGATTTCATTGCTACAAGTTTATTTGTAATAGTAATTTTACCTGCTATTATGCACAACAAAACATCATAGTATTATCATTTTTGATTTGTAAGTAAACGTTCCATTTGCCGTCAATCGGTACTTAATAAGTTGTCATTAAGCATACGTCGTTTAATAAAATTTAGTAATACATAATTAATACTCAAATTCACCACGAATATATCTATTAGCAACATTACAACAAACCAAAATAAATAATTAGAGGTACAACACAATATATAGAAAATATTTACAATATACATACATACATAATACTTTGTCCTCAATGCAAAGCCTAAACTGCTGAAGAAAGACTTGAAACATGAAGCGTGTTTTTTTTTGTATGACTTAGGCATAGGATAAGAAAAGATTTTTCAAAAATCTACCCCTGAGGGATTAAAAAACAGAGGCATAGTTTGTATGGTGCAATGTGATTCCTTAGTCTAATCTACTGAGAATTTTACATAATGTTCTTTAACAGAATCGGTTGATTTAATTAGGAATTATTGTTACACTGCTGGAAAAAGGTAAAACTGCACACTCTGTCTTTAAACTGCCTTTCGATTTACAAACCGATACCCACTCTGAAATATATAAAAACAAAGTAATATGGCAGAAGTATTCGCAAAACGATGTTAGTTACTTGAAATGAGAGTACTATGGCTCATAAAATCGGTTTCGCAGCCCTAAAGTTATTGTATTGTTAAGTGATGATTTAGTAAAGTAGAGCCCAGAGGAATACGAATGGATGAAGATAAAGCGTGTATAAAGCGGTTTCTTTTGTGGAATTCGGCGACAAATCTGAGTCTTACCAAAAATACGAGAATCCATCTTAGAGGAGATGTTACTGCAGGTCAGTTCTGAAACCTGTTGCTTGAAATAGGAAATCGTAAGTACCCGGCATTGGATTATAATATATGTAATTGTCCCTACAATTGTTTCGACCGTTGAAAGGCTTGGAGCTAAAATTTATTAAAACATTAATAATATTCACGGTAAACTTGCAGAGATTTAAGCTATAAAAAGGCGAGCATTCTCGTCACCAGAAATGCTTATCAATTGCTTCGCTAGTTGTTTAAATATAGTACGAGCACTCGGATCTATTATTTTCAAGCAACTGAAATATTCCATCCACCTGTTATTTTAATAACGTTCTATTTATGAGTTACTTAATCGACATTAAATAGTCTCTTGTTTTTTTTTCAAAAGCGAATGAGAATTCAATATTTTTTATTTTGGTGCATTGGTGGATCAACTTGTGAGTGATGTAGGGAAAACAGGCAGCAGTTGCATTTTATTAAATTTGTTTTATTAACGTTTCAAATAAATTTACATAAACCTATTAAACCTCTACACATTATGCATAAGTACGTGCATATACCTATACACGTATAAATTCATATAAATACTACGTACGTAAATAAAGCGCATTATCGGTATTAGGTGACATTCATATAATTATCAGCAAATTCCGAAAGCTTCTTTAATAGATACTGTTTTGTTTTTGTTTTGACTGAAAAAATGTAGAAAACATTCTTGACTTTGAAGAATGTTACAAAAAGAACAAAAGAGTGGAGCCAATAAACTTAGACGCATGGTAGAGAAAACGAAGAAGAAGCTAATTAGAATTTTTTTTTAAGAAAACACCGCTTCTTCTTTCTTACTTTAGGAATATATGCTGTCACGAAGAACTTTATAAACCTACCTGAAACGGACACAAAGAACACTCAGACTCAGAACAACAATTTGTAGTTCATACAAAGTGTTATCCCGTGTGGGTTTGAACCCACAATACTCAGCGCAGTAGGGAGCGGCGTAGTGTACGATTGAACTACTACGCCATTCGTGCAGTCAATGATTGTAGATTTTTTGTAGTGATTGCTACATAATAAAGTGGATTATTAAAGATAGATGATAAGACAGTGAACGCGCGTAGTTTTCGGCGTAGACGAATTGCTAGCCAATTCAGCTCTAATGTGAGAAGTGCATTAAACTAGCCTGTAGTGGAGATTTAAACTGTTAATCATCCACATTGAAGGTGGCTTTGCCGCTATTAAAGCGAGGGCGTTATCTTTGAGTATTTAGGGACGCAGTACAGATCTTTTTCTTTCGACTGACGAAGATCTTTTCTCATGTATCAGGTTCTGTTCTGTGTATTAGTCAATGTTTTTACTCGGTCGCTAGAAGGGAATTGAGTCCCACCTGAGCTTCTTAGCATCGACTCCTTATTGCACTCATCGGAAAGGATCTCTCGCTACTGGCCTCCATAAGCTCCTTGGCCGATAGTCACAGATATTTTACCGTGGTCGCACCGTTTTGTAAAGCCATTATCTAACAACAGGAAGGAGAGGCCTGGGAGAATAATTCCATACTGACTCAATTCTTCTTGAAGATTTGAAGGTTGTATCGGTGCAGGAACAACGCAGATGAAAGTTTATATTCCAAGAAAAGGCACGCTTATATTTGTTTAATTATTTAATTTTCATCTGTGTTAAATGTTGTTTATTACACAAGTATCTTATGATCAATCAAAATTAATATATTTCCAATATCAGCACTGTATGATATAGATTATGTAGTATGTACTGATAAGACACGTCATAGACATGAAGTATTATTCATTTGTCTTCTTATCTTAAGTTGAAAGCTGTAGTAGTACGTTTCTATCTTTAGGATGGTTTCAAAGTTCTCACAAATAGGAAAGAGCCTGAAGAATGAGAATCCTGTTAAGGACAGTCACCGACGTCATATATTAGATACCACACTTTTTCTTTAAACATTAATAATTCGTACCGTTTTAAACTAAATCATGATATACTCGGCACTGTCTCTCTATATACTTTACTTTAATATTGTTGTATGAAGAATTTTTTTAATCTTATGATAATGTTCAACACCGGCAACATTTAATGAAATAGCTGAGTTGAAAATATTTTTAATATATTTTAGGAATAAATAAATAACACATGCTTTTCATTTTCTGAATGTATGCATAAGAAATATATAATATTACCTTTAGCCAAACAACATAGTAGACAATGATCTTTGTTCTTTAGAAAAGCCACCGATTAACTGTTCAGAGACCGAAGATACCGTTTCTGCTACAAATAAACTTTATTGAAATTCACACTCTTCTCCAGATTTAAAGATTTCTAGCCTAAATCAATAAAACTAAACTTACCCATTCTATTGACAACACCACATCCCACAACAGCCATGTTTAATCTTTCTCTGTTACAGCTTAAGTAGGTCAACAGCTCTGCAGAAAGAAGGAAAATTTGAAATAAACCCTATACCAATACGTTTGATCAGTGTGGTATATAAGGTCAAAACCTAGAGAGGGCCTGCAGAGGCTTATGTCCAGCTGTGAATTAGTAAAGGCTATATAGTTGATGATGATGCTGATGGTTTCAAATTCGACCAGTTTAAGTGAGTCGAGGCTCAAAATTGGTAAAATGTGACTATAAAGTGAGAGATTGTAAGGTATGCACTAGGATGTATTAATAACGTTGGATATGTTTACATATTCGTTAATCGTAATATCTGTATCAAATTTTCTTCTCCGGCTTTGCATATGTTCTTGTCTGCACATATTGTTATTATTCCTTTCATTACTTTCTTTTTATTCATATGTATATGCTGTTTACTACATCAGTATGATAAATAATTCTCGTAATAAAATCACAATATCTAGTATCCCTGCACCATTCGCATTAAAGCTGGCCGTGACGACATAATACATATTTAGTTGTAATCAATTTGGCCATCCAAAGGTTGCCTTTACGTTTAGCGATAAAATTGTTCATAGTACATATTTACAGTGTAAGAATTTTTGTTTGTGGACAACAAAGTGTTTCTAATCTATCCTTTTAAATCTTCTTATCCTAAATTAGCCCAAAATTTCTAATTTTTATAAAACACTTGGACAACCAAGTGTTTTATAAAAATTAGAAGACATACAGATGTCTATTACAATATTAACATTTTAAACTATGCTCTATTTCCTTCAAAACATTTACGCTTAAGCTTACCATAGTATACATATTAACTACTACTGTTTGAGATCAGCTTATGTTTGGGTGGCAACATCTCACCATGTCATCATTTCAACAGCCTTCAGATCACTGTTGAACATTATAGCTGAATATTAATCTTTCCTTAGCAAGGAGGTTTTGGCCTACAATATCACGCTGGCCATACGGTTCGGTACAGGGTATGTTCCAAGTTCTCCTTCTCTTCGTAAAACTGTTGCTCTACACAATGTGCTTTAGTTTTTCTAATAAAGACACTCCACAGCAAAATGTATCAACCGCACAATAAAAATTCTCGCACTGATTGACAGGATGTTAATCTTTTAAATTTCAACCGTCAAAAATAGCAGTCCACCGAGCATTATTAATAAAAGTTATACCATTCTCGATAAGTTGATTATAGAAGACATTTCATATAAAATTAAAGAGATCAAAGGAGAATCGCAGATACTGTATCGTTAGCAACACGTGATAGAAAATTGTAAAATTTATACCGTATATAACCATCGCAAGTTGAACCATCCCAAATGTTTTCATGTAATTAATTATCATATTTTTAGAACTTTGCAATAACAATGTAAATTATTTTGTGATATATCTGAGCAGGTTACGAAATTTTCTTTTCATAAATACGAAAATAACTCTCGCACAATCTCTTCTTGTACCCTTCCTTGACTATGATGATGTCAGCTATCTAAATCTCACTGAAGACCAACTAAATAAACTTGAGCGCCTCCAAAATCTCTGTATCTGATTCATATTTAGATTACGTAAATATGATCATATCACAGAATATCGTTCAAAATTCATGTGGCTGCTAATATGCTTTCACTATTAGTGTTCATATTCTTTCTGTGTCAAACAGCATTCTCTTTTATCCTCACACATCCTCTTTTTAAAAAAAACATTCAGTTCTTACATAACACTAATTGCAGGGACCTATGGTCATGAGAAAATTTAAATCTAAAAATGTCAAAACATTCCACAAAATTGGGAGACAAATTCTTTATCATACAAGCAATGTGGCTATGAAACAATTTGCCTGAGACGATCCGTCAAGATAAAACCTAGCCTGTGTTTAAAAAGCTAGTAAAGGATTATTACTTGTCATTATAAATACTTGATACAATCATACTATGTATTTTAGGCTGTATATGTATAAAATACACGTATTTTTATATGTTTAAGATGAATATCTATTCATGTACATACAAATGTACATTCGTAATATGTTTATGAATAGTTTTGTGACTGATATGTTCCTTTTTTTATTTATTCAATTATTTTTTCTTTTTTGTTTCCTTTTTAAGAAAAGTGTAGATTTCGGGTTTGTGTGCCACAAACTATCCGAATTTGTAAATGCTTGAAATTCGCACAAAGGTTGTCAGTAAGAGATCACCGTGAGCGATAAGACCGCCGATAGTTACGAGGGGGCGTTTTTAAGTTCGCGGAATGGAGGGTATTGAGTAATAATAAAAACACAAAATTATTTTTCTTTTTCTATATATTGCCCTGCAACACGAATACATTTTTCAGATCTTTCAATTAGTTTTTTTATTCCCTCGTAAAAAAAAGTTTTATCTTTGTCTGAAAAATACGCCGAAACCGCCTCCTTAACCTCCTCATCAGTTGAAATTTTCTTACCACGTAATTCTTTTTTCATTTTTGGAAAGAGATAATAATCACTCGGAGCCAAATCTGGACTGTAGGGTGGGTGATTCAAAATATCGAAGCCCACCTTATGCAGGGCAGCCAGTGCGACTCGGCTCTTGTGAACGGGAGCATTGTCATGCAATAGCAGGACACCTTTCGTTAATTTTCCCCGTCTTTTTTCTTTGATGGCTTCTTCTAAGATTGAAGCGTAGTATTCCCCCGTTATAGAAATGCCTTTATCTTTATAATCTATCAATAATATTCCTTCTGAGTCCCAAAAAATCGTTGCCATGAGTTTCCCAGCCGACTGTGAAACCTTAAATTTCTTGGGTGGTGCTGTGCCCTTTTTGTGCCACTGCATGGAGTCTTGTTTGGACTCGAGTTCATAATGATGAACCCAAGTTTCATCCCCAGTAACAATTTGATTCAATACGCCATCCTTGTCTTCATTGCAGAGGTCCAAAAACGCACGTGAACATTCCACGCGCTGTTGTTTTTGCAATGGCGTGAGCATTCTCGGCACCCACCGTGCGCTAACCTTAGTCATGCTAAGATGATCGTGTAAAATTTTAAAAATTGTTGTATCCGATACTCCAACCATTTCTGCGAGTTGTTTCTTTTTTAGTCGAGCATCTTCCAATACAATTTTTTCTACCTTTGCAATAACTTCTGGCGTAGTCACCTCAACGGAGCGCCCCGGCCTCGGATCGTCTTCAAGTGATTCCCTGCCTTGTTTAAATAAACTATGCCACTTGTAGACCATTGTTTTTCCTGGGCAAGAATCCCCGTAAACCGATGACATCTCATTGAGTATGGTTTGAACAGACTTTCCTTGCTTAGTAAGGAACTTTATCACCGCACGGAATTCAATTTTCTCCATTTTTTTCACTTCGTTCCCGATTAAAATACTTGGTCAACGATGGTTTAATAACTAATGATCCAATCACAACAAATTTTACTATGCAGACTAATTATGAGTCACTGAATACGGTAGGCATCAAAAGAGCGCGTTTACCCGCCTTTTTCACTGTCATTCCGCGAACTTAAAAACTTACCCTCGTACGTTAACATAATTTGTAACTCATTTTTTTTGTTCCTATCGATATGTGACAATGAAGGTAAAATAAATAAAAAAAAATCTTTAAAATTTGTTACAACTGCAATAACTAAACGTTCGTGTTATCAATAAACACACATTTTGACCTTTTTTAAATTTGTCATGCCTGAACTCAGGTTAATTAGAAAATAAATGGCGTTGTGCATTAAATGTTGGAAAATATTATTACATTATTATCAAATATAAATTACTATTTAATTTAATATTCATACATGAGTTTACTCAGTATATAGCAGTTGAAAATAAAAAATATAGTTGATGATTGAGATTATACAAAGTAATAAATGAAGGAATTTATTTAATTCAATTAATACAAGTAAGGTGACTACAAATTTTTGTTTATTCGGTTATATTAATCGTGAATATTATGTTAAAAAGTAGTTCATTGAATTTGGCAGAGCATCATCGAAAACGAATCATTTTGGTTTTAAAATTATGATATTATGTCATCTTGTTGAGAGCAATGACAATTCATTTGTGACAGCCAGCTGTGACGGTGATTCGGACCGACTAAAACCACACGATGTGCCACTCTGCACCTGAAACAAAAGGGATCCGGGAACAACTGTTATTACGTCGTCCGGATCCCTCCTAGCGCCTGCCCACTATCGCGGGCACCATCTGCGGTGACAAAACACTCTATTTAGGCGACGTACTGCACACGCGGACGTTGTCTCCTCGCGGCTGACGTCTGTAGCGAACGAAGCAGAAAACCCGTCCCGTTCACCAGTGGTCACACTCAGGGCTGCATGAGGCGCTGGTAAGCGGCGAAATGGGTCTGAGTGGAGATCGTTCTCCGGGGCCTTCTCCGCCGTCTCCTTCTGCGAAATTACTTCTTTGCAAAAGGTTGTGACCGTGGTAAAACAACTGTCGCTACCAGCCATGGGGCATATGACGGTCGGTAGCGTGAGATCTCTTCCATTAACTGCAGTGAGGACACCACGCTTCGTCGCCCAGATGGAACAAATCGCTAGCATGTGTTGAACTGAGTCCACTCGGCGATGATCGGCTGCAGATCCTCCATGTGAAGGATCCTCCACCTGCCGTTGACGATTAGGCCTAGATGAAGTATCTGGGCCTGAACCGGTACGAAGACCGAATTGACTACGATGGAGGCGCCGGGGGATGGACCACGATGGGGCCCATGGAACAAAAGGGCCTCCGTCTTCTCCAGGGGCACCTGTAAACCCAGAGCCTCAATACAGCCGACCACCAGAGAGATACCCGTGACGGCCAGGCGCGCCACACTTTTAAAGTTCATCCCCCGAGCTGTGACCAATGTGTCATCAGCATAACAAATTACGCCCAGCCCGGGGAGAAGACAACATCGAAGGGCCCAGTCGGATCCCATATTCCACAGGCGTGGTCCGAGGACAAACTCCTGTCCGCACGACATGAGCCTCAGCCGCAGAACACCATCTCGGTCCTCGTATATGACGGTACACTCCTCAAGATAGTCTACTACTATCTGCCTCAGGTACTCTGGCACCTCATGGTAGTGGAGTGCTTCCCTGATGCAGCTAAATGCCAGACTATTGAACGCGTTGGCGATGTCCAAGGACACCGCCAACAGCACGCCGCCACAGCTCACCACCTCTTCGGTCACTAGCCTCAGGCGCAACACAGTATCGACGGTCGAACGCCCCGGTCGAAAACCGAATTGAACGTCCGACAGATCGGACCCACCTCGTAGTAGTGCCGGACGATACGGGCAGAGAGTATTCTCTCAAACAGTTTACCCGCTTCGTCCAGCAACACAATGGGCCTATAAACCTTGACCGAACCGACTGGCCGTCTCGGCTTCCGTAATATGACCAGCTTCACGCTCTTCCAGCGTCCGGACTCCAGGCTGACGTCCAGAACTTTCCTGAGGTGGTCCCACATGTGGTCGAGGACTCGCGCCAAAACTCGGGCAGGTATCCCGTCTGGCCCGGGAGCGATGTCCTTGAAGCAGATCCGTAGAACAACCGCCCCTACCTCCGATTCCCTTACAGGTAGAACATTATTCTCGTTCTCCCCGTCGGCTCCGACCAAGAAGGTTATCGATGGGGGTGTATGCTTCACCCGCTGCGGGAAAAGGCCCTCGACCACTTCCTACAGGAACCTGCGCAGGAGTGTCTCTGTAAGGGGGAGGCCTGATGTGCAGTGCTTTTGCCGCACCGCAACGATAAAGGTGACCCCAGGGGTCATGATCGAAACTTGTAAGTTAAGCTAAGCTGGGCTTTAAGTTTCACACAAACCATTTTGTAAAATAATATAGTTAAATTTTCGAATCCCCACTATTTAGTGCAACTCGCGCATTTGAGCCTACGGTAGAAGAAAACATGCAAGTTTTAAAAAATTCTATAATGTACTACCCATGCGAAGTCACGGGGGTCACTATTAATTGAAAAGTAAATACTTGCTACATACTCGTATATATGAAAATGGACCATAAACAAATTCGGAAAGATACACGTAGCCCTACTACTTATCCCCAACTGGTAGGGTTAAGTGTAATTTTATTTATGTTTATCTCTACCGGTAGGTATAAGTATAATATGTACCTTTTATTTATTTTTTATGTAAACATTCTAAAACAATATTTGTGCAATATCTATGCTGATAAACAATCCTAAAAAGCTGTCTAATAATGAACAACGAACCAAATATTTTTGAATAGACTTCCTAAGGACTAATATTATAATTCCTAAAAAGATATTTTAAATTACTGCAATTTTCATAAAACATCATAGCATTGTCAATTTTTTTTATAAAGAATAGGAACGAAATTTTTGCTACTGAAGTCCAATAACAAACACATGTTATTAAGAATTAAGAGATGTCTTTCAAATATAAATGGATAGACTCATCATGTTCGGGCAAAAATGATTCCGCCTATTAATTTATTTACTGAATAACACGATTAGCCTAGTGGTTTAAGCGGTCACCACGCCGCACTCTACTACACTGAGTGTTGTGGGTTCAAATCCTACATGGGGCAACACTTTGTGTGATCCACAAATTGTTGTTCTGAGTCTGAATATTCTTTGTGTCCGGTTCTTGTGTGTTTGTAAAGTCCACCGCGAAGTACACAGGATATATTCATAATGCGAGCGTAGTCTTTAAAAAAAAAATAGTATATTTAGAAGTTTGTTATAATTACCTTCATCCTATAAAAATATCTATTACAATGTTATTATATAACTATTAACTTTATAGTCCTTATACTATTTAAATTTTATTTATATCATAAATACAGGCTTTAAAATATATTCTCTCAGTTCCAAGACTTTATTACTACATTGTATATATATATCAGTATACGCAATTGTGAACTTTGCCTTTGCTACATTCCAAAAATCAATAGGGACAAGTAGGTACAAACAAAATTACTAACCCCACTACTTAACCTTATCGGTAAGAATGACACATAAGACTAAGAATAAAAGCTAAAATATTCATTATACTTATCAATCCTAGTGGCGGTAAATATAAATAAAATTACACTTAGGGTTAAGGATAACTAGCAGGGCTAGGTATCAGACGTACAAATTCATATCGTATGGTAAAGCAATAATTCCAAAGTCATTTATTTGTTGTAATACAACTTAAAATAAATATTTTTTCAGATGACAAACTCATATTTTGTAGTTGATAAATTAATATGGCAAAATTTTTTAGACCTGTAAAGTGATTCCTATGGAAAGTCATGTTTGGTTTTACGCTGCGAACATCGCAACGTAGGTCCGACGCTTTTACTCCCATTTGTCCATTTTAGGATTCTATAACCAAACTGGTAATAAAGGAAACCCTATAGTTTCGTCATGTCCTTTTGTTCGTCCAGCTGTCTACACTATATCTCATAGACTATTTGTACCTATGATGTTATATTTTTTTTAATAATCCAGCCCATGATGGCAGAAGTTTTGGATAGATCTTTCAAAAATAATAAAGATTTGTCGAGATTAAATTTTAATTAAAATTGTGTTAGGTGTAAGTTACATTGTGGGATATTTTATGGTTTTGGTTAAGTTAAGTTTTAGTTAAGTCGATTTTGGTTTGTATATTACAGTTTATATATTCTTTATTAATTGGCATAGCTATACTGAAATAAATCGAAATAAACTTGTATTCTTCGAATTCCTTCTCTATGAAATTCCTTAGGATTTTTGCAAACGGTCCTTGTATTACTTCAATCTGATGAAATAACAGTTATAGTTACAAATGCAAGCTTTGCAACTTTTAGGAAGCATAAAAACTCATGATATTGATTTTCTAAATGTATATATAAAAATATATAATATTACAATTAGTTATATCACATAATAAATCTTTGTCCTTAGAAAGGCCACCGATTAGCTGTTCGTAGACCGAAGATACCATTTCTGAAACAAAAGAATTTGATTTGAAATGGCACTCTAATCTAGCTTTGATATAATTAATCTACCTTAATTTTTCTTAACTTACCCATTCTTATTGACAACACCGTTACCCATGTTTAGACTTGCTCCGTTACATCCCGAGATTTCTGCTTCTGACAAATTCACGCAACGTCTGCCAACGTGACGGTTGTAGCCCACTGTAGATGCGAACAGTTCAGTCGCACGTCCATGAGAACAAGGGCTTGAGCCACAACCAGGCTGAGGATGTCTTCCTCCGTTAGGGTAAAAATCAGCATTAGCTATTGGATTCATGATGCCTAACTTACGACCATCAGTATGAATAGCCTCTACGTAGCGAGCAGCGTTACGGTTAAGGGCGTTGTTGTTGTTGTGCCAGTGTGGACCAGCTGGATCTAGACCTAGAAGTATTAATTTGTAATATCTTATCAAATATAATGCATTACTGTGACTTTCTGTGTCATAAGAATTGGTTGTGTTTACTGTTACATGTAAGTGGGATGGTCATTCTTAATGGCGAAAAAGTCGTATTCCTTCTCGGGCAACATTGTAACCTAACTTAAAACTTAATAAGTGTTAAAGTAAACGCTAAAGTTTATTTTAACAAAAAAGTAGTGCATACAAAATAATGGGATTGGATTATTATCATAACTTTATCTACAAGTTACAAATTTGACTGCGGTGAACTACTAGTTTACTAAATCTGTCTCGTAACAGAATTATTTATTCATACAATTTTACTCACCAGTTACACGAGAGGGTCGACCACCGGCCTGACGACCAGCAACACCCACTACGTGAGCACCTAAACTGAATCCAACTAAGTGCACGTTGTTCCAGTTACCGCCCCCATTGCTGATGAGCCATACGAGGAAGTTACCGAGGTGTTGGCCTACGCTAGGGACGCCATTAACAGCGGTGTTGTAGCCCTGATTCGCGAGTCCACTCCAGTCAACAACGATGACGTTGCAATCTTGATTATTTAAAAACGCTGATGTGATTTGGGGATTCATTGGAGAATTTCCATGATTGTTCCACCCATGAACTATAACTTTCAATGGTCGATTGCCATTATAGTTAGAGTTTCGGATAGAGTTAACGTTTCCATTAGTGATAACTTGACGATTGTTACGGTTGTTCCTGTAAAAAATAATGAAAATTTTAGAAATAAAATAAAGAAATTCTTTCTGTTCGATTACTTCTACAAAAAACAACATTCGATCTTTATATGGGTTTGAACATACTTACTTCTAGTTGAATTTACAGTATACTACTCAGCTTTTAATTTATTGAGAAAATATTCGTTTCCTGATTTCAAAGTTAATCTTTCACATGAACTTAAAATATAAAAATGGCAATTAAAATTTAATGTTGTTTATTTTTGTTATGCGACAATGTACATGTAATGTTACTTACCTAGTGAAAAGCCAGTATTGATTGTTGGCGCCATTTCTGCTTCTTAAGAACATTTCATCAACAGGTTCTTGTAAATCTACCAAAACTGGATTTCCCTCACCGTCTGGCATCCAAATGTAGCGACTTTCACCCTCTACATAGTGGCTATTATCCAACGGGATGTTGGGAATGGTGTGACTTGCGCAAACTGCAAACACAAAAGTATTGGTTAACTACGTGAACGTTTTATTCGGTGCGTTTGTTAAATGTTATGTGTACTTGTAGTTAAACATGATAAGATAATGAAGCGTGATTTGGTGTAAATAAAATTATTTAATTAATGAACTACGGGTCACTAACGCGCTATTAAACCGCAGAACACCAATGTGAGCTGCATGGCGTCGTCCCAAGATATGTCTCATGTACCGTAAAACATTTCTATTTTTATATGGTCTTGTTATCTAACACTAGTTTTATCTTAATACTTTTGCTATTTCACTAATCGGCTTATTCTAATCTCACATTGTCCTACGCAACTTGCTCACTAAAGTGATGACCATATGATTTATGTTTTTAAACTTTTAAGCTTTTAAATTTGAAGTAGTTGAAACTGCATGATCTCGTATTTCATCATGCCAAATGCTGCGGTGTTTGAAAATCAAATTATTTGATGACTAATATTACAGAGACGTGGTCGCTCACAATGAGTCTAATAAGAAAATTCAAAGTCACCCAAAGAGCAACAGATTTTTTTTTTGGATTTTAGGAATGAGGTGGTCCACAAATGAACAAACAACAACATGCACGGACGTTGCTCGCACGTTATCCTAAATTAAAATGATGATGATGATGAATGATTAGTATGTATGTCCATGCGAACGTACGAGTGTACAATAAAACTATAAGGGTTCTGCTTTTGTAATTTTCGTTACAAAACTCTAAAAATGCACAATTGCGAGTTTTCTCTCGTATTCTCTAAGCGTGACCTGCGCTGTGAGGATTCCGTAAAACAGTTCTAAAAATGTTTTCTATATATCAATTTATCAACCATTAAATGTAAGTTTCTCATCTGAAAAAATATATGTTTTGAGTAATGTTACAACCTAATTTTGTGACAATATATTATGTTATATATGGAAAGTAAATAATATTTTGTTTATTCATTAGTGACCCCTCTTGGTTTCGCAGGATTAGTAGACTATAGTGTATTTGATAACCTATATGTTTTCCTTTATTGTACAATCACATCAAAGTGTTCCTTTGAATATTGGGTGTTCGAAAACTTTAGAATGTTTTTTATTGATGGCCTATGATTCACCACAATCTTGTACTAATTTTTGGGTTCTTAGTGATTGCTTGGAGTGGATATATATTGTTTATTTACTTTGTTATAAAGATAGTCGCAAATATTGTACATTAATTTATGCCGACAAAGATAAGAACTTGTTGTGTTTGGCTTATATTGCCATTGTGATGTTTATCTTTCGCTATATCAGGATTATGCGCAAAGTCTTCATAGAGTGAAAAAGATACAGATTAGTTTTCTAAACCTAGTTACAAGAGTGTTTTTGTGAAACAAGACGGTCGATAAGACAAAAAAGTTCGGAAATGGTGAAACCGTACCGAAAGATGAAGCGCGGGTAAGTCTCCTAAGACGTGCTCCAACAACCTGGTAAATGTTGTATGTTGTAGAGAACCTTAGAGGAGCAATGATTTATGTCTAGCTTTCGGCTGCGACGATGATGAAGAAACTGTTAATGTTGGAGTCCTTAAATTTGTCATAATGCTATAAAGTGTTTCGTATGAAGTATACCAAAAATTATTTTTAAATGTCTAAGTTACTTAATTGTACATATATTTTTTTTTGCGGTTATTGGTGTCCCTATTTTATACTCGATAAGTTGGTCTCAGTAAACTTATTGTAGGATGCCTACAGGCAGGCAGGATTTGGATGTGACAAGCCCAAAATCGATCAGAGTGGCGTGCAGAGACACAAGTCATATCCACAAGTGAACTACAAAATGTTGATGATGATGATGAAGTTGGTCATAGAAGACACTGAAAATAAAAAGCGTAAAATTGACGTTAAAAGTGCAGCCTTAAAAATATGAATAAGAATAAAACATCGTTAACATGTTATGAGATTTTATGTATATATTACAATGGTCAAAAACTCAAAAATATGTAACCACAACATTACTTAAAATTAAAAGAGATTGAAATGTGTTTCTTCATAAAAGTTTGTTAATATGTAATAAATCCAAAACTTTTGGTACAAATTGTATACCTGTAATGACTATTTAAATTAAATGATTGGATGAGATATTATATTGTATATTTTCTCACAATATAGTACTTACAGCACGTTTTACACAGACAAATAAGTGCCTTGCGATCAGCAGGGGGTGGGTCTTCGACAACCTCACTCACTTGGTAAAAAGCAACAAAACAGTTGCGTAGAACAACTGACCATCTAACTGTGAGTCTTCCATTAAAATACTAGAATTTATCACATACCGTCATGTACGAGGACCAAGATTGTGTTCTAGGTGGCGGCTCATGTCATACCGTGTTCCGCACGGGTCTGATTTCGGCATGGGCTATAATTGAACCCTGTGGGGTCGTCTTCTCTCAGGGCTGGACGTAATTTGTTACTCCGATGCTCACTGGTCACAGTACGGGGGGCGAACTTTCAAGAGGAGGGCCACCAGGAGGTTCTCTCTGGTGGTTGGGTGCATTGGAGCGCTGGGTTTACGGGTATCTGGATAAGACGGAGACTGGCGCTGCCTCTGTCCTTGGGTGACTTTTGCGCAATTTGGCTGTTCTACCAATGGCATTTGACTTCCACCCGAGGAAATAAGTGTGTGGCTGAGGCCACTCATCGAGCCAAATTGGTGCATTAGTCATCACGGCTGAAAGTTCTACGAGCTGGCTTTGTCGACGTCGCATCACCGCCGTGGGCATGGGGCCCTCGTTACAGTTATTGAAGGAAATCTTTCGGTACTGGCCGTCATACACTCAATGGTCGGTAGCGACAGCTTTTTTATCGCGGTCGCAGCTTTCTACGTAGACATCATTTCACTCGGACCCAATTAGTCGCCGGCGAACCAGGTGGCGAAGTCGCATTTACCAGCGCTTCATGCCGGTCTGAGTGTGACTGCGGGTGCCCAGATCCCTCCTATTCCAAGCGCAAAGTGGCTCACCGATTGGTTTTAGTAGGTCCAATTTTGATGTGTGTGGGGTGACGGCTCGTGGGGGTTTTCATACGTTAAAAAAAGGAAATGGTGAATTCAAAAATTTGCGGTTTACCCACTGTAGTTTGTTAACAATACAGTGGTAGTTTTTTCTTACGTCTACGAAATTGAATCTGTAACTTCGCTTTAGCTGAAAAAAGTTGCATCTGCTAGAATAAGACATAGACAACAGGTGTGTGGCTTTTGGAAGATTTATAGCCATTTGGTAAAAACTAAATAGTTAATTCTGGAGTTAACAGTAAGTAACTACAGAATTAACTATTACGTTTTAATTTCAACGAATATTTAATTGACAACGATTTATTCGATATTGCATTCAATTTGTAATAATAATAATAATTTTGACGGGTATTGTCGCCCTTTAAGTAATCCACAGATTTTCGGATATGGCGTTCAAGTGAACTCAAAAATACAAAAGAAAAAAACAAAACTTAAATGAATATTTAAATACAATATTTAAATACATTCATAATGTAATCTCATGTCGTATTTTGTCATGAGAGAATGCTGCTGTGGGGACTTCCATATTATAGCACAAAGAAAAATATACAACAGCGCCATCTAGCGAAGATACATCGAACTATTCGTAGTTCGATGTATCTTCGCTAGATGGCGCTGGCTAACTAGATGGCGAAGTATGAACGAAACTTATGAATGAACTACGAAGTATCTACTAATCCTGTATCGCGAAATAGAGATTCACTTTGCGATTAGCATATAAACAACATCCCAACATCAACCGTTGGACCGTGGCCCGCCAGGCATGATCACCTCGCCTGGTCGGAGGATCCTTCCTTTGTGTCGGAGGGATATGACACCCGTTCTTTCCACACTGTTGACGTACAAAGTATCTTTGTGTTGCAGAAGAGGGCTATTCATGCAATTTGTAAACTTAGCTATACGCAGTTGAGGGATGGGGACTGAGGGATGTTATTATAGGCAGTCCAATACATGTAGGAAAATATAATGTATGTAAAGAAAAATATTGATTTATTCACAAAGATCAAAGACATTAATGTTATCAACACTAAAAATAAAGATAAACTTATGTTGTCAACGAGTAAATTATAAAAAATATGCAAGTCTTTTCGATTTCAGGGTGTACGATTATACAATAAATTGCATGGAAATTTCAAAAATTAAGAATCAATAAATTTAAGTCCTTAAGGGCCGAAGTCCATGTAAAAGTATCAAAATCGGTCATTTTTTAAACGTATTTTTAAAGGTGATAAAATAATTATATTGTTTTGAAATTTTAACAAAAATTTATTTAACCTTTCAACAGTACAAAAAAAGTTTTTTTTTTTCCAAAATGGCGGCTCAGGATCATTTTTTGTCGGCTGCCTACGGCGCGAGGTGCCAAACTGCTGCATTTATTACACTCAATCTATCGATCTGAAACAAACAAAATGAAGTGTTTTCTTTTTATAAGATATTAACGGAAAGGATAAACCTAAAAAAAATAAAAAATAAATAAAATTCATTATAAAATAAGCCTTTGAAAAAAAAGTTAGAATTTAGTGCTATTTTTGTGACAGTTTTGACCCCTAAAAGTAATTAATTAACGCGAAATATCAAAGATTTAGGTTTATCCTTCCGGTAGTAATGTAAAGAAAGGTCTCACCAAATTTTAAACAAATCGGTCTATAACTTTTTGAGTTACAACACGAGCAGTTTTTAAAAATACAGTTTCGAGATAATCGCGTTTTAAGTTTTAGTACAGGAAAATGACTAGTTTAAATTACTTACCCATTAATCAGCAATGCCAGGTCCATACGATAGTCCTTCCTCCTCTTCAAAAAGCTGATTTTCTTCTAATAACTGTTGTTTACGAGCTGTACGAGCATCTTGTGTCTCTGAGAGGCTCTTGCGATTCTGTCGGGATATTCGCGCCTCGTCTGTATTGAAAGCAAACACGTTAGCACAAGTGCCAACAGACAAATTTAAAAGGTTCCTTATTCTTAATACTGAACTGAAACCTTCATTAAATATCCCAGCAGCAATGTATGCTGAGATTTCAACTATTTTCAGTCCAGAATGCAGATGTTTTGGTGATAATCGCCAAAGTGTCGCGTTGAAACTTTCATTTGCATTCTGTGTATGACCAGCAAGGCATCACTCAAGCAAATCATTTTTGGACAAATCTTCGTATATTGGTAAGAGATGCTGTTTTATTTCTTCACCAAGTAATGGAGCTAAATCTTCGTTTTGAGGATCTTGATTTAGAGCAATAGCCTTTTGCCACTTACACCAGCTATCGACGCCTACTGTGCAGTTTTCATGGCGCGGCTCTTCTTTAGTTGAAAAAACATGATAATAAGAGGGAGGCGGATTAGACAGGGTCCAGATTACCGAGGGTCCACTGAATTTACATGCAATAGTAATATAATAGTATATTTATATATATATATTTACATATTTACTACTTTTTTTTGAAGTCGTGTCGTTATATATATATATAAGAGTATTTATTTCCAGTTATAGGTCAAGAGGATTGTATTGTCATTATAACAGAAGGGACCCTTTTGTATGGCGCGGTCCGACAACCTGACTCTTTACTTTACAGTAGGCGCTCCGGCTTACTTCATTCAAATAGCTATAACTCAGCAAATATTCGAAATTTTTCTTCTTCCTTTTCTCGTCAGTACACGCTTAATATACCATATTTTTAGATTATCGAAAAAAAAAAATTGCAGATTATTTATATGACAAATTTGCTTGAGATTGATGCTGCTCACTCCCGCATTCACGCTTGTTGTGTTTGAACATGATGGACATTAAATTTGTTGTTAAAATTAGTTTTTTTTTATTTGATTTTTTTTACTTGGAAGTTAATTTATAATAGCATTGTTTTATGTATGTAAATTTAAGTATATTCTAGGCTTGTAATATTAGTTTATATTCAGTATATTTCTGGTGGTTTTGAATATTGCCACGGCCTACCCAAATGTCCTACTGGCGGTAGTATTGCGCTTCGGGTCCTTAATCTTGACGAATACTGGTTAAGTCAGCAGCATGTCACCTAGGACTTGTATGCTGTTTGTATGGACCGACCGATTGAGAAGACCGAGAAAACCGAAGAACTATGGTTCTTTTTCTTTTTTTAAGGCCAACCCAGATCCTTTACTGTACTCGGTTGGTTTTTTTTTAATCAATATTTACGGATTTAAAAAAAGGACATGTAAAAATATCTGTAAAAGATTTACTCGCAGAAATAAATATAATTTATCATCATCATCATTTATCATCAAAAGAAAATTGCTTAACACTTGTTTTCTGGACGGTTGCGTGTGGTTTTCTGTGAAGGCGTGGTCATCAATCTTATAATACTTATCAATTTAACCTGACAAAGTATTCGTGATAGTTTTTCCTCATTTGTGTTTAGATTCCTATATAGTAATGCTAGATCTTATTAACATATGCGTGGTTTGATTGAAGTGTGGGCACACTAATTTTATGTGTATTTTCACTGAAATTTCTTATTGTTTATTTGTACTTTACATAATCGACTTTTTCTAGAATTAGTGTTAAAATATTGTAGGTTGCTTTTAAGCGAGCACCGTACGCTACAGGCAAAGATGGAAGCATATTAACGTTATGAAGTAACACTGCTTTTAACCTTCGTTTTGATCCGTCAATAAAAAGTCTCTACTCTTGTGATACGTGTCTGTGACCTAATGCTAACATTCATTCATCAATATTGTTACAGAATACTAATCCATCTGCTTTTGAATAAAAGTTAGCTAAAGAAGTGTGACGTTTACGATAAATTGTAATTTTAACTCCAGTTTGCAAGAGATTCCATTCTTTTAATCTTGAGCTTAATATTTCTCATTTTTCTTTGATCAAATCTAAATCTTTAACAAGGTCATCAATCAAATGTGGTTCTGTAGTTATTTGATCTTGAAATACCTCTCCACTACTAGATGGGCCTGCTTCGTCGTCTTCTTCCATACTCGAACTAGATGAACTAAACATTTTTCCGGTACTGGAATGTCTGGAGAATGTGGTAGCGGCTTCGACACTGAAGTCACGTTAGCGTATTTGATCGATTGTTTTGATTTTTTCGAAAAATCTTTTAAAGTTGTCAAACAGAAGTAACAAACGTCTATGTGATTTTTGGATTCACGCCAGTGCATTGGTACACCAAAAGGCATTTGTTTTATAGTACCCTTATGCTAACCCCTCAAATACCTTTAGCACTTTAAACAACACACTTCAGGCACTCTCGATTTATCTTGATTTTTAATTGTAATCTTAAAATAATTTTCAGAACACTGCTGAAACAACGGAGACATGTGCTTTTTTTCACTTTTAGGAGTGAACTCACCACAAGCATAACAAAACAAGTCAGGAGTATTAACACAAACACGCGGCATTTTGTAAATTAATAAGTAATATAAATGTTTCTATGACTTGTGTACCCAGAAAAGATATATTTTTACGACTACCCTCAAATAAGTGAAACAAAATGTAAACAAACTAAGATTGCCGTTATGTATTTTTTGTGACGTGTTACCTAACTATAAATGCGTTTTCTGTATTTCACTAGGTATGCTTATTACGAATTACTATTCGGGATACCAGTGTTTTTTTTGGTGTTGCATTGTGTAATGATTAATTTTTATTAGGACATTCAATCATTGCAATTATAGGTCTATGGTAACTGAAGTAACATTACAATTATTACAAGATTAGTAATAGATTCTGAACAGTTGTAAAAACTTTCTTGTTATACATGTACACACACATATATATATCTCCCTATATACATATGTATATATGGGAGACTTCTTATCGGTCTCCTTTATTCTCTCTTTCTCTTACGGGGTTTTCAGGACGCGTTTTTGTAACGTGTAACATTTTTTCTCAGTTAGGCTCTCTTGCTAACCCGCGATAAGGAACTTCATTTCAAAAAATATATTCATGTAAATATGTTTATTAACTCTTTTCTTCCCGAAAGAACCTCATATACTTTTTGATGTAATCTAATGAAATTATTCGCATATGTGATGTTTTTGTTTCCAAATGTGATAAATATTATTTTTATTACAGTAATTCCTAAAAAACTCGTTGATTTAGACGATTTTACGAATCTGCTCCTCAAAACAAAAATTTTAATGGCTCCGCCGACTGCTTATCAATCATTTAAGAACGTTTTGTTTGAACGCATGATATTACAAGTTAATATTCAATTTTAGAACAATATTTGCGATCCCTCATACTTTAAAAAAAATAAACTTTCATGTTATGATATTTTAATGATACGACTTTTGAAAACGTATTTGACACCGATGTATTATTTAGATATAAGTTCTCGCAATCCCGGTAAACGAAAAATCAATAATAATATTTTCCAAATATGTGTTTATAACCGACTATTATGAAAGAGATACTGTTTTTAATTAAATTTGTAGCTTTTTCTTGTTAGTGTTTTTAAAGGGTCAGTTTTACTTTTTAAAGTGTACTCATAAATTACGTTTTCTATGAAGTATTACTAATATATAAGATAATTTTTATACATGAGTTGCTGGATAAGTAACTTGGCCTTCTATATTTTTTATAGAATTTTAAGGAAGTAAGAAAGTAAAGAACACGTGTTTATCACTTTACAAAATTATATTCATGAAAAAGATATAAACTTTCAGTTTCGTTAAAAAAAACAATAATCATTGATCTCTCATCTCTAGAAAGGCCACCGATTGGCAGTTCGAAGACCGAAGATACCATTTCTGAAACAAGATAATTTAATTTAACCTTACTATTTAATCTAGTTTTGAAATTAATAACAATTTAAATCAATTCTCACCCATTCTTATTGACAATGCCGTTACCCATGTTTAAACTTGCTCCGTTACAGGAAGAAAGTTCTGCTTCAGCCAAATTCACGCAACGTCTCCCAACGTGACGGTTGTAGCCCACGGTCGATGCGAACAATTCAGGTGTGCGTCCGTGAGAACAAGAGCTAGTCGTACAGCCAGGTTGAGGGTGTCTGCCTCCATTAGGGTAGAAATCAGCATTAGCTATTGGGGTCATGATACCTAACTTACGACCATCGGTGTGGATTGCCTCTACGTAGCGACCGGCATTACGATTAAGAGCGTTGTTATTCCTATTCCAACCTGGCCCAGCTGGATCTAGACCTAAAAATATATTACAAGGTGAGAAAGTCTTGGTTCTTGTTAAAGGACATTATAAGGATAAATTTAACATGTAAGTTTCATTAAGAATTAGAATTAATTACTGAAAGAAGTTTTGTGAAACAATGTTAGAAAATATTGGCAGTAGATGTTGTTATGAAGAAAAATAAAGTATTATTAACATAATTTTACATACCAGTTACACGAGAGGGCCGACCACCAGCCTGACGACCAGCAACACCCACTACGTGAGCACCTAAACTGAATCCAACTAAGTGCACGTTGTTCCAGTTACCGCCCCCGGTGTTGATGAGCCATACGAGGAAGTTACCGAGGTGTTGGCCTACACTGGGGACGCCATTAGCAGCGGTATAGTACCCTCGTCTCGCGACTCCACTCCAATCAACAACAATGATGTTGCAATCTTGGTTATTTAAGAAAGCTGATGTGATTTGAGGATTCATTGGAGTAGTACCAGTGCTGTTCCAACCATGAACTATAACTTTCAATGAACGATTACCCATATAATTAGAATTCCGGACTGAGTTAGCGTTACCGTTGACGATGACTTGACGGTTGTTTCGATTCCTCCTGTAAAAAATATAATGTTCTGCAATATGATATTTAAATCAAGTTTTTAAATTTCAAGAAACGTTTGTTTTATTTAATTCAAATATAATCACTTGTGGGAACCACGATGTTCCTTTTTCCGCCTCCAAAAGGGCGTGCGCACTCCGTAGCGCTCGCATCACCATCCCGGTCTCGCAGAATCAGACGCTCTTGGCTCGTATGTGATCGTGACCCCAGTTATATTATATTGAATATGCCTATATATTTCTAAATACATACAAACGAAACGGAAAACACAGAGACACAAATAATGCTCAGACAATTACTTATCCTAGGTGGAATTGAATCCACGATCTCTATACTGGCAGTGTTAGTAACAAATAAACCAGCAGGCCAGTCAAATACATGCTTACAACGTTCTTACATATATATAATATCACTCACCTAGTGAAGAGCCAGTATTGATTATTGGCACCATTTCTACCATTTAAGAATTTTTCATCAACGGGTTCTTGTAGATCGATTAAGACTTTATTTCCCTCACCGTTTGGCATCCATATGTAGCGGCTTACACCCTCTACATAGTGGCTATTGTCTTCGGGGAAGCTGGGAATGACGTGACTTGCGCAAATTGTAAACACAAAACTATTAGTTTACTATGTGAGCGTAATGCTGGATACATAAAGATAAGGTATGGTTTATTTAAAAATTAAATGATTGAATTTATGTACTATGGGTTACTAACGCGCTATTAAACCGCAAAAAACCAGTCCGAACTTCATGATGTTGTTCCAAGATGTGTCTCATGTGTCGTGAAGCATTTCTATTTTATATAAACTTGTTATCTACCAATAGCATTATCTAAATTCTCTTTAATATTTCCTCACTACAATCAGTGCATTTAAGTAATCTGCAGTAGTCAAATTAGTTATATTTCAAGCTGCCCTGGGCACAAAACTATACTAAACTTTTTTCTCTTTTTTAAGCTTAGCTTCACGTATTCACACATATTTGAATTTCCGTTCGATTATACGACATATACATTCAATTGTACTCAGACTGTCACTTCTAATATGTATCATACTTGGTTTGTTTTTTTTCTCTTAATATAAGTAAGAAATGAACGTTATAATATTTTTACTTGTAACAATATTTCGTTTTAAATTGTTTATTTTATTTAACTTAATGCTATATATTTTTTCTTCAAGTAAGCCTTTGGGTATTGCAGAGTAGACGTGTAAAGTTTGAAATAATAAATAAAGTTCTAATTATCGTGTATCGTAATGTCAAATTAAAGAACGAATTACTGATACATTTTTATTTTGTCTTGTATGGTGTAGTAAAAAAAATCTATTCAATGAATACAATAATTAGTTACTAGAGAACTAAAAACTAAAAGTTAAAGCTAGCGACTAGCTCTTGTTCTCACGGACGCGCACCTGAATTGTTCGCATCGAGCGTGGGCTACAAACGTCACGTTGGGAGACGTTGCGTGAATTTGGCTGAAGCAGAACTTTCTTCCTGTAACGGAGCAAGTTTAAACATGGGTAACGGCATTGTCAATAAGAATGGGTGAGAATTGATTTAAATTGTTATTAATTTCAAAACTAGATTAAATAGTAAGGTTTTATATAATTTAGCATCATCTACTGTTTTTGGATCATATGTGTTAATGTATATTAGAACAGTGACCATTAATACGCGTTAATATATGGGAGATCTCTATTGTTGGTGAATCATTTGATTTAGATGAAGTTGAAGCAGAATCTAGCTGTCTAAATAAAACTTTTTACGGATTCCTTCTATTCCAGACGAGGTATGGTATGCCGTGCCATTTTAGTTAGTTCGACTCCGATACACCGCTCCGCTTCCTAACTAGATGGAGTGACAGTCCAAGGGTTTCCAAAGGTAAAAACAGGGGCTTTGTTCAGCAGCAGAGGATGGCAATGAGTTGGTAGTTATGATGATATACTAGTATATTAAAAAAATAATAACCATAAATATTAAAGTTAAAAATTATTTTAATGACTCCGTCAACAAGTCTTCATAGAGCTGCCTTAAATCCTGTCTTTTAGAGAGTTTTATTTTTAATAACGTTTGTAAGTAAAAATAACTAAATGCAGAACAAATGATCGTGCTCATCAGATAAGGGTGTGGTGAGCAGATTCCCGTGAGATGTACCCGAGAAAAAACTTGGACAGTGAAGGAAGAATGAACAATACAATATCATAATGTACAGGACAAAGAAGGCGAGTATTATAAGAAGAGTGAAGATTTCTGTAATGGTTAGAGCAGAGATATTGCAAGTAGGATGTTAAATAAATAGGTTAGTGGAAAAGAGTTCAACATAGTCAAGGCCTTTAAACTGCGGTGCTTTCTTCTGTTCATAACAATTACCTCTTATTAGTGGTATAATATGATCATACTTTACAAATTAAATATTGATCGAATGCAATCCTTAAGAAGTCAGTTGAATTTCGAACTAATTACTCTTTAGGGTACCTACATCTATAGATGTCAAAAACAATGACTAACGCGTAAAGCTCTAGAGTAATCATTTCCTCTTATTATCTTTTTCCGCTTCTAAGCCGCGGGATTATATTCAACGCCATCAGTAAAATTTATTCATATTTTACATAGGTAGTCAAATGACAGTGATAAATTATAGTATACTGACTTATTACTTTCTGATAAGATATTTTATCTCTGATCCCAACCCCATGTGGGGTTTTCTGATATTGATCCTTTAATTCTTTTTAACTATTTCAAATCAAAATAAGGATAAAATCGGTATATATTTCATTACTATATTTATATTATATTTCTCAATAAAAATATTTATTTCATTTTAAAATCTAAACAAAAATAGAAGTTAATTAACAGAACTTAAAAAAATACAATGCATTCATTTGTTGTGAGGTACAATTTTTTTTTATTTATTTAGGTAAATAAGTGACAACACAATACAAAAGTTCGAATTTAAATTACTTGTTGTGTGCAATTGTGACGTCAGCGATATTTATCACATAGTTGTCAAATATAATTACAGGGTTTTTTCCTTTGAGAACATTACAACATACATACATAAGAAACATTGTATTATTGTGCTCGATAGTAACATAAATTGTATATATATTGTAGGTATTATTAAACGTTAACATATCGGTAATATTGATCGTTAATTTAACTAAAAATCAAGAATTTGAAGTATTTATTTTCTAAAAGAAATAGGATACATTGTCATTAGATCAAAAGCACAAAAATGTTTGTTATACATACATAACTATCAACCAGTCTGTACATATTATTATTTTTCTACCGTTGCTATATGCCCTTTGTAACACTCATGCGATGCAAGTCTCAATCTTTTCTTTAATACAGAAAAAGATTCATAGTATGATTCATTTTCATATTTTTTTGCATTTTATAGAGTAAAAGCCAAAAATCAGACAGGAAATGGAGATGCTTTGGGTACATATCGATTGATAATCTTGTATATTTGTTCATAAAAAGTAGATACCATTGACTCCATACTTTTATTCACTAATAATTTACTCCAGGTTATGTTAACAGTACATTGATTTATTAGAATACTAGTTTTTGCCCGCGACTTTGCTCCCGTGAGATTTAGTCTGCTACATTAAATTTCGTAACAGATCATTTTAAATAAATATATTGTTTTTTTAACATTCAAGCAATCCTACTGTACGTCATCTTTGTGTAACTTCAATGGTTTAGGCAGCGTACGCCAAGATAACTCTCAGAGGTCAGTTTTTTTTCGACTAAATTGACATGTATCGTTATATTGCTACCAAAATTACATACAATCATTACAATTTGTAGCCTATATGTTATTTCGATATATAACCTATATTACTGTAAAGTTTCATCCAAGTCCATCCAGTGGTTTTTTCGTGAAAGAGTAACAAACATCCACACAAACTTTCAGATTTAAAATATGTATTAGTAAGATACTTAGCCTTGTTAAATCATTATTGCATTCTAGATTGATTAACTATACAAGAATTATTACCAATAGAAAATGTTAAGTAAAATGATGGTTGATTAGAGTCCAGCGAAACGGGAGATTCCGTAGGTTATATAAGCTTACAATCGACGACGACAGTTAACCTTAAGTCTTAAAGTCACCCTTTACTTTTCTTAAATTTATTATATTAAAAACATCTCAACAAGTTCAAAAATTATGAAGACTTTGGAAGAAGTAGTATAATTTCTCACAAGACGGTGTCATATGTGTGTTAAAATCCTCCCATTCTATTTCAGGTAAATTGTAATCCTCTGTCAAAACATAATTCGTTACATAAGTGAACTGTAATATGAACGTTAGATAAAAAAAATGTGTCGCATAAGCGTCTGTATGCGTAGTAGGTGGCATTTAAACCGTGCTAATAATGTATTTTAAACAGTATTTACGAAAACGTAACCAAATAAGAACGTGGTCAATAAAAAGGGACAAGGGGAAACCCACTCCAAACGCCACTGCAACCCACCGCGCGTTCAGTTCGGCGCGCACCACCATGAATACAGCATCGCCATCGCATCGCAACACTCGATAGCGAGGGGCTATGAATTCATTGTCAAGTATGTCTCTATATAATTACGTTACAGTCAATTGTAGACATAAAATGTTGTAGGTAATTGTGTCACAAAATATTTATAATTAGTAAAAGTAGTTTCGTATGTAACCCGCGACAGTTCTGATAGTATATAGAAAAACTATCCATTATTAATGTCATCATCATCATCATCATCATCATCTCATCATCTCTTCACCAGGTCGTCAGACCACCTTATGGGGGCCTAACAACGCTGCGTTTCTCAGTACGCGGTCGCCACTCCAGAGCTTTATGACACTTCCGGTCATCATTTCTACGTGTAATGTGCCCCGCCCACTGCCACTTAAGTTTAGCAATTTTACTGGTAATATTGGTGGCCTTGGTTCGTCTGCGGATCTCCTCATTCCTGATTCGATCACACAAAGAAACATCGAGCATTGTCCTCTCCATTGGTTTTTGGGTGACTTTAAGCCTTTGTATCAAACCCATAGTGAGCGACCACATCTCTGTGCCGTAAGTCATCACTGGCAACACACTCTGGTCAAAGACTTTTGTCTTAAGACACTGCGGTATTTGTGACGAGAAAACGTTACGTAGCTTCCTGAACGCTGCCCAACCCAGCTGAATTCGACGATTGACCTCTTTTTCGAAGTTGGACCTACCTAACTGGATAGTTCGTCCTGATACACGTAGTCGTCAACAACTTCGATGGTAGATTCTCCAATTTTCATTGGAGTGGGTGTGACATGGGCATTCAACAAAATTTTTGTCTTATCCATATTTATTTTTAAATCTACTCGTTTAGAAACTTTACTGAAATCATCAATATTTTCTATCAAATTGTTGATGTATACTATAAAAATAATGTGATAATTTAATGATTGTACAAATCCAGAAACCTACAGTATTGTGACAACACACATATTACCACTCCCAAATATAACTAAACAGTTATTTGTTATAGTTCACAACCAGAAAAAAAATACAGTGTAATAATTCTTATAAATAAATAATAGGTTGTTTATTATATCAGATATTTTTTAAATGTCCATTTGAGATCGAACAGCGATGACATTAGTTTTCATGTTTCATAGCCAACATAATTCCACGTATGATCCACACCTATTTATACCCGTGTTTTTTAGCAGAATCACGGCATTGGTGAAACAATATCTTGTTACTGAGTGTTAAACGTCCGTTGACGTATATGGTAGCGATTTGTGACCCGCTGACGCCTAACTTCGTACTGTTGGTGGCACGACATGCCACGGTGACATTACCACGTAGTACTCTCCTTAAAAGTTTTAATATAATGTTTTTGGTTACGAATTGTTTTCGACACAATATCAGTCGTTCATACTTCGTGTTTTAGAGCATTGCCTAGATATTCCACAATAGCAATAAGGTGCTCACTACGATGCTCTGGTACTTTACAAATTTCTAAGTTGCACTGCCGTGTTGCTCCATTGATATAATTTTATTTTCAAGTAAGTCCATTCTATGGGACTCATCGGTAAGCCCTTCAAAAATGCTGTCTAAATGTCGCCAATGCAGTCCTGCCTCTCTAAGGTATAATTTAGCGATTTTTCAATGTCAGTGAAGAGACATAATCAGAGTAAGGTTTTGTAATATTTAAGTTAATTTCTGATGGATGTAATCTTAGACAACTTGTTTCATTAACAGCTTTGTTTTTTTATTTTTTTATTTAACGTGTGGAAGCCCCCTCGGGCCGGCACCCCACCGAGGTGGGGTGTCGGAATCGTATCGACTAAAACCACATGGTGTGCCACTTTGCGCCTGAGATAGGAGGGGTCCAGGAACAGCTGTTATTACGACATCGACATCCTAGCGCCTGCCCACTAGTGCGGGCACCATCTTCGGATAAACTCTCCATTTAGACGACGTATGGCACACGCGAACGTCACCTCCTCGCGGCTGGCTACTATAGCGGATGGAAGGGAAAACCCGTCCCGTCCACCCGCGGCCACACTCAAGGCGGTATGAGGTGCTGGTATGCCAGCCAGCACGCGGAGTCTCTAACCGGAGCGACCAACGAGTCATCGTGGCTCGACGAGCGGCCTCACGCCACTCGCGTATCTCTTCGGGCGGGCGGGGGGCGATGTCCAACGACACCGCCAACAGCACGCCGCCACAGCTCACCGCCTCTTCGGTAACGGCCCTCAGGCGCAGCACGGCATCGACCGTCGAACGCCCCGCCCGAAAACCAAATTGGGCGTCCGACAGATCGGGGCCCACCTCGCAGTGGTGCTGGACGATGCGGGGAGAAAGTATCCTCTCAAACAGTTTACCCGCCTCGTCCTGCAACACGATAGGCCTATAGGCCGCTACCGATTCGGCTGACCGTCCCGGTTGTTTCATTAACAGCTGATGTAACGCGGTTTGTAACGCAATCAGTGATTTTCTTATCTCACACTGATAGTTGTGAGTTAAGCTTTTCTCAAGTATGGTCATAAATAATCTATCATCTTGGTTTGGTTGTCTTTTTTTACGAGTACTTATGTAAAAGTCTATGTCAACTGACAGTGGTGTGTCGGTGTCTGAAAAAAAATTTGTTAGGTGGTGTTATTGAGTTGATATTTATATTGTGATACAGCACAAATGTATGTGGAAGAGATAAAAATATGATGTTGTTTTTGTCTAGCCGAGGTGAGGTACAATCAAGTTCAGACTGAGATAACAGTATTTATGTGATATTGTTTTTCTTGTCACACAGTAATCACTCGCTTGACAGAATGCAAGCGAATGCAGCATTAATATGCCTTGCAATTAACACGATAACTCTTAACACTGGAATAATAATATGATAGTTTTTATCTGTAAAATCACTGTCATCAGCGAAAACTCAACGATGAATATGTAATAGCCCCAAGTGTGTGTATTACAACAGTGTTAGTGTCTTGGTCTTTGAACCTTCACAATTGAATGCCGTGTATGTAGATTCCAAAACGGGTGTGCTCTTCCCATGAGTGTCGCAAGAATTACTTTCAGGCGAGATCCATCTACATAAACACGTACTATTAACCAATATAAAATATAGAACTGCACAAGATCTTTTCCTTAAAATATGTGATTTTCTATGCCTTTTTTTCTGCCAGGGAAAGAAAAGCAAAATACATACTTTTCTGCCCCCTTGCAACCTCCTACCGGTGCCCATGGCACATACAGCACATCAACACATCTTACGACGTTCCTTTCCATTCGAATCTACTTTTAATCCTTACTATTTAACAATTGGCTCATTTTAACAACCTATGACTTTTACCTCTGGGTACGTATGGTCTGCAACAACGCACACCCCGTGTAGTCCCGCCTCTCACTCGACTCTCGACCCTCTCACGACATTTATCTTTTCTTTTACCCGAAGGTTGGAGAAAGCCATATTTACCAATACATTGATAGACGAACATCTTTCGCACACTTAAAACTGCCGCTTTTTCATACACTAGATGAGTCGGGTGGTGGAATGGTAAGTAAAGGAGTACTTTAAGTACTGCCCGTTGAGCTCTTTCAACCTCAATCAAGTGCGTTTTTGGCTGCTGAGCCCCATGAACAAATACAGTAGGTGAATAAACATTCAGCTAAGGTTTTGTATTAAAAGTGTTGTATCAGGTATTATTCGTAAATCCTTGAAAACATAAGTAAGCTTCCTAAATCGACCACTGATTGTATTCATGTGTTTTTTCCAATTTAATTTGTCATCAATAATTACTCCTAAATACTTAATTGCAGTTGTTCTCGATAGCTCTGGACAATAACAACGAGGAGACAGTTTTGTAGTTGAACGGTTGCACGGATGACCATGTATGTGAATATCGAGTGTTTTTGGATAAGACGCCATAGTTTCACTGAAGCACATAAATTTTGTTTTCTCGACATTTAGTGATAAAAGACTATTTTCAACCCAAGCTGTAATATGCGACATACCTTTTTCAGCTAACTGTCGTACGTCCTCCCACGTGTCACTATGAAACAGTACCACAGTGTCATCGGCAAACATTTTTATGTCAGCACCCCGAATCTCAGATTTACATAGGTCATTAACATATGCAAGAAATAGCGTAGGACTTAGGCTACTACCTTGTGGAACTCCATATGACCCCACATAGGAGTTACTGGTATGGTTTTCAACTCTAACATATTGGTATCTGTCTGTGAGATAGTCTTTAAACCACAAAAGCGTATTTTCCCTTATTCCCAAATTCTCAATCCGAGACAATAGGATAGGAATAGAAACCGTATCGAACACCTTCTGTAAGTCAAGGAATACGGCTAAGCATTTTTCACCCCTGTCAATGTGTGATGCAATATTCATTGTAAGCTGTAGTACAGCGTCGTCAGTGGAATGATTGGCTCGCAAACCATATTGTTTCAATGCTAAAAGTTTATTTTTCTCTATGTAGCTTATCAAACGCTTATTCATGATTTCCTCAACTACTTTAGAGAGTACCCTCTCTAAAGTATGAAATAGGCCTATAGTTGGTGGGTAGAGATTTGTTTCCTGATTTATAAATAGGACAGATAACCGCGTATTTAAATATCTCAGGGGAAATGCCTTGTTCAACGCTTAAGTTGGTCAAGTAGGATATAGGTTTGGCAAGGTGGAAACAAAACATTTTTAAAATGTTGGCTGTTACCTTGTCCATACTCGGGGCACTATGTGATTTAAGGCTAGTAACCATATCAATTACTTCTACAGGATCTGCTAGGTGTAGTGCCATGGACAGCAGCGGTGCATTCGTGGTTTTAGCCTTTTGAGCTAAAGTTGTCTCATCCGTATTCAAACTTTGCAGAATTCTTTCAGCGAGGCTTGAACCGACAGATGTAAAAAAGTTGTTAACATCGTCTAGTCATCTAGTTACGTTTGTGTTAATATTTAGCAATTCTGCAGGCAATGTCTTATTCTGCTTCATATTACATAATTCTTTGATAGTGTTCCAAGTTTCCTTTATATTATGTTTATTTTTGTTTAGTTTGTTTGTGTAGTAATTTGTTTTTAACGTTTTAGTTACCTTTTTTAATGTATTTCTATAACTTAAATATTTGGCTTTTTTACTAAGTTATTTAAATTCAATTTTACTCTCTTGTACATTCTATCTCGTTTATGTATACATTTTATTACACCTATAGTTATCCAAGGTTTCAAAGGATTATTGCGATTTGAAATCTTCTTAATTGCGGTGCTGCTGGTTACAAAGCCTTCTAATTTCTGTGTTAATATTATAGCAGCTTGATTAACGCTTGATACGGAGTATAACTCATTCCATGATTCATTCTTCATGTATTTTTTATACCGTCAAAGTCGATTTTAGTTTTACTAACATGTGTACTTTTTTGGAAGCGGGTATATAATCAATATGCAATAGGATGGATGAATGATCCGTTAATTCGTTAAAAACCATATCTTCAAAGTTTTGCAGTAGCTTTTACCATTTTGATTCATCTCATGTGGCCTTGGGCTTTCTTTTTGTTGACGTGGCGGAAAATCCCTTCGGATCTTTTGCTCCTTGGGGTGCAGGTGTCAGGAATATGTAGTGTTCCCACTAAAAACCACCCCGACGACCGGCCTCTGGCACCCTACTCTGGGGAGGACCCATATGATTTCAGGCCTCCAAGAAAAGTATTTCTCCCCCACAGTTCTGACGTGGTGGCCCGACTGTAGGGTTATATCGGTCAGACCGCCATCCTATCCCCTACCGCAGCAACTATTCTACCCCCAAAGGCCCACCTACCCACTCTCTTGCGGCTCACGGCCCCGTCGACGGTTCATGACGCCGCTGAATTATTCTTCTCTGGGCCTTGGCTTACTGTTAGAATCCCGGCCTGCATTGGGTCCCTTGCACGCTAACGAGAGCTTGTGGGATTTCACAATCACATTTCAATTGAATTCAAGTTTAAATTGAACGTGTAAAATCGAATAAACCATAATAATTTTAATGAGGTTTATTCAGAATATTTAATAACAATTTTAATTATATTAAGCGATTGAACAAAAAAATTCATGTCAGACATCAAACAATTTAAAAAAGTCAAAACTAATATTTCTAATAAAATTACTTAAATATAAAAACAACGAAAATCTTCGCGCTCACATACTCTTCACGAAGCTGGTTCTCTTCAACTCAATTGCTATGACGTTGCTGATTGCAGAATAGAGACGTAGCCTTATTGTTTCTCTACAATAGGGCTACGCCGCTACAGCATCACCGATTGATCATTCCGCCATGTAGTAGTACTCAACTTCACAAAAAAAATTTTATGTTCGACTTTATAAAAATGTTATACGTTTAAAAGCCTTTCCCTTCGAGAAACGGAAGGCACAAACAGAAAGAAATACATACATCACAAAAGTAATATTTTAAAACAGACATAAAAACAAAAGCTTATCCTGACTAATATTACCAGTGATTCCTTTTTCCTTACAATTTTTACAAAAAAAGTACACAGTATTTAAAATTTACTAGTAAAGCCATACATTCTATACTTCATCGAATACTTAATGCAGCCAAAACAAACCTAAAGATCTTGAAAATTGCATTAAACAAAATCATCAAAATACTGTTTTATTGTGATTATCTAATTAAAAATTTTGTAGCTGTGTACTTATATACAAAATACTTACTAAAACTATACCTTCACAATTATCCTTTATGAAAACACATGAAGTAACTGTAGCTATCGTAGAAAAGATCACATTTTTGTACCTCACGTACGTACTTTTCTAGGCAAAAAACATTGTTGTATGTACGAGGGAGTGCACCTTTATAATTAATCATCTTAAAACATAAGGAATGTGAACTCGTTTAGAATTTCTAAGAGTAAACCAAAAAAAAATTGCCTCGAAAATATTTCACCCACCGAGAACTAGTTATTTTATGTAAGTGATTTGTAGTGTATTAAAAAAAACCATATTGTTCGAAAATGTAAGAAACACTTATATAAAAACTTAAACTGACTTTAAAAATACTAACAAAACGTACTTAAAAGTGTATAATTGGTAACAAACCCATTTGAACAATTTGTAATGCACATGACATATAAAAGGTAACATTATGAAGGTAATAATATCCTCACAGATCCCACACACGGCCATCTGATTAAAAATTATCTAGTTAAAACCAGTAATATGGTCACCATACTGCTGATAAACATACTTATATATTTCTAAATATATACATGTTAAAGATAAATTACAACCAGACAAGGGCCAAATCATCGTACTCATCACACAATTACTTGTCCTGGATATGAAACAAACACTCAAGCTCTGGCTTAGTAGTCAGGGCCACTAACGGCTAGAGCAACAGGCCTGTCATACTATGTCAATGAAAAAAAAAATGTGTGTACTCAACTGGAGATGAAAATGAGAATGTACCCTCACAAAGGTTCGAAGAATACGGAATCGTGGTTACAATACAAGTAAGGACCACACTAGTACTTTCACTTACTCCGTTTTTAAAGCCAGTTTTAGTTTTTAATAAAGTGTTTATTACATTTTCTAACATTCTACTGTTTATTACTATGTGTGCTTTCATATTCCTATATGACGGTATAAATAGTACTCTTATGATGATATTCACCACTGGCAGAATTTTATGCATTAGCTAAGCCCTCAAAAAAATAACAGTTTAAAAAAATCTAATAAAATACGCTTTGATAAAAACTAAACGGTAATTTATAATTTTCAATAAATTTAAATTGAGGATAGTGAGTATCATCGAGTCTCGCGGTGTTTTTTTTTGGCTTTAGGCCGTCATACCGCCAGCGCTAGTTTTCCTTAGGTGACCTCATGCACTTCGTCGTTATTCACGTTAGGCATCTCAGCTACCGGAGGTGAAGTCATCTGTGGTGAAAGCGTGTACCAACACTTGCACTGGGAACAAGGAGTCTATGACTCCCTCAAACAGCTCTGGCTATGAGTATTGTTCCCTTGGACACTGGGAATGACGTTACTCGACCAAACTGCTGACACAAATATTTTGGTTTACTGCGTGAGCGTCCAATAAACTAACACCTTCACAGCTGTTCTCATGTAACGGTTTCGGCTAGTATGTAACTCAATAATTTTTAAACCTATATAAGAAAGAGAAGTCAAAAATGAAATAATACAATACTTAAAACTATAAATTCTGTAGCTTATGATGAAGTTACCACCAGTCATAAAATCATGTGTAGGTTAAATGCCAAGTATTTTAATTTATTAACTAAATTTTTCAATTGTTATTAATTAAGTGTATGTACAAAAGACTGGTTTTAATAAATTTGACATTATTAAAAAGGAACAATATGACTTCTAAAAACACAAATCCATAACTTTAGCTGTCTATCTTCTTATATGCAAACTGTTTTGACTGGTATATTTGGCAGATTAAAAATTTGACAAATATTAAAACTTAACAAATATCTTAGTGTGCGTATATTGAGTCAATGCTGCGTTGTGGCTTAATAATGTGGGGCGAGTAGTGGATAGGGCATTTCATATCACAAAAGATGAGCAGAGCACGCATATGGATGGATCATGTCAACTATACTTTTAAAACTCTGGCCTCCTACAGTGACTTTCCTTACATATATATGTATATGCAAAACTTGTATGTTAATTAGAAACAACTTACATTTATTTAACTCGGTAAAAGTTATGTATAAATCCACGCAACAGGATTGATGAATCGATTCACCATCCATATATGTATACCATACATGTAATACTCGATCCAACTGCTCATGGGGAATATCAAGTGATACCCACCGCATTACATTATACTCTCTGTTCAACTAAATACAATAAAAATTATTTAGCTATGTACAAACGTGTTTATAATAAGTTACTTAACTATACAAAATCACTACATTTGAGGTTTGTTAAAGTTAAGTTAACGAATGCTACTCTATTCCAGTTCTTATAATATTAAAGTGTATCTTCAGTAGACTATGTAAAATTTTAGTAGTCTAGTAAATATTAGTAAAACATGTATGTACTCTATAAATAATACATTGTCACATCTTTGTATATCATGTTTAAATTAAATAAATATATTATTATCACTGTAAAACGTGAAAAGGTTGAACCGACAGTTTAGCTAAAACTTTGGCTATTTAATTTATGTGGCGAAGTTTAATGATGCGTGCTTGACCCGCCACGTAGGGAAACACTTCTTTATTTTTCAATGAGGTTATGAGATTCTGGTCGAATTTAACGTCAGGAGTCTCCATTCTTTCGTCTCCTCACTTTTTAGAACACTTTGTTGAGTGTATTATATAGAACACTTAAAGTGGCAACTGCCACTGCAGTATAAGCTCAGTGGTATGCTATCATATTTGTCGGGATATCAACCTACGAGAGTACATTAACAGCGTTACTAAAGCGGGCTCGAGGAAGCTAGATACACTAAATAAAGGGTGATGGTTCTTCTCGCCTGGGCATCTGTATCTTCTTTATTAGACCTAGGTTCACTCTTGCCTGGATCCGCTGGTATTTGCACGCAGTATCTGCTAGACGCTCTGGATCAGTTGCAGCGGTGAGCAGTCCGTATTATCGACCTCCTTATCCTTGAACCCCTGCAGTAGCGAAGAGATGTCGCATTTATGACAGTCCTCTATCGCCTTTATCATGGAGAGTGTTCTGACGAGCTCTTTCCATATTCTATGTTCCTCTGCAGGACAATATGTGCTGACCTTGGAAGTCACCATTTTAGAGTGGTAGACTCTTAAATTAAATGGTTCGGCTCTGCACTCAGTGCACCCAGTTCTGGGTCTTTAAGTGGGGCGTGATAGTGTGGGTCGCAGTACTGCTTTATCTGCATTTGTTATAAGTATAGTGACCACCACACTTAGATTCTATTAATGTTTTTAATCAGGCAGAGGAGATTCACTCTAAATAAAAATAAAAGAAAATACCAGTGCAACTTTCATGGCGTCGTCCCAAGATGTGTCTTATGTACTGTGACATATTTCTATTTTTATATAATCTTGTTATCTACTAATAACTATATCTTCATTATTTTTATAATTCTATTTCAGAATGCACTAATTCTTATCAGTTCATTAAAATAATTGACGCACATACATACGCATATACACAGGATTGCACGTGTACTGTACGTTGAATGAAACTTTGACAACTGTAAAGTTGCTGTTTTACTAATAAGTAAAATAAAGTGATAGGAGCAGACAGTGAGTTACCGTAAAGTTTGGTAATAACAGAGATCATCGTCATCATCCTTACAATAATTATTGTCCCACATAAGCTTGATGTGGTTCTGATAGACCGACTAAAGAGCAATTGTTACGGGAGTAACAATTTCATCTCGTTGAAAATGACACATTAATATTTAATATTTGAATTTGTCTCAAATTATTGGTATGAGGATTGTTGGTTCATGGGAGAGTGCTGCAAAATTTCTGTATGTGTTACAGAAGTATATTACTTTTTTATTTGAAACCTTTCTACAACATTAATGATTCATTACAAGTTGGAATAAATTTATGTTATCACCGCTGATCTAAACGAGACGTTACGAACGATTACGTTTTACAATTACCAATGACAATTAAATTAATACAGGGTATTGTCAAAAATAGAAGTGAGTCAAAGTAATCATTAACTTTATAGTTGCCTGTTTTAAAATGTAGGTTGAAGGAGAAAAACAGCCAAACTTTTAAGAACAGTTTTATCAAAATCTTTGGTAGAGTGTATAGCTTAAACGTCCATTTTAATTTAAACTAATCGCAATCAGAGAAGATAATATATCAATTAGAGCTATATAACACAAGGTGTCTTCTAATTTAGGCTCTGATTATATCGTCGTTGAGCAGAATAAATTGTCGCGCTTGCCATAATTTGGAAGACTTTTTTTAATAATTAAGAGAATAATGCAATGCAAAGTACAATATGACATGTTATTCATAGGAATCTTTAATTTTTTCTATTGTTAACAATTCTTATTTGCGTCAATCCTTTTCTTTAAACATTATTTATTTATATTAAATTCTTTTCGATATTTTTCGATTTGAGTTATTCGAGTTAACTAGTGCCAGGAAGTACTACCCAAAATTACATAAAAATCTAATGTAGAAAGTGCTCGTGATTACCCATTTTAACAAAAAGGTATTTTTATTTATACAATAAACGCATACAATACATATATACAAATAAAAATTTCTCTTTTGAATCACTTTTTTATTGAAAACTACATTTAAATTTTGCTACGCACTGTGAACGAGCACCGGTCGGCCGAGCGCATACGCTAACTCTCTGGAAATAAATGAACACGTCTAGTCACACATTGACCGATGGACAGACCGTATGCTTGTACTGATCTAGTTGGTCTGTTGGGCTGGAGACCACTGAATGATGCGAACTGAAAGTCGGTTAATACGTATCGTCAGGACGGAACGTACGCACTGACGGTCGGTGGAGGTCTGTAACCGGCTTTAGAGTCTATTGAAGAATATTGAAGTACATCGCTGGTTAATATAGTACAGGGTCCGCCTAGTTTGGGATCAGCCAAACATGCGTGACATTATTATTATTATTATTAAAAGATCAATTATTATTCTTATATTTATTATAAATTTCAGGAAAACTATGATGCTAATACTTCTTGAGATCACTCGAAAATTGTTAAATCGATGTACTATTTCAAACATTGAAACTATTGTAACATTACCACACAGGTCGAGTACAATTAAAAATGTTAAGTGTTTACGACCATTATTTTTTCAAGTTAATAATTTTAAAATACTTTAATGGGTATAATTTCAGGATCTTTTCAATCAATTTTGTAAATCACACAATTGCAAATTGTTTTTTTCCAAACACTTCTATAGGGTGACTCAAGAATTCGTTAACATTTGAATCTAACATCTCGCACAAACATGTTACGGGAGTTCTTGTCACCAAAGGTACTGGAATTTGCTGGCTACTTTTGTAACATAAGGTTTCAATAAGTTAAAGTCACTTCTAACACATACAATGTGTCCCTGCCGGTGGTCAAAGACATGTTGCCGAAAAAGTAGATTTCCAGATGAGGTGACATTCCCTGGCTACCCAGAAGTACAGATCTATCCCCAGCTGACTTCTTTTTATAGGCTTATTTGAAGAATCGTACTTATATTAATAAATGAAAAACATTACGTCAACTAAAAGAAAAAAAACAGTGAAGAGATGACGGTGATCTTGCGGTCACTTTGCCGACGAGTATTCGAAAATGTCGGTAGAAGAGTGCACCCGTCGAAACGGTGGTCATTTAAAAAATGTAATTTTTAAAAAATAAATTTCAAATAATTAGTTTCCTTGTATATCAATATTTTTTATAATATATCAAATAGTTTTTTTATACGAATTTTTCAAATGCTAACTAATTCGTGGCCCACTCTGTTTTACATATTATGAGTTGTACAAAATAAAAGGTGTATTTTGGTTAGTAAAAGTATTTTTTGGCTCTCCAATATTATCAGGATGTAGAGAGGTATCTTCTTGAATCTGGGTTCACTATTAGTAGTTACTCGATAGCTCGATGTTTTTTTTGTTAAGTATACCAAGACGGTGGGGCATGGATATAGAGTTGCTGTGCTGTAGAGGGAATATTTATTTTGTCTACACCACATGCAGAGAATTCATTGTTTTTCTTTTTTCGTGGACTGTAGAAGCGGTGTTCTGTCCGGTGTTCGGCGCTCCGACTCACCGAGAGTGACCGGTGGTAAACAGGTCGGAGGGATCGCTGCACGAGTGTGGTATTGCTTTTGAGGCTGAGATTACTTGCTAGCCGAGACTTAATTATTGTTAATCGCTATGGCAATATGCACACTGGTGATGACGACGAATGCTTTCAATCACGTCAGGGTTATCACTGTGGAGGAACAGGTGTTATATCATTGCAAAAGAAGAAGTTGAAAATGTTGAAAGGGATCACGGTTGGACCGTTGATATTGGCATAGTGTACATTACTATACTCCGTCTTCCATGTTTTCAGTCAGGTCAACTTGTTGTACTTATTTAATTTGACTGGTTGTACTTATTTAATTTGGGAAAAAATATGTTTTACTTCAGCGATCTAGTTTTTCTTCACAAGAATTGGAATAGCTGAAGTGTCTCAGTTTACCTTAAAAGTCTATTGACAATTTTAATCCTTATCAAAAACGTTTCATCATTAAGATTGATCGAATGATTTATACGTCATCAGTATCACCATATTAATTGAGATATAAAAACAGGTGATGTTGATTAGCAACATCGTGTGTTCCTATAATCTACCCATAGTAACCATAAGTAATTAGTAAATAATTATTGATGGACATCAATCGATAATAATCAAGTCAAATGTGAAAGGAAATGATGTTTCGATTTTCTGTTGTTCAATTTGTCAAAAGTGAACTGTACCGTGTCGTCTTGTAAAATCTTTTCCAAATCACTCAAATATTTTTTCGAAGTAGTCAGACCCTGGAAGGGTTGGTGCAAAATATTTTTTTCTAATTCATAGACTTAATACGCTAGGCTGTTTTTTGCAGAATGCCAGAATTATCTTTCATATATTTTCTAAAATTTAGCTCTACAGCAAAATACTTAAATGTTTTATATTATAGACTCAGTAACAAATACCCTGCTTATTATTGCAGTATGGAGGAATGAGTGTCATGTCGTTCCAACACAAAGAGAGGTTTCTCTGCAGTGGTGCCCTCGAAGTGATCATATTTTAGTGGCTAAGACTTGCAATTGAGTTATTGCAAGTTTGACCCTATTAATTACACTATTAAATAAGATAATGTATGGGTCACCACTGTAGAGGAACATGTGTCATGTTCCTCCAACACAAAGGGAAATTCATCCCGTTGTATTGGAGTATATCCTAACAATACAATTTAATTATAATGTTTTACCCCTGACAAGGGTTGAGATCAGTACTTACCCATGCCGATCGGTCTTAAACAGTGGGATAGCGCTGTAGTATGTTTTTGTTGTGTTCTATGTGGAATGTTGTGAAAATGTTTTAAAAGATAAAATAATAATAAAATTATTACGAATGAAAGTCAAATTGATAAAATTTTCATTTGATTGATTAAGTTGATAGTTCATGTCGCGCTACAAAGATCAACAATGATAATATTAGCTTATCATATGAGTTCTAGAAACGTACAACAAAGTACATATTATTGTACAATTTTAAAACAATATGTAAACAGCTGAGGAGGGCGCTACCATTGGTAAAGTCGAGCGAACTTGGCATCCGAAAATTATTCTCACTGTATAAAAATAAAAGGTTGCTATTAGAATCAAAGTCATTCTAAATGAACTGCGCACATTTAAAAGTCACTAAGTACGCGTATAGTTATCTCTTTCTTACTCATAGCTTAGAATCTTTTTTTTGACAGAGTTTTAAAATCCGTTTTTATGACAGAGCGGGATACGAAGAGACGGATCACTTGATGGAAAACAATAGGCCACTGCTGGTTATAGAACTCTCTCTAAAAAAGATATTTTGGCGTATTATAACATGCCAGTGAGATAAGGTTTGTGTCAAGTTTTTCTTCTGTTTTAGTACTGTTGTCCTGCCTAAGTTGTTTTCCTCATTGGCTGTTACAAACCACGAGATGAACAGAGGTGGTGATATTCCGTATCATTAATTTGTCACCACATGGGTAAATTTTGAGCTAGGGTACTTTTATTCTAAATGTTAGATAATGTTCTGGCTCTATGTATTAGAATCGTTTTAGAATTTTACGGCATTTTTAGTAAATCCAATCAATTATTATTATTATCACAACAGAGGCTACAACTCATTTTGCATTATTTTTCAATAAGTTGTTTTTCAATAATGCCTTGGTGATAAATAAATTCACAAAGTCAGGATTAAAAACAAAAACACAGATTAACATTAGCTGGTACGTATATTATCCGATGTACCTACAGAATTGATTAAATATGAATATACACAGTGTCTTAACTCTTAAGCTACTTATGCAAAGATAATTTTTTAAAACAGTTAATATACAAAATAATTTTGTCCCGTGTAGTATGTAATATTTGTGCATATCGTTGTATTGAAAGGCTAGATTTACGTAGATCAATCTCTAGGCACATCTTTATTCAAATTAAGCATAATATAGTTATAAAATTTATCCCTACAAAGAATAGATTGCAGTACTTATTCATCTCGATCAGCTTTAACTTTCGAGCCATATTTCGTTCTACATCTTGGTGATGTTTTAGTTTAGGTGTTATCTTGTACAATCTAATTAGCTGTGATATTTAACTTCGTAGACTATGATCTAATACCTCTTTGAAGTAGTAATGATTTACTTAATACTATTGTTTTAAAATTTTGTTAAAATACTAAAGTCTTGCCATAGATATTTAGCTAGAAGAATAAAATATGTTATGTTTTAGTCTCAATGTATTTGTAAAAAATAATCCGAGATTAGTTCCCGTCATCGCCGACGTCATTGTCGGCCCCAGACGCATTGGATCGAATTTTTCTATTGTACGCGTTCTTATTACGCATTTTAACATCTTTATCAGAGTTGTTATTATTTGTTACATTATTAGGTACTCGAAGTATTATTTTTATAAACTGAAAAAAATAGACATAGTGAAACCAAAGAGTTAATTATTGATTATGGTATTCTAAATACGTACAAAGTACACGTTTTACTTGTGTTGTTTTTTAGACACTTACATAATAATTATTCTTTGTTTTCATTCTCTCTACTTTATTGATTATATGTAGCTGAATAAATGTAGTTGCTTTTTATCTCCATTTACACGGTTAATTTTAACCGGTTTCAGTGTGGTAATTATAATGTAGTTATAATATAAATGTGGTAATTATATCTAGAAAATAAATTGGACACTAATTATTAGAGAGGTATATTAGTTACTTGTACGGGTTTTATTAAGCGTTTTGTGTTAGTAATAGTTTGTGTTCTTCTTCAAAATTTGTCCATGATGTTGCGATTTTCTATAATAACCATCTATTCAATAATCACCGGTAAGTGCAGTTAACAATTAATTGTACAGTGACTTCTTTAAATTGTCAATACTTGATAGCATAACCGTTATCAATTTCAGCATTAAGGTAGCGGGATGTTATTTCTCAAAACAATGCATGATACATGACAGAATAGTTCACATTCGATTAACAAAACTAGTACAATTTTACCTTACAGCCTTTCTTCTTCCGATTCTTATATCCTTACCTTGATTTTTTAACTTTATTATAGGATCTATTTTAACAACAATTCAGAGTTTAGAAGAAGTAAAACATCCCGAGGCATATTTCTACTTTTACGGCGATATACAGGTTACACGAAGAAATTATATTTCTAAGACTATCAATCAAAATATCGTTAAAGAAGTAAATAAAGAAGACAGTAATGTTTATTGCCTTTATACTAGGTATGTGTAATTGTTTATAGTAATTTCTAAATTGAGTAGAGTCATGGTTATTCACCTGAACTTTATGTGTTAAAGAATGTTTATCTGTGACTAAAAAATTTACTATGTACGAAACTATAGTTTTGTCAAATTATTTTAATGAGCAATTTATTTCATATAATAAATGATGGATTTAACGCTATGCATAACACCGAAATAAAAATTTAAGAATATTTTACTTTAAAGATATATCAATACCTAAAACTACATATTGGCACAGAGATGATTAAAAAAATCGTGATTAAAAAGATGATGACCAAACAGTTGATGATTAAAAAGAAAAGTCATTTTTCGTTAATTGAAGTAGAGAAGTTAAATAAGTCCCAAAAATGAAGCATACGAATATTCTTAATTTCTTTCAAGTAACTTATATTTGTATATGTATCTATTTTTAGAGAAAATCCCAATACAGAGGAAATTTTAGTTTATAATAATCAAAGCAGTATAAAGAAATCAAAATTTAGAGAGAATAAAACTACAATATTTATCATTCATGGGTGGATTAACAATCGAACTAGTGCTGTAAATATTGTACTAACTAAAGGTGCGTGGGCCTGTCTTAATTCAATTATATTATATACCTCTGTGTACATACATATATTGGTCATTGAAATTGAAAGAAAATACTAACTATTTATTAGTTTTCTTGAAGCTTTTTTACAGGACAGTGACGTCAATGTTATTGTGGTCGATTGGTGTACAATAGCTAAAGAGAGCTACTTAACAGCGGTAGCTGCATTACCAGCTGTGGGTCACCATCTTGGTAACTTTATCAAGTGGCTCACAACTTTCGGGGTTCCCTATGATAAAATTCACGTGGTTGGTCACAGTCTTGGAGCGTATGTGGCTGGTAACGCTGGACGGGAAACTGAAGGCAAAATTAAAAGAATAACTGGTAGGTATCATGTTTTACGCTAACTGACACAATACAATTTTATCATTAACCAGATCTGACAAAAAATGTATAAGACATTATGTACTTTCAGGATTAGACCCAGCGGGACCATTATTTAATGAATCATCACATCGTTTAGTTAAAACAGATGCTCAATACGTGGAAGCAATACACACTAATACTGCCTGCTTAGGATATAAGGATGTATGCGCGCATGCTGATTTTTTGCCCAATGGTGGTGCTTTTATGCCTGATTATTTCTTAAGTATTTGTTCACACAGTAAATCATACTATTATATGGCTGAGACCTTAAATAAAAATAACATATACGGTGTGCCATGCTTGAGTATACATGATGTTTATTCTAATATTTGTAAAGGAGAACCGTATCTAATGGGGAATAACGATCTGACTAAGAATAGGTGAGTAACCAAGACTAACTGTACTAAGAATAGTAGAGCAGAGATAGATAAGCCCGAGATGCAGATGCCTTTTGGCACCTTTCTGAGACATAAATAGAAAGACAAAACTCCCGTTCAAGACTTCTTTCTTTGTTTCTATAGAATTAGTATGCAGTTTAGACAATTAAGGCGTGTTGGAGTCTCGTTTCTAAGTGTGACCTAGAATGTTAATAACACAAAAATAGAACACACAGTATTTAGTCTATTTAATTATGACATAATCACTTGTGGTGTCCGTTAAAACTACATGCGCCCCTGGGTTATACTCGTATACAGTCTCTTCACCACATGCCTTTCAAAAACTGGTTGTAATTAGAACTGTCCAATTATTTGAAAATTTTTCTGCACAATCATAATACAGAAAGCACATCAGGGAATCAAGGTTATACTTATTATATTCAATAATATTATTCTGCTAATATGGTGAATACTAATAACCTCCTTTTTAAGGAGAGGCCAAATATCATGAATATAGCGAAAGTGATTGCATAATTCGTATACATCACCTGTTACTTTTTAGGTCCGGAATTTTTAGACTGGATACAAAGATTATATTAGAAAAAAAGTTATCGAAAACATTTCCAAAATCTATGCAGGTAAACTTTGAATCTGGAAGATTTTTAAATATTTCGGCTCTGATTGACTTATGTTTCTGATTAGCTACATACTTAGATCATGATGCTCGGGGAAAAATACATTCACAATAAATTAATTCTATATAACAAATATGAGGTTTTATTTTGAATTTCTTAATATCCGTTTCAAAAAGGATTGGGATAGCTTCAGCATGTACAGTAATAAACAGCGCTTTAAACACCCATGTTTTACCAACAATATTTAAGTCTCACTGAAGTAAGATGGCGCTAAGACCTTTGTCGTTTATTGATAATGGGAATAAAAGACGTGAAAATACTGGAAAAAGAAAGCTAGAAAACAGCGAGAAGCAATGGAAAAGTTGTTGTTTAGGCGATTGGATAAGAATGATTATATGCAACAAATATTTAAAAATTTAGCCGTTGTGAGCCGTAGTAATAATGAGCATAAAGGATTGATTATGAAAGGAATGATTAATAAAGCGCAATTAAAAGTGTCGTTCCCACTATGTGACTATGCATGCCATGGTAACACGTCACCATAATCCAAATCTAATAACAAACTATAAAGAGTCTGTGCTATGGTAACCAGACGGCCAGTAAATTACCCATAGGTATAGAAGACACGATTAAGCTCAAAACATAATTATCAATGCTGTGTGGGAATCGAAACTACGACCTCTGAGTTTGCAATTAGAGTCACTAACTATTAGACAATCAGATCAATAAAAAATCGATCAACTGTCTTGGAAACTATATCAGGTATATACGAATATACGATTTTATATAGTATATAAAAAATTAAGGACGACCGTTGCGAAGGCAATGAACTGCGTATCTGAACCGCGTAGGACAGTGTACCCCGTCCTGGTGGCCACTGCTATGGTTGATATCTGAGATATACGCAATATCTAAAGCTGGATATATGCGATAATATGTATGTCTTATCCAGTGATTAGCTTATTAATTTTGAAAAACAAACTCTGTAGCATTAGTACCTATACTTTAGTATTTATAAATAATAATAGAAAATATCATTGATAAATTATTATTGATGAGTGGTCCACACCCAACATCCACACATCCAATGTTACGCTTTGTTTTTACATAATTTAATTAATTCTGCATGACATTTAGAAATTGATTGGGGACTTTATAGATTATATATATTTTTTAATTTTAAGATAATAGGTTGTTGTGCTGTACACCTACTTACACAACAACATGTCGCTTTTCATTTAATCTTTATTAATTAACATTTTTATATTTTATTTTAAGAGCCTACCAAAGTGACTCTACTCTGCCTAGTGACCCACACTATAGTGGCCTAGTGATATGCCTTTTCACGCCCCACTTGGATACGTAAAAGGCATGACAATTATTGTGGCAGTGCAAGCCTCACACACTTACCATGATAACTGTCACCCGTGTATCAAAGGATCTCTGATCTTGCACTTACAGCTGATGCTGTCTTTTTAGGTTGGTCTTTCGTAAAAGGGTAGAACTGCTCCAGTCGAGATCCATTCAAGGTAAAATCAACTACCACTAACTACTAATTTACTGCCTAAAATTACTATTAATTAATCAAAGATAGTAGTTTGCAAACTTTGGCTATAATCTTAAGCTCATTTAAGAGTTACATGTTGCCGAGGATCTGTAATCTAAATATGTGGTTAATTTATGATCATTAACGAAAAGTCAGGTGTTAGTTCACGCGGGCACGCCATTATACCGGTAAGACCCGTTATTGAGGATTGGCTCCCGAGAAATTATGGGACTTTCTCGTACCGACTGACGTAAGTGATCACAGGCAAAGTATGCTTCAGCGATCACCTGTGTCTGATCCGAAGGGAGCCGGACCTCCGCTATCTCCTTCTGCGTGCAAGTTATGCTTGTAATGCAGATATCGGACCGGGACCGAGGGACATTTATAACTCTCCCAGTCTGCCAAACCCAGGAACGGGATCAGTACCGTAAACATCTTAAGCGCAAGCCAGGGTGGGAGCGTAACGCGCTACGGTGCAAGCATACTCTTTTAGGGGCAGAAAAGAGAACATCAGGGTTCTCACTCAGAAGGGGGGTCATCGAGGGTCCCGAGGTACGTCGGAGTTCCAAAGATTTCCTTACTAGGGTATACCTGGTTCCCTGGCTACTAGGACCTGAGACGGCGTGCGGTTTTTGGTCGGTTGGAGTCCGATATAACCAGTTATAGGTGGTATACCGGGGCATTTCTGCTCAGGAAAAAAAAGATGCTGGTTCACGAGTTGAGTATCTAATTTTATCCTGTACTTTAATTTTATAAATTAAAAGGAAATCTTAAAATATATTTCATAGCAACAGCAACTAAAAATCAGTTTAGCCCTTTTCTTTATCTTCACTTAAATTAATTTTTATGATGTTTTACGTTTTCAAACTTTGATTGTTTTAATTTTTAAAGGGCTTGTTACTAAGATCCAAATCTGAGATGTTTGAAGGAATTGTTTTACCAACATTGAATTTAAATTGGTAAAGAGGAACCCGTTTTAGGTTGATGGTGATTATTATGTTGCTTGATTTAAGACTTCTAGGAAATAGTGTAGTCTACGAAAATCCAAAGTTATTATGGTTGATCAGAATTTGACGTTTGAAAGATTTCATCTACGTCATCATCGTCAACAACATCTTTCAACACACATTTGGATCTAAGCCTCTTCTTAGGAAGGATACATTTTACTAATATTATTCCTTACTAAATATTTGTCAGATTTTCATAAGACAGTCTTATGGTCGTGTAATCTTTTATTTATTAGTTTAATTTATTTAATAACATCGATAGTCGGCGGATAATCCGTAACTCTTCATTGTAATAAATTTTATTCACACTAAATCAGTGTCGTTTATACTTTAACAAGTAAAATCTATCTATTGCTTATATTATATTGCTATTGTTGTATTAATATTATAATAGCGATTAATTTTAAATAAAATTTATTGAATTAACATTTTAATGACGGTTATTGTAATATTTATATTTATATTTTTATGAGTGGAATAAAATGGAAAGGTAAATGATTAACGGGATTAACGTTTTTTTTATTAAGCTGCTTGACTTATTTTCTTATAGATAATTCATTCGGTAATCCTCTCGTTATCGTTTTTTGTTTCTCTTTCGATTTCGATGAATTCGATCGTCGAACGAGCGAATCTATTTCTCTTCAAAAACATGTTTACACTAAGTGGTAACCAAAGATGTTAACATATTGTAAAGTTAAGCAATCAGAAAAGAGAAAGAATTTATTCTCAGGTCAAAAGTGTCAAAGTTGCGTGAACGAGTCGTGGCCAAACATGATTTGTATTCATTCTATGACCTAGGACATATTGACAAAATACGATGTTAAATTAATATACATACAATATGGTATCTACATCTAGATAAGACATTTATCAAGTTTATTCGGATGCATTTTAGTATATGATTAAAAAACCTTTATAGCATAATTGTCATCAGAAATAATTATTGAAAGTGGAAAAAAGAAAACTTAAAAACATTATTGGAATAGTTGTAATTATATACACGCTGGTTGATGAACAGGTAACAGGTGTACGTTCAACACGTGTTCAGCTTGGGTTCGACTTTACGATGATCTTAACATAGAAGATTATACGGTATGAATAAAAAGTCCAGTACCTAAAGTAACATTTACGTAAAATTGCTTTAAGGTCCCAAATAAAAAAATAAAGAAAAAGAAAGAAACTCGCTTCAATTGGGCCCATTTTACACAGCTTTTACATATTAACAGTAGAATATAAACCAATAATAAGAATATAAAACCTTAATGTTAATAGCTTTCTGATGCAAAGACATCATACCACTATACCATACCTACTACTACTGAGATTTCTGTGTTAGTTTATACAAAGAAAAGTAAACATTATTTGTCAAAACAATGTCACAGATTATAACGTAATTATTTAATACTTAGCACATATTTTCTCAATATTGATAACTAATTCCCTGGGTTATGATAAATTTAATAAACACATCATTTAGATTAAAGTGTACATATTATTACTTATGTCACGATTAACCGTCTCATATTGTCATCAATCATGGATTATATGTTTAGGAAAATAATTTTATTTTAAATCAATGGATTATAATGTAATCCATAAAATTACTTTTATATTAATGTCAAATTAACACAAAAGGAATTTTGGTACACTGACACACTACATCTGACTGACTGACTAAGTGGGAGAAGCATAAATTATTCTTTAAATTTCTGTTTACAATCTTTTAAATAAAATCTAAATCCTGTAATATTTAAGTATAACTTAATAAAGTTTAAAAACTATAACCTAAATACATAAAAAAAGAAATCCAAAATCCAAATCCTTATAGGACTAATCAAGAAAATAATCCAGATAGAAATTCAAAAGACTCGAAATAGGGTGATAATGTTAAGAATACAAATGTTAGTGAAATGTACCATACGTGACGTTGATTATCTCTATCATCCATTTGTAAATCTTTATCAGTTTTGTCATTATCAAAACAACATTGATTGTTATCATCTCGAAATTCATTAACATTTACATACTTAACATATCAGATAGCCTTATTTGTAACTTTGTTACAAACCTAATTTCTAAGTGAATCTACGCTCAAGCCATACAAAGACCATGTCAAGACTATAAATGACAAATAACTTAACGTGCGATATATTGTTAGGAGTATACATTTTTATGAATGTGTTTGCTCATAGAGGCAAAATTTTAACAGATTAAAAAAGGAGGAGATTCTCAAATAGATTTTTTTTTTCTGTTTGTTACTTGATATATGCGTTATATGTGGACCGATTTGCAAAATTATTTTTGTATTCGATATTGAACTCATCCCATTATTGTACTCATGTTCCACTGCCCCCATGTGAGGAATTGATGATAATGATCCCAAAGAAATTGAGGGAAATCATTAAATTTTACAGCTTCGACGACGTATTTTAACTTGTTTCTTTGGCTATACGGGTATTTGCGTTTAGTAATAAGCATCTCATGTTGCTGAACTGATGATGAGAGACCTTAATCTTTAGAAGTTTGAGAAAGTCTTTGTCGAGTAGACAATAGAAATAGCTTGTGTGGAGTAAGCAGAGAAACTTATTATTTTGAGTATATACAGGCCTCCATCCTATATTTATATAATTTTATTAGCTTTGACAAAGGTTTGAATTAAGTCTTGCAGAAAGTTTGTAAACTAAATAAAAGGATTATTATGTGTTTGGTGAATTTAATGTAAATTTATCGGAAGAAACATCTGTGAGTTTAAGAATTAAAAAACTATTTGGGTCATACGATCTTGATAACATCTTTTTGGAGCCTACTAGGATCACTGCAACAACTACTAGATTTTTGAAAAAATGTACGTATTTAGAGATATAGTGCCACACACTAAAGAAATAACAAATGTACAACATTGATTGTTGTGGACAGATGCGTGCTTTTGGTGGACCAAAATAGTGGTAGCTATACCACCGACTTCAAATAGATTTAAGGTACCTAGCACATATTACAATAAAATTATATTTAAATTAAAAGATAATTAGATTTATACAAGAATTGTCACATAGTCATTTTACAAATAAGTCAAAACAATGGCTAGGTAAAATAATTTTATATTTACGTTAATTTAGAATTTTAGCGCGTATAGCAAAATTATAATTACTAAGTGAACTTTTGATTGAATTACCTAGTTAGAAAAAACCTTGTATTTTTAGCAAATAAATAATTCACTTTATTTTTTTCTTTTTAGTGTTTCTAGGTTCCCTTTAAATTTTTTTTGAAGTTAGTTTATTTTTTTTAATATATTTTAATCTTTCCATTTTTAGTGTAAAATAATCGTAGGTACCATAACCATTTCATTTAAAATTCTATAGAAAACGACCACATTCTTATGTTACAACTACTTTTATTATAACTTATACGACAACAATAATTTACTGATGATGTAAATAGCACTTTCTTTAATGTTCTAAACAGGTTAAATGTTAATAATTTACTTTTAAACGAGAAGAAAACATAATGTATAAAAATTTTTTACATTCAATGTTCATCAGGTACAAATTGGTGTTCTAATAAATGAAAAGAATTGGATCTTGTGGACACCACCAAGTTTCTGAGCATAACTCTAGACTCAATATTAGGTCATAAAAGTTGTCAATTAACTGTTTCTGCAACAGTTAGACTAGTGTATTTTAGCTACTTTATTTACTTTTGTTTTTGTGTCTTTAGAAGTATAACTTCTCTTCACTTATCATGAATAATCCTCTTTTCATAGAGCTTTAATTCTCCAAACTGAAGTCGTTTACCTTAGTGGTACAACAAGGTACTAAGTCAGAAATGTTAAAGGACGAAAGCCACTCTTTCTCATCTATACGAAAGAACAAGACACGACTAAAGACAAGACTAATGAAATAATATTAACTGTTTATTGAGATGTAGGTAATCAAATATATAATAATACAAATACATAATGCTTACAACTAAGGAGTACAACTTATATTTATCTACTATATCCTTCTTTTAATGTTACATACAGTCTTCTAGCATAATCAGGTCTATCTTATTAAGAAGTTCTTATTAAGTGAATTAAATACTAAACACTACATTGTGTATTTTGTCAACATGAGTTTATTTCTAATGAAAATAACAGTTTTAATAATAAAAGTAAAATTTAGTTGTATTCAGGAACTAATATAAAAATATTTTGTAGTTTCAGCAGGTGCGGTTAGAAGGGGTAATATCGGCCAGTGTTCACTCTGAATATGCCAGGTCTGGAAAATATAAGAAAAAATATATTTGAAAATTATAAAATGTAATTATACACACGAATTATTTCGGTATGTTTTCAAAAGTAAAGTTTCTTAATTTAAATGTATTAAATAATTACTCTTGTGTTAATAACATAAGAGAATTATTAATTAGAGATTGTTTTATAAATTTATTAACAAATTTAATGTGATTTATGTACTAGCTTTTTACCTTGATTTATTGATATCACTGTTGCCCATGTGAGCGGGCGGAGTACCACGACAGTTGTCACGCCTTGCATCTCTCAGTGAATTACACTCTTTTGCAAGAAAGTGGTTATGCCTTATAGAGCTAGCCATATATTTGTATGCACGATCATGAGAACACTTGTTGTTCAGAGAGCATCCAGGCATGAAGGAACCACCATTGGGGTAAAAGTCGGCATCGCCAATCGGATCAGCCCATCCAAGTAAAACGATGTCTGTGTGAATGACTTCTACATATCGAGCATCATTCGGGTTCAAACGTTCATTATCCAATCCCCATAGAGGTGCAGCAGGGTCCAGCGCTGAAAACGAATGTCATTGAAACATTTACGTGATATATAGGTTTGCAGTTTACAAACATAAAATAGAACACGATAACGACAATTCTTTCTCATGAAAACCTTCTTTTAAGAAATTACAAAAAATATATCATCGTGCAATAAAAAAATTACCTGTAAGTCGGGCGACTGCGGAACCGGTCACCCTTGCAGCGTTTCCAACTAAATGAGCACCAAGACTAAAGCCAACTAAATGGATTTTAGAATATGATAAAAATCCTGCTTCAACCATCCAGCTAATAAATTGACCCAGTCCCCTGCCTACCGCAGCAGTGCCTCGTCTTGCTGCAATATAGTTCTGAGTAGCAACACTGCTCCAATCAATGATGATAACATTTATATCACCATCTTCAAGAAAAGCTGTAAATGAATGATAAATTTGACAAATCCATTAATCGTCTATGAACCAACATTAAATCAGACAATAAGAAAAAAGTTTTATGAATTTCCAATATGAACAAAAAGTACAACACTATAATATGTGTGAACAAAAGTGTTGTTTCAAAAGATGTTATTATATCCCTCTTGGAGATAAAACGAAGAATTACTATCATTATAGAAGTTTGTATTTAGACCAATGTTATGATTACTTTACATTTATTTATTTACTGTACATTTTACTTCGTTATGTGGACTAGTATATTTTTAAAGTAGAACCAAATCAGAAGACAAAAACTAGCGCTACTGATTTCTACGTGTATAAGATGATAATAGTAATGTTCTGTTCTTTTCTCCTTACCTTCTGTCAACATTTTGTTCATTCGGTGATTGCCGTGTCCATTCCAACCATGAGCAATCACTACTGTAATTTTCGAAGAATCAAAGTTGGAGTTCACAACAGAGGCTTGGTTACCTAAATACAAAAATTGTGGTGTTGTGGGATTTGCCCTGAAATGTAATTACATGTTAATTCTTAACTTTAACTGTTTTGCTTTTTAAGATGGTTAGGGTTTACAAAATATAAATAAATGAAAAATAAATAAACAAATACAGTCATTTTCATTTCAACTTATATTTCATTTTAATATATAAGTATAACTCTTGCTTTTATTGTTTTTTTTTCTTTTTTGTTTTTTAACCTTTTTACCTTACGTAGCTACCATAAGTGTTTTAAAATAGTTCAGATAAAAATTGTGATTAAAATTGATTTTTAATAATGGCAGTAGAATGGTTGATTTGAATTTGTTTGAGATAGAATATAAGCTGGAAATCATTGTAAATATGTTTTAAAAGACGAAGTGGTTCGATGAGCTGGTCAAATATTAGTTTACTTACTTTATATGTACGAGCAAATACGTACCTAGTATACAGCCAGTAGCCGTTATTTATAGCGTTCCGCACAAGGCCATTAACGTAATTCATATCAACTGGTTCTTCAGTGTCAACTAATGTCATGGTTCCGTCATCATTTGGTAAATAAAAGTACCTGTCACCTTCCTTATATGTTGGGTATTCTCCTAATTCAGGGTCTTTATCCAACCCTGTGTACCTTATTACGTTTGCAGCAGAGGCTACAAAGAAAAACAATAAAATGAAAATACAAGAATCTAAATTTTTTTTACACACATGTTTGTTGCACGAGTACACATGGCTATTACGTACTGATGGGGAATTGGTCAGTCATTGTGTTACATTTATGAGTGTACTTTAGGGCATAGGAGATGAGATCAAGTGGTAGCAGATTCCAACTTCATTTAATATTATTCTGACATAATATAAATAAAATCAAGTATGTTACAAACTATAAGTTTGCTAGGACTACCAATACTATCAAAACTATTTTAACATGAACTTATCACAGAAAATGACATGAGTCTACAGATCATAATGTTACAATATAGAAAACAGAAGAAACCTACTACTAATAAAATATGAAGCATTAGATTAAGCAGATTTTAACTTCATAGGAGTGCACTTTAATGCATAGCTAAATAATTAGTAACTGTTTTCGAAAATAAATAAATAGTAAAAAGAAAAAAAAAAATCAACAAATGAACAAAGAAAGTTGACAGGGATTTACATTCTAATTAGAACTGTCATCGATGGAGTTAGGAAGTCTCAAGTCTCGAAATATTTCTATATAATTTTCTAATTGTTATAGACAGTGTTTTGTTAGCACGTTGATGGTATGATGATGATAACTTTATGTCTGTGTATAAGTGCATGTGTATGCCTACGTATGAGTTGTAAGTGTTTACCTGCTATAACGACGGAGAACACCAATAAACACTTCATAGCGCTGGACGATGTAACTATCTAATTTAATGAAACAATTGTATTTATATTAAACATGTGTGGAAGATCAATATCAGTATATTGATTATTTGTTTAAATTATTTTGAAATTCTCATTGACGTTAATTATCTTAATATTTTCCAATAAATTGAATGTAATCAATATTGATACGTAGCTACATGTCTACGAGATATACGCTATTTTTAATACTTAAAAGATAATTGTCTAAAATTCAATCATTTCTTCATTAAGCTTTGACAAAAATAATTACAAAAGATTACAAGAGTGAGATACTATAGTTCTCCGTATGGTGGCGGATTAAGAACACACTGTCACCACCCAAGCTCTTTCCATGGTTACTGTAAGAAGCGACTAAGGAACTCTAATATGCAAGATGGCATCACTGCGCAAAGGTTGAAAACTTGAAACGAACCCCATACGAACCCGTCTGGCCAGCGTGGTGTAGCCGCTGAAAACCTTGCTGCTAAGGAGAGACCTATGTCTAGTAGTCGACTGCTTAAGCCTGTTGACGATGATGACAATGAAACATAGGGCGACTAACCAATACGGCTGGGACAAAATCGGGTGTAGGTGTTCTCTGAGACACGGGGGCTAAGATCCCAATTTCCAAACATCGAGCTATTGTTAATTATTTTTATAGTTAGAAAAAATCTTTAACACACTTTTGACCCGACCCGGGAATTGAACCCGAGACTCTTGATCAGCAGTATATAAAACTTACCATATTAGCACGGCATACAGTAAGTAGGTAAATAAAGAAATCGAAAGAAAGGGACTTTGCCGGGCTAATCACGAAAGCCGCTTGGATTTAAGACGTCAAGCGGTGAAGGAAGTCACTTACCGTTAGCTGTCTTTTAAGCTTATTTACCCAAAATATGATTAAAATGTTTATGAAATAGTACTGATTTGCCTAGAAAGCAATTAAAATTCCCTAAAGGAATTAGACGCATTTTATACCAAAAAAAAAAAGCATCTCACTAGGTCACCATAGTGTGGATTACTATACTGCATTGTCTGCACTTACAAAGAGTATAGTAACCACAACTCTTGGATTCTATTCATGCTTTCCATCAGACAGAGTAGAGTCACTTTAACAGGTTCTTAATATAGAAAAAAATGGGTATTTTACAAGTTCATTCATTTGTCATCAGCCTATCGCAGTCCACTATTGGACATAGGATCTGTTACAAATATCAAAGATTTTTGAAGAATTCGTTCAACAATATCATTGTATAGCTACGACTTATGTGGTTGTATGTGATGTGATTTACTATTGTTGTTACTGTTTACAGTAATTTGTAGGCTATTAACATTGTTTTCTTCAAACGTCATTACTATCATGTAATATTTAATGAAAATATGTAAAAACATAGTTTTGTCGTGTAGTGTAATTCATTTATCAATCAACAGTTATTATGTGACGTACATTTAATATAATAAAAACAACGTTTGCCTGTCCGTATTTTAGGAACTGTTGTGTCATTCATCCTACATTACTGTACTGTACTGTACTGTTTTAATCTAGAGCGAAAAATATTAATGCCGAAATATAGCAAATTTTCTTTTACTGTCAAACGTAATCTACTTATAAAAGTGGATAAATGTGATGAATAGTGATAATAATAACAATGATGACGATAATTATGACAGTTGTGACAGACGATATATCTTAATTATAATATTCTGCATATTCCTTGCATTTTGGAATAATTTATTTTCGGTACAGATTGTAACTAACCGATAAAGAAAATTCAAGTGACTGTTCACTTATCGTCGGATGTCGAATTTTGTTTTGTTTTGCATGTAGTTTTGCACCATCACAGTTCAATATATGTAATATACTGCATACCTAGTGGTGGTATCCGTTTCATATATGTCTTTTAACTTTGCATCACATATTGTTTAAAAACAGTATCTGTCTTCATTATAAGAATTCCGTGCTTCAAAAGGGGAAAAAATTCAAGCCTCGAAAGATCCCAACTCGAAGGGTTGTAAGGTTTTTAAGTTTCGTTTATGTTACATTTTTGATTCTTGCAAATTGCACTTGATTTAAAGGCTTTAGAAATATATAAACAACAATTCAACAACAATAGATACTAGTATTCATTAGCCGGTTGACCTCACAATATTTCCAATTTTAGTGAACTTTACAGCCATAAATAAACGTTTCTAAAATCTGAAAATTGTGTAGACATCTGAATTTTCATCTAATATATTTGACGCATTACCTTAATCGATTAGCAAAAGTCTCTCGGAAGGCAATCCAGTCTCTATTAATAAGGAACAATAACATTAACTAATTGGTTCTGAGTTACTAAATGTTTTTTGATATGCACCGCAAAAAAAGGGCTCTTGGGAATCGTAATACTGCATCTTTAGCTAATGCTCCATGATGGATCTTACCACTGCGATTGTAGGATGCCCTTTATTGTTAGAGTATGTAGTTAGTATGATAGTTATATGTTGTGGTTTTTTTGGAGTTATCACTCAGAATTTTCCAATAGAGCAGAGTGTGATTATTTGCTTGTATGAGGGTCACGCCACTGTGTATTGTTTCACTAATTATTTATCATTATAATCGCTGTAAATCTGCTATGATATTATATTATCAGAAGTGATTGCATAAACTGATTATTAAAACCTCGCTTATTTCTTCGGGTTTTTCCAGTCCCTTGTTACGATTTTTATCTTATCAATGACAATATAATCTAAGATTATGTCAAAGATTTTTTTAGTGTGCGTTTTAATGAGACATATTGAATTGGAGTATGTATAGATACGATAAAATAAAGTTTATCCTATGTCAACTAGATGAATTTCAGGTTCAGGTCCATATTAAATATTTGGCCAAATTCTCTATGTTAAGTCTCCAAAGTTAATCCACGCTATATATACCCTAAACTGTGTGGGTGGAGTCCAAAATAATGTGCTGAAATTAGAACTAGAAAACATTTCATAAGAACCTTTTTACATGTGTTATGTTGTACAACATGTGTACAATAACGAAATAACAAACAAAAAAAAATAGAAAAAACCGTAAGATATGAAAGATTAGATCCATACAAATGACATGAAGATAAACTACATTACATAACCATAGTGATATTATAAACTTGGCAACGGAATTTCATCAATTTTGTTAGAACAAGGAAGAAGCTAAACCAAGCTAACAAAAGAAAAGGACAATACAACCAAACCAGAATTGGAACTTATAATTAGTAACAAAAACTTAAAATATAACATAGCCCTAACCCACATCATGTACCTAATTAAGCTTCATAAGGAACCACCAATCCGTTAACTTTGTTTTTATCAAAACCGTTCTATCAAATATTAAAAACTCCGGTTTTTTGAATAGACTGGATAGAATTTCACCAAATCTGTTAATAATTTCTTTATTTAAGATTTATTCCAATCTATGAAACGTTCAAGTTCAAGTGTTCGAACGAAAGGTTCGAGCAGTTATTAATTATTAATAATAAAACAATCAAATTATTGGCTGAAAATAATAATGTCAAATAAGTAGGGTTAGAAACTGGTTCTCCGCGAAAGATCTTTATATCAACAGTATAGAATTCATAATACAAAAACTCCAAAAACAGCAGGCACCGGTTTGTAAATATATGCTACGACTACAGAGCTTTTAACATCGTGTGACATAAAAATGTTTAGAAAGGAGTGAGATAATCAAGAGCTAAATAAACAATTTAAACAATATATAAATTTAGTTCTTGTAGTACAAAGTTAAAAACGACTGTTCCAAGTTCTTCTATTACTAGACGCGTCCCACAGGGTCATCTATTATCATCCAGAATATATCTATATATTGGTGGTAAATATCTAACACATATTAGCGTCCTGAGTAATCTGATAATACTAGCTGACAATGGCATAGCCATAATCATCGAAACCTGAACTTGTAAGCGAAATTGAGAAATTCTTAAGAAAATTGTACACGTCAACGCTACACTGACTTGCCGAAAAAACCAAGGGCAAAGTTAACCCCATACTATAAAGCAGATATGTATATCAGACGTCAATTTTTCAAAAAAGGGCAATAATAAAACCCTGTTGAAGAATTATAGATCCATCTCTTTTCCGAATCTATAAGTTATTCTCGAGAATCATTAGAAATCGTCTCGAACCCGTATTTGGTTTCTAGCTGCCATCTGAACAAAGTTTCCGTAAAAGCTTCAGTATCGTAAACTACATACATACACTGCAGCACTAAATCATGAATTGTGAATATCGCTTCGCAACTACACAGATACACGCACGCGTGCGTGCTCTGAAACACTTTACTATTTGAAATTCTAATCACTTATCAATCAATCGTATGTTTTGTGATTTTTCAACAATATATTTGTTGATTATCTGTTTACTATAATCACCAATGTGAGCGCTAGTAACTGCGTCACGGTTTTATCTATTGTAGCCATTAACGTATGTTTTTTTGTATAACATACGTTAATGACTTCAAAAATTGCCGAAAGTGTTCACTGCAGCACTTTAAGACGTTTTTAGGTATCAAAACTGGAACGTACTTAACATCAATATTAATGGCAAATGGCTTCGATTGGCTGATGATATAGTTAGTGGTCATGGCTGAAACCATGGAAAACTATAGCACAATTCTCGATGACCTCAGCAGGGTTTCTAAACGTGGGTCTTTTAGAGACCGTTAAATGATCTCTTTTAAAATGAACATGGATAAGACATTTACAAATTATGTTGAACCCACTCCGGTTAAAATTGGAGGCCCTATGCTTGAAGTTTTTGACAATCAAATTTATATATTTTACAGACTATCTCTCTAGGTAGGTCTTTGAAAAAGAAGTCAATTATCGAGTCCAGCTTGGAGGCGTACGGAAAGCTGCGATACATCTTCTCGTTTCAAACACCGTAGTGTCTCCAAAAGAAAATTTTTGACCTGTGAATGATAGCAGTAATCATAGTACAGAGACGTGGTCACCCATATAGAGTGGAAATTCAAAACACACATTAGTGTAATGTTTTGAATCTTAAAAACACTCCCTGGCTACGACCATGCTAAGAGAGGCAAGTATATAAACACGATATATAACAATCTTTTGTTTTGTTTCTAGGGTAAAAAGTGACTTTTTAATATTTAATATTTATCAATGAAACCGTAAAATTTGAGACGAGATTGTCTATTTTTTTAAAATCTTATTACTCTAAATTTCTGTATCAGATTCATTTTTGGTTTACACAAATGTGACCATATATCAAATTTTCGTACAATACTCAAGTGGCTCCCAATACAGCTTCGCCGGAATACTTATGTCACTATTATATAACATCTTTTATAATACTCCAACTCATATTTACTTAAAAAACGTTTTACTTTTATTCATGACACACATAGGTACGTGATGCTTGAGGTCATTACAAAATGGTGTGTAATAAAGAGTACCTTTCTATCTATCTATCTATCCATCTTTCTACTCTTTCCAATAAAACTAAAAAAGCTCATTAAAAAAATATACACCGTCGAACAAGAAAATATATTTAATATTTACAAACTGACTAAATTATTTTTATAATTTGTAATTATCCAGTGTCACTCATCCAATTTAGACCCTCACTTTTGAACTGGAAGTACTTGGTGTACATGAAATGGACTGCACAGTTGGCCGAGTGTCCGTTTCTTGTATGTTTGTTAAGCCCCCTATAACACAGGATTCGTTCCAAGAGAGAACGTTGTCTTTTTAAAAAAAATACGTTTGGGTAATTTTAAAAACTTCTTTTACAATCGTACACAAATTGTTAATATATGTTTTAACCTCAATGATGATGCTCATGACTTACGGTATATCATTTGATTCCAAATCTATTTAATTTTTGTGTATGATTAATCTTCCACAATATACTAAAGTCTACATATATATCAACGACTCCGTGATTCTTCCTATCATAAATATATGTATTATCTCAGCTGAAAGACATCTACTGCTGGAAAAAAACACAGAGGGAGCCCATGGTTCTCCAGAACAACCGGTCCTGTGCTGCCGTCATTCTTACTGCAGAATAACATTACATGGAACATTTCTTCTAATTACCCTTAGATACCACAATTCTCTGCCTCCGGCGAATCTCAACACACACATACCGATTACAGTGAAACTTCCCATTGAAGCGTTTCCAGGTAAGTTTTGACTGGTTTTGCCACAATTGGCCGAGCATTGTCATGTAACAGAATCATTTTGGCGTGCCTGTGCTCGTATAGTATCGGATTTTCTTTTAGAGTTTTAATTTCACAGAATCTTAAAAATGACTCTTTAATGATAAACGCCCTTAAGATTCCATTTTCGTTTTTCTCGATCAAACATTGAAGGCTTTTCTTTTGGACTTACGTAATTTATATGGCTCTTTGATTTATTTAACAAGTCTTGTAAAATCTGATCGTATTTTGCTAATAACTGAACAATACATACTCGACTTGCAAATAATATAGTAATGTTTTTCTCGGAAAGATCTGTTATAACTGTCTTTTGAAATGTCTTTAGAAAGGACCCCTTGGTTTACAATATCCGTTTTCTATGACGAACCACTTCACTTAATCCTTTAGTTCTTTAATATTACCCTTGCCAGTATTATATCATCTCAGTCAAAAGATGTCCACTGCTGGACATAGACCTCCCACAAAATGGAAGTGGTTTGCCATAATCGCCACGCTTGGCATGCGGGTTGGTAATCGCAGTGAATATATGGTGAAATACAATGATTTTTACTAGAATAGAATAGAATAAACTTTATTGTACATCAAATTTATACAGATTGTACATAAGAGGATATCAATTGAGTGACCATGTGGTGGTACTATTAATGCTAGTACTATTAATACTAGTATTTTGTTATGCTAGTTCTGGTTAGATACTGCCGTCGGTTGCTACATCTACCATTCTGTTACGTTTAATTAGTCCAATTATTCACTTTCAGAGCTCTCTTCACTGGTTTTTGATCAATAAATTTATCATCCTTAAAGTACTGACTAATTTTAGGTAACTATTTGGATTTTCTTCAGGCTCTTTTTTTCTCTTTCATTTTTCTCTGCCACTCAGATGTTTTCTAGAACTAGATATGTTTGCCTCTATGTTCAGTAAAAATAGAACCACGACGACAAATCAAAGACACACAGGACCCATTTTCACAACAATCAAACAAAGAATGCGTAGCGCAGCTTGGCACCTACTTAAAACAAATTTTGAGCTCCTAGCATATATAACATTTTTTTACAATGTATTATACTGTCTTGAAATTAATAGGCAATTCGTTTACGATAAGAATAGTCTCTTAGTATTTTTTAAAGAAATTATAATAACTTTTAACTGCGTATAGCTTGATTGCTAAGGAAGATAATTTAATTCCTATCTGAATAATTTGAAAGAAAAAATAGCTTGAGGTCTTTACATACATATGGTATTGAAATAAATATCCTCCAATTCTTAACCATTAAGGAATTTTATCTTTCATCATCAGCTCAGCTATGATATTTGAAGTTTGCCGTCAATTTTCTGAGGCTTCCATCATCAGACGCTGATGTAATGATATTTGGACCACCTCGGGAATGATATTACACTTTTTTTTTCTTTTGAATATAAAAATAATTTTCAAAATTTGTCCACATTTACAAATAAAAGTAAGATTTTTAAATACTTACCTCGCTACCGCTACGTACAGGATGATATTTCGTACTCTCCGTCTCATTGTGACAAACATAATGTACTTCTTAAATACCTTATAATACATAGATGGACAGTGTAAATAAATTTCGGAAGCCTTGAAATCCGTACACATATCAACATCTTTAACTTATACCAGACAACAATGTTCTACACTAGTAAAGGGTCATAACACGAGCCTAAACGTTCTACATATAAACATATATAGCCATTTTAATGAAATAGAAATCCTTTTCATTTTTATAGATGAATCTTGTGATATGATTGTGCTAACGGAATGCTGGCTTCTAAGGCTCTAGCATACCTGCTAATTCATATAAATCCTCATTCGAAAATCAAAATGAAGTGGTAATGGTACATGTAAATGGTAATTTAAAACACATTGTCCTTCAACCTAGTCAGAGTAATTTTCTCGAAAAAGTATTTTTGGCAGTAATTGTTTGATTTTCATTAGTGATTATACGGCTGTAATTTCAATTTATCGCTCTCTATCGTACAAAAACCTTGAAAATCTTTGTAATTACCTTAATGAAACGCTCTCGTCTCTAAGTAACTGTAAAACAATTGCTGTTGTTGGTGACATCAATATAAAGATTTTACTAGAACACCTTAACGTGCAACCCCATGAATATATAAACGTTGCCTTTCATAAAATTACGCCTGCCCATCTTTTTCACACGCAGGGCGACGCGTGCTTTGATCATGCTATTTTGAAATCTCAACAGAAAGCTATAACGTTACTCTTGTTTTAAAATTATATATCACTAAACACCTTGTCACACTACGTTCTGTGAACCACAAAAAAAAATTTTTACAATGTAAAAAGAGCATAACACGTACCGATTTACCAACTGTCATCCAAGATTTAGAGAATATTGATTTCACATGTAACCTACAGATGAGTAATACCAATTCTACCATGGAATTTCCAATATTTATTCTATAGGAGACAATCAAATTGCATACAAAATAAATAAATTTTGCTCATAGAAAAACTCGCAGGCCACAGACAGATTGACTTTTTGAAGACATCTGGAAAGACCCCAGTACTTATTGCGAGATTGCATACGTGAGTTATTATTGGAGCCAGAAGCCGACTATTTTGTCGCAGCACCTGAGATGAGACATTGTCCCAGCCTATGGAACAGTCTGGACGAAGGTCCAAAATAATTGCCTCAATTTCATCGACGCTTACTTCTAAGAAGGACAATGAATCAAGCGGACAGTTTGGCCCAAGTGACGACAAGGGAAAACCATTCATACCAGTTGGTTGACATATTTTGTCTGCCAATTTCTTACCTATGTCTCTTAAGTACATGTTAACACTATTCACGGATGTCTCAGGTTCATCATTTAATTTTAATAACTCTTTAGAGGATACTTTTGTTTTTTGGGTTGATGTTACGTCTCTAATGGCCTTCCACAGGGCCTTTGGCTCATTACGGGCTTTATCGATTAGAGTTTTGTTATATGCTAGTTTTAATTTACGAAGAAAGTTATTACAAAAATTCCTATAACGGGTATAAGTGAGTTTCAAAATCATGTTATTGGGTGATTTTTTTGATGTAGTGTGTAATCTATCACGGTTTCTGATGCACTTAAGTAAACCAGGTGTCATCCATGGTTTTAAGGTTTTACTTCTCCTAGAGATATTTGAGATTCGCGTATGTTTAGATATTATGGTGGAGAGTAGGGTGACGAGCATTTTAGACGCTATGTTGACATCCGATGCCGACAATATGTTGGAATAATCAGTAGCCTCAAGATTCGTCTTAACGTCTTCAAAAGATGTACGAGATCTAAAAGTATGGTGCTGCGAGGGTTGTTTGATTATATCCAAACATAAGACAATTGGCATATGGTCGGTAATATAAGATTCTAAAATTAGTGTTCTAGTTGGGCAATCTGTTTTTACAAAAAAGTGATCTAGGCACGAGTTTGCCCATGTTGGCCTTGAGTGTGTACGAATAAGACCATGGGAAGCATTAAAAGTCAGGTACTCCTCACTCAGTGGGTCTGTGGATGTTGGGCTTATATCAATATTTAGGTCACCCGTTAATACTATGTTACGTATATTCACCGCGTTGTATACATCATTAAGACTGTTTTTAAAATTATAGAAGTTACCTTTGCTAGATAAGGACGGCGAGCGGTATATGGCTACTATACTTAGATTATTTTCTATTTTACAAATTAGGCAATTACCATCCCTAAAAATTGGTTCATAGATTTTGAAAGATAGATGTATATTTGTATAAATTACAATACCGTCATTCTGGTTCTGATTTATTTTAGTGAAGTGTGATGTAAATCCTTCTAAGTGAGGTATACCTACTACTTTTCTGAGCCAGCACTCAGTGAGTATCAATATATCAATTTTTATATCTATGGTGGAGATCAATAGACGTAGTTGGTCAAACTTTTCATTTATGCTCCGAATATTTAAGTGTAGCAATGTAATACCTTTTTGTGAGTTCATGTATAGATTACAATTTTCAGGTTTACAGGTGAATGATGTTGTTGCCTCAAGAAGGTCCAGCTCATTATTAATATTGTTTATAGTAGTCATTTACATTTATTTGATTTACATGAGCAGTACAATAAAAAAGGTTTGACAATTTAAACATTTTTCCAGTTTTTGTAAGTGCGGTAAGATAATAAATGTGTTTAGAACTTGTGTGTGTAATAAAGGTGTATAAGGGTATGTTTATATGCTAAGTGAGTGTAAAATGTATGTAGTTTAGGGAATGTAGTAATGCTTGTGTTTTTGTGGCTGTGTGTATATTCAATAATATCAACTTTACAGGATGGATAAGAATAGAAAATTAATAGTTTAGAAAAGATTTTAACTAAAACTTGTCTTGTTAGTCATTGTTTTTGTTTTCTAACTCTGTTTTTAACTGAAACATGCTGAGTTAAATTGAAAGGAAAATGAGATTGCACTTAGAGATGTCACATGCTGTATCACCACAAATCTTCTCACATTCTTCTATATTTATACTGACGAACAAATACACACGTTCATTAATAAATAAAAAATTGTTGTAAAAGTAGTATCTATTTTTAATTTATTGTATACACAACCTTGTATTCAAAGTGAAGAGCACTACCTCTTGAGATGAAAGTATTCACTAAGTTCGAGATGATGAGTCTCATTATTTTGAACGCAATGATCTTGATTAAATAAAATTATAATTATTATTCTTCTCTTTATTCGGTTATACATACATTTTGTTTAAATTTTTGAATACATATAAAAGGAATACAAAAATACATATTTAAAAATATAAAAAATAGTAGACCACCGACATCGGGTACAGGGACCAAGACACCGGTGGTTAAGGCTCCAAAGACAGGAACCTCCTCATTATACGGGGCGTGTCCAGGAGGACTACCTTCTGCATCAGACCCTTGATCCAACCTTCCAACGTGAGCCTCTTAAAGTGTTAGTCGAGGCTCTTGGCTATCAATCCGTGAACAGATATGATTATCGGAACAATCGAACACCGAATCCACATTCCACATATCGGCAATCTCGTGAGACAGATCCAAATACTTCAAATGTTTTTCTTTTTTTGAACTTTCACGAGATTCTCGTCATGAGGAACGGCGATATCGATAATCATTGCGCGGTGCTCTAACCGATCTATCACCACAATATCAGGCTTATGGGCAACAATAGTCCTATCTGTGATAATAGATCGATCCCAATATAACGTAGCACGACCGTTCTCGAGAACTGGGTCGGCCACATACCTGTGGTAAGGCACTTCAAAATTGACAAGTTGGTATTTAAGGGCAACTTGTTGGTATACGATCCTGGCTACTTGGTTGTGCCTGTGCAAATACTCACCGTTAGTAAGACGAGAACAACCAGAAATAATATGCCTAATAGATTCTCCAGGACGGTGGCACGCCCGACAGATGTCAACCATACTATCTTTCGGATATATTTCCGGTAGTTATTCGTCATGATAACTTCGTCCATAATTGCACAAACAAAACCTTCGGTTTCTCCAAAGAGATCACCATACCGTAGCCAAGACGTCGACGCTTTAAAGTCTACATCAGACCCGTGTAGGGCCCGATAATATCGGCCATGAAGTTCTTTACCCTTCCATACTTCCTTGCGATTAGTAGTACTAAGTACTACAGGTTTGCGCCAATTCTCTTTAGCCAGAGCGAGCGGGGTAAAACCAGTATCCACTGCAACTATATTGCGATGCACTCCCACATTAGTCTGTAGAAAATATTCACTGAGATTGTATTATTATTCTTTTTATTATATTTATATACAGATGATGCTATTTTTAAATACCATTAATTATTAAGTGACGAAGTAATCAGGGAACATACATAAAAAAACGTATAGTGGTACATAAAACTGCCTCTTTTTTTGAAGTTCTTAAAAGAACGGTCGTTCACCCCTTACTATGGACTAACTATTCCCAAACGGCCAGCGATATCTCAAAATTTTTTGGTAAATTATATATATTATTTTGTTTTTATTGTTTTTTCTTTGCTTGCTATTTATTTAAGATTTTGTAAAGTATCTCTGATACCTGCAACCAAATTAACGTTGTAATTTTTTTTTTCCCTTTCGCGTAGAAAGCATCTTTTTCGCTAAGATATTAAACTTGGATATAAGGTGTAGCGTAAAGTTTTTTTGTAAAGTTGAAACTTTACTTTAAACTGTTTAGTCAGCATACACCATTAACTACCGCATGCAATTACGTTTATTGAGATTAACAATTGAATTTATATTTTTATCGAAATAAAAAGTAGCACTGGTATAATGCACTTTTCTAATAGTGAAAGAATTTTTAAAGTCGAATATGTAGTACACGAGATTACCGCGAACACATAAACTGACAATTTTTTTTCTCTTTATATCACTAATATTGAAAATAATTATGAATTTCACATGAAATAATATAATTTTTCAAAATTCTTGCATCGTTATTTTAGTTTACCAGATTATTATCATCACCAGAAACTTATACATCCGTGTTATTGCCAAATACTTACAGTAAAAACAAACATATTAATATTTTTGCGCATTTAGTTTGGCGATTTGGATTAAAAGATTATTATAAGAGTGCTTAACGTGTCAACATTTTGTGATAAATATTTACTATATATAACGCATTGGAAGTCTTATTATGTGTTCAGTGTAGAAACTTCATATATTTTAAAACTGTATCTCTAAAGCCATGAAACTTTTAGTAGTGTTGGCTGCCGTAACGGCTCGTGAGTATACATTATCTATATTATAACCTAAATATCAGTTTTGAGAAAACAAATAGTCTAGTTATATAATAATCTTTCGTCCCAATTTAACAGTATGCGCTGGTAGCGCAATCCCCGTCGTTCCTGGAGATAACAGTCACTATGTGGAGGGTGAAAGCCGCTACATCTGGATGCCTGATGGTGAAGGAAATCCTCATCTTGTAGACTTACATGAGCCGGCAGAAGAAAATTTCATTCAAGCTAGGAATGGTGCCAATAACGCATATTGGCTTTTTACAAGGTAAGCTTCATATAACACAAATATTTTTGTTATATATTCGATCATCCTTAATTATAGACTCAAAACTATAAACATATTGTTTAATATTGTTCAAAGTTAAGTGTGAAAGTCTTTCTTGATCTTTGTAAAAATTTTGAAATGATCATCATAGGCATTTTAGAAAACTATAATATCCGATATATCATAGCCAAACCGCCTTACAGTATGGAAAGTTTATTATTCGAGTGTGTGATATTATATTCTTAACAAAATTGACAATATCATAGTTTAAGTTTGAAATACATTTCTCACCTTCAGTAAATATTTAATGAATTATGACTGATCAATAGATCTAGATTTTCATTAAGTAACAGTAGTCTTTAACAGCTTTTAACAGTCCACTACTGGACATAGGCCTCTCCGTAGAAAGTAACAGAATAGTTTTAGCCAATTAAGCGAGAGCTGAGCTACAATGGGTTCAATCCATTACTATATATTTTTTTATTGAGAAATTGTTATGTTACAGCTTGTAAAATATAATTGCTCATCTGTAAAGTAACTTTTCATTACCAATTTCAAGACTACTATTGTTGACTGTCAATATTACAGATATAATTTATTTTTACAGACAAAATCGCAACAGTCACCAGCTCCTCGTTAATGGAAATATAAACTCTGTAAGGAATTCTAATTACAATGCTAATCGTCCTCTGAAAGTTATTGTCCACGGGTGGAACAGCAATGGAAACTCAGCAGTTAACCCTCAAGTCACTTCTGCTTTTCTCGACACTCAAGACTGTAACGTCATTGTTGTGGACTGGAGAGGCACTGCTAATGGAGCATATTCAAGTGCTGTGAGAGGTGTCCCAAGTGTGGGACAGCACCTTGGAAATTTCCTTGTATGGTTAATTAACAATGCTGGTGGTAACTGGAACAACGTCCACTTGATTGGCTTCAGTTTGGGCGCTCACGTTGTCGGTAATGCCGGCCGTACCGCAGGCCGTCGGCCTTCCCGTATAACAGGTTATTTTATTATTTCTTTAATTTCACTAACTTATTTTTTTCTGAGCTTGTGATAATATGATGTCGATGATATTGATATTATTTTAACATTGTTACACACTTGCAGGTTTGGACCCCGCTGGACCTCAATGGGGTGGAAACTCGAATGCTTTAAACCGAAATGATGGTCAGTACGTTGAGACTATTCATACTGATGGTGGCCTTCTTGGAATCTTCGATCGGATTGCGGACGCTGACTTCTACCCCAATGGAGGACGAAACCCTCAGCCTGGCTGCTGGATAAGCACTTGTTCCCACAGTCGTGCTTACGAACTGATGGCGGCAACTATACGTAACAATCACTTGAACGGCAGGGCTTGTTCCAACATTAACCAAGTTTCAAATCCAAATCAATGTACCGGTGCCACTTTGAGGATGGGTAACGGAATCGTAAACAAAAGAGGGTAAGTAGAATTCTAGGAGAGTATAGCATATAGCAATTTTAGTAAAGATGATGTGTCTAAACACAAATACGCAGGGTAACAGCACAAGGAAAGCTTGAAACAAACCACATATCAATCCATTTGGTCAACATGGTATAGTAGGCAAAAACCTCCTTTTTTAGGGAGAGACCTGTGTCCAGCAGTAAACGGTTATGGATGGTGATGATGACGAAAGATATATTGTGCACATTGTCTTAAAAAATATGCCTGAGTAATTTATGTAATTGGTTAAATTTATTTTTTCAATTTACAGATCTGGTATCTTCGCCCTCACGACCGGCAGATCTTTTCCGTTTTAATGAACTTTGTATTATTTGAATTATAAAAATACATGTCATTTGCTATAGAAATATATTTATTTTATTTAGTTAACCCATCAATCAATAAATATAATATGGACCGATATTATCCACCGTAATCTCTCTTACACAATTTTAGTCAGTCAATTGGACTGACATGAAACAAACTGTTTAATTTATATTTTGTAAGCAAGTATGTTCACGGATTCTGAGGTAAATAACCCTATTTCCTGCAAATTTTTCAGAGAAAAAGACTTTTGTATGTTTGCGTTACATTTTATTGTGTAATCCTTTCAAACTTAATGCAATAAAAAGGATATCAAATAGTAAACAAAGCGTATGTTACTGATTTGTTGGAATAATTGTAATGAAATAATTCGTTTTGCAATTAACCTAACCAGTCGACCCTGGCTGCCTCCAATGTCATTGGTACGTCGACATCGTCGCTCATGGAAGAGGTTGTAGCGACGGTCCAGTAATGGACCAAGTCCGTAACCTCCTTGTTCAGACGAACCTAAATCACTGTGTTGTGGCGCAGGACTTCTTCCTGCAAACCATGGCTCAGTGGTTCTTCAAGAACGGACACAAAGAGCGAGGCCTTAGAGGAGTGGGCGTCCTCGGGGGGCCTGTGTTTACTAAAGGGAGGCTGAACTAATACGTACGTGTGACAGCAGGGAAGTCCATAGTGGACCTTTTATTCGCTATCCCTGTCCTCGCCGAACGAGTAAGGAACTTGCGTGTCCTGAAAAAGGTTGAGACGCTCTTGGATCACCTCTACATTCAGTTTGAGCTCTTCAAGACCCAGGACCCCAGCAGGGGTAACGCAGTGCGGAGTTATTCTCGCTTGCCGAGGTTTGGTGTTGCCAAATTGAATAGAGACCTACTATAAGAGGCAACCATAACCGACTATTAGCTGTTTTCGCAGGTAGCTTTCATGATACGATTACGCAGATCTACGATGCGGCCATACCCCGCAACCGAAGTCGTCTACCTACACGGAAGGAGGTTTGCTGGTGATCCCGTGAGTTATTCAACCTCCATGCGGCCTGTGCTCATGCCTGGAGGTCCTACACCTGCATGGTACCACCACTTTCAGTGTATTGCGAGGAGGTCCAGCTTCATGAGAAGTACCGAGAGGCTGGGAAAACTTCGAAGCTGGCACGCGAAAAAAATCAAGAGAAAAGAGATGCTGGAGGATCTTGATCGTGACCCTGAGTTCTAATAAGGAAACCGGGATGGCCTGTCCGGCTGCCATACGCTCCGTGGCGTGCCGTTGCGCTCATTTTACAATTTGATACATGCTGCCATTGACCAAACAGTCAGACACTGAAACATTTATTCCCAGTATGACTATTGCTGCCACTATCAGTAACATATAAATTATTCTTTACATTAGGAAAGTATAGAAATAGAAGAATAGAATTATAACTTAGAATTATAAACCTAGAATTATAACTACCTGACTATTGAAAAGAGTCTAACTCTTATCGTTAAAAACACTGTCTGATCATTTCCTTTGAATAATAAGGCCACCTATTCACCCTTACAAAAACGAAGATTATTTAGACATGAGGTAATTGTGCATGCTCTTATATGGCCTTAAACAGCAGTTTCATAGTTTCAAGAGAACGAGCCTTATAAATGTATTCCTTCATTGAATTTTAATTAACCAACTTCAAAAAAAGGAGTATGTCCTTAATTCGGCCGGTAATTTTTTTTAAATATGCACACCGATTTCGCCGAGGTTTCTGAACTGATTTACAAAATTCTTTATTTGTTTGATGCGGAATAGTTTCGAATTGGTCCCATAAAAATTTGATTGAGGTAGGCCCATTAGTTTTTATTTTACGAGCGCTTTTTTATCTACTTTCAACTATCCCGATGTCTATTTTTTGGTATGTCGACTTGAAACTGCCTGTTAATTTCTAAATTTTCACGTGCTGCAATAACAAACACAATACCTGCTTGAGTTAAATGTAACGGTAATTACTTCGCCACTACAACGATGTCTTGCGCAAACTGAATTACTTGTCCACGGCACCAACTCTGACTGAATCGATTTTGTAGCTTAACATTTTTTTATAAAAGGGAACTACTCTTGACAAAAGTCTTTGTCCTTCTTATTTTTATGGTAGTCGAGCAACGTGAATACGTGATAATTTTGTCCAAGTTTTGTATTAGCTCCTCTGGAAGGAAATAAAAACGTGTTGTGTCTAATGACATCTGTTGTTTTGGATATAATAATTTCTTACAGACTGTACATGGTACTTCAGCATGATTTATGGTAGTTATAAAATTATACTCAGTCATTGAACGAAGTCTTTGTGAAATCTGACGCGCTGCTGCTAGCCAGTTCTCACGTTCCTGAGCAGACTCGGTTTCTGTACGGTTTCGTATCACTTCTAATCTATGAGCCCTCTGCTCAGCCGACTACTTGGCTAAACGCTTCTTAATGAGACTAATTCTGTGAGCCTTCTGCTTAGCAGACTCGTTTGCTAGACACTCATTAATTAGACCAAGTTTATCAGCGCTCTGCTCAAAAGACTCATTCGCAAGACGCTCTTGGATCTTACTGAGTCTAGAATTGTGCTGTTCAAGTGTTGGATGCTGTTTTAGAATTATGCTGTGATTTTATATATGTCTTCATGGCCAACAAACATTTTCAACGATCTTTAATAGTTTCACAACAACGTGAAAATGTGTTTTGAAGAGCATTTTTACGGAGCCTACTTTTATCCATTCCCGTTTCCTGAGATCCATATTTTTTGTAGGTCTACCCACAGCTTATTGACAAATCAACAATAAACTAAAAAGTATTAAATAAAATTAAACTACGTTAAAAAAAACCGACTTCAAAACTAAAAAGTAAAAAATAATAAAGATTTAGTATTATTTATATACTACTTATTATTTATATGTGGTATTTACCAATAGGTTTGAAGTTGGTGCCAAGCCTTAAACTAATAATTATATTTTAATCACTTAAATAAATACGAGCCAATTAATACAATGAAATACCTACTTCAATGATGAAGATACTTAAATAAATCTAATAAAGAGCAATCAAATATTAATATTATAAACAGTTCAATCAATACGAATAATGAAAAAAAAAACAAAATTATGGAAATGTATTCAACAGAATTCTTCAAGTAAATGGTCATGTGAATTACGAAATGCCTACTTCAAAAATTAAGATACGGAAATAAACCTATTAAAGAGCAATTAAATTTTAACATTATTAGCAGTTTGAATCGATAGGAAGAAAAACGAAAAAAATGAATAATTACGAAAATGTATTCAACCGAATTCCTATACTAAATGGTCATGTGAATTACGAAATGCCAACTTAAAGATTAAAATACGTTAATAAACCTATTAAAGGGCGATAGAATCTTAATAATAATATTATAAGCAGCTTCAATCAATACGAAGAATAATGAAAACTATAATATGAAAATATATTATATAACAGAATTTCAAAACTAAATAGTCGTGTGAATTAATGTAGAATTACCAATTGAGCTAGAACACATCATAATTTTTATGAATTCAAGACGTCCGTCAACGATGTCTGTCCGTGCGTGTCTTAAGGCTTGGCACCGACTTCAAACCCATTAGTAAATAGCACATATAAATAATAAGCAGTATATAATTAATATTAAATCTTTATTATTTTTTACTTTTTAGTTTTGAAGTCGGTTTTTTTAATGTAGTTATTTTTAAGTCAATGAAGCATATATTACAGTTAATGACTAATTTTCTTGAAATAAAAGAGGTAATAGACCTCTTTTTATTCAAGAAAATTAGTCATTAACTATAATATAATTTGTCATTAACTGGTGATGAACACTTTTTAGCCTTGAGTATACAACGTCTATTACGAGTATTACGCCTGTTACAAACACATTCAGATTATCAGCTTCAATTTTTAAACCTTCTGCGAATGAGTATCAGCAACTCGTGCACGTCATAATTTTTTTTTAAGTCTACGCCTGTGTTTAAGATTACACTATGCAACAAATTTGAAAAAAAAAATTTCACTCGTCTTACAGTATGTAATTATGACTTATCACCTTAAAACTATTCGAAGTGTATAAATAAAAATATTACATCACGTCACATTTAGTAGTGATAGGCTTTTATTGATTGTGACAAAATTTGTATAAAGGAGAGACATAAATTTTTATTCTACATTAAAAAAACATTTTTTTTGAATGATTGGCTTTCCTCTTGTAACTAGTAGACACAGTATCCCTCTGGAGGCTCCAACAGTAGTCTGCAAGCATGGCTGGTTCCCATTTACCTTGATAACGCTTCTCATACTCTGCAATTTCTTGATGAAATCTTTCTCCATGTTTATCACTCACTGAACCCATGTTTTCTGGAAAAAACTTAAATGGGAGTATAGAAAATGGATTTTAAGCGACATATTGCATCCTAGTTTGTGATAAGCACCCAGCATTATTTTTATTTTTTCATGAAAATCGGGTGATATGTGATTGCCGAGAATTTTTTTTGTGACATCAACAAAAACCAACTATGCCTGTTTTTTAATGGGTCTGAGGCTGGATAAAAATTCGGTATCATTGATTAATTTTCGTATGTGAGGTCCTATAAAAATTCCTTTTTTAATTTTCGCCTCACTTAGCGTAGGAAATTTGTTTTTGAGAAATGAAAATCCAGGTCCGTCTTTGGAAAGTGCTTTCACAAAATTCTTTATCAAACCAAGCTTGATGTGTAGCGTAGGTAAAATGATTTTGTCAGGTGATACTAATGGTTCATTTTTTATATTTTTCTGTCCAAGCACGAACCCTGTTCTTAGAGGCCAGTTTTGTTTTGTGTAGTGATCGGAACGCGCTCTGCTATCCTATTGACAGAGAAAACAACAATATTTCGTATAACCAGTTTGCAATCCTAAAATTAGCGCCACTACCTTTAAATCGGCACATATTTGCCATTTGTATTTTACATAATCAACTTTTTCCAGAATTAGTTTTAAAATATTCTATGTTTCTTTAAAGTGAGCGCCGTACGCAACAGGTAAAGATGACAGTTTGTTACCCTTATGAAATAAAACAGCTTTTAAACTAAGTTTCGATCCGTCAATAAAAAGTCTCCACTCTTGTGACACGTGTGTGTGACCTAATGCTGACATTAATCCATCAATATTGTTACAGAATACTAATGCATCTGCTTTTGAATAAAAGGTAGCTAAAGACATGTGATGTTTACGATAAGCAGTGATTTTAATTCCAGTTTGCAGTAGATTCCATTGTTTTAATCTTGAGCCTAATATTTCTGATTTTTCTTTGGTCAAATCTAAATGTCTGACAAGATCATTTAATTCATATTAGCTAATCAAATGTAGTTCTGTAGTTATTTGATCTTGAAAGACGTCTCCACTACTAGATGTGTCTGCTTCTTCATCTTCTTCCGTACTTGAACTCGATGAACTATGAAATCTTACCGGTACTGGAATGTCTGAAGAATGTGGTAGTGGCATCGACACTGACGTCACATTGGCATATTTAATCGACTGTTTTGATTTTTTCGAAAAACCTTTCAATGTTGTCAAACAGAAGTAACAGTCGTCTACGTGATTTTTAGGTTTACGCCACTGCATTGGTACACCAAAGGGCATTTGTTTTATAGTACCCTTGTGCCAACCCGTCAAATACTTATAGTACCTTAAACAACACATTTTAGGCACCCACAATTTATCTTGATTTTCAATTGTAGTCTTAAAATAATCTTCATAACACTTCTCAAACAACGGGGAAATGGGCTCTTTTTCACTTTTAGGAGTGAATTTACCACAAGCATAACAAAATAAGTGAAGAGAATTAACACAAACACGTTGCATTTTGTAGATTAATGAGTAATCTAAAAGTTTTGATGGCTTGTGTACCCAGAAAAGATATATTTTTATGACTACCCTCAAAAAAGTGAAGCAGACAGTAAAGAAATCAAGATTCTCCTTATCTCTTTTTTGTGACGTGATATATAAATATAAATGTGTTTTCTGTATTACATTAAGTATGCTTAATATGAATTACCATTCGGGGTCGCAGTGAATTTTTTGGTGTTGCATAGTGTTATTAATCTAGAAAATTAGTAAAATCTCAACCAAAAAAATATGGAATGGAAAACTTCTATTACACACCATCCTCACATGCCATGCGCAACAACCTTTCGTAGTCCACTGCTGGTCATAGATCTCTTCTTAGCAAGGAGGTTTTAGTTTATTCTACTACGCTGGCTAGACGGGTTGGAATAGGGATTGTATCAATTTTTTTTTTTTTTTTTTGGGGTGCTGAGCTAGAAAACCTCCACGTGGTGCACCCTGGAAACGTTGACGATGGTGTTGTTCATCACTGCCAGCGGCTAATATTCTAGCACGAAGAGGAAGCCATTTTCTTCGGCAATTCGGCCGAGAGATGGTCCAACAGAGCGGGCGTGTCTGTCGGATCCTCTGTTGGTTCTTCGCTCTTCGGAGCATTGAGGAGGAAAACCTCGGTAAAAAATCACGATGGTGGGACCCTTGCTAGGGTCGGAGTTCCTCCGCTCAGCGGTGGAAAAGGTAGGACGGGCTCGGTGTGCACTCACACTGCCACCGAGTAGGCATCAGGAGACGTAGTCTCCCTGCCGCCGTCGACATATCGTAGTCCCGAGTTGGAGTCTTGCGACTCCAAGCGGGGGCGAGGGTCTTGGCTTAGCCGCCCGGACTGCGAGGAAGAAAACCTCTATAAAAAAATTACCCCAAATCCCGTGTTCTGGTGCGTGACCAGGGGATGCATGGCTGATGGGTTGTTCAGTCGTAAGCGCACCCCCAGCCGGGGCACCTGCGGACCCCTCGGTTGGGCATAAATGTACGCTTGCCCGGGTATTGGGGGATCTCTGCCCGGGTCGACCTGTAGTTCTCCCCCACTCGTGGGTCTAATATGGAAACTGAAATTATAAACAAAAACATAAATTTAGAAGGAGAGAAGGAGAAGAAGGAAAAGAAAGAGAAAAGCGTAAGAGTGGACGAATTCTCGTCCAACTTAAAGGACACATCGGTTGGGACGCCTATGCCGATGAGGCTCCCAGAAGTCATTATGACTGCTGGGAGCCGCAGAACATCGGAACGACTGCGTTCCAGGTCTACGTGTTCGTCGGATGGCACGGGAGGTGGCCTGATGGAAACGGAGCTGTGCGACTCCCGAAAACGCGGGCGCTCCAGGGACGAGGAAAGTGACACGTCCCAGGAGATGTTACCTCCTAAAGTCGCCAGCAACCGTAGAGGAAGGTCGCGAACTTCGATCTCGATCCCGTCCGGCTCCGTCTTCTGTAAGGCGGAAGCCTATAGGCGGGTTAGGGCGGACGGCGAAGCACTTGCAGAGGAGGAGATCGCAGATCTCTTGCATAAGATTAGGGAGCCGATGGTAGGGGATTCTGTTCCCCAAACGCCATCGTCCATGCAAGAGAGAGCGAAAGCAGCGGTGGCTATCATCCACAAGGTAGCCACCAACTCGAGTAACCTTAAGGGTGCTTTTGTAAAGGCCCTTAAGGATTCCTCTTCTGCAGTTGCGGGGGTTGTTGAGACCCTTATTGGGGACGTGGCTCGTCTCCAAGCGGCCAACGACCATCTCACTCGGGAGGTGGCTGAGCTGAGCGCGCAGTTTGCCCAATTCCGGGCGGTTCGCCCTGAGCGAGAAGGCCCGTCTCCACCGCTTGTCCCTGTCAATCCCGGTACCATCGCTGATGCCCACCTGCGCCAAATCACAGACGCAGTGTGGCGCATGATGGACGGACGTCTCGCTGGCCTGGAAGCGAGACTACCTCCAGCCCCTGTTGTCCGGCCGCCGCTCGCGGCACATAGACCAAAGGCCGCATCGGCGCTGACGTCGCTTCCCGTTGTGGGCGGTCGTGTGTCTTATGCGGCGGCGGCGTCGGTGTCTGCAGTTCCTGCGATGTCAGTGTCTGCTGTTCCTGCGGCCGCTCCGAGGACACGACAGGCGGCCAAAGCAGTAGCTAAGACGGGTGCACAGAGGTCAGGGCCCAAAACGGCGGCCAAGTCTAGAGCGGAATTCCCTCCGCTCCCCACTCCAGCCGCTGTACCTGGCACCTCCACATCTGCTCCGTCCACGGATGGTTGGCAGGTAGTCGGGGGGGCTAAGAAGTCCCGAAAGCGGGGTGAAAAGGCTGCCCAGAAAGCAGCTTCTACCCCGCAGTCGCCATCGGTGGCAGTGGCCGCCACAAAGAAGCCGCGCAAACTGCAAGCGCCCAAAACTGCGGCGGTGGTGGTCAGCATGTCACCGGAGGCGGCTAATGGTGGGCTGTCCTACGCGGCTATTTTCAAGAAGGCCCGGGACAGTCTCGCACACGACTTCGGGACGGTGGGTGTTAGAGTGCGCCTCGCCCAGACGGGAGCTCGGGTCCTCGAGTTCCCTGGGGCTGAAGGTGCAAAGACGGCGGACTCTTTCGCCGAGAAGCTGCGGGGAATTTTTGCAGCCACTGATGGTGTTAAAATCGCCAGGCCCACCAAGTGCGCTGAACTGCGTATCTCGGGCCTGGACGATTCCGTAACGGCTGAGGATGTCCGCGCTGCAGTTATAGAGAGGACAGGCTGCAACGTGGAGAACATCAAGGTCGGCACCATCCGCCCCGGTCCAGGAGGACTTGGCGCAGTGTGGGTCAGCTGTCCCGTACCGTCGGCCAAAATTTTGGCCGACGCCGGCAGACTACTCGTCGGTTTCGTGAGCGCTAGGATCACAGTCCTGGTGGCGAGACCGATGAGGTGTTTTAAGTGTCTGGCATCGGGACACACACGCGCCAAGTGTGTTAGCTGTTTCGACTGTAGCGGACTATGTTTCCGCTGCGGTCGACCGGGGCACAAGGCGGCAGAGTGCTCTGCCGCCCCACACTGCCCAGCGTGTGCGGCGGGTAACAAGCCCGCCGATCATCAGACTGGGCAGAGAGGCTGTAAACCTCCCTACAATTCTCGGCAAGCGTCGGGGGTTAGCCAATCGACCCAGGCTGCCTCTGATGTCGTTCGCATGTCAGCATCGTTGCCCATGGAGGAGGTTGTAGAGACGGTCGAGTAATGGCCCAAGTCTCCAACCTCCTGGTCCAGACGAACCTGAACCACTGTGCCGCGGCGCAGGACCTTTTCCTGCAAACCATGGCACAGTGGTCGATCGGTGTTGCCGTAGCCGCGGAACCCTATTATGTTCCTCCCCGTCCAAACTGGTTGGGTGACCGGGACGGTTCCGTGGCAGTCGTCGGCTCCACGGCGGCTCATTCCCCGCCCTTGTCGCTAAGAGACAAGGGCACTGGATATGTTGCTGCCGAGTGGGGGGGGATCACTGTGTATGGTGTATACTTCTCCCCCAACCGGAGTTTGAACGACTTCGAGGTTTTCCTTAACAACTTGGAAACCTCGATGCGGCGTCTAACGTCTGGGCACGTCTTAGTGCTGGGGGACTTCAACGCAAAGTCCATTGCGTGGGGTTCCCCCAGGACGGACGCTAGGGGCGAGGCCGTAGAGGAGTGGGCGGCCTCGGTGGGCCTCTGTTTACTAAACAGGGGCTCCACCAACACGTGCGTGCGACAGCAGGGAGGGTCGATAGTGGACCTTTCGTTCGCTACCCCTGCCCTCGCCGCACGAGTAAGGAACTGGCGTGTCCTGGAAGAGGTTGAGACGCTCTCGGACCATCTCTATATCCGATTTGAGCTCTCCCGATCCCAGGACGCCAGTAGGGGTCACGCGGCGCGGCGTTCTTCTCGTTTTCCGCGGTGGGCTGTAGCCAAATTAAATAGGGACTTACTAGAGGAGGCGGCCATTATTCACTCTTGGCTGTCTCCGCAGGCCCCGACCGAGGAGGTCGACATGGGGGCTGGTCGCTTCTGCGAAGCAATTGCACAAATCTGTGATGCGGCCATGCCCCGCATCCGAGGTTGCCGGCCTCCACGGAAGGAGGTTTACTGGTGGTCCCAGGAGTTGGCGGATCTCCGTGCGGCCTGTACTCGTGCCCGGAGGTCCTACACCCGTAGTCGGCGGCGACACCGCGAAGAAGGCGGGGAGGACCAGCTTCATGAGGAGTACCGAGAGGCGCGGAAAACTCTGAAGCTGGCCATAAGCCGCGCCAAAGAAGTGAAGAGGAAGGAGATGCTGGAGGGTCTCGATCGTGACCCCTGGGGTCGCCCTTATCGTGCGGCGCGACAAAAGCTCCGCACGTCGGGCCCCCCCCTTACAGAGACACTCCAGCCCAGCTTCCTGCGGGAAGTGGTCGAGGGCCTTTTCCCGCAGCGGGTGGAGCACACGTCCCCGTCGATGGCCTTCATGGTCGGAGACGACGGGGGGAACGAGGACGATGTTCCACCCGTCAGGGAATCGGAGGTAGGGGCGGTTGTTCTACGGATCCGCTCTAAGAACACCGCCCCCGGGCCGGGCGGGATACCTGCCCGAGTGCTGGCCCGTGCCCTCGAACACATGTCGGACCGCCTCAGGGAGGTCCTGAACGCTAGTTTGGCGTCCGGACGCTTCCCTGAGTGCTGGAAAAGCGGGAAGCTGGTCCTATTGAGGAAGCCGGGACGGCCAGCCGAATCGGTAGCGGCCTATAGGCCCATCGTGTTGCTGGACGAGGCGGGTAAACTGTTTGAGAGGATACTCTCTGCCCGCATCGTCCGGCACCTCCGCGAGGTGGGCCCCGATCTGTCGGACGCCCAATTTGGTTTTCGGGCGGGGCGTTCGACGGTCGATGCCGTGCTGCGCCTGAGGGCCGTTACCGAAGAGGCGGTGAGCTGTGGCGGCGTGCTGTTGGCGGTGTCGTTGGACATCGCCAACGCATTCAATAGTCTGCCATTTAGCTGCATCAGGGAAGCACTCCACTACCACGGGGTGCCAAAGTACCTAAGGCGGCTTGTGGCAGACTATCTTGAGGAGCGTACCGTCATGTACGAGGACCGAGACGGTGTTCTAAGGCGGCGGCTCATGTCGTGCGGTGTTCCGCAGGGGTCAGTCCTCGGACCACTCCTGTGGAACATGGGATACGACTGGGCCCTTCGAGGTCGTCTTCCCCCCGGGCTGGGCGTACTTTGTTACGCAGATGACACATTGGTCACGGCCCGGGGGATGAACTTTCAAGAGGCGGCGCGCCTGGCCACCACGGGTGTCTCACTGGTGGTCGGGCGAATTGAGGCGCTGGGTTTGCGGGTGGCCCTGGACAAGACGGAGGCCCTTTTGTTCCATGGGCCCCGTCGTGGTCCACCCTCCGGCGCCTCCATCGTAGTCAATTCGGTCCTCGTACCGATTAAGGCCCAGATGAAGTATCTGGGCCTGATCCTCGACGGCAGGTGGCTCTTCGACGAGCACTTCCGACAGCTTACTCCAAAGCTGGTCGGCGCTGCTTCTGCTCTTGGGCGACTTTTGCCCAATTTGGGTGGAGCCAGCGTCGCGACGAGACGGCTTTACACGGGGGTTGTTCGGTCAATGGCACTGTATGGTGCACCGGTGTGGGCGGTGGCTCTGACCGCCCAGAATAGGGCTCGCCTCTGGCGCCCTCAGAGGATATTGGCGGTTAGAGCCATACGCGGTTACCGCACCGTATCGACGGAGGCGGCGTGCGCCTTGGCCGGAACTCCCCCGTGGGATTTGGAGGCGGAAGTGCTCGCCGAAGTTTATCTGCGGACGGCTGACTGCCGGGCGGGTAGCGGCATACGGCCCCCGCCCGAGGAGATACGCGAGTGGCGTGAGGCCGCTCGTCGAGCCACGATGGCTCGTTGGTCGTTCCGGTTGGAGACTCCACGTGCTGGCTTTGCCCTCGTGGAGGCTCTCCAACCGGTCATCGCCGAGTGGGCAGGGCGGCAGCACGGGACCCTTTCCTTCCGACTGACGCAGGTCCTTTCCGGGCATGGTTGCTTCGGGAAGTATCTGCACTCGGTCGCCAGGAGGGAATTGAGTCCCGCCTGTCACCACTGCGACTGCAGTGGGGACTCGGCTCAGCACACGCTAGCGGTTTGTTCCGCCTGGGCGGCGCAGCGTGGGGTCCTCACTGCAGTTATTGGAGGAGATCTCTCGCTACCGGCCGTCATACGCTCCATGGCCGGTAGCGACAGTTGTTTTACCGCGGTCGCAACCTTCTGCGAAGACGTAATTTCGCAGAAGGAGGCGGCGGAGAAGGCCCGGGAGGACGATATCCACTCGGACCCAATTCGCCGCCGGCGAACCGGGCGGCGGAGGCGCGCGTACCAGCGCCTCATGCCGCCTTGAGTGTGGCCGCGGGTGGACGGGACGGGTTTTCCCCTCCACCCGCTATAATGGCCAGCCGCGAGGTGGCGACGTCCGCGTGTGCCGTACGTCGCCTAAAATAGAGAGTTTACCCATAGATGGTGCCCGCAGTTTCGGGCAGGCGCTAGGAGGGATCTGGATGTCGTAATAGCAGCGGTTCCCGGATCCCTCCTATCTCAGGCGCAGAGTGGCACACCGTGTGGTTTTAGTCGGTCCGATTCCGACACACCACCCCGCCGTAAACCCCGGTGGGGTGACGGCCCGAGGGGGTTTCCACACGTTAAAAAAAAAAAAAAAAAAGGGATTGTATCAATTTTGCCTCTGCTTCACAGTGTTGGTGTCTGTATAATTTGCTAATTTGCTCCCTTAATGGCCTCTTGCAGCACCCACAGGATGAATGGTGGTGGTGACACTTCGTATTCTTAATCTGTCACGAAATTCTACTACAAATAAGTAGGTACGCGCGTAAATATATGTAAGTAACGATTATGGAATAATATCTATTACGTACGCGTACGATTAAACTTAAGCCCATTTAAACTGTATTGAAACATATATTCACAATGACGTGTACATGTGTCCTTACTTTATGTCCGGGTTACTTGGTAGCTGTGATACACTTTGACATCTATCAAGTGAAGTGTCTCACCATCGAATGATACTCGTATGTATCTTTAAAAAGAGATGATGGTTTTGTTAACATCGATTTAAAAAATTTGGCCTCACTAATTTCTTACCTTCCTACCTTAATATGTCGATTGATTTCGTGTATATGCGTATATACGCTTGTATGTAGTCACGTTTATTTCCCAGAGAGGTAGGCAGAGAAAATTGATCTCCACTTACTACAGTCCTGACACATCTCTTACACTACGCTATGGTGCTCAAATTACAAATTTATATAGAAAATCACAAATTTGCCGTATTTATTGATCAAAAACGTGTTTCCTAGCAATCACTACGAGCAAAGTAGTAGTCGCTGAAGCAAAAAATTTGTAACCAACAAAAATTGGTTAGAAATTACTATTACTAATTAATTGGTTTATTTACTGATAGTATTTTATGTTTATTTTAGGTGTATTGACTAAAGTGTGATCTATTAAAGTGTGAACCAGGCACAGTGATGCATTTAGTGCAGTGAAATCCTTCCGCGAACATTTGTATAAAATTGTATGGTAGAAAGAAGAGGTAGAGAGGGAATGCGTGGAACTGAGTGGCAGAGTTTAATTGCCAGTGCCTCCTGCTACTTATGAGTAATAGTGATCAGCGACGAGATATTGAATTAATTGAGAAGTCTTTATACAGAAGTGATTGGTTTGTGCTTTTGCGGGCATGTCCTCAGCCCCTTCTACCACCTCGAACGTCTTAATAAAAGTTTTTCTCCAATTCCTTCTATTAAAGGAAAAGTGTAAGAAGCAGTGTGGTGTTTGCCAGTTCGTTTGCAATACACCGACTTAACAGAAACCCTGGTGGGTAATGGCCCAATATTAACTTATCGATTTTAAATCACAGTGTGTATCATAAATTTATTGTTTTCATGAATTTTACATTTCTAATTAGTATGTAAATAGCAATTATTTGATTATCAAATAAATACGCCTTTACAAAAAAAGTACTCGATGATGACAAAAAGTGTGATGTGACGCAATTAACTAAATTTTTATAAATTTTTCAATATAGCATTTTTGAATATCTTTAATAATTCAGGAGCTACTACGGCAGCCTAGACTATTCACAATAATTAAACTTGTAGAATTGAATCCGTATTTAGCTTCATAATGTGTTATTTATAGCTGATATTTATCATTAAAACCTAGCCACGTGAAGGAAGCGATAATCTTAATTTAATAATTTATAATCCCGAATTTACGTTACTTTTATGAGCTCTGTGCGTATTTATGGTGTCGTATAAAAAATTCAACAGCATTATAAAATTATTCACATTAATACTCCCTTAAAAATAGTTTTTCATTCACAAATAATACCAAATAGAGTGTTGTTTAATCAAGATCAATTGGTAGAAATAATTTAAACTAACATTTCATTACTGTACAGACATAAATACACTACCCTGTCATTAGTTGGTATATAAAATTGTTCACATTTCTTCAAATACTACATCATAGTAAAAGTAAGTTTCTTTTTTGATACAACGGAGAGCTGAATGTTGCAGTTGATGTCACTTAAAGGCTTTTCTGAGCACATAAAAATACTATAATATATGTTTTCTTTATATAACATCGTCAAATATTATAATGTAACTATGATAAGCAAATATTAAGACAGTTCGATCTTAAGATTTCAGTCTTATAATTTTTTTGTTTCTCCACTAGAGTAATTCACTTTAAAATGACTAACAAAAATTCCATAACACTGATATTATTCAGCATTAACCTCAGTTCTGTAACGAAGTTTCAGCAACTTTTATTTAGATAATACTAAACACATTTTCACTCAAAGAAAAACGTGATCAGATACATCTTTTTCTTTAATATCTATAATCTTTTTTATATACAGAATATTACAAGGACGATGACTGTGCACAGAACTCTTAAAACAATATTAATGCGGGATTAAAAGATTATCACACGAGCGCTTTACGTGACAGCGTTCTGTGATAAATATTACTATAAATAACGCACTAGAAAATTATTTACGTATTCAGTGTAGCAACTTCACAAGTTCTGAAACTGTATCCCAAAGGCCATGAAGCTTTTAGTAGTGTTGGCTGCCGTAACGGCTCGTGAGTATACAGTACCTATATTATAACTTAAATATTAGTTTTGAGAAAACAAATAGTGTAGTTATATAATAATATTTCGTCCCAATTTAACAGTATGCGCTGGTAGCGCAATCCCCGTCGTTCCTGGAGATAACAGTCACTATGTGGAGGGTGAAAGCCGCTACATCTGGATGCCTGATGGTGAAGGAAATCCTCATCTTGTAGACTTACATGAGCCGGCAGAAGAAAATTTCATTCAGGCTAGGAATGGTGCCAATAACGCATACTGGCTTTTTACAAGGTAAGCTTCATATAACACAGATATTTTTGTTATATATTCAATCATCCTTAATTATAGACTCAAAACTATAAAAAACATTGTTTAATATCGTTAAAAATTAAGTGTAACGGTCTTTCTTGATCTTCGTACTTTAAAAAATTTTGAAATGATCATCATAGGTATTTTAGAAAACTATAATATCCGATGTATCATAGCCAAGCAGCCTTACATTATGGCAAGTTTAATTTTAGAGTGTGTGTTTGTGTGTGCAGGCATTAAGCGTGATATTCTTAGCAAAACTTACATTATTGTAGTAAGCGTTTAAATATGAAATAATAATAATAATAATATAATAATAATTTATTCAGGGAAAAAAATGTGACACAATTACAATTTTATAAGTCTTAGAAATATGCACGTCTACAGAAACTCTGTCCCCTGAACTAAGTATAAAAACCTGTATTTCAGGCAGACAGCGCCCCCCGTGCTATTAAATGTGGTTTACATTATGGCATAGCTTATGTATCATAACTTAATTGTAAAAAAAAAAAAACAAGAACGCAATAAATAAACATCTTAAAAGTAGGTTAATACTGTGAAGTGTGTGTATTTGTGTATGTGTGTGTGTGTGTGTGTGTGTGTGTGTGTGTGTACGTGTGTGTGTATGTGTATGTGTGCCTGTATACATGTGTGAGCACCATAGCTATTTTATTCTAAAATTATATCCATAATCCTTTTTATAATGTTGTGTGTAAGAATTTACTTATCTAAGACGTCCCACAATTAGGTCCTCAGTATTACGATAATCTAATTTCAGCAGAAATGCTTTGAGCACTGATTTACACTTGTGTTTTGTTTTTGAAAAAATATTTAGTTTTTTATTGACGTAATTATATAATTTGGCACTATTATTTTGAAATTGTCTGTTAGCAAAAGAGCTCTTGTGAGGAATCACTGGCAACACCCTATATCTCAATCTACCAACCGGCAATAAAGGCGGTCGATTCATATGCCTCCGGAGTACACAGTGGAGCACATAAAGCTGCCTCACTGTCAGCAGTTTAGCTTCAGCATAAATTTGTGTGGTAGAACATATACGAGGTCGCAAGAACATGACCTTGAGGACAGCTCTCTGCGCCCTCTCCAATCGGATAAAAACATTTTCCGTGGCCGCTCCCCAGACCGAAACACAGTAAGACAGGAGTGATTGGCATAGAGCGTAGTAGACCATTACTAAAGTGCTTCTACCTGCCGAGCTACGCAACTTTTTAAATATGTAAATTAGTTTGCGTATTCTACCCGACAGAATCTCAATATGTTTATGCCAATTAATATTTTGATCTATGTATACTCCAAGATATTTTACGCTAGTTGCCTTTGAGATTGTATGGCAGTCGCAGAGAATTGGCGATAGACATGTATGAGCTTTGAGAGTAAGAAAGGACGGTGGGCATGAAGGTGACCTGATGTAAAATGGAATGTAGGTCGTTTTATTAGTGTTCAACGTGAGTAAATTGCTGGTCAGCCACTGCATCACAAGTGACAGTGCTCTCTCGGCTTTCAGGTAACACTGAGCCCAGTCCATGCCATCAATGACTAGTGCCGTGTCGTCAGCATATGTGAATATTCTACAATGCTCGATGGGTAACTTACAAAGATCATTAATGTAAAGAAGAAACAAAATCGGGCCCAGAATACTACCTTGGGGTACGCCATATGACACAGGAAGCTCCCCACTCATGCTACGTCCAATCCTAACAACTTGAGTTCGATTACTCAGATAATTTCTAAAAATATCCAAGACAAGTCCTCGGATTCCTATGTTTTCCATTTTAACCAATAGAAGTGGCACCGAGACGGTGTCAAAAGCCTTAGATAGATCAAGAAATATGCCTAGACACTTGCGTTTATTGTCAATGGTCTCAACCACATACTGAGTCAAAGCCATAACAGCATCCTCAGTGCTCATATTTGCTCTGAAACCAAATTGGTTATTAGCTAGCACTTTACGCGATTCTAGGTAGCTGATAAGGCTTCCACCCAATATGCGCTCGAGGATTTTTGACATGGTAGATAAAATAGAGATTGGTCTGTAATTGTTAACATTGTCTCGGAGCCCAGACTTATGTACTGGAACAACTATTGCCTTTTTAAACACGTCTGGGAATACACCAGACGTGATCGACAGGTTACATATGTGTGTAATGATAGGAACCATGACATCACAAGTGCTTTTAATAATATTAGTGGGAATATTGTCCCATCCTGTAGCACAATTAGATCTGAGATTTGAAATTATGATCTTAACATCATTTTCAGTAGTTTCTAATAGAACCATAGAACCATTTTGCTTTGAAGAAGCTGTAGAGGACGGTACAGACGCAGAAGCGGAGTGCAGACCTGTTGCCAATTTTTTACCAATATTTGAGAAAAAATCATTAATAAAGTTAAGGGAGGATTCTGGTGTATTAGCAAGGTTTAAAAGTTCAAAAGGAGGTAAAGAGTTAGTTTGCAAGTCTGCAACCCTTTTAATGACATCCCATGTTGCCTTAGGGTCACATTTAGCTTTACTAAACTCTTCTTTTTCATATGTCTGTTTCAAATTTTTTAAAAGGAAATTACAGTGATTACGGTATCTGATATAAGAACTTTTTAGTATTATATTATTATTCGACTTCTTTAACTTACTATGCATACGATCACGATGCCTAATGCAGCGTAGGAGACCTGGTGTAATCCAAGGTTTAAGACATCGCTGTTTTCTAGGTATAGATAGAATTTCCGTATATCTTTCTATAATGGTTGCGAATTTTTTCTACTAGCGTTTTCGCGGCGTTATTAGGGTCAGTTATATTAAAAATTGGGGTCCAATCAGCACCATTAATCTCAGCAATGGCCAATTTATAGTTGATTTTAAGCTTGGTACGAGGTGTATTTAAAAAATTCTTTGTATTTCTTAGAAACAATAGCACTGGTTCGTGATCAGTAATTGATGTATCTATAACCAATGTAGTGGCGGAGAGATTAGTCTTCAAAAGCACGTGATCCAAACAGTTTGCACCGCGTGTAGGAATATAATGAGCAGGAAGCAATCCGTGAGAGGCTGCGCAGGATAAATACTCATCTGAATTACTATCACTATTTCCGTGTTTGATATCTATGTTTATGTCACTCATCAGTATCACGGTTTGCGTGAGCGATTTCAAAACATAATACAAGCTATCTATAAAATTGTTGACATTCCTATAGGATGGGGAGCGATAAAGAACAACCAATGAGACGTCATCAAAGCGACAAACAAGACAGTTTGCATCAGCAAAGCTGGGTAAACGATGGCTGTGCTATATATATAAAGTCTACTATTACAGCTAATGTGATAGAATTAGCTGTAATAGTAGACTTTATATATATAGCACAGCCATCGTTTTGGTTATGTATATTTTTAGTAAAGTAAATAAAATAAAATACATTTCTTACCTTAAGTAAATATTAAATGAATTTTGACTGACCAATAGATCAAGATTTTTATAAAGTAACAGTAGTCTTCAACAGTTTTTGACAGTGCGCTACTGGACATAGGACTCTCCGTAGAAAGTAACAGAATTTTAGTCAATTAAGTAAGAGCTACAACGGGTTCAATCCATTATTATATATTTTTTTATTGAGAAATTTTTGTAACAGCTTATGAAACATAATTGCTCATGTGTAAAGTAACTTTTCATTATCAATTTCAAGACTATACTTGTTGACTGTCGATATTACAGATACAATTTATTTTTACAGACAAAATCGCAACAGTCACCAGCTCCTCGTCAATGGAAATATAAACTCTGTAAGGAATTCTAATTACAATGCTAATCGTCCTCTGAAAGTTATTGTCCACGGGTGGAACAGCAATGGAAACTCAGCAGTTAACCCTCAAGTCACTTCTGCTTTCCTCGACACTCAAGACTGTAACGTCATTGTTGTGGACTGGAGAGGCACTGCTAATGAAGGATATTCAAGTGCTGTGAGAGGTGTCCCAAGTGTGGGACAGCACCTTGGAAATTTCCTCGTATGGTTAATTAACAATGCTGGTGGTAACTGGAACAACGTCCACTTGATTGGCTTCAGTTTAGGTGCTCATGTAGTCGGTAATGCCGGCCGTACCGCAGGCCGTCGGCCTTCCCGTATAACAGGTTATTTTATTATTTCTTTCATTTACTATCTTATTTCTTTCTGAGCTTATGATAACATGACTTCGACGATATTAACATTCATTTAACATTGTTACACACTTGCAGGTTTGGACCCCGCTGGCCCTCAATGGGGTGGAAACTCGAATGCTTTAAACCGAAATGATGGTCAGTACGTTGAGACTATTCATACTGATGGTGGCCTTCTTGGAATCTTCGATCGGATTGCGGACGCTGACTTCTACCCCAATGGAGGACGAAACCCTCAGCCTGGCTGCTGGATAAGCACTTGTTCCCACAGTCGTGCTTACGAACTGATGGCGGCAACTATACGTAACAATCACTTGAACGGCAGGGCTTGTTCCAACATCAACCAAGTTTCAAATCCAAATCAATGTACCGGTGCCACTCTAAGGATGGGTAACGGAATCGTAAACAAAAGAGGGTGCGTAAATTTTATCTGTTTTATATATAAAATATAACTTCAATTTAATTACGCTAGAAAAATAAAAAAATTTTTTGCTTAATAATATGCTTGAGTTGGTAATTTATTACATTAGAATAATCTATTATTTAATTTTACAGATCCGGTATCTTCGCCCTTACGACCGGTAGATCAAGTCCCTTTTAAAGAACTGTAGATACGCTGAATTATTAAATACAAATTATTTGATGTTATAGCCAATTTCTTTTATTTTATTAACCCATCATATACTTGTGTCGAAGAATAGTGATACGCACTATTAATGGACTTTATTACGTTTCTATAGTCATTCATAGAACACTGAACTAATTTATGGACCACTAACTTTTGTCCGCAACATTTTAGATTTTACCATTTGGTTCGGACAGAAAGAAAGGCTCGGAAAGACGGAAGGCAGGAATAGGATCCAAGATCTATGGTCACCATACTCATTGTGAATGCCGTCTGCAATCGCAATGAGCACCATGCAGAATGATGACCCACACTATGGCGGCCTAGTAAGATTCTTTTTCTTACCATGATAACTGACATCCCTGTATCAATGGGCCTTCAGTTTTGCACTCTCCAACGAAGCATGACAGCAAGCAGTTCGTGTTAAAATCAGTGCAGCCAATATAATAAATGTAAGTGACAATATTACGAGACAATATTAGTTTACTTACTTGGTGTTTGATAATAATCATTAATTACTGAATTTAATTTAAAGCAATGATTTGACTTCAAACGATTGTTTTTAAACGATAATTAATTTCAAGGTGACTTACATATTAATAAATGTACACTGTAAAAGATCATAATATATATCACTTGTCATTTTGTAGGCATGGATATAATACACAATCCGATTAATCATTTTGCTATGGAATTGTGGCAGTAACATTAAGAAAATGCTCACTTTGGGAGATTTGTAATTATGCGAGCATCGATAATTGTTTCATTATATAACTTGAAATGACAAAATTTATTTTTAAATGTTATTTACAATTTTTGAATTTCATAATAAATCGTAAATTAAAGGCATTGCATTTTTGGTACAATAAAGAGTGAACATTGCTAAAGACGGTGTACAACTATTTAAATATTCTCTGAATTGCCCTACTTGTGGGAATGTCGGTACATTTACATACATGTGTTTAAACAACCTTACATCTGTTGTGCGTAATTGTGGTTTGATAAAAATTAATTAAAAATTTAAAAACACTTGACCCAAAAAACCTATTGGAAGTAACAAATGAAGGTTAATTATTTACGACGACACATGTAATATAAAATATTGGTAGTTAAGTATCTTACTTGTGATATTTTATAAAACAAGTGTTGTCGCGTCGGGGGACCTGTTAAGTTACGCTCGACGTTTCTCTAGGGCATCGTATCAGGAATGACGTGATCTGGCAGAGAATCAAAGTTATCGACATAGCCCACAGGATTAGCAAGCTAAGGTGGCAGTGGACTGGCCATTTTAGTAGCAAAACCGATAACCGTTGGAGTAAACGTGTTCTTGAGTGGAGAACACGTCTCGGCAAACGTAGTGTAGAACGTAGGCAGGCCAGGTGGAGTGATGACCTGCGTAAAATGGCTGGTAGGAACTGGATGCGAGAAGTTGAGGATCGAATCAAGTAGCGTGCAACTCGAGAGGCCTAGCAGTGGACTACGATAGGCTGACGATGATGACTAAAATTATTTCAATTAAAATTGTTATTCCTTACAAGTGTGTGACACGAATCCGTATATATATGTATGTAAATATATTAATAGATATTTTAAATATTCACATTATAATAAATAAATGATGATATCGTAACACATCTCACACACGATCGTCTCATTCAAAACTAGGTAAAACTTATACTATGGTAACAAGACTGCTGTAAAAATATTTATTACATATAATTAAAAATAGTCATCATAATAATGTTCGTCACAGAAAAATGAGTAAGCAGTGAGTATGGCGACTACCGTTCTTGGATTCTATTCATGCTTTCCATCAGGCATAAAAGAGTCACTTTGGTAGGTTTCCATAAAAAAAAAAGGTTCTTCCTGGAAGTAATCCAACCGACGACCTCTGGCTTAGGAGTCAGGATCACTAAGCGCTAGACCTACGGACCCTTCAATGATGATCAGTGACAAGTTAACCTAACTTTTTAAATACCTCATATTCGTATTAAGGTTTTCTGTAAGTGATCACTGTGACCGATAAGTCACCGATTGTTAAGTCTACATATTACGTATAATGATCTTCTTGTTATGTGTTAAGTGTATAAAATATAATACAATGAAATATATACTGTCCTTCATTTCTTGACTGTACTTTTCATCGGTTTGGGTACAGGTCTAGTCTCCATAAACCCAAAACCTAGGTAAAGCACGCTCTGTCCCTAAAGTTACGTACATATTCGAAGTACACGCGGTTGCGTGTACTTCGAATATGTACGTACCTTATTGTATGTATGTACGCACTTGTTACATAACTGAAAAAAATTCAAAGCATTGACATTATTAAAGACTCTGCTGTGGGTTCTAGTGTTACATCTAAAGAAACACAATGTCATGCATATGACGTGTACTACGTCAGCTTTTGATAATCAACTGCTTCTCGTTGGAAAGGAGGTTTTGTTCAACTTCACCACGTGGCTCTGACAGATTGGTATATTTGTTGATTTCAAGTTTTCCTTCTTTTTGGAGTGATATTATTCTATTCTATTTAATACGTATCATTTAATTATATAATTATTGAATATATAAATAAGAACAATACAAAATTTTATTAATAAGCACATGAAGTAATTATTTTTAGTATTAAACTTTTCTTCTGGACCTTCTTTTAGCTTGCAAACCCTTAGGAGACATCTTATCGCAGTTGTTGATTAGACCCTATGTATAATTTAATCTAATGCTTCATTATTCACTTAGCAGCAGCTCGCAAAGTGATAAAGCGGCCTTCATCTTTAAATTAATCAATTTCGCAAAGACTCCACCATATATAGGCAGTCTCTTTTTTTGGGTGGAAGGCATAATCTGTCTTATCTACCCGTAGTTACTCTCAGATTGGCGTGACGAGCTTGTTAGCACGTCTTTGACACATCAAAGTACCTTAAACTCTAACTGCAGATCTGCTCCTTAGCTTTCGTATGACAGGACTATAGTAAATAAACTATCAATGACGTAAATAGATCCTACGATGATCGGCAGCATACAGCGACTCAGACTACAAACGACTATAGAGATTTTACGACGCTTTTTTGCTTTGAATATCTCGATATTACTAGATATTACGAAGTTTTTTTTGCCTTGAGTAGCTCAGTGCCCAGCGTGTGCTGCGCTGCGTCCTCCCTGAAGCTATATTATTGGCAGATTCCCTCCCAAGAAGCTGCTCTTGTTGTGATTGCGAGACGTTGTAACTACTTTCATAGACTACAATTGTTATATTGACGGCATATGAAACTTTGGCGACAATACGACAACGTACCAAGAATTTATGGTTACATAACTTTACCATACATTATTTTGGTATTTTTCTTGTAATAAAAAGGTTTAGGTTAGAAATTTCAATAGTAATGGCATTAACTTCACGTGTATATATAAACTTATGAATAAATATCTAGCAAAATATACTTAAAAACTCACTAGCAATCAAAATTGTTTAGCTATTAACTGATACCGTTGACCTTTTCAGTGTTAATACATAGTCATTAGTCACAGCAGTCCAAAGATTTGATTAAATTGATGTATCTATAACTATTAAACAAAATGTTAATTGTATGTATTTACAATGTAATTTTACGCAGGTCACCACTACACCTGGCCTGTCTACGTCCTACACTACGTTTGCCGAGACACATTCTTCACTCAAGAACACGTTTACAATAATGATTATCAAAATTACGGCTAATATAGCGAGCAAACTACCACTTCAGTTTGCTAATCCTGTGAACTATGTATGTCAATAACCTGGGCCAAATCACATCATTCCTGATACAATCCCTTGGAGTAACGCAGAGCATAACCCTTTCCTTTGCACGCTGAGCGACTTTGAAATTAGGGACCGGCTGTACCGTAAGTAAACTTTTCGACTACATACAAATTCACTGTTATAAAATAATAATATTTTAGATTTTTAAATCACACTTACAGTGAACTAAGTCAGATTGTACAGTAACGTCATTTTTGGTGCACGAGATCCTACACAGTCTTCATGCTTCATTCAGGTAGGGAACTTAAGTGAAGCACAGGTCTGTCCTCTTAAATTGTATATAATCAATTTAATAAAATAAGACAAGACTGAAACCTTAAGGTGATATTACTTGAGTTTTACTCATAAATGGTATTTTGTGTAAAAAACATATAATACACTTAAACAAAGTAAGAAAAACTAGGACAACTTACAATCGTTTAAAGAAAAAGTTACTACGTTAAACAATTGTTACATAAACCAAAGTATAACATTTTTAACGATCGACGCAACACGAGGGGTGTTATCGATGTGACCCCTATATATATATGTATCTACATCATAGCTGGCATCATAGCTTTTAATTGGATGAACCGATTAGATATCGGATAAATACCTATGATGAACATTTCAAAATTTTTCGAAGCACAAAGATTAAGAAAGACACACTTAACTTTGAACAATATTAAACAATTATTTTATAGTTTTGAGTCTATAATTAAGGATGATCGAATATATAACAAAAATATCTGTGCTAAGCTTACCTTGTAAAAAACCAGTGTGCGTTGTTGGCACTATTCTTAGCCTGAACTAAATCATCTTGAGTCAGTTTGTGTAAGTCTACAAATTGAGGATTTCCTTCACCATCAGGCATCCAGATGTAGCGGCTTTCACCCTCCACATAGTGACTTATCTCAAGGAACGACGGGGATTGCGTTTGTAGCGCATACTGTTAAATTAAGAAGAAGAATTATAAGCTGCATAATTTTTTTTTCGATACAACAATTGGTACGGGAGCTAGCAACGTTTGAAAAGTAAGTAATAATAAATATGTGTATATAATGAAATAAAGAAAATAATAATAATAATCATTCTAGTCACAGCAAGTTTAAAAAAAAATTTAAGTATAAAAAGGAATACAAAATTAGATTAAAATTTCAAAAACAACACTTTTTATTTAAATTGTTCTAATTACTAAATGTAAATTATAAATAATTAATATTAAGTTTTTCTAGTTGTTTCAGCCTTTTATACGAAAAGTATTATGTTATCGTTATGTCCTTTACAAAATACACATTTTATTTTATCACTGGCCATTGTAACCAAATTAAAAAATAAATATTAAAAAAAAAACAAAAACAAACATGTGACATTAGACTGACGCCATCTTGCAAACTTGCCTGTCGCGCCACTGTCGTTGTCTATCTCTCTCGCGCCTTCAGCTGTCTCTCTCGGACTACTAGCATCATACTGCAATACTTTTCATGACTTTTTAATTTTAATTCAAGACTTAACAATCGAATTAATGTCTGGCAAATTTATTTTAAGTTTTTCTTATATTTAAAAAACATAATATTAAAATTACAGTCATTATAAAACACTTTGAAATTTTTATAAAAAAATAAAAAAAATCACGTAGGGCACGTAGTTAGCAATGTCAAAAATGTCTAGCAATAAAAAAAGTATGTCAGGTAGACTTATTTAAAAACAAAAAATTAAAAATTACGCCTTCTAAAATGTTTTTAAAATCCAGGATTATTACCTGGACAGGTAGGATGCGCACTAATTAACGCAACCGCTACCGCCAGCCAGATAGCCCAGACTCTAACCGAAATTGCAAGAAAGACGACATATCACAAAATCAGCTGACCTAAAATTCTTTCTCGAAAACGTTGCTAGCTCCTATACTAAATAGTCGATAAATATAGTTTACAAAATCTAAAACACATGCTTACTAAATTGTTACTCAATGTTAATATATTCCGTCTGTTTGGTAGCTCAGAGAAAAAATTAAGTTGGCTTAAAACGTTATCTATAATTATACTATCAAGTAAGACCATAACAATATTATTTGAGCCTGGAACATTTTATTGTTTAACAAATGTAAGAGTATTATTGGCTGTAAAAAGGGGCAATTATGAATAAAATTGTGTTACTTTACATTGCAATTGATGATATTTTATTCCCATCTTTCTAAGCACTCTAATACTGTGGACAAAAGGTGAACTAGCAATGTTTGCTGACCAATAAAATGTAGGTTATTTTTCATATTTAGGCAACAAAAAATCCAGAGCACACAATCGTGTACTACTGTAATTTATAATAATATGAAAAAAAACTAGTGACTCAGTTTGGGAACTTGTGTGGAAATTATCTTAATTACTGTACAACAACTTCTTATTTTTTAAATTTTTTTTTCCTTAAAAGAGACCATGCCCGCACCAGAAAAATTCTGTGTCGTGGAGGTCTTAACAAACATACAAGAAACTGATACAAAGGACACCCAGACCCGGAACAACAATTTGTTGATCACACAAAATGTCCCATGGCGGTTTCAACCCTCAGCGTAGTAGAGAGCGGCGTGGTTATCACTTTAACCACTAGGCTAACCGTGAAGTTAACATTGATTGTTTGCTATTATATTGTATATTTTGTGCTTTAAAGTATTTTATTTTTATGTATCATTTTCTGGATACCTTGTGTGTCAAATACACGTATTTTAATAATAATTGTATTCTGTGGCAATTAATACACTATTATCATTCCATTATTATGCGACGGAATCCACGCTTTTTATTGTTATGATTAATAGAATGAGGGTGATTAATAGAAAGACTTTAAAATTAATTCCTGGGAAATACACAGAAAGAAGATAATACTCAGCTTGAGAACGGAAAAAGAGCCTAATACAGATAACAAATCCAAAGCAGGATTGATGCATATGATAACTGACTTATCGAAATCTATTGGTTTGAAAATTATTACAACTGATTAAGTGGACATGTGGAGGTATCTATATTCCTTGTAGTTAAGAAAATCAGGCATAATAGTTGATTAATAAAGAAAAAATATCATGAAATATAAATAATTCCTTGAGGAAAAGCATATTCAAAATTAAATCATGATGTAATAATAGTGTGGATATAATTTATCTGTAATATATGTATACAAAGAATATTTAGGTACATACGAGTATATCAGCAGTTTGCTTAACCACAGTACAGGTTTTGCCTAATTTGAAGGCAGACGGCCGTATATAAAAGTTTAAACACATCATTTTCACGCATAGCCGGTACTACTATTTCTGTAATTATTTATACAAAAAAAAAAACAAAAAAGCATTTGCTACAAAGTCACTTCATCATCATGAACAGTCTTTAGTAGCCCACTGCTGGCCTCTCCCTAGGAAGAAATTTAGCTTATACAAGACACTATACCACGCTGGCCAAACGGACAGGATTTGTGTCAAGTTTTCTTTTTATTTGCATAGCTATTGTCCTACAAAGTTTACTCTGTCAGTCGCCTCTTAGGATACCCTCGGGATGAACAGGGCTTTAGACACTCTGTAGTGTTAATCTGTTACCACACGAAGCGCACGGCTTTTGAGTGACTAACACTTACTCGGTGAAAAGATGCAAAAAAATCTCTAGCAATGGGTTTTTGAAGCCGTGATATTCTAATGAGCTGTCTGTACATATGTCGGCACCGTGTATCGATATACGTGAATGGTCTACAGAAACTTATTGAGTTGATAGGCTGATTAGTCCAAAGTTACTGTTATGAAAGAGCGTGGCTTTCTGATACAGATATTTTATTCATTATTATATTCTCGGTAACAAAAAAAATAGCAACATGTCCTCTCTAACTACTTTTTCTTTAAAGTAGACATATGCCAGACTCACTAACGATTCTTTTTAATTTCCAAAATATCACAAATAGGTACGGAACATGTACACAATGTGTAAAAATATTATTATTAATACGGTATTAAAAGAATATCACTCGAAGGAATTACGTGTATATAATATTGACACGTAATTCACTCAATTGATATCTTTGATAAATATTTACTATAAATAAGGCATTATTAGGGTAATTATGCATTCACTTCAGTAACTTCACATATTCTGAAACTGTATCTCAAAGGCCATGAAACTTTTAGTAGTGTTGGCTGCCGTAACGGCTTGTGAGTACGCAACATGTTTAATATTTACTAAATCATTGTACACGCTTTTATTAGCTTCATCTGTCTATTTGTTTGTTTTGTAACCGACTTTTGTAAGCATGTTTTTTAGTTTTTGTGAACTATATTTATCGACTATTATTGTTTCGAAAAAAAAATAGTACAACTTATAATTCTTCTTCATAATTTAACAGTATGCGCTGGTAGCGCAATCCCCGTCGTTCCTCGAGATAACAGTCACTATGTGGAGGGTGAAAGCCGCTACATCTGGATGCCTGATGGTGAAGGAAATCCTCAATTAGTAGACTTACACAAACCGGCACAAGACGATTTGGTTCAGGCTAGGAGTGGTGCCAACAACGCATACTGGCTTTTTACAAGGTAACCTCCTGATTACACAGTGACAATTTGTAATTATTTTAATATCCTGCCTACCCATCATTTAAAGCTGATTATATAAATACTCTGGTTACCCACGGGCGAGCTCTGCTCAACCTGATACTTCGGTCTTGCAGAAAAGAAATCCGTAACTATGGGTTAAGAAATTCATTCGTTGTTTTCACCGAATGAGTAAGGCTACAGAAGCCAAAACTCTGCCATTTTCTAAATCTAGAGAGTGGGAGGGCTTAAAAGGTCGCTTTGAGCCTACTTGTGACGCCTAAGTTGCAAATATTTAAGAGCGTGTTACTATTAAAAAAAATCACTCAAATTCAAAGTATCGAAACTGTAAAAGTACTGACTTTTTATTATTTTATCTTGACAAAGCGTGCCATATTTTAGGGACGTATAATATCCGACACGTCGCAACTAAATTGCGACATAAATGTTTAGTAAACCCAAAATCGTTATGGATAAATTTATTCAAATGAGTATATAAAAATTAAATGAAAAATAAAACGCGAAAAAAATTTACCATACAAACGACATATCACATATGTCTCCAAAATATAACAGATTTGGTATTCTCGATCTTTTTACAGTTTTACGCATGCCATCAAACGTTACCGAAAGATTTGTCTCCCTGTAAAACTCTAGTGTCAGTTGCAGCGCATAACAACAGTTCTATTATGAAGTATATAACTGAAGTTCTTAGATACCAACATATGTAATTAGTCAATTGGGTGAGTGAAGTATTGACGATATTTACTTACATAATTATTGTTTTTATTTCAGGCGAAACCGTAACAACCACCAGGTACTTACCCATGGAAATATAAACTCTGTGAGGCAATCTAACTACATGAATAATCGTCCTCTGAAAGTTATAGTTCACGGATTTATAAGCAGTGGAAACTCTGACATAAATCCTTTGCTCACTGCTGCTTTCCTCGATAATCAAGATTGTAATGTCATTGTGGTGGATTGGAGCAGAGGCGCTAGACCCACATATACTTCTGCGGTCAGAATTGTTCCAAGTGTAGGACAGTTTCTTGGAAATTTCCTCGTATGGTTAATTGCCAATGCTGGTGGTAACTGGAACAACGTCCACTTGGTTGGCTTCAGTTTGGGCGCTCACGTAGTTGGTAATGCCGGCCGTACTGCAAACCGTCGGGCATCCCGTATAACAGGTGATTTTATTATTTATTTTATTCCAGTAGCTTATTTATTTCTGAGTTTTCATTACATTTTTTCGACATTGTTATTTATTTTCAGGACTAGACCCTGCTGGTCCCCAATGGGGATTGAATGCGGTTGCTCTGAATCGAAATGATGGTCAATATGTTGAGGCGATTCATACAAATGGTGGACGTTACGGAATCTTCGACCGGAGCGCCGACGCTGACTTTTACCCCAATGGAGGAAGGAGTCAGCCTGGATGCTGGACTAACGTCTGTTCCCATGGTCGTGCATTTGAATTATTCGCTTCAACTATTCGTAACAACCACCTCAATGGCAGGGGATGTGCTAATCTAGGTCAGGTTTCAAATCCAAACCAATGCACTGGCGCCACTCTGAGGATGGGTAACGCAGTTGTGAACAAGAGAGGGTACGTAAAATTCTCGAAGTGTGTAAGAATCCCAAAATACTTACCTAAATTTTACTCTTTTTAAATGACTACAACTGTAACAGTATTTTTTTATTTAATTTAATGTAGTAAGTACTCGTACATACTATTTTTTGTATAACAACTTTCCTTAGTATTTAATGTGTAGTATGTAGAATAGTGAAAATTATTTAACAGCTTATTTTTACATTTACCTAAAAATTAAAAATCATGAAAATCAGTAAATTTCGGTGGAGTGTAATTAAAAAAAACTACGACACGATATAAAAAACTATTATTCTCATATTTACAGATCTGGAATCTTCGCGCTTACAACCCGCAACTCAGCTCCATTTTAAAAACTTGATTGATGTTAGATTAAGAAATACAAACCATTTGATGTTATAATATGTTTGTTTTATTTTATTAAGCTATTATTTATTTATATCGAAAAATAATATCATGAAACGAAATTGGTTTTTAATGTATTACTGTAGTAATGCATATGATAGTAATTATATTTTACACCCTCCACCAATATGACACATACACACACAGACACACATGAATACACGTAATAGTGTGTGCACGTAAATACCTGGCCATGTGCGTAAGTTGCCGGTAAATACTGTGTCCGAATGATCTATTGTATTTCAACATTGATTTTACATCGAGAAAGACCAACACTCTATCTTACTTTCATATGAAAACAGGATATTTTGTTGTATGGAGTTCTACATACAAGTTAGAGGTACTTGCCTATTCACACCACCACTCCACTCTATTCACAGTTCGTGGTGGCACCTTTGAATAAACAAGCTCACGACCTCTGTAACCCGGAAAATCTAGAGACTGAGTTCACTCATGTTAAAGAGTGAATATTGCTAAAGACGGTGTACAACTATTTAAATATTCTCTGAATTTCCCTACTTGTGGGAATATCGGTACATTTACACATGTTTAAACACATCCAACCTTACATTTGTTGTACGTAATTGTGGCTTGATTAATGATAAATGATAGATAAATTAAAGATTTAAAAACACTTGGCACAAAAAACCTACTGAAGTAACAAATGAAGGCTAATTATTTACGACAACACATGTAATATAAAATATTGGTAGTTAAGTATCTCACTTGTAATATTTTATAAAACAAGGTTCGTCGCGTCGGGGACCTGTTAATTTATTCTTTTTTTATGTATTAAGTGATTCGGTCTCCTTTTTAATACAAAATATTACTAATTAAGTATTTAAACATTAAATTGTTTACTTTTTATGAGTTCTTGTGCTGTTAGTTATTCAATACTTAATTAATTTTTTATTATATTTTTTACAGTAAACACAAAATAATAGGTACACGGTACTATTTTTTTAGTAATGCAAATAAGATATCTTCTGGTTGGTTACTCTGATGTATTCAAATCGGTGCATCCATTTAGGAGTTATGATGCAGACATACAGACAGACATAGAGGGCAAATCAATAACAGCCCTCGTGTTGCGTCGAGGTTTAAAAATGTTATATTTTGATGTATGTGATTATTATTTAAGATAGTATACTTTATTTTAAGCGACTGTAAGTTGTCCTCTCATTTTTTATTTTACTTAAGTGTGCTAGGTACATGTTTCCTACACTAATTATTATAGGTATTTATGTATGAGCCTCAGGTAATATTCCCTTAAGGTTTTACTCTTGTTTTATTTTATTGAATTGATTTTATTAAATTTACGGGGACAGACCCGTACTTCACCTAAGTTTTTCACCTGAATAGGGTCTCGTGCACCACTTGTTGATGTTACTGTACAATCTGACTTAGATTACTGTAAGTACGGTTTAAAAATCTGAAGTATTATTATTTTATATTAGTGAATTTGTATGTAACCGAAAGGACACTTACCGTAAGTGCACTAGTTCAAAGTCTCTCAACATGCAATGAAAAGGGTTACGCTCAGCGTTTCTCTAGGGTATCGTAACAGGAATGACGTGATTCGACAGAGAATCAAGGTTATTGACATAGCCCACAGGATTAGCGAGCTGAGGTGGCAGTGACCTGGCCATTTTAGTCGCAAAACCGATAACCGTTGGGGCAAAGGTGTTCTTGAGTGGAGAACGCGTCTCGGCAAACGTAGTGTAGAACGTAGACAGGTCAAGTGGAGTGATGATCTGCGTAAAATGGCTGGCAGGAACTGGATACGAGAAGTTGAGGAACAAAACAAGTGGCGTGCAATTGGAGAGGCCAAGCAATGGACTCCGACAGGCTGACGATGATTACTAAAACTATTTCAGTTAAAGTTATTAATCCTTGCAAGTGTATTACATAGATACAGTGGACTCCCGGTAGTTCGGCAAACGTTTTGCAGGGCAGTGTCGGACTATCGAATTTGTCGGATTATAGAGTACTACCTAAGACCCCCTATAGTCCGGATTTTTTTATGAAAGAGTACCTTGTAATCCGACAAATTATAAACAAATGATAAAATTCTATATATTGTCTTTTGGGCTTGTGACGACATTACTAGTTATGTATACCTAATGCACAATGAATAAACGCTGAACTGCACCGCTATCACACGTAGTCAAATTCAAACTAAGCAATCGGAATTGAAACAATACCTACGCGTCGAGCACTAGTTGTAACCTGTTCAATCATGCACGATCTACAGTAGCGAAAATTGTTTGAGTGATGTCGGATTACAAGAGGGTTCGGATTAGCCAAGGGCCGGATTACCGAGGGTTTACTGTAGTATAATGTTAGTATGTAAATATATTAATAGATATTTTAAATATTCACATATTAATAAATAAATGATGATATCGTCACACATCTCACACACGATCGTCTGATTCAAAATTAGGTAAAACTTATACTATAGTAACAAGACTGCTGCTAAACATACTTATTATATATATTTATAAATATTCATCATAATAGTGTTCATCATAGAAAGATGAGTGAGCAGTTAATATGGCGACCACCGTTCTTGGATTCTATTCATGCTTTTCATCAGGCATAATAGAGTCACTTTGGTAGGTTACCACATAACAAAAAACAATTCTTTCTGGATGTAATCAAACCGATGACCTGTGGTTTAGGAGTCAGGATCACTAAACGCTAGACCTACGGGCCCTTTAATGAGGATTAATGAAAGTTAACCTAACTTTTTAAATACCTCATATTCGTATTAAGGTTGTCTGGAAGTGAACGCCGTGAGCGATAAGTCACCGATTGCTAAGCCTACATATTACGTATAATGATCTTCTTATTATGTGTTAAGTGTGCACAATGAATATCATAAATAAAATATATATTGTCCTTCATTTCTTGACTGTACCTTTCATCGGTTTGGGCACAGGACTAGCCCCCATAAACTCAGAACCTAGGTAAAGCTCGGTCTATTCCCAAACTTACGTACATTTTCGAAGTGCACGCAACCGTACCTTAATACACTTGTTACATAACTAAAAAAAATTCAACGCATCGACATTATTAAGGATTGTGCTGTAGGTTCTAGTAATGCATCTAAAGAAACACAATGTCATGCATATGACGTGTATCACGTCAGCTTTTGATAATCAACTGCTTCTCGTTAGAAAGGAGGTTTTGCTCAACTATACTACGTGGCTCTGACAGATTGGTATATTGGTTGGTTTCAAGTTTCCTTCTTTTTCAGTGATATTACTCTATTCTATTTAATACGTATCATATTAATTATATAATTATTGTATATTCATATGTAATATTTTATAACAATATTAACAACATTTTATTAAAAAGTACATGTAGTAAATATTTTAAACATTTAACTTTACTCCTGGACCTTCTGTTAGCTTGCAAACCCTTAGGAGACATCTCATCGTGGTTGTTGTAAGTCCTATGTGTAATTTTAATCTAACGCTTCATTATTCACTTAGCAGCAGCTCGCAAAGTGATAAGCGTCCTTCATCTTTAAAATAATCAATTCCGTAAAGACTTAACCGTACGTGCGTTTGACTTAATGTGTGACTTAACCGTTGCGTAGAAAGCATAGACTGTCTCATCTACCCGTAATTGCACTCAGACTGGTGTGACGAGCACGTCTATGATACATCAAAGTACCTTAAACTCTAACTGCAGATCTGTTCCTTAGCTTCCGTAGGACAAGACTATAGTAAATAAACTATCAATGACGTAAATTGATCTTAAGATGATCGGCAGCGATACAGCAACTCAGACTGCATACGACTATAGAGATTTTACGACGTTTTTTTGCTTTGAATATCTCAATTTCCAGCGTGTGTAGCGCTTTGTTCTTCCTAAAGCTACAGTATTGGCAGATTCCCTCCCAAGAAGCTGCTCTTGTTGCGATTTCGAGACGTTGAAACCAGTTTCATAGACTGCGATTATTATATTGAGGCATATGAAACTTTGGTGACAATACGACGAAGTACCAAGAATTTATGGTTACATAGCTTTACCATACATTATTTTGGTATTTTTCTTACAATAAAAAGGTTTAGGTTAGGAATTTCAATAGTAATGACATTAACTTCACGTGTATAAATAAATTTAAGAATAAATGTCTAGTAAAATATACTTAAAAACTCACTAGTAATCGAAATTGTTTAATTATCAAACTGATACTATTGGCCTTTCCAGTGTTAATACATTGTCATTAGTCACAGCAGTCCAAAGATTTGATAAAATTGATGTACCTATAACTATTAATCACAATGTTAATTGTATGTAAAACAATGTTATTTTTCGCAGGTCACCACTACACCTGGCCTGTCTACGTCCTACACTACGTTTGGCAAGACGCATTCTTCACTCAAGAACACGTTTGCAATAACGGTTATCAGGATTACGGCTAATATGGCTAGCCCACTGCCACTTCAGCTCGCTAATCTTGTGAGCTATGTATGTCAATAACCTGGGTTCTCTATCGAATCACGTCATTCCTGATACAATCCCTTAGACAAACGCTGAACATAACCCTTTCCATTGCACGCTGAGCGACTTTGAATTTAGCGACCGGCATTACCGTAAGTAAACTTTTCGGCTATGTACAAATTCACTAATATAAAATAATAATATTTTAGATTTTTAAATCATACTTACAGTGAACTAAATCAGACTGTACAGTAACATCCTCAATTGGTGCACGAGACCCTATTCAGGGGAAAAATTTAAGTGAAGCACGGGTCTGTCCCCATAAATTTAATAAAATCAATTCAATAAACTAAGACAAGACTAAAACCTTAAGGTGATATTACTTGAGTCTTCGTCTGTAAGAAACACATAATACACTTATACAAAGTAAAACAAGATAAGACAATTTACAATCGTTTAAAGAAAAAGTCACTAAGTTAAACAATAGTTACATAAACCAAAGTATAACATTTTTATCGATCGACGCGGATTGCGTTACCAGCGCATACTGTTCGTTTCGAAGTTTCTGAAGTGAATGTATAATTACTCTAATAATATCTTATATTTATAGCAAATATTTATCAAATTTAAAAAAGTGAATTACATGTCAATATTATATATATGTAATTCCCTCGACATAGTGACTTATCTCAAGGGCAACAACAACGAGGATTGCGCTACCAGCGCATACTGTTGAATTAAGAAGAAGAATTATAAACTGTACTATTTTTATTTCGAAACAACAATAGCCGATAAATATAGTTTACAAAATCTAAAAAACATGCAACAAAATTGTTACTTAATGTTAATTTATTCCGTCTGTTTGATATCTCAGAGAAAAAATTTAGTTGGCTTAAAACGTAATCTATAATTATACTATCAAGCAAGACCATAATAATATTATTTGTGCCTGGAACTTTTTGTTGTTTAACAATTGTATTATTGGCTGTAAAAAGGAACAATTATAAATAAAATTGTGTTACTTTACATTACGATTGATGATATTTTATTCTTATCTTTCAAAGCACTTTGACACTGTGGACAAAAGGTGAACTAGCAATGTTTGCTGACCAATAAAATGTAGGGTGTTTTTATACTTAAGCATCAAATATCCAGAGCACACAATCGTGTACTTCAACGTGTACTACTGTTATTTATAATGATATGAAAAAAAAAAACTTGTGACTCAGTTTGGGAACCCGTGTTAAAATTATCTTAACTACTGCACAGCAACTTCATATTTATTACATTTTTTTCCTTAAAAGAGACAACGCCCGCACTAAGAAAATTCTGTGTCGCGGGGGACTTTACAAACGTATAAGAAACGAATACAAAGGACACCCAGGCTCAGAACAACAATTTGTTGGTCACACAAAATGTCCCATGGCGGGTTTCAACCCTCAGCGTAGTAGAGAGCGGCGTGGTTACCACTTTAACCACTAAGCCAACTGTGCAGATAAAATTATTTATTTGCTATTATATTGTATATTCTGTGTTTAAAAGTATTATTAGTAGTTAGTAGTTTTATGTATCATTTTCTGGATACTTTGTGTGTCAAATACACGTGTTTTAATGATGATGGTATTCTGTGGAAATTAATACATTATTATTATTCCATTATTATACGACGGAATTCACACTTTTTATTGTAATGAATAATAGAATGAGGGTGATTAATAGTAAGACTTTAAAATTAATGCCTGCAAAATACACGGAAAGAAATTAATACTCAACTTGAGAACAAAAAAGAGCCTAATACAGATAACAAATTTATTTATTTATTTATTTATTTATTTATTTATACATCATGCACTTTATGTACATAGGCGGACTTAATGCCTAAGGCATTCTCTACCAGTCAACCTTTGGGTGTGGCAGAGAAAATAGGAAGTAGGTGCGTTTCAGGTGTTGAAAAGAAGAAGTAGACATAACAAACTTTCATATACTAAAATTAATACAAATACATAAATACATACATATACATACTTAAGTTGATGTAAGTCTATATACATACATACACAAATAAATATCATAACAAGTATAAGATGATAATCATGTATTGGTTGATTCTACCAGCTGTTTCAGTAAATACTGCTTCACTTTTTTCTTAAAAGTAAAAGCGTTGCTAGCCATCCTGACTTCGAGGGGAAGCTCATTCCAGAGAAGAACGGACTGCACAAAGAAAGATGAGCCAACAAACTCAGATGTATGGGAGGGGCAACGAAGGAGAAGATTCTTAGAAGACCGAAGCTTTCTGTCGTGATTGCTACATAAGAGTTGGAAATAAGAGTTTAAATATGTTGGCGAAGATGGGTTATTAAGTAAAGAGAATAGAACAGTGAGCGCGCGTAATTTTCGGCGTAGACGAATTGGTAGCCAATTGAGCTGCGAACGGAAAGAGGATACATGGTCATATTTACGGAGATTATAAACAAATCGAATGCAGTTATTAAGAAGACGGTCTAATTTATCGAGAAGATCTGCATTCAGGTCGTAGCAGCACACATCACCATAGTCGATTAAGGGGAAGATAAGAGTTTGCACAAGCATAGTCTTGGTTTTTACGGGCAGGAAATTTCTCAGACGATTTAGAGCCCGAAGTGTTCCAGTAACCCTCCGGCACTGTTTTGCAACTTGTTCACGCCAGGTTAGTGTGCAATCGAGGTGTAAACCTAAATCTTTCACCGATCCACTCACAGGTATGATAGTCCCATTAAAAGTAATAGCCGGGAGAGTTTTAGTGTCTACTCTGTTCATCGACCGGTGACTTCCCACTACGATAGCTTGACATTTTGTGGGGTTCACAGATAAACCAAACCTTTGAGACCACGTGTTGATTCTTTCCAGATCGTGGTTGATCATTTGTATTGCACTCGAGATATCTTCCACTTTACTCTGTGAATAGAGCTGTAGGTCGTCGGCATACAGATGATACGCACAACGAAGTTCCAGGGACAGGAGGTTAATATACACAGAAAATAATATAGGAGAAAGAATGCCGCCTTGAGGAACACCAGAATCAAGATCACACCAGCTCGAGGAAGATCCATCGACATGAACAGATTGCTGGCGGCCCCGAAGATATGATGAGAACCAATCCAGTGCTTCAGGTGAGACCACAAGATAGGAAAGGATAGACAGGAGTATATTGTGATTAACTGTGTTGAAGGCATTAGAGAAGTCAATTAGTACCAAAACAGTAACTTCAGTGTCTTGCATACCTGCCTTGATATCACCAACCACTTTAAGAAGAGCAGAAGTAGTGCTATGACCAGGTCTGAAACCCGATTGAAACGGGCTCAATAGGTTGTTTTTGTAGACAAATTCAGAAAACTGTTTGTGCACACAGGATTCTAGGACCTTTGAGAGGAAAGGGAGGACGGATATTGGTCTGAAATGGTTGGGGTGTGTGGGATTTGGATTTTTAGGTAAAGGGATGACACAAGCTTTGCGCCACAGTGATGGGAAAATTCCAGAATATAATGAGTAGTTTATGATATGGGCGATTATAGGTAAAATGTGGTCAATAATTGTTACGATCATACGTCGGCTGATTTTATCACAACCAACAGCGTTGGATTTGATAGAGAATATGATCTTTTTGATCTCACCCGACGCAACCGGAGAAAATCGGAAGGGATTTATGTTAGGGCTATTTAAGCTTGTCAGGTAGTCAAGAGTGCGATACTCGGTTTGGGAATCCAAATGAGCAGATAGAGAAAAATGGTGGTTCAAATCCTCCAAACCAACCGTCCCCTGCAGACCACCCGACCGCTGCTTACCAATACCCAGAGTTCCAAGGAACCTCCAAATATTGGCGGGAGAAGAATGGGAGATGTTGTCAAAAATGTGTCGGCGTTTGGCGTTGCGTATCATCTGGTTGCAGCGATTCCTCGCGATTTTGTATAAAGTGCGCTTTGCCTCGGTACGGTCCCTTCTGAATTTGATAAAAGCTCTATCTCTTCGTCGCATAGCCAAAAGTACCTCTTTCGTCATCCAGGGAGCAGGTTGCCTCTTTACTTTAATACTTTTGATGGGTGCGTGGTTATCATATAGAGCGAGAAGTATGTGATTAAAGTTATGAAGCTTTTCATCTATGCTTATAACTGACGTTACTGCATCCCAATTCAGACAGGCAGCATCCCTAAGTAGCTTGTCCAGATCCATACGAGCAAAACAACGCATGCGCAAAATTCTTGGTTGGGGTTTAGGTGGTTTAAGGGCATAGGAGAGGAAGATTAGATCGTGATTGGAGAATGCCGGCGCATCAAGTTGACCATGGTTACGGACAAGCGTAGGGGCCGACACCAGTATTAAATCTAACCAAGTGTCCACCCCCAGGCTGTTATGATGAGTTGGCTGTAGAGGTAAAACATGCATACCGGTCGACTCAACAATCTGAAGGAGTTTGCAGGCACGTGAGGTAGGGTGGGTTAGGTCTGTATTGAAATCTCCCATGATGATGTGATGAGTGTATACAGACCCCAAGGATTCCAGCACTGTTTCCAGACTGGAGAAGTAATCTATCGAGGGAGGAGAATACACTGCCCCCAGGACCACCTTAATTCCTCTCACAAGGACCTCAAGAAATAAATATTCTACGGCAGCCGAAGAAGAAGAAGAGGGAGAAGAAGCCAGAATTTTAAAAGGAAGAGAACTGTGTATGTAAATGGCAACTCCACCGCCCCTCCTGGTGACTCGATCATTTCGAACAAGGATATAGCCAGTGAGAGGATAGAAAGCAGAAAGAAGATTAGGTTTGAGCCAACTCTCCGATATCAGGATGGCATGAACGTTGGTGCTACTAAAAGCCTCAGTCAAATCACTATAATGACTGGGTATGCTCTGTGCATTAAGGTGACATACATTAAGCAGGTGCTCTGACTGACGGTTGAATGTAAATTGTAAGCGTTCACCTAATGTCTCAGTTATAGAGGCAGAACTAACATCTACAGAGGATAAAGTAGACTCGTGAGCAGTATTGTCAGAATCATAATCATCAGTTATCATACGTATTAAATATAAGCAATAAAAATATACTACAAAATAGTAAATAAATATAAATGTAAAAAAATAAAAAAAAAAATTGGAATTATTTATACGATATCTCAAAATATGCAATACCTTACTATGTTGGCACGAAATTACTCCTCTGCACCACCCACCAGCTAACACAACACAAAATTTGATAATAACAACTAAAAAGAAAAATAAAAATACAAGTGAAATAAAACGTATCAAATAGTGATAGTGTAAACAGAAACATTAACAGGTTACGTTGTCCATTAACGCATTTCCGAACGCAACCCGTCATGCATATGTCACTTTACGGATGTCAAATATGATAAGTTAAATATGTTGTTGATGTTAAATAAACAATTAGACAAGGCCAAGTAGACACAAATAAAGTAAGACTATATTGTTTACCTGCCAGTTAGCCGACGAGCTACGTTCAGAAAAACGTACGTTAATGTGAATAAGTCCGATGTATTATATTTTGACTGGACTTTTCTTGTGCGGGCCAGACGACTTATTCTCTTTGCCACTTCTACCATGGTGCCCCCCTGCATGAAGAGCTTTTGGGTGCTTTGAAATCAGGTCCGACAGCTCCTCAACGGTAGTGATCTTACACCGGATGCCGGCAGCGACCATAACAACAATTGTGCCGTCATTAGTCCAACATGCACGAGTGCCGAAGTGATTCCGGGCCTTGGCAAATACTGTCTGTCTTGTTTTGGTGAGAAATTCACGAACAGAAACGGCGGAACCTTTAAGTGCAGATTTAGCCCTCCAGGCCGCCGACCGGAGTTGCAAGCTACGAAATCTCACCAAAATGGGCCGGTGATGATCTGTATCCGGTGTCCCTAACCTGTGACAGACAGTGAAGGACTCCGCAGTGCACGTTTTCAGTTGCAGCTTGTTATTGACTATGTCAAGTGCCACTCTGCCACAGTCTTCACCATCAGACTCCACCACCCCCATGAGTAGAAGTGCTTTACGACGATGCCTTGTCTCTATGGCATCAACAGCTTGAGTGCATTCTTTAATCTGCTTCCGTAACAGTCCCAACATGCTGTATATTAGTTCCCGAAAGGTTCGGAACTCCTCAGCAACTTTTGCAACCGTGTCCTTTGAGGTACTTGTACCTTGAAGCTGTGACTCCAGTTCCGCCATTCTTCTAGTGAAGGACTCCTCCAGAGATTTTTGAGCGGCTTCAATGTTCACCAACTGTGACATATTGTTGTGTAGTGTAGTGCTGGTAGGTGGTGGCTACAAATTGGTTAAGATCCACACATAAACTCCTACAAACAAGTGCAGTCCAATATTATGGTGTATTAAGCAAGAACTTGTAATAATTTTTAGGAAATGTAGATATTTTAAATTAAATACAATTAAGAGCAAATAATTTTCTGTGTGCACTTTTTGACACCTACCCTCAAAATCAAAACAGGATCAAACAAATCCAAAGCAGGATTGATGCATATGATAACTGACTTATCGAAATCTATTGGTTTGGAAATTATTACAACTGATTAAGTGGACATATGGAGGTATCTATATTCCTTGAGGTTAAGAAAGTCAGGCATAAAAGTTGATTAATAAAGAAAAAATATCATGAAATATAAATAATTTCTTGAGGAAAAGCATATTCAAAATTAAATTATGATGTAATAATAGTGTGGATATAATTTATCTGTAATATATGTATACAAAGAATATTTAGGTACATACGAGTATATCAGCAGTTTGCTTAACCAGGTTTTGCCTGATTTGAAGGCAGACGGACGTATATAAAAGTTTAAACACATCATTTTCACGCATAGCCTTTACTACTATTTCTGTAATTATTTATACAAAAAAAACAAAAAGCATTTGCGACAAAGCCACTTTAACATCATGAACAGTCTTTAGTAGCCCACTGCTGGCCTCTCCCTAGGAAGAAATTTAGCTTATACAAGACACTATACCACGCTGGCCAAACGGACAGGATTTGTGTCAAGTTTTCTTTTTATTTGCATAGCTATTGTCCTACAAAGTTTACTCTGTCAGTCGCCTCTTAGGATACCCACGGGATGAACAGGGCTTTAGACACTCTGTAGTGTTAATCTGTTACCACACGAAGCGCAAGGCTTTTGAGTGACTAACACTTACTCGGTGAAAAGATGCAAAAGAATTTCTAGCAATGGGTTATTGAAGCCGTGATATTCTATTGAGCTGTCTGTACGTGTGTGGGGACCATGTATCGGAATACGTGAACGGCCTACAGAAACTTATTGAGTTGATAGACTGAATAGTCCAAAGTTATTGTTATAAAAGACCGTGGTTTTCTGATACAAATATTTAATTAATTATTATATTCTCGGTACCGGAAAAAATGATACCATTTAAAGTGAACAAATGAACAAGTTTCATTTTAAATTAAACATATCAAGACTTGTGACAATTTCTAAACTGCCACGTGTCCACTCTAATTACTTTTACTTTGAAGTAGACATATGCTGGACTCATGAACGATTCTTTTCAATTTCCTTAATATTAAAAATAGGTACGGAACATGTACACAATGTGTAAAAATATTATTATTAATACGGTATTAAAAGAATTACTCCACGGAATTACGTGTATATAATATTGACACGTAATTCACTCAATTGATATCTTTGATAAATATTTACTATAAATAAGGCATTATTAGGGTAATTATGCATTCACTTCAGTAACTTCACATATTCTGAAACTGTATCTCAAAGGCCATGAAACTTTTAGTAGTGTTGGCTGCCGTAACGGCTTGTGAGTACGCAACATGTTTAATATTTACTAAATCATTGTACACGCTTTTATTAGCTTCATCTGTCTATTTGTTTGTTTTGTAACCGACTTTTGTAAGCATGTTTTTTAGTTTTTGTGAACTATATTTATCGACTATTATTGTTTCGAAAAAAAAATAGTACAACTTATAATTCTTCTTCATAATTTAACAGTATGCGCTGGTAGCGCAATCCCCGTCGTTCCTCGAGATAACAGTCACTATGTGGAGGGTGAAAGCCGCTACATCTGGATGCCTGATGGTGAAGGAAATCCTCAATTAGTAGACTTACACAAACCGGCACAAGACGATTTGGTTCAGGCTAGGAGTGGTGCCAACAACGCATACTGGCTTTTTACAAGGTAACCTCCTGATTACACAGTGACAATTTGTAATTATTTTAATATCCTGCCTACCCATCATTTAAAGCTGATTATATAAATACTCTGGTTACCCACGGGCGAGCTCTGCTCAACCTGATACTTCGGTCTTGCAGAAAAGAAATCCGTAACTATGGGTTAAGAAATTCATTCGTTGTTTTCACCGAATGAGTAAGGCTACAGAAGCCAAAACTCTGCCATTTTCTAAATCTAGGGAGTGGGAGGGCTTAAAAGGTCGCTTTGAGCCTACTTGTGACGCCTAAGTTGCAAATATTTAAGAGCGTGTTACTATTAAAAAAAATCACTCAAATTCAAAGTATCGAAACTGTAAAAGTACTGACTTTTTATTGTTTTATCTTGACAAAGCGTGCCATATTTTAGGGACGTATAATATCCGACACGTCGCAACTAAATTGCGACGTAAATGCTTTGCAAACCTAAAATCGTTATGCATAAATTTATTCAAATAAGTATATAAAAATTAAATGAAAAATAAAACACGAAAAAAATTTACCATACAAACGACATACCACATATGTCTCCAAAATATAATAGATTTGGTATTCTCGATCTTTTTACAGCTTTACGCATGCAATCAAACGCTACCGAAATTGCCAGCTTAGATTTATTTTTCTAGATTTGTTTCCCTGTAAAACTCTAGTGTCAGTTGCAGCGCATAACAACAGTTCGATTATGAAGTATATAATTGAAGTTCTTTGATACCAACATATGTAATTAGTCAATTGGGTGAGTGAAATATTGACGATATTTACTTACATAATTTTTGTTTATTTTTTCAGGCGAAACCGTAACAACCACCAGGTACTTACCCATGGAAATATAAACTCTGTAAGAGAATCTAACTACATGAATAATCGTCCTCTGAAAGTTATAGTTCATGGATTTATAAGCAGTGGAAACTCTGACATAAATCCTTTGCTCACTGCTGCTTTCCTCGATAATCAAGATTGTAATGTTATTGTGGTGGATTGGAGCAGAGGCGCTAGACCCACATACACTTCTGCGGTCAGAATTGTTCCAAGTGTAGGACAGTTTCTTGGAAATTTCCTCGTATGGTTAATTGCCAATGCTGGTGGTAACTGGAACAACGTCCACTTGGTTGGCTTCAGTTTGGGCGCTCACGTAGTTGGTAATGCCGGCCGTACTGCCAACCGTCGGGCATCCCGTATAACAGGTGATTTTATTATTTATTTTATTCCAGTACTTTATTTATTTCTGAATTTTCATTACATTATTTCGACATTTTTATTTATTTTCAGGACTAGACCCTGCCGGTCCCCAATAGGGATTGAATGCAGTGGCTCTGAATCGAAATGATGGTCAATATGTTGAGGCGATTCATACAAATGGTGGACGTTACGGAATCTTCGACCGGAGCGCCGACGCTGACTTTTACCCCAATGGAGGAAGGAGTCAGCCTGGATGCTGGACTAACGTCTGTTCTCATGGTCGTGCATTTGAATTATTCGCTTCAACTATTCGTAACAACCACCTCAATGGCAGGGGATGTGCTAATCTAGGTCAAGTTTCAAATCCAAACCAATGCACAGGCGCCACTCTGAGGATGGGTAACGCAGTTGTGAACAAGAGAGGGTACGTAAAATTCTCGAAGTGTGTAAAAATACCAAAATGCTTACCTAAATTTTACTCTTTTCAAATGACTACTATAACAGTATTTTTTTATTTAATTTAATTTAGTAAGTACTCGTACATACAATTTTTTGTATAACTATTTTCCTTAGTATTTTATATAGTGTGTAGTATGTAGAATAGTGAAAATTACTTAACAACTTATTTTTACATCTACCTAAAAAGTAAAAATCATGAAAATCAGTAAATTTCGGTGGAATGTGATTAAAATAAACCGTGACACGAGATAAAAAACTATTATTCTCATATTTACAGATCTGGAATCTTCGCGCTTACAACCCGCAACTCAGCTCCATTTTAAAAACTTGATTGATGTTAGATTAAGAAATACAAACCATTTGACGTTAGGTATAATATGTTTGTTTTATTTTATTAAGTTATTATTTACGTATATCGAAAAATAATGTCATGAAACGAAATTGGTTTTTAATGTATTACTGTAGTAATCCATATGATAGTAATTTTATTTTACACCCTTCACCAATATGACACATATACACACAGGCACACATGAATACACGTACCAGTGTGTGCACGTAAATACCTAGCCATGTGCGTAGGTTTCCCGTAAAAACTCTGTTCGAATGATCTATTATGTTTCAACATTGACTTTACATCGAGAAAGATCAACACTCTATCTTACTTTCATATGAAAACAGGATATTTTGTCGTATGAAGTTCAACTTTGTGATGGTCCTCCCTTGAAACCTAGTGCAAGTATAGTAATTGTTCGGTTATTTAATGAGGTATTATTTTACAAGCCAGCACCCTCCAATGTGGAGGGAGGTCTGACGCTCCTCCAGAATCCATATTAGACTGCAGAACTCGATACCAGACTGGACATTCTCCCACTGGTATATAACGATCCAAATAAATAATAAGAAACCGCTACAAGAGGGAATCAGAATGAGAGATTATGAAATGAAGTCAGCTGAAGTCAAAACAGATGTCGCACTTGATGCGGATGTGTCCCGCGCCCAGGCATTTGAAACACCTCATCAGTCTCGCCGCCAGAACTGTGACTTTGGCGTTTATGAAACCGATGAGTATCTTCTGATATATGGGACAACTTACAAACACTACATCAAGTCCCTCTGAACCAGGGCGGATGGTACCAAACCTGATGTTATACACGTTGCATTCAATCCTCTCTCGAACTGCAACGCAGACATCCTCGACCGTTACTGAGTCATCCAGGCCTGAAATGCGCAGTGCCGCACACTTTGTAAGCCTGGCGATCTTGACACCATCCGTGGGTGCAAACATATTTCGCAGTTTCTTGGCAAACGAATCTGCTGTCTTTGCGCCTTCAGCCCCGGGGAACTCCAGGACTCGAGCTTTCGTTGGGCGAGGCACAACATGACCTCTACCGTTCCGAAATCAGTAGCGAGACTATCCTGAGCCTTCTTGAATAAAGTCGCATAGGATAGTCCGCCACTTGCCGCCTCCGGCGATGTCGTAACCACTATAGCCGTGGTTTTTAGCGGCTTTAGCTTCCATGGCTGCTTGATGGCAATTGCCACCGATAGCGACTGCGGGGTAGGAGCTGCTTTCTGAGCAGCTTCTTTACCCCGCTTTCGGGACTTCTTCTTAGCCCCTCCGACCACTTGCTAACCGTCATTCGAGGCGGCAGATGTGGAAGGACCAGGTGTAGGTGTAGGAGTGGGGAGCGGAGGAAATTTTGCTTCACTCCTTACCGCCGTTTTATGCCCTAGGACCGGTGCAGCCGTCTTGGTTGCTGCCTTGGCCGCCTGTTGCGTCCTCGTGGTAACAGCAGGTGCAGGTGCAGACACTGACAAGTATACGATTTGCGGCCACTCGCGACAGACAGTGAAGTTGAAGCTGATGAGGTCTTTCGCCTGTCTGCAGCGAGTGGTGGCCGCACAACAGGGGGGCAGTCTCGCTTCCAGGCTTGCGAGACGTCCCTCCAGCATATGCCACACTGCGTCCAAAACTTGGTGCAAGTGTGCATCACTGACGTCACTGGAACTGGTAGTGGAGGCAGGTTGCTTCGAAGCCATGTCCTGCAGTATTGGAATTGCCACCTGCCCCGTCAGACATTCGTTAGATGCCTGAAGGCGAGCTTCATCCCCAACGAGGGTCTCAACAACCATAGCAATGGCAGAGGAGGAGTCCTTAAGAGCCCTCACGTAAGAGCTCTTAAGGTTCCGAGATTTGGTAGCCACTATTTGGATGATGGCCACCCCGGCATTTACTGTCTCCTGCAAAGACACCATTGTTTGGGAGACAGAACTCCCTTCCACCAGCTCTCGAATCTTCTGCAGGAGATCTGCAATCTCCTCCTCTGCTGCACTTTCGCCCTCCGCTCTAATCCGCCTATAGGTTTCTGCCTTAGAAAAGACAGAACCAGATGGAGCCGAGGTCGATGTTCGCGACCTACCTCTACGGCTTCTGCCCACTTTAGGAGGCAGTATTTCTTGAGACGTGTCACTCGCCTCATCCCTGGAGTGTTCATGTTTCCTGCTTTCGCAAGGCTTCTTCTCTGTGGACTCCAGTACGTCCATATTCGTTCTGGAGCTACCATCATCCGACGGAATAGCGGATTTAGAACGCAATCGTTGCGAAGTTCTTCGGCTACCGAGCCCCACCGAGATAGGCGTTCCCACCAATACATCCTCCCCGTTTGAAGAGTGGTTGTCCGCTCTTATACCTTGCTCCATTCTATTCTTTTCTCCTTCTTTCTTTCTATGGTTTGGTTTTTGTCATTTAAATTTTCCATGCTTAATCCCACGATTGGGGGAGAAATAGTGGTCGACCCGGGCAGAGATCCCCCAATACTCGGACAAGCATACATTTATGCCCAACCGAGGGGTCCGCAGGTGCCTCGGCTGGATGTGCGCTTGCGACTGAACTACCCATCAGCCATGCATCCCCTGGTCACGCACCAGAACACGGGATTCTGGGTTATTTTTTTATAGAGGTTTTTTTTCCTCGCAGTCCGGGCGATTAAGCCAAGACCCTCATCCCCGATAGAAGTCACGAGACATAACCACAATGTTACTTTCGGGACTACGATATGCCGACGGTGGCAGGGAGACAACATCTCCTGATACCTGCTCGGTGGCAGTATAAGTACACACCGAGCCCGTCCTTCGTATCTACCGCTGAAAGCGGAGGAACTCCGACCCGAGGAAGGGTCCCACCTTGGTGAATTTTTAACGAAGTTTTCCTCCTCATTGCTCCAAAGAGCGAAGAGCCAACAGAGGATCCGACAGACACACCCGCTTTGTGGGACCAAGCCTCTACTGAATGGCCGAAGAGAACGGCCTCCTCTTCGAGCTAGAATAGTAGCCGTTGGCTGTGATGCCAACGTTACCAGGGTGCACCACGTGGAGGTTTTCTAGCCCAGCACCCCGATATCAATGTACCTCAAGCCGCCATAAGATTAGGTGGCGCAGCCTTAGGTAGACCGAATACCAGTACCATTTGTAAAAGAATTGACGGACAATGTGGAATAGTATTAAAAGTATTCCATTAAGACTGTGTACAGTCCGTACTTCAAGGTAGTCGAGTGCTTAAGAACACTTAAGGTTTTGATATCGCTGCAAGCACCCGAGGTAAACTAAGTAAATTGCAGGCGTGGTAGTTCCTACGTCGGTCAGACAAAACGCACAATAGCGGAACGGATAAACGTGCATTTCGCGCATGTGAAAAAGTTTCTGCCGTATGTTCATTTAGGAAACCTGTAAAAATTATTATTTTTGCCCAAGATAGGCTTTCTCTTTAAGATGAACCTTAAACATGTTTTTAAATTTTTTGAGGTTATGTTGTTGTTAAATAATTTGAGAATTGATTCTGAACAGTTATAAAAACTGTTTTGTTATGTAATATATTTTTCTGCGATGGTTTCATAAATATATATCAATAATTACATTGTATTTAAGTCAAATCTTATCACACTCCTTTACCACACGTTACCTTAAATCACGGTTCACCTTTTTACACAACCCACATCCCGGGTTATTGTGATTTTCAGTTAACCTGAAACTAAAAATGCCTTAGCATTACCAAAGTTCTCGAGTACTCCTTTTTTGTATAAACAGTTGTGGCCCGCTCTAATAGTCGCAATAAGGTGTGCACAAACACTAATTGTTTTCAAGAGATAGGTAAAAGAGCATTACCTGGGAGAAATAAATGTGCCTTAGCCAGCTTTTTCGTTTTTTTTTGAGCAATGAGGTGATATTATTTTATTTAAGTATGTGATTAATACTTCTTTATCTTACCTGTACTTTGTTTATGTTTATTTAATAATATATCATGTATTAATATCACTATATACTACATTACACTACTTTGATTTCCCTTTTATTTTGATTTACACTTTTCCCAATCATATTTTCTGTGCCTGTTTCGGTGCCTGTAAGATATTGCCTCCGAGCTATAAGTCTGCCACTTGTACCTGGTGTACAACAATATTATTACTATTATTCCTTTATTAATATTAGTAAATAAATCACAAAAAGAAATTAATAACACTTGCTTTTACTAGTGGCTATGTAAACTACAAAGTTTGATACGTCAGAAAAAATGGAAACATGAACTATAGTTACAAAATAATTTTGTTTTACATAGTGTTATCTAGTAGAGTTAAAAACAATCCTGTTTAATCATCATCACAGTATCCGTATGGTGATGAATTAAGACTACTGGGTGTGTCACCTCTATTCACCCCACGGGTGTCGTAAGAGGCTACTAAAGGAATAAACTACACAGAACAATAACTGCAAAAAGGGAAAACTTGATATAAATCCTATACCAAACCGTGGGGCCAAACCCGTTGATGTGGCGACATAGCCACCTCTAAACGTAGATGTCCACATCAAAATATCAAATAGTCATTTACTTTGACGAGTTCATAAGTTCTAGTGGTGGAAATGAATAAATATAACTAATTTCTTAAAGAATAGCGAAACAACATTTTATACTAAACATTATAAAACTACGCCTTACAACTTAGTGACTAGCTGCATTGAATTTTCTTCAGTTTTGTACATATGAAACGTTCAAGTTCAAGTGTTCCATCGAAAAGTTCAAGTGAGATAACCATGTCTAACTACACATTAATTATTAACGGCAAAACAATCAAATTATTGGACGAAAATAATATTAAAAAGTAAATTCGTAGCTCACCCTGGATAAAAGAAGATATTGAAAGACTGATTGACTAGGTCTAGAAACATAAAATTTTGTACAAATGTTCCTTAGGTTACGGATTAAGGATTATTCAAATGTTCACGAATAACGATTCATTAAACTTGTTCCGAATAAATAATGAACTTATTTATTTCATTTTATTTTTAAAATGGGAGTTGAAAAGAAGGATGCCACTGGATTTATTATGGACTTTTTTTTTTTTTTTTTTTTTTTTTTAACGTGTGGAAACCCCCGCGGGCCGTCACCCCACCGGGGTTTACGGCGGGGCGGTGTGTCGGAATCGGACCGACTAAAACCACACGGTGTGCCACTCTGCGCCTGAGAGAGGAAGGATCCGGGAACAGCTGTTATTACGACATCCTAATCCCTCCTAGCGCCTGCCCGCTACCACGGGCACCATCTGCGGATGAACTCTCTATTTTAGGCGACGTGCGGCACACGCGGACGTCGCCTCCTCGCGGCTGGCCACTATAGCGGATGGAGGGGAAAACCCGTCCCGTCCATCCGCGGCCACACTCAAGGCGGCATGAGGCGCTGGTATGCGCGCCTCCGCCGCCCGGCTCGCCGACGGCGAATTGGGTACGAGTGGATATCGTCCTCCCGGGCCCTCTCCGCCGCCTCCTTCCGCGAAATTACGTCTTCGCAGAAGGTTGCGACCGCGGTAAAACAACTGTCGCTACCGACCATGGAGCGTATGACGACCGGTAGCGAGAGATCTCCTCCAATAACTGCAGTGAGGACCCCACGCTGCGCCGCCCAAGCGGAACAAACCGCTAGCGTGTGCTGAGCCGAGTCCTCACTGCAGTCGCAGTGGTGACAGGCGGGACTTAATTCCCTCCTGGCGACCGAGTGCAGATACTTCCCGAAGCAACCGTGCCCGGAAAGGACCTGCGTCAGTCGGAAGGAAAGGGTCCCGTGCTGCCGCCCTGCCCACTCGGCGATGACCGGCTGGAGAGCCTCCACGGCGGCAAAACCAGCACGTGGAGCCTCCAGCCGGGACGACCAACGAGCCATCGTGGCTCGACGAGCGGCCTCTCGCCACTCGCGTATCTCTTCGGGCGGGGGCCGTATGCCGCTACCCGCCCGGAAGTCAGCCGTCCGCCGATAAACTTCGGCGAGCACTTCCGCCTCCAAATCCCACGGGGGAGTTCCGGCCAAGGCGCACGCCGCCTCCGTCGATACGGTGCGGTAACCGCGTATGGCTCTAACCGCCAATATCCTCTGAGGGCGCCAGAGGCGAGCCCTATTCTGGGCGGTCAGAGCCGCCGCCCACACCGGTGCACCATACAGCGCCATTGAACGGACAACCCCCGTGTATAGCCGTCTCGTCGCGACGCTAGCTCCACCCAGATTGGGCAAAAGTCGCCCAAGGGCAGAAGCAGCGCCGACCAGCTTTGGAGAAAGCTGTCGGAAGTGCTCGTCGAAGAGCCACCTGCCGTCGAGGATCAGGCCCAGATACTTCACCTGGGCCTGAACTGGTACGAGGACCGAATTGACCACGATGGAGGCGCCGGGGGGTGGACCACGACGGGGCCCATGGAACAAAAGGGCCTCCGTCTTGCCCAGGGCCACCTGCAAACCCAGCGCCTCAATTCGCCCCACCACCAGTGAGACACCCGTGGTAGCCAGGCGCGCCGCCTCTTGAAAGTTCATCCCCCGGGCCGTTACCAATGTGTCATCTGCGTAACAAAGTACGCCCAGCCCGGGGGGAAGACGACCTCGAAGGGCCCAGTCGTATCCCATGTTCCACAGGAGTGGTCCGAGGACAGACCCCTGCGGAACACCGCACGACATGAGCCGCCGCCTTAGAACACCGTCTCGGTCCTCGTACATGACGGTACGCTCCTCAAGATAGTCTGCCACAAGCCGCCTCAGGTACTTTGGCACCCCGTGGTAGTGGAGTGCTTCCCTGATGCAGCTAAATGGCAGACTATTGAATGCGTTGGCGATGTCCAACGACACCGCCAACAGCACGCCGCCACAGCTCACCGCCTCTTCGGTAACGGCCCTCAGGCGCAGCACGGCATCGACCGTCGAACGCCCCGCCCGAAAACCAAATTGGGCGTCCGACAGATCGGGGCCCACCTTGCGGAGGTGCCGGACGATGCGGGCAGAGAGTATCCTCTCAAACAGTTTACCCGCCTCGTCCAGCAACACGATGGGCCTATAGGCCGCCACCGATTCGGCTGGCCGTCCCGGCTTCTTCAATAGGACCAGCTTCCCGCTTTTCCAGCACTCAGGGAAGCGTCCGGACGCCAAGCTAGCGTTCAGGACCTCCCTGAGGCGGTCCGACATGTGTTCGAGGGCTCGGGCCAGCACTCGGGCAGGTATCCCGTCCGGCCCGGGGGCGGTGTTCTTAGAGCGAATCCGTAGAACAACCGCCCCTACCTCCGATTCCCTGACGGGCGGAACATCGTCCTCGTTCCCCCCGTCGTCTCCGACCATGAAGGCCATCGACGGGGGTGTGTGATCCACCCGCTGCGGGAAAAGGCCCTCGACCACTTCCCGCAGGAAGCTGGGCTGGAGTGTCTCTGTAAGGGGGGGGCCCGACGTGCGGAGCTTTTGTCGCGCCGCACGATAAGGGCGACCCCAGGGGTCACGATCGAGACCCTCCAGCATCTCCTTACGCTTAATTTCCTTGGCGCGGCTGATAGCCAGCTTCAGAGTTTTCCGCGCCTCTCGGTACTCCTCATGAAGCTGGTCTTCCCCGCCTTCTTCGCGGTGTCGCCGCCGACCACGGGTGTAGGACCTCCGGGCACGAGTACAGGCCGCGCGGAGGTCCGCCAACTCCTGGGACCACCAGTAAACTTCCTTCCGTGGAGGCCGACAACCTCGGATGCGGGGCATGGCCGCATCGCAGATCTGCGTAATCGCATCGCGGAAACGACCAGCCCCCATGTCGACCTCCTCGGTCGGAGCCTGCGGAGACAGCCAAGAGTGAATAATGGCTGCCTCCTCTAGTAGGTCCCTATTCAGTTTGGCTATAGCCCACCGTGGAAAGCGAGAAGAACGCCGCGCCACGTGACCCCTTCTGGGTTCCTGGGAGCGGGAGAGCTCAAATCAGATATAGAGATGATCCGAGAGCGTCTCAACCTCTTCCAGGACACGCCAGTTCCTTACTCGTGCGGCGAGGGCAGGGGTAGCGAACGAAAGGTCCACTATCGACCCTCCCTGCTCTCGCACACACGTGTTGGTGGAGCCCCTGTTTAGCAAACAGAGGCCCACCGAGGCCGCCCACTCCTCTACGGCCTCGCCCCTAGCGTCCGTCCTGGGGGAACCCCACGCAACGGACTTTGCGTTGAAGTCCCCCAGCACAAGGACGTGCCCAGACATTAGTCGCCGCATCGAGATTTCCAGGCTGTTGAGGAAGACCTCGAAGTCGCTCAAACTCCGGTTGGGGGAGAAATACACACCGTATACGGTGATCTCCCCCCACTCAGCAGCAACATATCCAGTGCCCTTGTCTCTTAGCGACAAGGGCGGGGAATGAGCCGCTGTGGAGCCGACGACTGCCACGGAACCGTCTCGGTCACCCAACCAGTTTGGACGGGGAGGAACGTAGTAGGGTTCCGCGGCTACGGCAACACCGATCGACCACTGTGCCATGGTTTGCAGGAAAAGGTCCTGCGCCGCGGCACAGTGGTTCAGGTTAGTCTGGACAAGGAGGTTGGAGACTTGGGCCATTACTCGACCGTCTCTACAGCCTCCTCCATGGGCGACGGTATGGACGCACGAACGACGTCAGAAGCAGCCTGGGCCGACTGGCTAGCCCCTGACGCCTGCCGAGAACTGCGGGGAGGTTTGCAACCCCCCTGCCCAATCTGGTGATTGGCGGGCTTGTTACCCGCCGCACACGCGGGGCAGTGAGGGGCAGCAGAACAATCTGCCGCCTTGTGCCCCGGTCGACCGCAACGGAAACAAAGTCCGCTGCAGTCAAAACAGCTGTCGCATTTGATGCGGGTGTGTCCCACGCCCAGGCATTTGAAACACCTCATCGGTCTCGCCGCCAGAACTGTGACTTTGGCGTTTACGAAACCGATGAGGATCTTGCCAATTTCGCCCAGACTTTTGGCTGACGCTACAGGACAGCTAACCCATACCGCACCAAGGCCTCCCAGACCGGGGCGAATGGTGCCGATCTTGATGTTGTCTGCGTTGCATCCGGTCTTCTCCCGAATCGCTTCGCGGACGTCCTCAGCCGTCACCGAATCGTCCAGGCCTGAAATGCGCAGCTCCGCGCATTTAGTAGGCCTGGCGATCTTGACACCATCCGTGGTTGCTAATATGCCCCGCAACTTCTCGGCAAATTTGTCTGCCGTCTCTGCTCCTTCAGCTCCAGCGAACTCAAGAATTCGAGCTCCCGTCTGGGCAAGACGCAATTTAACACCTACCGTCCCGAAATCTTTTGACAGACTGTCCCGTGCCTTCTTAAAGACGGCTGCGTAGGACAGTCCACCGATAACCGCTTCCGGTGACAGTGTTACAACTACAGCCGCTGTCTTAGGGGTCCGCAGTTTCCCCGATTTTTTCTTGGTAGACTCTGCCACCGAGGGCTGAAGTGTAGGTCTTGCTTTCCTCGCAGCTTTTTTAGCCCACTTTCGGGACTTCTTATTTCCCCCCACAACTTGCCACCCGTCGTTCGCGGTAGCTGAAGGAAAGGAAGGGACACTAGGTGATGGAGTGGGAAGCGGAGGAAATTCCGCCCCTGTTGTTGCCAAGGTCTTAGGTATAGGTCTAGTGTTCTTTCCAACTGCCTTGGCCGTACGTGTCGCCTTCGGTGCAGCCGCTGACTGAGACGTCACCGTGGCATACGTCACGCGGCCACCCGCAGCTGGAAGTGGAGTCGGCTCCGCAGCTCTCTTCGGTTTATCTGCTGCGAGTGCTGGCCGAACTATAGGGGCTGGAGGTAGCCTCGCCTCCAGGCCAGCGAGACGCCCGTCCATCATACGCCAAACTGCGTCAGTAATTTGGCGCAGTTGGGCATCTGGGACGCCACCGAGCGATGAAGTGGGGGCGGGTTGCCGTGGAGCCGGATTCTGTCGCTTAGGACAGTCCGCCCGCACCTGAAATTGAGCGAACTGAGCACTAAGCTCTGCAACCTGCCCCGTCAATCGGTCGTTAGCTGCCTGGAGGCGAGCCACGTACCCAGTGATGGTCTCAACGACCCCAGCGATAGCCAATGAAGAGTCCTTCAGAGCTCTTACAAAAGTGCTCTTCAGGTTCCTAGATTTGGTGGCCACTTTCTCAATTATGGCCACCGCTAACTTTGCTCTCTCATGCAAAGACGCCGGTGTTTGGAGAGCCGAAACATTATCCACCGGCGCCCGAATCCTCTGCAGGAGATCCGCAATCTCTTCTTCTGCCGCGCTTTCGCCCTCCGCCCTGACCCGCCTATAGGCTTCTGACTTCGAGAAGACAGAAACTGAGGGGTTGGAAATGGCCGTACGTGACCTGCCTCTGCGGCTGGTCCCCACTTTAGGAGGTAACATTTCCAGGGACGTGTCACTCTCCTCGTCCCGGGAGCGTCCGCGTTTTCTGCTGTCGCAGATCTCCACGTTTGTGGACTCCAGCACGTCCATAGTCATGCTTGAGCTACCACCGTCCGACGGATGGGCGGACTTGGAACGCAATCGTTCCGATGTTCTTCTTTGGTTCCCAGCAGCCAAATTGACTTCTGGGATCCCCACTGAAATAGGAGTCCCAAGTACTGCTTCCCCCTCGTTAGACGAGAAGTCACTTGTAGTACCAAGCTTCCCTTTCCTACTCCTCTCCTTCTGTAAATCTTTTTTGGTTTTAGTTATTAAAGTTTCCATATTTAAACCCACGAGATGGGGAGAACAAAGGTCGACCCGGGCAGAGATCCCCAAAACCCGGGCAAGCGTAAATTTATTCCCAACCGAGGGGTCCGCAGGTACCCCGGCTGGGAGTGCGCTTACGACTGAACTACCCATCAGCCATGCATCCCCTGGTCACGCATCAGAACACGGGATTCGGGGTGATTTTTTATAGAGGTTTTCTTCCTCGCAGTCCGGGCGGCTAAGCCAAGACCCTCGCCCCCGATCGGAGTCACGAGACTCCAACTCGGGACTACGATATGTCGACGGCGGCACGGAGACTACGTCTCCTGATGCCTGCTCGGTGGCAGTGTAAGTGCACACCGAGCCCGTCTTACTTTTCCACCGCTGAACGGAGGAACTCCGACCCTTGAAAGGGTCCCACCATCGTGATTTTTTACCGAGGTTTTCCTCCTCAATGCTCCGAAGAGCGAAGAACCAACAGAGGATCCGACGAACTCGCCCGCTCTGTTGGACCAAGTCTCGGCCGAATTGCCGAAGAAATGGTTTCCTCTTCGTGCTAGAATATTAGCCGTTTGCAGTGATGAACACCATCGCCAACGTTACCAGGGTGCACCACGTGGAGGTTTTCTAGCCAAGCACCCCGATTTATTATGGACTAACCTAACCTTACAATTGACATAGAATGTATATTGGTTTATTCATTCTTACGTACAAAAAGATAAAACAGTTGTCTTAGTTGTAATACGAATAGAGTTTTCATGTAAATAAAAATACTTTTGGCAAAAAAAGTGTTTATTTTTCCAAGCGAAAATTTCTTTTATAATTAGAATATCTTTTTATCGACTATATGTAGTTATCTGTCAGCATTTACAGTCACGTTTAGTTGTCTATTACAATATGATTAATCATTTGTGCTGGATTGTTGATGTGTTCTGGAGCAGCTACAACTTTCATATAAACTTCAACATTATTTTCGTCACGAACTTCTTTATTTATTCCATTATGAACTCTTTGCAGAATCTGTGACATACTAGCATAATGTTATTGAGAAACAAAAAAACATTTTTTTTTTGTACGTAAACATATATCAAATACAGACGAGGTAGTCCACCATCCTATTGAGTTTTTAAATCATGCAGCAGTATGTAATATTGGAGCTATTAGTTCGCTATGTGTCGGTACAGCTACTTTGGAGTATTAAATTATATGAAACTTATTGTTATATTTCGCATTGTCTATTTTTTTTTATTTTATTTTAAGGTTTTTTATTACGTGGAAGTAAAATTATTAATAATAGTATTTTTTTATTTATGTAAAGGTGAGTATAGTCTAGGCTTATAATACTAGTTCATATTTAGTTTATGTTGATAGGGCTGGTATGGTATGGTATAGTATGGTGTGGTATGGTATAGTTATGTTTCTGGTGGTTTCGATTGTTATTATGGTCTACCAAAATGTCCTGATGACAGTAGTGTCACGCTTTTTGACATTAATCTTGGCTAATACTGGTTAGGTGACACGTGGCTGGCGCTCGTATGCCGTCAGTACGGACAGGCCGACTCAAAACTATGGTCCTTTCTTTAAAAGGCTAACCCAGAGTCTATACTGTACTTGTTTAGTTTTATTTAATGAAATTTAAAACAAGAAGTCTCTGTATTTTGTTACGACATTTCTTTGTGCAGTGCGTCTTAAAAAATACCTTTTTAACTGTAAAATCTAAGCTGATTCCTAATTCTCTGCCATTTGAATTCAAGTACCTTTGGCTTTCTTTGAAATATATTTCACCGTGATTATAAATTAGCCTCAAGATAAACCTTTGAAATCAGTAGAAATCGACTAGCGAGAAGACATTTTTTTACATTGACTATTTTATATTGGGTTTTGTCATGTAAGCTCACCGTCTGGTTATCCCAATTAAATCCATAAAAGATTGTTTAAAAGGTTGCTTATAAAGAAATATCGTCATGATAGCCCGGTAATATATCTTGACAACGAATGTTGTGTGATCGGTCAGGCAGTCAGTTTGTATTTTCTTCTATATACATATAATCTCGATTCGTCGTATCCTCTACGATGTTTCATGTCGAAATCTACCAGGCAGAGAATGCTAAAAAAAGTAAATATTATAAGTATTATGCTTTACCAGGGTGTTGTTACACGTAATCATTTTGAGAATACAAAAGTCCTGTTGTGAAAGTACTAACTTAAGTAGCAAGAGTGAGGTCTAGTTATGAAAATGTAGTAGTTTTTTTGGTGACAGGATGAGAAATTTGACTTCCTTCTGTTAAAAACATAATGTTTTTAAATTAACAAGGAATTCTCATTTTTAATTCTTGTCTGATATCCTCAGGTCATCGACCACGTCATTTCTGAATAATCGGATAAGTACTTCACTAATTGTTTAGTGATTGCATTTATCGTCATTAGTGTCAGTTTTAGTGACATTCTGGCTAAAGATATTTAAAAAATTCAAACAGTGGACTAGATTATAATGTAATTTAATAGATTAATTTTAGTGGTAAGATTAATTTCCGTGGGGGTGCCGCACTGTACAAAAAAAAGTGGTAAAATTGATTGTATCAACCGTATTACTGGTAAAATAGAGAATTGCGTGAAAAATCATGTTACAAAGTAACTACTTATTTTACTTATTTTTATTTAATGTTATACATTATTACAATCAACACACATAATTATATCGATCTATGTACAGCAGTAAATGCCTTTCTCCTGAGATGAAGTTGACGAATTGTATCGGAATAAGATTTACTATTTATTTAAATGGTTTTGTGGAGTGGTCCTTCCACATATATTGATATTAGTAGTAATTCTATGGACATGTCCCAGTGGGTTTTCAAATAATTAAATTAGGCAGCAACCATTGTGTGTTATGAACACAGTATGAATTGACTATAGTCTTCTCGAAAATAGTTAAAATGGGATAAAAAATTATGATACGATACCAATATGGCGGTGGCTTAGCACCGACTTTAAGCAGATTTTAGGTACCTTGCACATATTATAAGCATATTTTATTTATATTAATAGATAGTCAAATTAAAGCAAAAATTTTGTTACATAGTAATTACGTACATTTAGACTTTTATAAAGAATAGCCAATTATAGTTGCTATGTAAACTTTTGATTTAAGTAGATAGAAAAAGTCGTGCATTTTGGAACCAATAAATGATTCAGTTTATTTTTCGTTTTTTATTGTTTCTTGGTAAGACGATTCTGTTGAATTTTTTTTGTAGTTTATTTAGTTGTTTTTATATATTTTTTTGGTTTTCAATTTTGAGTGTAAAATGAGACAAAGGCTTAAGAAAACACCTAAGAAAAATTACCACTTTCAGATGTTTCTCAAAAGAAATGAGTGAATCAATAAGTTTACGCTGTGATGAGTCGCGTAAAGACACTTGACGGTTTACTCTTTGTGACTTAGGGCCCAATTAATCGTTTAAGAAACCACATGAGCGTTGCACGAAGAACAACAATTAAGACTTATTATCGATATCAAATCAATCAATTAGTCCATCCATCAATCATTACGTCTTTATTGGGGATCTTACGTAGGTGTATAATACAGGTGTTATCAAATATATTGTGACCAACTACATATGTCCTGCCCATCGGACATATGTTAGAATAAGAAGAGAAGTTAGGTGTAAAGTTATATTGTAGGTTCCAAATCCAAACTTCAGTTTTGTAAGTTTTTACTTTTCTACAGAATACTGATTACAACATCGACAATTTAAAGTATCATTTAACTCTTTTCTTTACATGTTGAAACCCCCTCGGATCGTCACCCCAACGGGGCTTGCAGCGAAGTGTTGTATCGGAATTGGACTGACTAAAACCAAATGCAGTGCCACTTCGCGCCTGAGATGAGAGAATTCGAGAGAAATTTCGAATGAATACAACTGAGGGCTTATACGTGGATATGATATTCAAAGAAGCATCCTCTAACCCCAAATCGTTAACGTGTTTTACCTTCCATCATCAGCTCTTTGGAATAATTTAAAATAATACATATTAAGCTCGAAACGTACGTATGATATTAAAATAATAATACTTTAAGCCTTAATTGTTAAGGAATTTTACCTTCTATTATCACATCACCTACAAAATTTGAAAGAATACAACAAAATGTCTTAGGTCACATACGTGTGACATTTAAAGATTTATCTTCCAATTTCTTACTATTAAAGAGTTGTACTTTCCATCATTAGCTCTTCTAAATAACTTGAAAGAGTACAACTAAAGTTTATTTATTTATTTATAGGTTTGCCTACAATTGTTACACGTTACTTTAAAATAATACGTGCATGATAACTAATGTACATATCATACTAATGTACATACAACATCAATCGACAAACACAACGTTTATAGAAAACATTCGGATTTTAGTATTGATACTGGTAAGATTTCAGGTTGATACAATTTTTTTTATTTACATACATATGTATAATATTTAAAAATATATCCCCCAACTCCTAATCGTTAAGAAATTATATTTTCTATCATCAGCTCATCATCATGAAATGATGAAGACCAGACGCAAGTATATAATTAACTTCAGAAAATATACATGAACAAATATAATACGTGCCTACAGAATTTGGGAGTTGCTTTCAATTTTCTTGAGATCTCACCATCAGATCCTCATATAAAGATATTGGGACAAGTAGGTATCACATAGATACATGAAAATCGAGTGATTTATGCACTTTTTTGTAAGCTTATTTAATCAAATAATAAAATAATTATACGTGTAAATTCAAATTACTCAAACTGAATACTGTAAAATAGTATTTATGGTGCTGCAGTTACAAGTCATATTTTGTTCATTTTTTTGTTCTGTTTCTAAAAAAGATTTACCCCAACTACATTTGCTACCGCGAAAAGAATCTTTGAAAATGTTAAGTGATGAGTCACTATAAAAAGTTTTTTATAATTACGTAAATTCAAAAGTATTAAATATTTTTTTTAAATTTAAATAAAAATAGAATGCTTACGAAAAAAACAATGCACAGCGGTCTGGAATTCTACCATAATGAAGGTAGGACGTTTTTCCCGCATCCAGGCTGTCGGATGCGGGAATAACGTCTGTTCCCATGATCGCGGACATGAAGTGTTTGCGGCAACTGTTAGTCGCAACCACCTTACGGGGAGGGCATGTTCCAACATTAAATAAGCATCAAATTCAAACCTATCTGGTGCTTCTCTGAGAATGAGTAATGAAATTATAAACAAGAGAGGGTACGTAGAATTATAGCAACTTGTAACAATGAGCAAAATTTATCAAAATTTAACTACACTAAAATTATTACAATTAGATATGTTACTTTTAATTTATGCTTTTATATAAACCTATTCTTTCTTTTACAGATCTGTTATATTCGGCCTTAGGACATAACTACTCTAGGCATTATTTAAGGAACTTTGTAAATGTTAAATTTCGAAATACAACTCGTTTGACGTTATAATGTATTGATTTTCTTTTATTATCTTGGTAACTCTGGGTCCCATACTATACCTAATCCATATAGCACATCTCCCTACGACGAACAGAACTACCGAATAAACATAAGTATGAATGATACTGTTAATCAACCCACAATGATCGTATAACGGACACACGTACCCTACAGAAGTATTTAAATGGTTGGAATGATGAAAGAAGAAAATTAACCAAGTCTACCCGTGTAACTCTTACTGTTATGAGAAAAACTTGTAAGAAATATACCCACAGTCAGATTCAAAAACGAGGAAATTCCAAAAGGTTACATTAAAAATTTAGGCATGCCTCTAGGTAAAAGACTTCTATGGCAAAATTAAGTATATTTAGACCAAACGAAAGCAATTAACCAATGTGAACATTTGATGAACAATGGAGTACCTACTAGAGATATTTCAAAGCAAAATTAATTCATAACATTACACTACATTAGCGATCGGTAAATCTCTCAGTCCGTTGTTCCACGTCAGTCCAGTAAGTCTGGGCGAATGGTGTGTAGTGGCTGGTTGCTGCGTAGACAAAAAAGATGCTCTGTTTATGTGGACCATAGATATAGTGTGCTGTGCTTTGATACTAATGAGGCCATAGGTGTAAGCTGGCTTCATGTAGACCGTAGATGTAATGTGCTGTGCGTTGAGACTAATGAGGTCATAGGGGTAATCAGGCTGAAATGATCGTCAGCTGGGTCACCACTGTGGACGAATGGGTATGATGTCCCTCTAACACAAAAGTACCTCTTCCGACCAAGCGAGGTGATCATGCCGGGCGGGTCACGGCCCAGCGGTTGATGTGAAGATGTCGTATATTCTGGGCGGGTAGCGTTGTTCGAACGCCGTCCGAAAAAGCCACGACGGCTCGTGACACGGGATGCTTGTCAATTTATGCATTTATGCGTACAACGAAGAAAACAGTTGACTTAATTGTAATATAAATAAAGTTTTTATATTATTAAAAAAGCTATTGGCAACAATGTGCCTATTTCTCCAATCAAAGAATTCTTTTATAATTAGATTACATGTTTATCGATTGTGTGGTTATCTGTTAGTATTTTGAGTGATCTATTACATTATAATTAAGCTGGATTATTGACGTATTCTGGAGCAGCTACAACATTCATATATATATTCATATCAGCATATTTTTCGTTACGACATTTTTATTTATACCACATTTACAGTAAATGTGGCATACTACCACAATGTTATTGAAAAGAATCTGAAACAAAAAAAATATATTATTACACATTAATATATATGTAGTAAATACAAATTAAGCAATCCACCATCCCATTGAGTTTTTGAATTATGCAACAATAATATGGGAGCTATTAGTTCTCTTCGTATCGGTACAATTGTTCCTTCGGAATACGAGTATTAAGACCCTAATTATGCAATGGTTAGGCTGAAAATAAGGTTTTACATCCGAATTTCAACTGTTTCGAATGAAGTACTGTTTGTGTCGCCATCTGCCGTTTGAATTCATGCACCTTCAGTTTCCTTGGATGTACCAAGACAATTTTACGTTGCGGACTGTCATGTGTGCTCACCTCGTAGTTTAGTTATCACAACTCTATGCGTAAAAATGGTTCAAAAGATTGTTTATAAAGAAATATCATTATGATGGCCCTAGGATGCATCTTAGCAACGAACATTGTGTGATCAGTCAGAAAGTCAATTAGTTTGTATCTTCTTTTATACACATAATCTTGATTCATTGTTTCCTCTACAATGTGTGATGTCAACATAAAAGAAAAGTAATAGCAGGCAAAGGCTACTTTTATAGATATTATGCTACGCCAAAATGTACTGTTGTACTTAAGGTTTTGCGAATCTAAAAGTTTCATTGTTTAATTACCAACTTCAGTAGTTATGAAAAAGTAGTGCTTTTTTTTAGTGACAGGATGGAAAATCCCTTCAGATTTTCGGTTTCTAAGGGACAGAAGAGCTAGAAGTATGTGGTGTTTCCACTAAAAAGCACTTTGACCGACGAACAGCTTCAGGCGCCCTACTCGGTGATCTAATTAAGAAAAAATAACTATTTGTCCTCTATGATTGAGGATGTGAATATGTGATTTGGGTAAAGAGGGTCAGTAGAAAGGTTACAGTTGCATATTTAAGAAGTGAATCTGATTTTCTTATGTTAATAAATAACAATATATTGTTTGAGAGTCATCAGAACTTCAGGACAAGTTATAATCATTTCTAAAACCAGAAAAACTCTATAACATTATTTCGACCCGACCCGGAATCGAACATAAGAGCTCTTGATCGGCATTTGCATACGCGAACCACTAAATCTACGAGGCAGTTGAAACACTGTAACGTTGTACTAGTTCTCTACTTGTGTTATGTAAACTGAAAAGTAGCGAGCAACTGATTTTATAAATAATTGGAAAAGCGTAATGAGACTGCATTCACCGAAATTATCGCGATACAGATCTCTTTGGTAAGCAGTCACCTGGACTGAAATCTTTATAGCAGTGTCGTGTCATAAACGTTGCAGTAATTTTCTATAGTATGTACGAGTTCCATCATAATGGTAAAAAACTTAGAGTAGTCGTGAGAAACTAGGGGTTACGGGGACAAATATTTAGAACGGTTATACTACGCCTACAATGGGTACACAAAGATGTACTCACATCGAGTACATCTTTGTGATTACATACATATATACTTTCAAAATGTGAAAGCCCTGATGAATCGCAGTGTAGGCATTATTGTAGATTAAAATAATAAAATCCATCAAATTGGTGACCTATCAAAACTAACTAGTTCCACAGCGGATAGTTTTATGTATTTAAAATATGAATATTTCTAATTTTTAAATTTATAAATAATAGTGATATTTACTAAGACAATCACAACGTTAAGAAGTTTGTTTTAATTTTTACTTCCAAACTAATCTGTTATTTCTTAAAATTTTAATTGTATTGTAATTAAATTTTAGGTATAAGTTTAAGAAATTTTCGTTGTTGAATTCTTGTCTGATATCCTAAAATCATCAATCATGTAATTTCTAAATAATCGGATAAATACTTCGCCTATTGCTTAGCGATATCAACATGCATTTATCGTCATTAGTGTCAGTTTTAGGTGGCATTCTGGCCAAAGACATCTAATAACTCAAAAACTTATTAGATTAATTGATAATATATTCAAAATTAAATAAATTTCGTCGTTAGCCAACTATCTTAGTTAATATTCGAAAAATCGTAAAAAAAATAATTTAAACATTAAAAAAAAAATTTTAAAAGAAAATTTTTCTAACAAATATCCAACTAATTAGTTGGCATTTACTTTTTCAAAATTACATCGTTTGAGTGACCACGATTTTGACGTTTGCACTCTTCTAAACGAGCACCAATACTTTCGAATACTCGTCGGAAAAGAGACCGCAAGATCGCCGATATCTCTTTGCTGATTTTTTCTTTTATTAGGCGTAGTGTATTTGGTTTAATGATGTAGACACGAGGTAGATGTTAGGGTATAGATCTGGACTTCTAGGTGGTCATGGAATATCGCCTCATCTGGCAATCTGTTTGGCCGGAAACATGTTTGACCACCGGCTGGGACTCATTGGATGTGTGACAAGTGGCTCCATCTTGTGGAAACCATGTGTTACGATTGTTGTCAGTAAATTTAAGTAGCATAAGTCCCAAGAACTCTCGTAATACTTTCAAGTATTCAGCAGAATTAATAGTAAGTGAACGGTCGCGAGAATCTTCGAAAAAGTAGGATTCAATGATTTCTTTTGCTGAAATTGCAGACCATACCTTGGAAGAATAAAATGGCCGCTAGTATTAAGCTTTGGGATTTTCACTGCTCCAATACCTGCAATTCCGTTTGTTTACTTGTAGGTTGAGCTGAAAATGGGCTTTTTCAGAAAATAAGATTTCAAAATTACAGAATCCTTCTAACATTGTTTCGGCATACGACTAGCGTAAATTTAAATCATTAAGTTTTAGTTCCTGCAGTATCTGGATCTTATATGGACGTGATTTCAAAATACAGCGTAATGTGCGGAATAACCCTTACTTAGCCGAATGTTTGCGCGTCAACAAATCTGGCTTACGACGAACAGAAGCGGAAACTTGCTGTACGTTCTTTTCGGTCCAAGAAGTCCGTGGACCTCCAGTTTGCTTCACATTTAGCTTGGATTCCGTCTCTTTAAACTTCTTCACCCATTTCCTTAATTAAGGAGCACTCAGACACTGATTTAAGTCGTGTAAATCGTATTTAACGCGAAATTAGCGTCTCACAGTAATAAACGAACACACACTAAGAACGCTGCGGCTCCGTAAAGTGACAAAATTGCCAAAAAACGAGCTAGTGGTCAGACCCCTTTCCGCGCCCAACACAGCATTTGTGTGCGCGAGATGTTAGATTCAAATGTTAACGAATTCTTGGCCTACCCTGTACAAATCGACTATAGATCTCTCGAAAACAAATAATTAAAAGGATAAACAATTATGGTACGATACTAATATGGCGGTGCCTTGGTACCGACTTCAAACAAATTTTAGGTACCTTGCACATATTATAAGCATATTTTATTTAAAATTAATAGATAGTCAGATTAAGGCAAGAATTGTTACATAGTAATTACGTACATTTAGACTTTTATTAAGAATAGCCAATTATAGTTACTATGTAAACTTTTGATTTAAGTAGATAGAAAAAGTCATTGGAACCAGTAAATGAATCAGTTTATTTTTCCATTTTCATTGTTTCTACGTAGGGAGATTTTAAAAGAGGGAGAAACTGGGTATAAGCTCCAAAACTATGTTGGTATACTATATTTCTATTACTGAAGGTTTGGTATGGACGGGGTAGTTATTAGGGACGTGTATGTGATTAATTTAGAAGTAAGTAAGTAAGTAACCCGGTTCAGTGTTTAAAAAAATTGATAAAAAAAGGAAAAGAAATTGAGGGATTAATTGTCATAAGTGCCTGTGTCAAACATCAGAGCACTACGGAGATATCGAACGAAGAATGTAACCGCGGTTACGGTGTATAAACAACTGAAGGTCTAACAAGACTTTACTTCACGCATAATCGATCGTCTCTGTGAACCCAATAGGTTTATCGATTAATCCGTAAATTATACCAAATCGATAATTGAAATCTATACCAATCACTATGCCGAATGTGTTCGCCATGACTGTCGAGGTAAGATTAAAGAAACTCCCACTAGATCCTCTAAATACTTTACTTATTGAAATGCCAGATGCAATTACCATAAAGATTTGAGGTGAATAAATTCATATAAGATCCTCAGTGCATTAACTCAAACAAAATCGTGATAATTAAGGGGAAATAAAATCAGCACAGTGATAACTTTGAACTGTGCCGAGTCGGGTAAACACATTTAGATGGTTTGCTCGTTGTGACTTAGAGCCCAACAAAGTGCTTAAGAAATCACATGATGAAAAAACGTTGCGTACGGTATTGTACAACAATAAAGACTAATTGTCAATATGAAATCAATCAATCAATAGGTCCATATTACAGATGTTATCAAATACGAGTTTATTGTGATCAACTGTGTCCCGCCCATTATACATACATTACAACACTAAGAGAAGTTAGGTGTTAAGTTATAGTGTAGGTTCCACATACCAACTTCAGCTTTGCAAGTCCTTTCTTTCCTACAGAATACTGCATCGGCAACTAAAGTAATATTTCACCTGAATAACTTCAAAGAATACAACTAAAAGAAATATGCATACACATGATATTCCAAAATTATCGTTCAACTTCTAACCGTTAAGAAGTTATACCTTCCATCATCAGTTGCTTATTATGAGATGATGAATACCAGACACAAATATATGAAAAATACATAAAGAAACATAATGTGTTTACAAAATTTGAGAGTTGCCTTCGATTTGCTTGAGATCCTGTCATTAGACACGTAATTGGCGGAGTAATCGGCGAACATATATAAAAAAAACATAGAGTATACCATAGAACCTCCTCCTTTTTTTAAAGTCGACTAAAAATATGAGTATCATATCACATATAAATTACTGTTTTAACACAAGTTGACAAAATTTTTTAGACCAGCCACATGACCAAAATTCTTTAAGAAACTTGTAACGACTACGGAATTTGAACTCTACAAATTGACATTTGGAGATATTGTCGTTAAATCTGAAATAAAACAATTGTTATAAAAACAAGAAACCTGACTGCATAAAAGTATCTAATGAACTGAAAAGAGAAAATCGATTGACTAATACATTTTTTGTAAGGTTATCTAATCAAATAGTGAAATAACTGTACGTGTAAATTCAAATTACTCAAACTGAATATTGTAAAATAATATGTATGGCGGTGCGGTTACAAACAATGTTTTGTTACCTATGGACAAAGAAAGATCTACCTAAATTACATTTGCCACCGCGAAAAGAATTCTTGACAACATTTAGCACTATAACAATATAAAAAAATATTATAACTATCTAAATTCTTAAATATTATTTTTTTTTATTTTAAAAAAGGAAGAGTATTTACGAAAAAAAAAACAATTCACAGCAAAAAAGCGATGGGTGCTAGATGTAAATAATTGCTGCAAATGTTTTATCGAAGATTATTATTAAAAATAAAGTTATTACATGTTTATGAAAAATTGTAAAACACATCCTATGATCAGCGAACAAAGATGTAAATAATTTTTAAGCTAATAACGTTGCAAGGCAGCAAAATACTACCATACCATGTACGAGTATGTACCATGTTGCTGCTTTGCTTCTATTTAATTTGTTTTTGTTTTTAAGCTGACACGTTTAGACACATCTATTTATGTTATCTAAATTCATTTTAGTTTAATGAATATCACATACACCCGAAGAAACTTAAGTTGATACGAAATCAAAAGCTTATCACTCCAGCGCCTCCACATGTCACCTGACATGATAAATATTTACTATAAATAATGTGTTACAAGACCAATTGTGTATTCAGTGTAGCAACTTCACGTGCTCTGAAACTGTATTTCTAAAGCCATGAAACTTTTAGTAGTGTTGGCTGCCGTAACGGCTTGTAAGTACACAATATATTTTATACCAACTTATAAATTATTATGATTTTTTCGGCAAAAGAAACAATGTAGTTAACAGTAATTATCAATCTTATAGTATGCGCTGGTGGTGCTATCCCCGTCGTTCCTGGAAACTACAGTCACTACGTGGAGGGTGAAAGCCGCTATGTCTGGATGCCTGATGATGAGGGAATTCTTCATTTAGAAGACTTGCATGAGTCGGCTCAAGCAGATTTGATTCAACCTAGGAATGGGGCCAACAACGCATACTGGCTTTTTACAAGGTAATTTCTTTACTACATATATATATTCACGACATATTATATTTTAATGTTAATTTGGTGACAGATTAAGAATACAGAGTGTCACCACCTCTATTCATCTCGTTGGTGTCGTAAGAACCGACTAAGGGAGCAAATTACGCAAGGCCTGCAAAAGGGAAGGAAAAGTTTATGCAAGCGTCGTCTACTACTTCTACTATGTCTGGCTAGCGTGGTTTAGCCGCTTTTTAAGGAGAAGCAAACGTTCAGTTGCGGACTACTAAAGGCTGTTGGATATGATGTGATTATATTTTCATATACTGATTATCCCTTAGTAAAAGTTTGAAACATACAAAATTTCAGATTTCAGCATAAAGGTATCACTTTGAACTTCAAAATTAATACAAAAAAACCATCCTAATTAATGGGAAAGTTTTGTTTTCGAATTTGTACATCGCTGCGTAGAGTAATGTATCAACTACCTGTATTTACTGTTTAATTAAGAGTTACAGTGGTCACTTTTTTCACGGTATATGCGTATTATAATCGTCGATACTTACAAATATGGTTTTTTTAGGCGAAATCGCAACAATCATCAGGTTCTTACCAATGGGAACATAAACTCTGTAAGGCAATCAAACTACATGAATAATCGTCCTCTGAAAGTTGTAGTTCACGGATTTAACAGCAATGGAAACTCAGGACTTAACCCAGCGATCACTTCTGCTTTTCTCGATACTCAGGACTGTAATGTTATTGTGGTGGATTGGAGAAATACCGCAAGGCCCCCGTACTATACTGCTGTCAGAGGCGTCCCAAGTGTAGGACAGCATCTTGGAAATTTCCTTGTATGGTTAATTAACAATGCTGGTGGTAACTGGAATAACGTCCACTTGGTTGGATTCAGTTTGGGCGCTCACGTAGTCGGTAATGCCGGCCGTACCGCAGGCCGTCGGGCTTCTCGTATAACAGGTAATTATTTCTTTCACTTTATTTAAATTGTTTCAGTTTTATTCTTGATTTTTTGGTGATGATGATTCTAATCAATGATGATTACTCTAATTCGAAATTTGTAATTCATTCTTAGGTCTGGATCCTGCTGGACCTCAATGGGGCGGAAACTCGAATGCTTTGAATCGAAATGATGGTCAGTACGTTGAGGCGATTCACACAAATGGTGGACGTTATGGAATCTTCGACCGGGTTGCCGACGCTGACTTCTACCCTAATGGAGGCAGAAGCCAGCCTGGATGCGGTAATAATGTCTGTTCCCATGGTCGCGCGCATGAACTGTTTGCGGCAACTGTTCGTCGCAACCACCTGACGGGCAGGGCATGTTCCAACATCAATCAAGTTGCAAATCCAAATCAATGCACCGGTGCTTCACTGAGAATGGGCAATGGAATCGTAAACAAAAGAGGGTATGTAGAATTGAAGCAACTTGTAATAAGAAGTAGAATTTATCTGAATTTAACTACGCTAGAATGATTACAATTAAATCTGTTATATTTAATTAGTTTATAATATAAATCTATTTTTCTTTTACAGATCTGGTATCTTCGGCCTTAGGACATAACTACCCTAGGTAGTCCTAATTTTAATACTTTTGTAAATGTTAAATTTCGAAATACAACTCCTTTGATGTGATAATATATTAATTTTATTTTAATAATCCTGGGTTCCATACTAATAATCTATACAGCACACTTCCCTACGAAAGACATACCTACTACTACAACATAATTATGCCAATGAACGACACTGTTGTTCAACCCATAGTGATTCTAGTACTGACACACTTATCTTAAAAGTATTTAAATGAAATTGTAATATCCACGCGAAGAAAATTTAATAAGTCTACCAGTATAACTTTTACTGTTAGAAGAGTAACTTGCAAGAAATTAACCCAATAGTCTGGTTCTACTATAAGACGAGATAATTATAAAAGGTAACATCGTTAAACATTGGAACAGGCATCTAGTTAAAGACTTCTGTCACAAAATTTAGTATATTTAGATAATTGAAAATAATAAACCAATGTAAACATTCGATATGGGGGTACTGGAGATATAACAAAGCAAAACTTCAAAATCAGTTAATTACATCGCTGTGCATTGCCATCGATAATTTTTTTTTTACGTGTTGAAAACCACTCAGTCCATCATCCCATCGGGATTTGCAGTGTAACGAAATCGGACCGAACATAATCACACGGTGTGCCACTTTGAGCGTAAGGTAGGAAGGATTCCGAAACAGCTGTTATTACGACATCCAGTCCCCTACTAGTAGCAGTGGTGAGAGGCGAAACTCAATCACTCCTGGTGACCGAGTGCAGGTACTTCCCGAAGCAGCCGTGTCCTGAAATGACTTGTCCGAATGACTGAAAGCACATGGAGCCTCCAGCAGGGTCGATCAACGAGTCGTCGTGGCTCGATGAACAGCTTAACGCCACTCTACTATTCCAGATGCAGAGTGATACTCCGCATAAATTTAGTCGCATCATCGTAACATCAACCCACTGCAAGCCGCAGTGGAGTGATGGCCCGACAGAGTTTCCATATGTAAAAAAAGTGGGATGTTGTATATATGCTAATCGACTTCTATATCATGATAGAGGATTACAGTCTATAGCTCATTAGTTCACAGTTCGATGTGTTTTTGGAAAATGGCGCTGTAGTATGTCTGTATTTGCGCTGTCTGTAGGAGTCACCACAGTACGTTAAGCGGTTGCAAAAACTTTTATTATTCCATATTTTTGAACAATTGAAATTAAAAAAAAAAATTATAATATAAGACTAGCTTTTACTCACGACTTTGTAGACTAAGGCGAACATAAACTATAGTTTTAAGACTGGTTTGTTTTTCATAATGATATTTAGTGTCCGTGGGGTGATTTATCATTTCTATTCATGCTATGGGTGTCGTAGGAGGCGTCTAAGTAAACAAATTAAGCAGGACAGCGTCACTCCAAAAAAAAACGGTAAAAAAGGTGACTTAGTTGTAATATAAGTGAGGTTTTTGGGCAAGTTAAAAAAACTATTGGAAAAATAAATATTTATTTTTTTAATACCAACAATTATTTTAGAATAAGATTATATGTTTATCGATTATGTGCTTATCTGTTAGCATTTTGAGTGATCTATTACAATGAGATTAAGCGGGATTGTTGATATGTTCTGAAGCAACTACGACATTTATATGAATCTCAGCATCATTTTCATCACAGTCTTCTTGATTTATTTCATCTTTGCAGCATGTGTGAAATTCTACCACAATGTTATTGAAGAAAATACGAAGTAAGAAAGGAACATTATTATCACACGTAAATATACAGTGAATACAGATGAAGCAATTCACCATCCTATTGAGTTTTTAAATCATGCAATAATAATATGAGAGCTGTTAATTCAGATGTAGCTGTTACTTCGGAATATTAACGCCCCAAAATTATGCGATGATTAAGCTGATAGTAAGGCTTTGGCTAATAAATTCCTAATTACACTATGCAACAAATTTGAAAAAAAAAAATTTCACTCGACTTACAGTATGTAATTATGACTTATCACATTAAAACTATTCGGAGTGTATAAATAAAAATATTATATCACGTCACATTTAGTAGTGATAGGCATTTATTGATTTTGACAAAATTTGTATGAAGGAGAGACATAAATTTTTATTCTACATTAAAAAAACATTTTTTTTTTTGAACGATTGGCTTTCCTCTTGTAACCAGTAGACACAGTATCCCTCTGGAGGCTCCAACAGTAGTCTGCAAGCATAGCTGGTTCTCATCTACCCTGATACCACTTCTCATACTCTGTAATTTCTTGATGAAATCTTTTGCCATGTTCATCACTTACTAAACCCATGTTTTCTGGAAAAAAACTTAAATGGGAGTTTAGAAAATGGATTTTAAGTGACATATTGCATCCTAGTTTGTGATAAGCATCCAGCATTATTTTTATTTTTTCATGGAAATCGGGTGATTTGTGATTGCCGAGAAAATTTTTTGTGACTTCAACAAAAGCCAACCATGCCTGTTTTTCAATGGGTCTGAGGCTGGATAAAAAATCGGGATCATTGATTAATTTTCGTATGTCAGGTCCTATAAAAATTCCTTCTTTAATTTTCGCCTCACTTAGCGTAGGAAATTTGTTTTCGAGGAATGAAAATCCAGGTCCGTCTCTGGGAAGTGCTTTCACAAAATTCTTTATCGAACCAAGCTTGATGTGTAGCGGAGGTAAAATGATTTTGTCAGGTGATACTAATGGTCCAAGCACGAACCCTGTTCTTAGAGGCCAGTTTTGTTTTGTGTAGTGATCGGAACGCGCTCTGGTATCCCATTCACAGAGAAAACAACAATATTTCGTATAACCAGTTTGCAATCCTATTATAAAATTAACGCTACTACCTTTAAATCTGCACATATTTGCTATTTGTATTTTACATAATCAACTTTTTCCAGAATTAGTTTTAAAATATTCTATGTTTGTTGTGTGGGTATGTTTCTTTAAAGTGAGCGCCGTACGCAACAGGCAAAGATGGCAGTATGTTACCGTTATGAAGTAAAACTCTCTGACAAGATCATTTAATTCATATTGGCTAATCAAAGTTCTGTAGTTATTTGACCTTGAAATACGTCTCCACTACTAGATGGGTCTGCTTCTTCGTCTTCTTCCGTACTTGAACTCGATGAACTATGAAATCTTACCGGTACTGGAATGTCTGAAGAATGTGGTAGTGGCATCGACACTGATGTCACGTTAGCATATTTAATCGACTGTCTTGATTTTTTTGAAAAACCTTTGAATGTTGTCAAACAGAAGTAACAGTCGTCTACGTGATTTTTGGGTTCACGCCACTGCATTGGTACACCAAAAGGCATTTGTTTTATACTTCTCAAACAACGGGGAAATGGGCTTTTTTTCACTTTTAGGAGTGAATTCACCACAAGCATAACAAAATAAGTCAGGTGAATTAACACAAACACGCGGCATTTTGTACAATAATGAGTAATCTAAAAGTTTTGATGACTGGTGTACCAAGAAAAGATATATTTTTATGACTACCCTCAAAAAAGTGAAGCAGACAGTAAACAAATCAAGATTCTCCTTATCTCTTTTTTGTGACGTGATATATAAATATAAATGTGTTTTCTGTATTACACTAAGTATGCTTAATACGAATTACCATTCGGGGTCCCAGTGAATTTTTTGGTGTTGCATAGTGTTATCTACCGTGTGAATTCATGCACCTTCAATTTCCTTTGACTCACCATTTTTTTTTTTTAACATGTGGAAACCCGCTCGGCCCGTCACCCCACCGGGGCTTACGGCGGGGTGGTGTGTCGGAATCGGAGCGACTAAAACCACACGGTGTGCCACTCTGCGCCTGAGATAGGAGGGATCCGGGAACCGCTGCTATTACGACATCCAGATCCCTCCTAGCGCCTGCCCGTTAATGCGGGCACCATCTATGGGTACACTCTCTATCTTAGGCGACGTACGGCACACGCGGACGTCGCCTCCTCGCGGCTGGCCATTGTAGTGTTTAAAAAAAATGATAAAAAAGTAAAAGAAATTGAGGGGTTAGTTGTCATAGCGCCACTACGGAGATATCGAACGCAGAATGCAAACGCGACCTTGGATGGCTATCCGACAAGACTGGGGAGAGATCAGGTGCAGGACCAACGGCTTTACGTGCTCTCTAAAGCACCGGGTTCAGAGCTCAACTTCCAAAATCCGGAGTGTTATTAATAATTTTAATAATCAAAAAAATTTAATAACACTTTTAAATGCGACTCCGCAATCGAACCTGAGACCTCTTGATCGGTAGTGGCATACGCAAACTGTTAGACTAACGAGGCAGTTGAAACACTGTTATCTTTTACTGACTCTACATATGTTAGGCAAAGTGTTTGTGTAGCGAGCCAAGGAGATCGAGTGTTCACCAAAATTATAGCGATAAAGTTCTGTTTGCTTAGCAGAGTCTTCTGGACTCAAGTCTTTTCAGCAGTATTGTGTCCATAAACGCTGCGGTAATTTTTAACGTTAAAACAGACTTTATTGAGAAACTAGTGGTTGCAGAGGCAGATATTCTTAATGACCACAACTTCGAGTAATAAAGATACTATAAGTTAACTGTAGTTCTCTCAAAAATAGTTGAAACAGGTTTAATAATTATGATAATATGTAATCAGAGTAACGGAGGCGGACGTACGCAACTTATTAAATAGTTTCCTATTGGGTTTTGCACCGACTTCAAATAGATTTTAGGTACCTAGCATATATTACAATAGTTTTTAATGAAATTTGTAGGTAATTAGGTTTAAAGAAGAACTGTCATATAGTGATTTTGGCAATAAGTCATAACAAGTTATAAACGCAATATAATTGCTAAGTAAAATAATTTTATATTTATGTTCCTTTAGATTTTTTTTGAGAATAGTTTACGTGTAAATTTACTTGTACCTAGTAAATTTTAGATTTAGTAACTATTTTGTTAGAAATAGTCATGCATTTTATTATTCGCTTTTTAGTGTTTCTAGATAGGGAGATTCCCTCTGGTTTTTTTTCGAAACCGTTTTTTTTTCTTTACAACTAAAATATTTTTCCATTTTGAGTGTAAAATAATCTAAGATACATAGAAACCGCACTAAGTTATATAAGTCGCAAGACGTAGCAACCTATGAAAAACGACCGCCTTTTAATAATTATGGTGGTTTAATTTGAAGCAAATATTATAACTGGTTAAAGGTTATAGAATTATGTTGAGGCATAATATTTCTACTACTGAGGGTCAGGTCGGCGGGGCAACAGGGATCGTGTATGTGATAAAACAGAATCGGGTAATATAAGCAAAAGCAAAGGAAGATATAGTCGTCATAGCACCGGTGTCAACAGCTTAACGGGCCTCTGAAGGCTATGGGGATGTTGAACGGAGAATGCTACCGCTACCTTTTAAGTAGGTGGATTCAATACCTGAACTCTTGAGGGTCTAGTGTGATCCTAATCCTAATCGATCATCACGGTAACAGTCTTGGGCGTTTCTGTTGGTCCATACTGAAATCTTTATTAATTGCAACGATAAAACGCTCACCGTGACCATTGAATTCCTGTGAAACAAACGCTTATCGCAGAATCAACTGAGATAACTATAACGATCTGACGTGAATAAACTCTCATAAGGTCCTCAGGACATTATCCCAAATAAACCAGTGACTCATTTATGTAAAAAATTACAAAACACCAAGTTTACACTGCTGTGAGTCTCGACTCAGAGCTCAATAAATTGCTTAAGAAGTAACATGAGGAGAAAGAGTTGCGCGAAGAACAACAATGAAGGCTAATTGACAATATTTAAATTAGAGCTATCTGTCTATCTATTTATCTATCTATCTATCTATCTATCTATCTATCTATCTGTCTATCTATCTATCTATGTATCTAAAATAAGCCAGAAGTAAAGTTATAGTGTAGACTTCAATAGCTAAACCTCAGCTTTGCATGTCCGACAGAAATACAGTACTACATTACTTACAGTATCGTCTAACTCTTTTTTTATGTGTGAAAACCCCTTTGGGCCCTCAAGCTTCCGTGGTTTGTGGGAGGCTGTGTGAAAGAACAGACATAAAGGGATCCGAGTGCAGGTATTACTACGACATTCAGATCATCGTCTCTTAACTTAACCTATCAGGTCGTTTGGACAACTTTATTTGTATACGTGTATATGATATTTAAAGTTTCATACTCTAACTCCTAATCGTTAAGAAATTTTACCTTCCAGTATGAGCCATGTGAGTAACTTGAAAAAATATTAATTAAAGTCTATACGTATGTATGAAATTGAAATAATCACCTCTAACGCCTTAGTGTTGAGGACTTTTACTTTACAGTTTATCTTGTATAACTTGTAGGAACATAACTAAGGATGCATACAAACGCATGGAATTGTACCTTACATCATCAGCTCATTATCTTGAGATGACTACAGGATGCAAATACTTGAATTATTTTCGAAAATATATTAAAAACATAAAACGTGGCTATGAAATTTGAGGGTTGCTCTGGATGAGGAGCCTATTATTAAATGCTAACATGGTAAACATAGGACCACCTAAAAGTACAAAAAAAATAATTAAAATCAGTACACAATTGACGAAGTAATCCGTGAACATACAAAAATACACACAGTGGAAAATAAAACCTCTTCCTTTTTTGAAGCCGATTAAAAAGAGTAAAATCACCTACCACCACTATAGTAAGGTTCTTAACCTATTAAAATTAACTAGGTCCACGGTAGTTTTATTTAAAATATCAATATTGTTTTGATTTTTTAAATTTAGAAATGATACTGTTATTTATTAAGGTAACCATAACGTTAAGAGTTCTGTTTTAATGTTAACTTTCAAACTGATGTCTTATTTCTTAAAATTTTAGTTGCTAAGCTTACTTCCGTTGAAAACGTATTGTTTTACATAATCAAGGGATTTTCGTTTTAATTTTTTGTCTGATATCCTCAAATCATCAATCATGTAATTTCTAAATAATCGGATAAATCCTTCACTTATTGCTTAGCGATATCAACATGCATTTATCGTCATTAGTGTCAGTTTTAGGTGACATGCAGGCTAAAGATATTTAATTAATTCAAAGAATAGGTTATGAACAAGAAAAAAAAATTACATCAAAAATAACAAACACTATTTTAGGGTATAATGAAAGAAAACAATTTAAATTTAGCAGTAAAATTAATTTGATAGACCATATTTATCGAAAAAAAATGGAATGGCGTAAAAAAACGTAGAGTAGCAGAGCCACGTTGATTTCAGCATAAACGGGCCGGCTCGACCGGGGCAGTACGGGTAGTCTCGCAGAAGATTAACGTAAAGCGACAGCATCCGTGCTGTCGTGTATACTCGTAGTTGGTGAGTGTGAGTCCGGAGGCCCATTGACGCAGGTTTGACAGTTGCTGTGGTAAGTGTGTGCAATACAATGCTACGTTGACTGTCATGTCTTTTATGTCCCCAAGTGAGGCGTAGAAATGCATCTTAGTAGGACACCATAGTATGGGTCACTACACTGCATTGTCAGCATTCGCAATCAGTATGGTGACTACAACTTTTGGATTTTATTCATGCTTTCCATCAGGCAGAGTAGAGTCACTTTGGCCGGCTCTTGAAATAAAATAAAAAGAAAAAACGTGCTATATAGTAACATGAAAGTACAGGTTACGTAGGCACAGAAAGGAATATGTTATATGATATTGATGAATTATACCGGAGCAAGATTCACAGATTCACTACTTTTCTAAATGATCTTATACAGGGGTACTCCTATACATATACTGTTAGTAATTTTATGGGTTGTGCATTTTGTAGTGGGTCTTCAAATATTTGAATTGTACAAATCGCATTTTTGAAACCTATTGAAGTCGGAACCTGAAAATTAGATTTGTAGGTTTTTATGAGACAACAGATAGAGTCGATTAGAATAAGCAACCTGTGAATTATTGATCTATTTCACAAGATCAAATTGCTCAATTATAACTAGTGAAATGATTTCTGTGGCCACAGAAATGACTTTTATTACCCGACTGCGTCAGAAGCTATGTAATATTTTTCAAACGTACGTATGCCTGTATGTATGTTTGTTCATTTCTTACTGCCTTAATAGCTGAAAGATCGTGCAAAGGGTAGCTCAAAAATTTATGCACCATATCATGTTTCAATTACTGTTTTACCACAAATTATTAACAATCATTAGATCGGCCACAAGACAAAAATTCTTTGAAAGGGTTGTAACGTCTACGGAATTTGATTTACGAATTGCTATTTGAAAGTTATTAATAAAACTAACAGGTCTGAAATAAAATTATTATTATGAAAGCAAAAAAATCCGACTATTTAAAAGTAATGGACTGCAAAGAGAATTAAATAAATATTACAACATTTTTATGGAATTCGATTGATTAATGTATTTTTTTAATCATTTAATCAAATATTGAAATCACTGCATATGTATATTTTTTTTTAAAGACAACGTCCGCACTATGAACAGATCCTGTGTCGCGAGGAACTTTACAAACATACAAGAAACGGATACAAAGAACACTCATACTAAGAACAACAATTTGTGGATCACATAGTGTTGTCCCATGTGGGGTTTGAACCCACAACACTCAGCGCAGTAAAGTGCCGCGTGGCGACTGCATAAACCACTAGGTCAACCGTGCAGTCATATGTTCCAATTCCAATGGTGCTGCAGGCGGAAACGAACAAAACTTATCTAAACTACATTTTTTATCACGAAAAGAATATTTGACGATATTTATTACTTTAATAAAAAAAATTGTGTTTACCAAAAAATAAACATTTCATAGCAAAAAAGTGCTAGGTGCTAGATGTCAATAATTGTTATAAATATTTTATTATGAAATATTTTAAAACGCTGTTAAGTTAACGCATTTAAACATGCAAAAATGTGAAGCTAATAATGCTGCATGGCAGCAACCTATCATACCATGTACAATGCTGTCGTTCATTTGTTTTTGCTTAAAGATGACACATTTAATTATATTATCTAAATTCGTTTTAATTTAATGACTATATACATATTTATGAATATATTTGTAAGAACTTTAATTGATTTGAAATCAAAAGATTATCACTCAAGCGCCTTTTATGTCACCTTATGAGATAAATATTTACTATAAATAACGCATTATAAGACCAATTGTGTATTCAGTGTAGCAACTTCACGTGCTCTGAAACTATATTTCTAAAGCCATGAAACTTTTAGTAGTGTTGGCTGCTGTAACGGCTTGTAAGTGCACAATACATTTTTTTTTATTTTTAATTAAATTTAATTTTTCGGAACAAGAAACAATGTAGTTTACAGTAATTATCAATTTTATAGTATGCGCTGGTGGCGCTATCCCCGCTGTTCCTGGAAATTACAGTCACTATGAGGAGGGCGAAAGCCGCTACGTCTGGATGCCTGATGAGGAGGGAATTCTTTATTTGGAAGACTTACAACAGTCGGCTCAAGAAGATTTGATTCAACCTAGGAATGGGGCCAACAATGCGTACTGACTTTTTACAAGGTAATTTCTTTACCACACAGGTATATTGTATTCATGACTTATTATATTTAATGTTAGCGTGGTGACGGATTAGGAATACAGACTGTCACCATCTCTATTCATCTCGTTGGTGTCATAAGAGCTCACTAAAGGAGCAAAATACGCAGCATAACAGCCCTGCGAAATGAAAGAAAATGTTGACATAAACCCTTTGTTTTTTTATGACGTGTTGAAACCCCTTCGGGCCGTCACCTCACCGAGGTTTACGGTGGGTAAATTAATGTACTTAACAGTATATTTATGACAATCACACTGCCCATTTGCAACACATACTATAAAAATATATACAGAGATCATCGATACTTACAAATATTTTTTTTTAGGCGAAATCGCAACAATCATCAGGTCCTTACCCACGGAAACATAAACTCTGTAAGGCAATCAAACTACATGAATAATCGTCCTCTGAAAGTTGTAGTTCACGGATTTAACAGCAATGGAAACTCAGGACTTAACCCAGCGATCACTTCTGCTTTTCTCGATACTCAGGACTGTAATGTTATTGTGGTGGATTGGAGAAATACCGCAAGGCCCCCGTACTATACTGCTGTCAGAGGCGTCCCAAGTGTAGGACAGCATCTTGGAAATTTCCTTGTATGGTTAATTAACAATGCTGGTGGTAACTGGAATAACGTCCACTTGGTTGGATTCAGTTTGGGCGCTCACGTAGTCGGTAATGCCGGCCGTACCGCAGGCCGTCGGGCTTCTCGTATAACAGGTAATTATTTCTTTCACTTTATTTAAATTGTTTCAGTTTTATTCTTGATTTTTTGGTGATGATGATTCTAATCGATGATGATTACTCTAATTCGAAATTTGTAATTCATTCTTAGGTCTGGACCCTGCTGGACCTCAATGGGGCGGAAACTCGAATGCTTTGAATCGAAATGATGGTCAGTACGTTGAGGCGATTCACACAAATGGTGGACGTTATGGAATCTTCGACCGGGTTGCCGACGCTGACTTCTACCCTAATGGAGGCAGAAGCCAGCCTGGATGCGGTAATAATGTCTGTTCCCATGGTCGCGCGCATGAACTGTTTGCGGCAACTGTTCGTCGCAACCACCTGACGGGCAGGGCATGTTCCAACATCAATCAAGTTGCAAATCCAAATCAATGCACCGGTGCTTCACTGAGAATGGGCAATGGAATCGTAAACAAAAGAGGGTATGTAGAATTGAAGCAACTTGTAATAAGAAGTAGAATTTATCTGAATTTAACTACGCTAGAATGATTACAATTAAATCTGTTATTTTTAATTTATGTTATAATATAAATCTATTTTTCTTTTACAGATCTGGTATCTTCGGCCTTAGGACATAACTACCCTAGGTAGTCCTAATTTTAATACTTTTGTAAATGTTAAATTTCGAAATACAACTCCTTTGATGTGATAATATATTAATTTTATTTTAATAATCCTGGGTTCCATACTAATAATCTATACAGCACACTTCCCTACGAAAGACATACCTACTACTACAACATAATTATGCCAATGAACGACACTGTTGTTCAACCCATAGTGATTCTAGTACTGACACACTTATCTTAAAAGTATTTAAATGAAATTGTAATATCCACGCGAAGAAAATTTAATAAGTCTACCAGTATAACTTTTACTGTTAGAAGAGTAACTTGCAAGAAATTAACCCAATAGTCTGGTTCTACTATAAGACGAGATAATTATAAAAGGTAACATCGTTAAACATTGGAACAGGCATCTAGTTAAAGACTTCTGTCACAAAATTTAGTATATTTAGATAATTGAAAATAATAAACGCATGTAAACATTCGATATGGGGGTACTGGAGATATAACAAAGCAAAACTTCAAAATCAGTTAATTACATCGCTGTGCATTGCCATCGATAATTTTTTTTTTACGTGTTGAAAACCACTCAGTCCATCATCTCATCGGGATTTGCAGTGTAACGAAATCGGACCGACCATAATCACACGGTGTGCCACTTTGAGCGTAAGGTAGGAAGGATTCCGAAACAGCTGTTATTACGACATCCAGTCCCCTACTAGTAGCAGTGGTGAGAGGCGAAACTCAATCACTCCTGGTGACCGAGTGCAGGTACTTCCCGAAGCAGCCGTGTCCTGAAATGACTTGTCCGAATGACTGAAAGCACATGGAGCCTCCAGCAGGGTCGATCAACGAGTCGTCGTGGCTCGATGAACAGCTTAACGCCACTCTACTATTCCAGATGCAGAGTGATACTCCGCATAAATTTAGTCATGTCATCGTAACATCAACCCACTGCAAGCCGCAGTGGAGTGATGGCCCGACAGAGTTTCCATATGTAAAAAAAGTGGGATGTTGTATATATGCTAATCGACTTCTATATCATGATAGAGGATTACAGTCTATAGCTCGTTAGTTCACAGTTTGATGTGTTTTTGGAAAATGGCGCTGTAGTATGTCTGTATTTGCGCTGTCTGTAGGAGTGACCACAGTACGTTAAGCGGTTGCAAAAACTTTTATTATTCCATATTTTTGAACAATTGAAATTAAAAAAAAAATTATAATATAAGACTAGCTTTTACTCACGACTTTGTAGACTAAGGCGAACATAAACTATAGTTTTAAGACTGGTTTGTTTTTCATAATGATATTTAGTGTCCGTGGGGTGATTTATCATTTCTATTCATCCTATGGGTGTCGTAGGAGGCGTCTAAGTAAACAAATTAAGCAGGACAGCGTCACTCCAAAAAAAAACGGTAAAAAAGGTGACTTAGTTGTAATATAAGTGAGGTTTTTGGGCAAGTTGAAAAAACTATTGGAAAAATAAATATTTATTTTTTTAATACCAACAATTATTTTAGAATAAGAATATATGTTTATCGATTATATGCTTATCTGTTAGCATTTTGAGTGATCTATTACAATGAGATTAAGCGGGATTGTTGATATGTTCTGAAGCAACTACGACATTTATATGAATCTCAGCATCATTTTCATCACAGTCTTCTTGATTTATTTCATCTTTGCAGCATATGTGAAATTCTACCACAATGTTATTGAAGAAAATACGAAGTAAGAAAGGAACATTATTATCACACGTAGAACAGAACAAGCAATACAGATGAAGCAATTCACCATCCTATTGAGTTTTTAAATCATGCAATAAAATATGAGAGCTGTTAATTCAGATGTAGCTGTTACTTCAGAATATTAACGCCCCAAAATTATGCGATGGTTAAGCTGATAGTAAGGCTTTGGCTAATAAATTTCTAATTATCTACCGTGTGAATTCATGCACCTTCAATTTCCTTTGACTCACCATTTTTTTTTTTTTTAACATGTGGAAACCCGCTTGGGCCGTCACCCCACCGGGGTTTACGGCGGGGTGGTGTGTCGGAATCGGAGCGACTAAAACCACACGGTGTGCCACTCTGCGCCTGAGATAGGAGGGATCCGGGAACCGCTGCTATTACGACATCCAGATCCCTCCTAGCGCCTGCCCGTTAATGCGGGCACCATCTATGGGTACACTCTCTATCTTAGGCGACGTACGGCACACGCGGACGTTGCCTCCTCGCGGCTGGCCATTGTAGTGTTTAAAAAAAATGATAAAAAAGTAAAAGCAAATTGAGGGGTTAGTTGTCATAGCGCCACTACGGAGATATCGAACGCAGAATGCTAACGCGACCTTGGATGGCTATCCGACAAGACTGGGGAGAGATCAGGTGCAGGACCAACGGCTTTACGTGCTCTCTAAAGCACCGGGTTCAGAGCTCAATTTCCAAAATCCGGAGTGTTATTAATAATTTTAATAATCAAAAAAATTTAATAACACTTTTAAATGCGACTCCGCAATCGAACCTGAGACCTCTTGATCGGTAGTGGCATACGCAAACTGTTAGACTAACGAGGCAGTTGAAACACTGTTATCTTTTACTGACTCTACATATGTTAGGCAAAGTGTTTGTGTAGCGAGCCAAGGAGATCGAGTGTTCACCAAAATTATAGCGATAAAGTTCTGTTTGCTTAGCAGAGTCTTCGGGACTCAAGTCTTTTCAGTCCAGTCCAGTCAGTATTGTGTCCATAAACGCTGCGGTAATTTTTAACGTTAAAACAGACTTTCTTGAGAAACTAGTTTAGAGAGTTGAGTTGAGAAACTAGAAACAGAGGCAGATATTTTTAATGGCCACAACTTCGAGTAATAAAGATACTATAAGTTAACTGTAGTTCTCTCAAAAATAGTTGAAACAGGTTTAATAATTATGATAATATGTAATCAAAGTAACGGAGGCGGACGTACGCAACTTATTAAATAGTTTCCTATTGGGTTTTGCACCGACTTCAAATAGATTTTAGGTACCTAGCATATATTATAATAGTTTTTAATGAAATTTGTAGGTAATTAGGTTTAAAGAAGAACTGTCATATAGTGATTTTGGAAATAAGTCATAATAAGTTATAAAGGCAATATAATTGCTAAGTAAAATAATTTTATATTTATGTTCCTTTAGATTTTTTTTGAGAATAGTTTATGTGTAAATTTACTTATACCTAGTAAATTTTAGATTTAGTAACTATTTTGTTAGAAATAGTCATGCATTTTATTATTCGCTTTTTAGTGTTTCTAGATAGGGAGATTCCCTCTGGTTTTTTTTCGAAATCGGTTTTTTTTTCTATACAACTAAAATATTTTTCCATTTTGAGTGTAAAATAATCTAAGATACATAGAAACCGCACTAAGTTATATAAGTCGCAAGACGTAGCAACCTATGAAAAACGACCGCCTTTTAATAATTATGGTGGTTTAATTTGAAGCAAATATTATAACTGGTTAAAGGTTATAGAATTATGTTGAGGCATAATATTTCTACTACTGAGGGTCAGGTCGGCGGGGCAACAGGGATCGTGTATGTGATAAAACAGAATCGGGTAATATAAGCAAAAGCATAGGAAGATATAGTCGTCATATCACCGGTGTCAACAGCTTAACGGGCCTCTGAAGGCTATGGGGATGTTGAACGGAGAATGCTACCGCTACCTTTTAAGTAGGTGGATTCAATGCCTGAACTCCTGAGGGTCTAGTGTGATCCTAATCCTAATCGATCATCATGGTAACAGTCTTGGGCGTTTCTGTTGGTCCATACTGAAATCTTTATTAATTGCAACGATAAAACGCTCACCGTGACCATTGAATTCCTGTGAAACAAACGCTTATCGCAGAATCAACTGAGATAACTATAACGATCTGACGTGAATAAACTCTCATAAGGTCCTCAGGACATTATCCCAAATAAACCAGTGACTCATTTATGTAAAAAATTACAAAACACCAAGTTTACACTACTGTGAGTCTCGACTCAGAGCTCAATAAATTGCTTAAGAAGTAACATGAGGAGAAAGAGTTGCGTGAAGAACAACAATGAAGGCTAATAGACAATATTTAAATTAGAGCTATCTGTCTATCTATTTATCTATCTATCTATCTATCTATCTATCTGTCTATCTATCTATCTATGTATCTAAAATAAGCCAGAAGTAAAGTTATAGTGTAGACTTCAATAGCTAAACCTCAGCTTTGCATGTCCGACAGAAATACAGTACTACATTACTTACAGAATCGTCTAACTCTTTTTTTATGTGTGAAAACCCCTTTGGGCCTTCAAGCTTCCGTGGTTTGTGGGAGGCTGTGTGAAAGAACAGACATAAAGGGATCCGAGTGCAGGTATTACTACGACATTCAGATCATCATCGCTTAACTTAACCTATCAGGTCGTTTGGACAACTTTATTTGTATACGTGTATATGATATTTAAAGTTTCATACTCTAACTCCTAATCGTTAAGAAATTTTACCTTCCAGTATGAGCCATGTGAGTAACTTGAAAAAATATTAATTAAAGTCTATACGTATGTATGAAATTGAAATAATCACCTCTAACGCCTTAGTGTTGAGGACTTTTACTTTACAGTTTATCTTGTATAACTTGTAGGAACATAACTAAGGATGCATACAAACGCATGGAATTGTACCTTACATCATCAGCTCATTATCTTGAGATGACTACAGGATGCAAATACTTGAATTATTTTCGAAAATATATTAAAAACATAAAACGTGGCTATGAAATTTGAGGGTTGCTCTGGATGAGGAGCCTATTATTAAATGCTAACATGGTAAACATAGGACCACCTAAAAGTACAAAAAAAATAATTAAAATCAGTACACAATTGACGAAGTAATCCGTGAACATACAAAAATACACACAGTGGAAAATAAAACCTCTTCCTTTTTTGAAGCCGATTAAAAAGAGTAAAATCACCTACCACCACTATAGTAAGGTTCTTAACCTATTAAAATTAACTAGGTCCACGGTAGTTTTATTTAAAATATCAATATTGTTTTGATTTTTTAAATTTAGAAATGATACTGTTATTTATTAAGGTAACCATAACGTTAAGAGTTCTGTTTTAATGTTAACTTTCAAACTGATGTCTTATTTCTTAAAATTTTAGTTGCTAAGCTTACTTCCGTTGAAAACGTATTGTTTTACATAATCAAGGGATTTTCGTTTTAATTTTTTGTCTGATATCCTCAAATCATCAATCATGTAATTTCTAAATAATCGGATAAATCCTTCACTTATTGCTTAGCGATATCAACATGCATTTATCGTCATTAGTGTCAGTTTTAGGTGACATGCAGGCTAAAGATATTTAATTAATTCAAAGAATAGGTTATGAACAAGAAAAAAAAATTACATCAAAAATAACAAACACTATTTTAGGGTATAATGAAAGAAAACAATTTAAATTTAGCAGTAAAATTAATTTGATAGACCATATTTATCGAAAAAAAATGGAATGGCGTAAAAAAACGTAGAGTAGCAGAGCCACGTTGATTTCAGCATAAACGGGCCGGCTCGACCGGGGCAGTACGGGTAGTCTCGCAGAAGATTAACGTAAAGCGACAGCATCCGTGCTGTCGTGTATACTCGTAGTTGGTGAGTGTGAGTCCGGAGGCCCATTGACGCAGGTTTGACAGTTGCTGTGGTAAGTGTGTGCAATACAATGCTACGTTGACTGTCATGTCTTTTATGTCCCCAAGTGAGGCGTAGAAATGCATCTTAGTAGGACACCATAGTATGGGTCACTACACTGCATTGTCAGCATTCGCAATCAGTATGGTGACTACAACTTTTGGATTTTATTCATGCTTTCCATCAGGCAGAGTAGAGTCACTTTGGCCGGCTCTTGAAATAAAATAAAAAGAAAAAACGTGCTATATAGTAACATGAAAGTACAGGTTACGTAGGCACAGAAAGGAATATGTTATATGATATTGATGAATTATACCGGAGCAAGATTCACAGATTCACTACTTTTCTAAATGATCTTATACAGGGGTACTCCTATACATATACTGTTAGTAATTTTATGGGTTGTGCATTTTGTAGTGGGTCTTCAAATATTTGAATTGTACAAATCGCATTTTTGAAACCTATTGAAGTCGGAACCTGAAAATTAGATTTGTAGGTTTTTATGAGACAACAGATAGAGTCGATTAGAATAAGCAACCTGTGAATTATTGATCTATTTCACAAGATCAAATTGCTCAATTATAACTAGTGAAATGATTTCTGTGGCCACAGAAATGACTTTTATTACCCGACTGCGTCAGAAGCTATGTAATATTTTTCAAACGTACGTATGCCTGTATGTACGAGTATGTTTGTTCATTTCTTACTGCCTTAATAGCTGAAAGATCGTGCAAAGGGTAGCTCAAAAATTTATGCACCATATCATGTTTCAATTACTGTTTTACCACAAATTATTAACAATCATTAGATCGGCCACAAGACAAAAATTCTTTGAAAGGGTTGTAACGTCTACGGAATTTGATTTACGAATTGCTATTTGAAAGTTATTAATAAAACTAACAGGTCTGAAATAAAATTATTATTATGAAAGCAAAAAAATCCGACTATTTAAAAGTAATGGACTGCAAAGAGAATTAAATAAATATTACAACATTTTTATGGAATTCGATTGATTAATGTATTTTTTTAATCATTTAATCAAATATTGAAATCACTGCATATGTATATTTTTTTTTAAAGACAACGTCCGCACTATGAACAGATCCTGTGTCGCGAGGAACTTTACAAACATACAAGAAACGGATACAAAGAACACTCATACTAAGAACAACAATTTGTGGATCACATAGTGTTGTCCCATGTGGGGTTTGAACCCACAACACTCAGCGCAGTAAAGTGCCGCGTGGTGACTGCATAAACCACTAGGTCAACCGTGCAGTCATATGTTCCAATTCCAATGGTGCTGCAGGCGGAAACGAACAAAACTTATCTAAACTACATTTGTTATCACGAAAAGAATATTTGACGATATTTATTACTTTAATAAAAATGTGTTTACCAAAAAATAAACATTTCATAGCAAAAAAGTGCTAGGTGCTAGATGTCAATAATTGTTATAAATATTTTATTATGAAATATTTTAAAACGCTGTTAAGTTAACGCATTTAAACATGCAAAAATGTGAAGCTAATAATGCTGCATGGCAGCAACCTATCATACCATGTACAATGCTGTCGTTCATTTGTTTTTGCTTAAAGATGACACATTTAATTATATTATCTAAATTCGTTTTAATTTAATGACTATATACATATTTATGAATATATTTGTAAGAACTTTTTCTAAAGCCATGAAACTTTTAGTAGTGTTGGCTGCTGTAACGGCTTGTAAGTGCACAATACATTTTTTTTCATTTTTAATTAAATTTAATTTTTCGGAACAAGAAACAATGTAGTTTACAGTAATTATCAATTTTATAGTATGCGCTGGTGGCGCTATCCCCGCTGTTCCTGGAAATTACAGTCACTATGAGGAGGGCGAAAGCCGCTACGTCTGGATGCCTGATGAGGAGGGAATTCTTTATTTGGAAGACTTACAACAGTCAGCTCAAGAAGATTTGATTCAACCTAGGAATGGGGCCAACAATGCGTACTGACTTTTTACAAGGTAATTTCTTTACCACACAGGTATATTGTATTCATGACTTATTATATTTAATGTTAGCGTGGTGACGGATTAGGAATACAGACTGTCACCATCTCTATTCATCTCGTTGGTGTCATAAGAGCTCACTAAAGGAGCAAAATACGCAGCATAACAGCCCTGCGAAATGAAAGAAAATGTTGACATAAACCCTTTGTTTTTTTATGACGTGTTGAAACCCCTTCGGGCCGTCACCTCACCGAGGTTTACGGTGGGTAAATTAATGTACTTAACAGTATATTTATGACAATCACACTGCCCATTTGCAACACATACTATAAAAATATATACAGAGATCATCGATACTTACAAATATTTTTTTTTAGGCGAAATCGCAACAATCATCAGGTCCTTACCCACGGAAACATAAACTCTGTAAGGCAATCAAACTACATGAATAATCGTCCTCTGAAAGTTGTAGTTCACGGATTTAACAGCAATGGAAACTCAGGACTTAACCCAGCGATCACTTCTGCTTTTCTCGATACTCAGGACTGTAATGTCATTGTGGTGGATTGGAGAAATACCGCAAGGCCCCCGTACTATACTGCTGTCAGAGGCGTCCCAAGTGTAGGACAGCATCTTGGAAATTTCCTTGTATGGTTAATTAACAATGCTGGTGGTAACTGGAATAACGTCCACTTGGTTGGATTCAGTTTGGGCGCTCACGTAGTCGGTAATGCCGGCCGTACCGCAGGCCGTCGGGCTTCTCGTATAACAGGTAATTATTTTTTAATCTAATTTCTATTATTTCCATTTTATTCTTGATTTATGCCTGATACTGATGCTTTTCGATGATATTATTGTTAAATTGAAATTGTTTTTCATTATCAGGGCTGGACCCTGCTGGACCTCAATGGGGTGGAAACTCCCTTGCTTTAAATCGAAATGATGCTCAATACGTTGAGACGATTCATACAAATGGTGGACGTTATGGAATCTTCGATCGGATTGCCGACGCTGACTTCTACCCTAACGGAGGAAGAAATCAGCCTGGATGCGGTAATAATGTCTGTTCCCATAGTCGCGCGCATGAACTGTTTGCGGCAACTGTTCGTCGCAACCATCTCACGGGCAGGGCATGCTCCAACATCAATCAAGTTTCAAATCCAAACCAATGCACCGGTTCTTCTCTGAGGATGGGTAATGGAATCGTTAACAAGAGAGGGTACGTAGAATTGTAGCAATAGTAGCAATGAGCTTTTACTCAAATTTACCTATAGAACCTATTCCTATAACCTATAGACTTTACCTAAATTTAACTACACTAGAATGACTAAATAGTTAGAAATAAATAAATAGTAGAGTAAAAATACTGTAACGTTTCTGAGTAATTTATGTAATAATAAAAATGTGTTTTTCTCCTCTTTACAGATCTGGTATCTTCGCCCTTAGGACTTAAAACTTGGTGGATGTTGAAATTTGAAATACAAATCATTTGATATCAAAATATATTTGTTTTATTTTATGAATCCTGGGTGGTCCCATACCATAGCTAGTGACTGTAACTGTGCTGAGATGTCTACGGAAGCTTGCACGTCATAGTATACTTTGTACGTAACGCGCGTAACATATGTTCGTGACTCGGTTATTGTATCACTACTGCGGCAGCTGCTAACGTTTTATGTTGCACAGTTTGAATTTTAAAACTATAATTTTTTTATAAGAGGTAGACCTCAAATAGATTTATATTCAAAGTTACTCACTGAAAAATTCTACGACTTTTATGTATGTACACATACACATATGTATGTGTATATTTGTGATTTTGAATGTCCCGCAAATGTTCAAATGTACATCTGCCATAAACACCTTCACAACACCCAACACTTTTACGAAAAAGAAAACGACTGTGGCATTAAATCTGGCCCTTGTGCAATATGTGAAGTGTGAAGTTTTTTTTTTGGAAAATGTTTTGTTTTGCAAACTTTTGCGTATCAGAGCCACTTAAGTAGACGGATATGGTGATAATCATGTCCACCAACTCTAACTCGTCATCATAAATATGGAAACTTTGTACAATTTTGGAAAAGGCGAAAGAATTTGATAGTAAAATTAGCAGCTGGTTTATATTTAGAGTGATGTACATTTTTTTTTTTTTTATAAAAAGTAAATAGTTAATAGTCATACCATTTTGACACCGAGCGTATTAGCCTATTTTTAATACCTTATATTTTAATACTTGCAAAAGCTACAACGTACATTTGCAGCACATGGCATCATTGGTTACGGTATCATAATTAAACCAATAAAATCAGGAGATGTCATACAGTTACAGACTGGCATGTGGCGCAAGTCAGGGAAGAACAATTTCTCCGAACCTCTACTTAATATGTACATACATAAGTGATTTTGTATATTTATTTATGTTTGGGACTAAATGTCCTTGTGTCAATGTGGTAGAATATTATTATTTATTTATTTATTTACACTTTATGCACTTTGTACATCGGTGGACTTAATGCCCAAGGCAATCTCTTCCAGTCATCCTTAGGGTGGTTTAGAAATATTGCAAGGGAGGTGCACAGAGGTTATATTGACAATTAAAATATACAATACATGAGTGCGTATACATACATAAACACATATAATACATACGTCATAAATACACATATAAATATATACATATATACATAAATATATACATGCATTTAGATTATATTCGTACACTATGACAACTTGACTGTAAGCTGAGCCAACTAACGATGAGATGATTCTTCAATCTCGTTAAGAAGGAGACTATGTACATTCTTTTTAAATGTAAAATGGTTTGTGGACATCCTGACTTCGAGCGGGAGCGCATTCCAGAGTAGTACTGCCTGAACAAAGAATGAAGAGTTCACGAAATCAGAGTTATGAGAGGGACATAAGAGGAGCAGATTATTTTCTGAGCGAAGGTTTCTGTCGTAATTAGAGGATAGATAGCGGAGGTACGGAGTAAGATATGTAGGTGAGAACGGTGAGTTGAGAAATGAAAATAGGGCAGTTAGTGCTCGCAGATTGCGGCGCTGGCGAATAGGTAGCCATTTTAATTGGGAACGTAAAGCAGACACGTGTTCATACTTTCGAAGATTAAAAATGTATCGAATGCAGTTATTGAGAAGTCGGTCTAGTTTGTTAAGAAGGTCTGCATTCAGGTCGTAATAAAACACATCACCATAGTCGATTATTGGGATTATTAAGGACTGCATGAGAGTAATTTTGGTATTAGAAGGCAGGAAGTTCTTCAGACGAAATAATGTTCGCAGGTTTCTCGTTATTTTCTGGCTGACATGAGTAACTTGAGCTAGCCAATCAAGGGTGGAGTCGATGAGTAAGCCCAGATCTTTGACTACGGGGCTGAACGGTACGACTGATCCGTTAAAGATGATTGGTGAGATTGAGCCAGTATCGAGTCTGCTCATAATGCGTTTGCTGCCCACTATGATCGCCTGACACTTGGTTGGGTTAACTGTCAATCTGAATTTCGTCGACCACGAGTTTATGATTTCCAAGTCTCTGTTGACCAAGTCAACAGCTTGTGTTATGTCTTCCACCCTTGCCTGTGAACACACTTGCAGATCCTCGGCATATAGGTGATACGCACTCTGAAGTTGTTGAGTTATGAGATTAATAAAAATTGAGAATAAGAGAGGAGATAGAATGCCGCCTTGAGGGACGCCAGCGAGGAGATCGCACCAGCCCGATGTCGTGTCAGCAACGTGAACACTTTGTTATCGCCCCTGAAGATAAGTGGAGAACCATTCCAGCGCCTCAGAGGTAACCATGAGATATATGAGGATAGATAGAAGGATTTCATGGCTGACGGTATTAAAGGCATTAGAAAAGTCAACTCGTACAAGTACCGTGACTTTGGTGTCCTCCATGCCTTTCCTAATATCGCCAGTCACTTTAAGGAGAGCAGTCACTGTGCTGTGACCGGCCCTCAAGCCAGATTGTAGAGGGCTAGTGCTATATCGTGCTATACCGACGATAGCTGGTTTCTGTGAACAAATTGGGAAAGTTGCTTATGAACACAGGCCTCAAGTACTTTAGACAGAAAGGAAAGAATAGAAATAGGGCGAAAGTGTTCAGGGAGAGAAGGATTATTGTTTTTTGGGAGAGGAATGATATAAGCCTTTCGCCATAGAGAGGGAAAGGTCAATTTCTCTCTCGACTCCGGCGAGTCGAGAGAGAAATTGATGATGTGAGTGATAGTTAAGAGGATACAGTCCAAGATGGTAACAATCATGTGACGGCTTATGCCATCGCATCCTACAGCATTAGAATGGATAGATAGGATAATTTTTTTGATATCCTCATCGATATTATTATTATCGCATCCATGGAAAGCGGCACCCCAGTGGGGCTAAGATTAAATATCAGATATGTCAAAAGTGTCAGCTAGGCTGATTATATGATGTTTCTCACCTCACGATAAAAAGTTTGCGATCTCTAATTTCGATTCATGCAAAGCTTACAAGAAACCATAACTAAATATTCAACGTTAAAAACTCAAGACTGATAATATTCACGTCATTGTTACAAAGTATGCAGTTGTAAATTCAGTCATGTATAAATACGGTCAAAAAATGTAATAAATAAATTAAAAATATTTTTTTAGTAATGTGGTATTAAAAAAAGTATAAACACATATGGCAATTAACTAAAATATAGAACAGGAATAATGTAAATAAGCTTTAATTTTTTTATGTTAATTTTTACATTACATTGAAGCTAAGCTATGTCTAAGCTAAGTCTAATTATAAGAAATGAGTAAATCATTTCTTATAATTGGACTTCCGTAGGACAATTAAGAACTAAGTTAGTAGTGTAACTGGTGACTGTGTTTGTGATCTTCGAAAATTCCTTGTTCGATTTTCTAATGGTATGTAATCTTTAATATTATTATCTAATAATTTTTTCCTACTTTTGTTCGGTTGTGCTTGTGATCTTCTAGATATTCTTAAATTAATCTTCTGTGCTATCCTTTCGCCTTTTTAATTTGTTTTCTTTACTCAGATTCTTAAGTTTTTCATTTTACTTTTCTTAATGTAAATTCTACTCATTTTTCTTCTTTTTTTACGTCACTACATATTGACTTTTCTTTCGAAGTACTTTGTATTAAGAATCGAAGCGACTGAGTCGCGGGTGGATCTTAAACTTAGACTTAGACTAAATAGATCATCAACAGTTTTTAACAGACCACAGCTAGATATAGGCCTCTCATTAGCAAGGAGGCACAAGGTTTGCTACACCACGCTGGTCAGACGAGTTGATGTAGAGTTTTTCAAGTATCCCTTCTCTTTGCACTAATGTTGTCTTGTGTAGTTTATTCCCTTATTGACCTTTTATTGGACAAATGGGATGAACGATAGTGGTGATATTCCGTGTTGTGTCCGTGTAGTGAGTTTAAATTATGAATTAATTCTTACTCATACATACTCTACTGTGTAATGATTTGCATAAAATCTTCAGAAGCCTTTTTAGTGACACGTTTGTTTTTGTAACATTTAGAAAATTTGGGTATCCAAGACCTATATTTATGTTTTTCACGTCCTGTAATTTCATTGATTGTTTTTATTGCCCTTGTAGCTTTTCACTTTAAATATTTTTATTTGTATTTTCCTTTATTAATGGTCAATCTCCTTAGATCTTTCTTTGTTCGGGCCCAGAGTTCTCTTTTCTTCGTCGTTACTAGCCGTTACTAATCTTTCTTTTAAGCTTTTTACAATTTTGAGGCCTTTTATTAGGTTAAGGCATGATAAATTTTCTACAAAAGGATTTATTTAATAGTAAATAAGTGAATTTTATCAGTAGATTCACATAGCTAAAAATAACCTAAAAATAACGTCAATCCTAAAACTTATGAAATCGTATACATAAAACTGTTTAAAAATGTATAACAAAGATTGAAAAATAATGTAACCCAATAATTAACAATGATACTGTAGTGAATTAAATGCCATTTGTAAAAATGAACAACATTAAATTAAATGTCACTTCCTTGGTGAGCTATCGCTTCCCTAACTAGGGAAGCCCAAAGTGTATCATACTCAGGAGAGTGAGATTTTATATGTATTATACCAAAATCAGGAAATAACCAAACTCGGTATCAAAGTTACTGGTATCAGTTAATAGACTTAAGTAAATGTAACTTACTTAAAATAATATTTAGTACTAGCTGACCCGGCAGACTTCGTACTGCCTCATCGATAAATAAAAGACCTAATCTTTTGTATAAAATGATTTTTAAACAAACAAATCGAATCCGTATTTAATAAAAAAGCATTTATTGAATAACTCATGAAGTTTTATTATTATTTTCGATACATCATGTTGCTTACTTAGAAAACAGAGTTTTCCTGAAATATTGGCTATTTATAAGGTTTAAATTTGATATTCACAGACACACACTGTTAAAATACAGTTTGTTAATTAATTTAAAGCTTTCTCATAAACTATATTTTTTGTTTTGTTTCGTGGTGCGTAAATAAACAAAGAAGACGGTTTTCCGACGCGCGAACACGCGACGTATAATTATCCATGCGCGAAACAGGGAAACTCCAAGTTGATTCCACAAACTTCTAACGACTGTCCTTGCGATTTATTTATGGTCATCGCAAAGGCCAGACGTACTGGAAATTGTAAGCGTTTAAAATCGAATAGTAAGTCCGTTGGAATCATCGGTATCCGCGGGATCAAGACATCCTCTCCTTTGTATTTTCCTTTTATGATTGTCGCCTCAATGACGTTATTCATCAGTATTTTCACAGCCAGTCTTGTTCCATTGCATAGTCGAGGTTGATTAATGTTACGCAGCATGATGACAACTGATCCTATTTTCAACTACAAATTGTGAGGTGGTAATCCAGGCAATTCCAGTGAATTTAAGAACTCAGTGGGATAGTTGACTACGTTATCCTGGTTCATTACGGTGTCGACTGATTTGAAGGAAACCAACTGTCCTGGAAGTAAATTCTGAATGGTCGCATTAAGATCCTCGACATCTTTATTTTTCGCTGCTAATATTGCTCGTTCACCTAGCCAATTATGGTTATTGAACTTTTGCGCTATATCTGGGAAAACTCGCTGAATAAGCTCCACTTTTGAGTCTGTGATGTGACAGAAATCTGTAGGTAATGTGATGAATCCGGTCGCGGTGTCCACTGCAACTTTATTATTTCCAATGTCTAACAACTGCTTCGCAAACACATTTGCAGTTTCATCTTGTTGCAAAAATACTCGCATGTTAGTTGTTAAGTTGAGTGTCTTTACGTACTGCCACAAATTTGATGATTTTAGGTATGCATTTAGTTCATCAGCAACAGTTGATCTGGGAATAACTGGAAGAGTCTGACGAAAATCACCTGACAACAGAATCATAGCCCCACCGAAAATATTTTGGTTGTCACGAAGATCTTTCAACGTTCTGTCCAGTGCCTCCAGTGACCTCTTATGGGCCATTGTGCATTCATCCCAAACAATCAATTTGCATACCTGTAGAATCTTGGCCATTGCGCTATTTTTGGCGATGTTGCAAATTGGTGTTTCGGTGATTTGCATGTTTAGTGGTAATTTCAAGGCAGAATGTGCAGTTCACCCGCCTTCTAGCAGAGTTGCAGCTATTCCAGATGAAGCCAACGCTAGAGCAACATCATTTCGCGATCTGATCCTCGCCAAAAGCAATGAAATTAAAAACGTTTTTCCGGTTCCTCCGGGAGCATCAAGGAAATAAATTCCACCAGATCCACTGTTCACAGCTTCTATCAAAGTGTCGTACGCAATTCTTTGTTGTTGATTTAATTGTGGAACATTTGTACGAACTGTTTCGGCCAATGCTTCAATGTCGTACTGATGTTCTCTTTGCAACTCGTGGTTCAATGCATCGTGCATATGACGATTGGGTGCTGTCATTCCCAAACACGACAATACTTTATTTGCCATCAATAAACACATATCTTCTATCATGATTAATGTGTCATTGTAAATTTCTTCAGTCATTTGTAGTGTAGGATTCAAAGTTTGACGGCGCACACGATGCAAAACATCCTCAGACATGTCATCGCTATACTTAACCCACAAATCTTTTGGATTCGAGGGGAAACATATCGATATGATAATCGCAAACAATGTACGAATTTGATGCGGCGACGAAGATATTACGGAATCCTTGAGCGTATCATCTCAGTGCGAATCGTTCTCAAGTAAATTTAATAGTTGACATGCCTCACGGTAAGTCGCACACAGCTGTCCATTAACTGTTTTCAGTTGTTTAAACGATGTCGGACCACGAACATTCACCAACAACAACCGCAAATAATAACATTCATCGTTATTTGGATGTACTGTGTAGATGCGACCCAGAGCATCTGAAGCAAATACATTTGGATGTCCTTCAACTGGTGTTCCTTGTTTTCGACGCTGAAACGATTTCGATGATGCGTTCTATGTGTAATAGCGTGGCATGTCAGCATACAGCAAAGTGCGAGCAAAATCATCAGTTTGACAGACTGTAAAGAAACTTGTTAATGTTGTCGACGGTGGATGTGCCGCCCTGTCTGCCGCGTTAGATTCATTAAAGTAAACTCGTTGACCATTTTCTAAATGGACTGCCAAATGGACTACTGTAGGGTGTCATGGATCGCAAATGAAAAGATACGCCAAATAGCTTCGTTGCTACTTACATAGCGACCCATCTGGTACTGTGATATTTCATCATTTGCATTGGTTACACCGAAGACAGCCATATCACTACCTTTATTAACATATTTACATATGTACTTTATCGACTTCACAGAATTACAATATTCCACATTGATGTGAGTCTCAAAAGCTTTGGACAATATTGGCGAATATGGCACAATCCAATGATTGTCTACATCAACATTTTGTCCTCTTACCTTCACAACTACCGATCGCCCACTATCCACAACTGATCGCCGACGATACAATGGGTATCCATCATTTCCCGTTATGGTTTCAGCAAGCAGGTCTCTTGGGTATCGCTTGGAACACCTACCGTCGACCATACAGGGTGAGTTGTAGTTGAAATGTCCGCAAGGTCCATGTATCATGTGTTTGGTAACTACTGCATGCAATTTTGGGTCAACTATTTCATCTGGAATTTCAGCTGAAATTATGGAATCAATCTCATCGGGCCTTATTTTGTCCACTAACCATACTAAAATGTGCGCATGTGGCAATCCACGCTTTTGCCATTCTACAGAGTACATCCAACAACGGACTCGGCCATACACACAATGCTTTATTAAGAAATTCATGAGAGATTTTAATTTTTGTTTAAAAACTCTGGCAGTTATGTCATGTCTATCAACTGGTGTTTGGTTATGTAGTAATTCCTTCTCGATTTTGGACCATTTTGGGTTACATGTGAATGTAACAAATAAGTCTGGGCGGCCATAATGCCTAACATATGACATAGCATCCTGAGCATATTCATGCATGTGGCGTGGGCTTCCTATATAAGTAGCTGGCAAAATTGTCATTCTTCCTACATTATTCACATTGCCATCAGCATTTATAGCATCGCGGAGATGGATGTATTCCTCTGACCGTAGCCGTCGTTGGTTCAAACGGATGTATGTCAATCGTTCAGTCTCAATTTTGACATACATGTCAACTGCAAACTGATGAAAAAGTCGTTGACACATCAAAATATGATTTACTTCACCTTGACGGATCATGAGTCTGTATGAATAGAAATTCATAGCACTAACTTTTTTGTTGGTTTCAGCACCTGCAATCAAAAATGATAAATGTTTAAATTGTTACTTAGATGAATTGAATTTAAAAATATTATTTAATCTTGTTCAATTCATTTACCTGTTACTTGATTTACCATTTTGATATTAAAATGGTATCCATCTTCCCCCTTCCAGAAGATCAAAGGATATTGTAGTGCATCATAACTCCTGTGTGTTTCAGATACACGTTTTAAATCACTATTCCGACGATGAAGCACAATATCTCTAGATTGTAAATTTTCTCCCACAATGACAACAGCCACTTCATCAATGGTAGGTGAATTGAACCTCCTTGTGTGTTCATCGGCAGGTGTTTTGTCAGCTCGAATAATAATATTATGGCTATCAGATGGCATCCGATCCAATGCTATTTTGAACATGTTTACTAAATTGTTATACTGATGAAGAAACATTTGTAATTGTTGGACAATGGTTCTTTCACTGTTGGATTGTGAGCACAACGATTATTAATTTCCACATCTGAATTTCCCATAAAATAAATTTGTAAAAATTGATGATCTGCATCAGGTAGTGGTAACAGAGTTCCCAGTAAGTGATAAATTTGTCCTTGAATCTGTAATTTTTTAAAATTTGTCCATTAATTATTTCCGATTAGTAGATTAGTTTGTACTATACAAACTTAAATAATATAAAAAAATATTCTTATATAATACCTTGAAAGTGGGCATGAAATTGTCTTGTATAATATGTGTAGCACCAAATGATGTCATCTGGAAACAATTGTTATATTTCTGAATGTTGGTCAAGAAGTGCTTAGAATCATTTCCAATCCCAGAAACTAAAGAGCGTAAAGGATCAGGTGGTGGGACCAATTGTGGCAATTTTACTTTGCCTTCAGCACAACATAATCTAGTAGATTCACCAGTGTATTTTAATGCCTTACAATATTTACAAATTGTTTTCATTTCCCCAATTGTTACCGATTTGTCGGCACAATAATCAATTGCCGGATCATAGTGGAATGCAGCTCGTTCAAGAATCACAGGAGCACTGCGTCTGTGGATTCGCTCAATTTCATTATATCTAGCTTGCTGTTGTTGTGTTTGATGTGCACGAACTCGTTGCATTCTAAGCCTATCTCCTACATTGTCACTCACTAAAGAACGCAATTCTGACATAGCAATACGACTATTTTCTTGATCTGTCTGTCTCTGGTCATCAGTGCGGTTAGCACGTGAGGAGCTCTTCGCACATTTGATTGACTATGACGACCTACCATTCGGGTCAGGTCGTCTTCTCCTCGGCATCGTAAATTGTAACTAATCAAAGTGAGAAAATTTCCCGCTCATTTAGCAGTAAGAGAGCACATTACTTGAAATGTCACTATCACAAAGGATCACCAAAGTAAAGAAAGTTCTCTCGCACGTAGCCACAAAGATAGATATAATATCGTAATACTTTTTTCCGTGCTCTGAAATGCGACAGGATGGATTGACATATTAGTTGGTTGTCAAATCTAATGTCAAATATTATGATTGCGTTCAGAAATTTAACTTAAGATTTATAATTTAATTTGTGACAAAACTGAAGATTTCTCTTTCAATTTCTATATAGTCTTATTAAAAAAATAATCAGACAGTTTAACAACTGAAATTAGCTAAAATTGAGTTTCTCGAAGCCGACCACTATTTATGTACTATGTATTTTGAGACTATGCAATTTTGTCGCGTTCGCGATTCACTTTCACTTTTGTCGAGTTTCAGAACGCGATATTAGATCCTCCAACGCGCACGCGAATTTGAACTTTATGCAGGGGTAATAAATTAGAAATTGACTCTCCATTTTATTTAGAAAACGTTTGTATGGGAAATAGAAATATGCTGTTTTGAGTATTTGCCCGGCAAGTATTCGAATTTTTCTCACCTTTAGACCTTCCCTAGACCTTCACGAATAATTCAAGACCAAAATAAGATAAATCCGTTCAGCCGTTCTCGAGTTTTAGCGAGACTAACGAACAGCAATTCATTTTTATATATATAGATGTGGAGGTTTAAGTAGGTTCAAAGGGAGGATCCTCCGACCTGGCGAGGCAATTATGTATGGCGGGCCGAGGCCCAACGGTTGACGATTTAATGTTGTGTATATGCAGATGGCCACGAGAATTTCTATAATGCGACTCAGGATTAGTAGTTGCTCCGTAGTTGATTACCCCGTAGTTCGATGTATCTTAAGACTCTCCCGGCTATTACTTTTAATGGGACTATCATACCTGTGAGTGGATCTGTGAAAGATTTAGGTTTACACCTCGATTGCACACTAACCTGGCGTGAACAAGTTGCAAAAGAGTGCAGGAGGGTTACTGGGACACTTCGGGCTCTAAATCGTCTGAGAAATTTCCTGCCCGTAAAAACCAAGACTATGCTTGTGCAAACTCTTATCTTTCCCTTAATCGACTATGGTGATGTGTGCTGCTACGACCTGAATGCAGATCTTCTCGATAAATTAGACCGCCTTCTTAATAACTACATTCGATTTGTTTATAATCTCCGTAAATATGACCATGTATCCTCTTTCCGTTCTCAACTCAATTGGCTACCAATTCGTCTACGCCGAAAATTGCGCGCGCTCACTGTTCTATTCTCTATACTTAATAACCCATCTTCGCCAACACATTTAAACTCTTATTTCCAACTCTTATGTAGCAATCACGACAGAAAGCTTCGGTCCTCTAAGAATCTTCTCCTTCGTTGCCCCTCCCATACATCTGAGTTTGTTGGCTCATCTTTCTTTGTGCAGTCCGTTCTTCTCTGGAATGAGCTTCCCCTCGAAGTCAGGATGGCTACCAACGCTTTTTCTTTTAAGAAAAAAGTGAAGCAGTATTTACTGAAACAGCTGGCATAATCAACCAATACATGATTATCATCTTATACTTGTTATGATATTTATTCGTGTATGTATGTATATAGACTTACATCAACTTAAGTATGTATATGTATGTATTTATGTATTTGTATTAATTTTAGTATATGAAAGTTTGTGTCTATTTCTTCTATTCAACACCTGAAACGCACCTACTTCCTATTTTCTCTGTATCACCCAAAGGTTGACTGGTTGAGAATGCCTTAGGCATTAAGTCCGCCTATGTACATAAAGGGCATGATGTATAAATAAATAAATAAATAAATAAATAAATAAATAAATTATATTAAATTTGTGTCGCCTTTATTCAAAAAACGAGAAATTATGTAAATAGAGAATTCAAACATGAATATAAGTTAAATGCAAATTACACTAATGGTTAACTTAAATTTAATGCCTCGGTGGCGCAGCTGTAGTGAGTGAGACTGCTTGTACTTGAGGTTTCGGGTTCGGTGCCCGGGTCGCATCAAAAGTTTGTATGATCTGCAAATATTTGTTTCTTAGCTTAGGTATTTTCTATGTTTAATGAGTATGCATTTACAAAAAAAAGTATATAAGTATTCTATTAGCCAGTCTAGTTATCATAGCACAAGCTCTGCTTAGTTTGAAACTAGATGAATTGTGTGTCAAATGTCCGAAATATTTATTGAATGTTATTTTTGACTGAAAACTTGTTATATGACTTAATTTTAGTTAATATTATGAATTATGGTATGTTGCTCCATAGATAAGTGAAAATTTTCCTACCCTCGCCACCGAGTAGAGACATAACCACGACACTCCTTTCGAGTTTAAGATATACCAACGGTAGCAGGCAGATAAAGTCTCAAAATTCCTGCTCGGCGATAGTGTGAGAACCCGTCGAGCTCGTTTTTCATTCTCCACCGCTAATAATGATGTCACTTCGATTCGTGAAAGTGTCCTTTGTGATTTTTTAACGAAATTTTACTCCTCATTGCTCTAAAGAGCGAAGAGCCAACAGTCTCAGTCAGTTTTTGGGCCAAGTCTCAACCAAATGGCCAAAGAAAGTGGCTTCCTCTTCGTACTAGAATATTAGCCGTTGATGGTGATGCCCTCTTTCATATAGAAGAAGAAGTTACTAGGGTGCACCATGTAGAATCCTGCCGTTATTTGGCGAGCACGTTAAGCTGTCGGTCTCAGTTGCCATAAGAAAACTTTTGGTAATCTTTTAGTAGTTGGACCCCTTAAAAGTATGACAACAGTTTTTGGACAGAATTTCGATATCGCGTAGTATTTGGGTTATGGGCCTTTGGCGGTAGTAAAAAGTTGAAGTTCAGCCATACCATTACTTAACGCCGACTCCTAAATACTTTAAGATACACTATGAGAATTGTTAATTTTTTCTTGTAGGTTCACCATGCCCAAAACGGTCCACAATTGTTTCCTTTTGCATTTTTATAATATCTTTTTATATATAATATGGAACGCAATAAACAAATGGAATTGAAAAGATTTTTTTTATAGTATCCTATACTCGTAGAATATTGTATCAAACAATCATCGTACTAGGTACTCTGAAAAACAATTAATCTGATACGAAATCAAAAGATTATTATCATTGTAGTGGCTTACGTGTCAACGTCTTCTGATGATAGATATTGACTATAAAAATAACGTGTTAGAAAATTATTTGTGTATTTATTGTACTAACTTCACGTGTTCTGAAACTATCTCAAAGGCAATGATGCTTTTAATAGTGTTGGCTGCCGTAACGGCTTGTGAGTAAATTGTATATTTTTTATATTTTTTTTATAAATACTGTTTATTTAGTGAAACGAACCATGCAGTTTATGTTTATTATTAATTCCATAGTATGTACCTGTACTGCGATTCCTGTCGTTCCTGGAGATAACAGTCATTACGTTGAAGCTGAAAGCCGCTACATTTGGATGCCTGATGATGAGGGTATTCTTCATCTAGAAGATTTGCATGCACCGGCTCAAGCCAATTTCATTCAGTCTAGGAATGGTGTGAACAATGCATACTGGCTGTTTACAAGGTAACCTCTTTTCCACACAAGTGTGTTCATCATATTATATATTTTAATATACCAATCATATTATTGATATGGTGGCGGTTTAGAGAGCTAACACTATCCCTATTCATTCCATGGATGTCGTAAGAAGTGACTCAGAAAGCTAACTACGCAGAAAAACATTATTGCAAAGTGGAGGAAAACTTGATACTGACCCTATACCAACTCGTCTGACCAGGATGGTATCGTAGGTCAAAATTTCCTTCCAAAGGTGACACCTACGTCCTGCAGTGGACTATTTAGAGACTGTTGAAGTGTGATGTGATACCGACCACGCCCATCTAAACTCTGGATACTGTAAAAGTGACAACTGTTAGCATAAAGTTGTGATTACTTGTATGTGAACTCTGACCCTCATCATGATATAGATCAGAAGCGGTAATAGTTTTTGTCCGGGTGACATACGTTATATGAGTTTTATTAAGGGATTTTCCGTAGTCGGGTTTCGTTACCTTTTATTATTTTAACTAGTTTACTAGTTAACACTATACAAAATTACATTACATTTAAATCATATTATTTACACATTAAAAGCAATCAAAGGCCGGCAGCATAATTGTGACGCTTGAATTCCAGGAATCAGTTGTCGGTGGGAGTAATTTACCATCAAGTATCAGGACTACTAATTTTTCCCCCATACCATAGATACCTTTATGTAAGAATCGTCGATACTTACAATTATTTTTTTCAGGCAAAATCGCTACACCTACCAGGTCCTTATTAACGGAGACATAAACTCTGTTCGACGATCCAACTACAATAGTAATCGTCCGTTGAAAGTTATAGTTCATGGATTTAACAGCAACGGAAACTCAGTACTTAATCCAGCAATCACTTCTGCCTTCCTTGATACCGAAGACTGTAATGTCATTGTTGTAGATTGGAGGGATACCGCTAGGTTCACATACAGCTCCGCCGTCAGAGGCGTTCCAAGTGTAGGACAGTTTCTTGGCAATTTCCTTGTGTGGTTAATTAATAGTGCCGGTGGTAACTGGAGCAATGTCCACTTGGTTGGGTTCAGCTTAGGTGCTCATGTTGTCGGTAATGCTGGTCGTACCGCAAATCGTCAGCCTGCCCGTATAACAGGTAATTATTTTTTAATTTAATTTCTATTATTTCCATTTTATTCTTGATTTATTCCTGATACTGATGCTTTTCGATGATATTATTGTTATTACTTTTCATTCATCTGTAAGTTCAAGTAAAAAAAAGTGTGTATACTTATGCACGTACGTAAGAAGTTATACTTCTCTGACATAACAAGATAAAAATCTTCCTAAAAATTTTATCCTTTTTGTTATCCTATGTTTGCAGAGAAAACCACATTTATAATAGAAAAAATGTATTTAATTCATTGAAAGAAAATTTTATTGTAACGCATATCTAGTTAAATTAATTTTATTTAAATATCATGTACATGATAAAAAACTAAAATGTTGACTGATTAATTTCATGGTGTCGGTTTTTCGTGACGGTGTGCGCGCGTATCGTAAAAATTTACACTCATCATATTTCAGTAACGCGTAATAATCTGATTTTTTCTTCGAGTTTATAGCAAATGTCGTTTATAATATCAGCATTACTTTGACATTGTTATTTGCCATCAGGACTGGACCCTGCTAGTTTTCGATGGGGCGACAACCCGCTGGCTTTGAATCGAAATGATGGTCAATATGTTGAGGTGATTCACACAAATGGTGGATTTTTTGGGATATTTGATCGAATCGGTGACGCCGACTTCTACCCTAATGGAGGAAGGAGACAACCTGGATGCTGGACTAATATCTGTTCCCATAGGCGGGCGCATCAACTGTTTGCGGCAACTGTTCGTAACGACCACCTCAATGCCAGGGCCTGTTCGAACATCGATCAGGTTTCGAATCCTAATCAATGCACCGGTGCTATACTGAAAATGGGTAACGGAAGCGTAAACAAGAGTGGGTACGTCACATTTCAGCAATGTTCACTACACTAGAATAATAGTAACTAAGTCAGCTATGTTTAATTTAATGAGTACATATATTTCTTACAGATCTGGTATTTTTGTCCTGAGGACTGGCAGCTCGTCTCCATTTTAAAGAATTTTGTAGACGTAGAATTATGAAACCGTTTGTTGCTAAAGCAAGATTGGTAGGGAGAGTAAATGAATGTCGTAAAATTCTAAATTAGTGCTAAACATGCTACACAAAGTGGTAGTCATAGTCGTAGTTAAACTTTATGCTTATTGATACTTATGAAATAATTGAATTAATTAGTTAGAATTATAATATAATAAACTGTAAAGTTAATATAAATTAATCCATTTTCATGAGTATACTGATATCTTGAAATATGAGTGATGCAAAACTATATAAAGTTTGCATTTATATACAACTTTTTTACTGGTACATTATCCGTGGAATCGTTTGAATCTGTGTCACTTTATATTCGAGATTTACATTTAACAAAAATCTTGTTCTAATACCACTAAAAAAGCTGTTAGTTCAAACATAATGGACTGGCCTGTATGTTTAACTAGTGGTTAACTGTGTCTCATGGTTTCATGGTTCAATCCCGACTTCTATTTCTGAGGTCGTGGGTTTGACTCTCAACCAGGACAAATAATTATGTGAGCACGGTCACTTGTTCTGTGACTATCTGGGTGGGATGTACTTAATCTATAATATGTTTGTATATAGAAGTATATAAGCATTTACAACACCAGTCTGGATACCATACTACAGGCTCTAACTACTACCTGGCAGAAATAATATGGCCTTGTGTGAGATATCCAAAAATATTATTATTATTAAGTCTTCGGCTTCAGTTTGCTGATTGATGTTTCATATATAGAGAAAGCTACCCTTGCACAATCAAATTTATGTAAGGAACAATCTGTGACTAATGTTAATGTAAAAAAAATTATTATTAATGTCGACATTTATTTTATTAATGTTATTGTTATTTTATTTTATTAATTAAATCGATAAAATCTCAGTTTTCATAGTTATAGATATTGAGATTTTGAGAGATCTAACTATCAAACTGTTTGTATTCTGTTCCATAATATTATTGACGCACAAGATTTTTTCCAAATACACTTTTGAGAGTTGTATAGGAGATAATGCTAAGTGTTGCGAGTAGATGAGTAATAGTGGAATTACACAACATTACGTGGGATTCATTTATTTTATGAATTTTGGTGAAATAAGAGGTGTGAGATAAAACCATGGTTACAAGTAACTTCATATATATATATATATATATATATATATATATATATATGTATATAAAAGAAAGTGGTGTTAGTTACACCACTTATAACTCAAGAATGGCTTAACGGATTTGGCTGAAAATTGGTGGGGAGGTAGCTTAGAACCAGGAGACGGCCATAGAATACTTTTCGAATACTTTAAGAATACTTTTTCTGTCGAACCGGATACCGTTCGACAGCATTTCAGTCCAAAATAAAAAATCTGTTTATTTATTGCCTCTAAGGCGGAATAGAGTTTGCGGGGTGAGCTAGTTCATAATAAAGTTTAAAAGTCGAAGATATTCTTAATTCATCATCGAAGGGCGTGATTAAACTGTGCGTGGCCGTGATTGCCGCATACAAAGCCGACAGCTTGGCTAAGCGCATGTTGTCGGCCTGTGCGGATGGTTTATTACAACGTGGCATCAAATCAAACGATGATACGTCAAACATAGTGTGATAAGACATTACGCCATATGTGTGTGACGGGTGCAAGGAATTAAAGTATTGAACCCCTCCTTCTACATCATGGTTGTCGACGATCTTGATGCCCGTGACTCCCCCTGATAAACTCCCCCGCGAGATCGAAGATATATGTACTTTTTGAATGGACATTAATTATTTCTGTTGTTGCTTCAGTGATTTATTTCTAATAATCCTGGTAACAGTCTCTACTTTGTTTTTAAATTTTATTATTGAAACGCTAAATCCTATCTTACAAAAATTACGTAAATGGAGAAGGTAACATTTTATACAGTTAACATAGAGAAAAATGATTATTAAACAATATTAAGAATATTTAAAAGTAATAAAAAAACCAGTCTGTGTCTGTGCTACTTGCTGCCTGTTGATAATGTAACTTTGCATTGGTGAAAGAATGCTTAAAATTGGTTTAGTGAGTAAGCGCAAAAGTATAACTAAAACACTAAAACAAACTCACAATCATATTTATAATGTTACTTAGACACTAGTTAGGAGCGAAATAAGAATAGCAATAAATCTCTTTATTATTCACTAAGCATAACATACATAGAGAAATGAAACACAGAAATACAGTTTGCTCAAACAAAATGATAGTAGTAGTTTGAATTGACTTTCAATGCTAACGCGGAGACTGGTGGAGACTCGATTAACAGGAGCAATAATTGTTGTAATGTCTTCGTATAATCAAAAATTTGGATAATTAAATGTTTATAATATACAGTATTTTAATCTGGTTTATCACCTAGTTTATCATCTATGAAGTTATACGGGGTAAGTTCGGTTGTGTATATAAAAAACTATTATTCTTCCTACCTTCTATTTCTATCATGTGGAGTACTCTGATGAATTGTTTGGACTTATTCCAGCCAGAGCTTTCCGCTATCGTTCAGCACGACAACATTTCCATCACAATCAATAGGACAGATGAAAGTCCAGTACACGAAACTTTTGGTCTCGCATGATTGTGCGGGGTCACTGTGTAAAACTTATTGTTGACAGCGGTATTTCTGAACCAATTTGATTTAAAAGCGGGATTATCTATGAGACGTGGTAAATACTTACCATCAAGCAATCCGCCTGCTTGTTTGTCCCTATGTCACAAACTGTTTGTCTTTGTTTTTATGCGGCATGAGTTTTACATAATTGTGTAATATTTTTCTTTAGTTACAATTTAACTGTGTAGCTTTCGTAAAATCCGATACGGAATATAATCTTTCACAACAGGATCTTGATAATCATTAAACTGAAATTAGGGCTACACTTTGACAAGTTGTTTGGGTCGGGAGACATTGCGTAATTAACAGATTAATCATGCTTTCCATCAGGCGCAGTAGAGACACTGTAGTAGGTTTTAAAAAAATAAAAAAATACTGTTTAGCGACATTTGTAATTTAGAATACAAACCATTTTCTTTTGACTTGTATCTTAAACAGTGGTAGTGTTAAGCTTTATATTAGAAGATATTAATCGGAGTAAGAGTAATGTAAAACCCACTTAAATGACTGTTACAATAAAATTAATCGAACTTCAATGATAATCGAGAAAACTGTCATTTCATAATCACTCTTAAGACATAATCACTCTTAAGAAATATTAGATACGTTGGTCAATCGGGCTGACACAAAAGGGACTGTGAGTATTTGAAGGCCATTAGACAACAAAAATGTTTAAAGTCGACTAATTTGATTGTTTTGATCTGTCACTCTGATCGATTTTGGGCTTCTCATATTCACATTTGTATATTTCTCAATATATTGTTAGATGTAAATTATGATGAACCGTTACAAGTTGCTGACTAGTGTCATGAGCTAGGCGAAAAATTATGAACCTTGTACTGTCATAGTTTCGTTTGATTGTCAATTGTACCAGCAAGTCACAATGTTGATAACACAAAAGAAAATTGTTAATGAGCACAACATTAATATTGCTTCAGCTGCCTCACTTTTTATTGTTTACGAACAATAAAAATTGAGACAGCTAAAGCTTTAATTGTTGATCGAGGTACGACTCGATCAACAATTAAATGTTTATTGTTTATGCCTAGCCTTATCATTATTCCAATATAGTTCATTAGTTGTGATTGGCTGTAATTAGATGACCACAAAACATGTATTTCGTACTCTTATATTTATATAATATATGTGCATCATTTGTTGGCGATCCAAAATAAATAAAATAAAAAGGTTTTTCTTGGATAGTCATGTACAGTTTTTACCTTCAAACAAGCCAATATATAGCAAGGGCCTGTTACAATAGACAATAAACAATCTGATAACTTAAACTTGCTGCATGTAGTACAGTCTTTTTAAATTAAATGTATAATGTTTTAATTAAATGTAATTTTTTTAAATCCAAGGTGTGCGACAGTAAAATCTCCTATTTGAATTAAATAAATACGTGAATGTAATAAAAACATCTATCATAATATTAAACGATAAATTTATATGTAGCTTCATCTCTAACAAGTTCTTTAAAATGGATATGATCTGCCGGTCGCAAGGCTGAAGATACCAGATCTGTAACAAGAAGATTTTTAAATATTATAAATCCATTGTTTAGAAATATTATAGATGAAAATATGTAGGTATGCATCGAATGAAATAGATACTATTTTAGTTATAGTTTTATATTAAGGTAAACCAGAAATCGTTTGGTGGTCGAATTTCTATATTGGTTCAACTGCCAATCAATTTACTTTCGTACCATGAAAATAATTTTAAATCTCTTTATTGTATATTTATAACTTTATAGCATTTATTACCAGATTGTTCAAGAGTTCTTTCTGCTATTTTTCTACCTGCTAATTGAGTATTTCAAGTATGATTGATATGCCTCCTATGCCTACGATTATTGTTTAAGGAAAAGTAAAAATATATCTTTTACTTAAAAATATGTAGATATTTTGTCTTACACATATTTTATACTAAAATTGCTATATGCTACACTCCTAGAATTCTACTTACCCTCTTTTGTTTACGATTCCATTACCCATCCTCAGAGTGGCACCGGTACATTGATTTGGATTTGAAACTTGATTGGTGTTTGAACAACCCCTACCGGTGAGATGATTACGACGAACAGTTGACGCAAATAGTTCATGAGCACGACTATGGGAACAGGTGCTAACCCAGCAACCAGGCTGAGGATTTCTTCCTCCATTGGGGTAGAAGTCAGCGTCGGCAATCCGGTCAAAGATACCAAGTAGTCCACCATCAGTGTGAATTGTCTCAACGTATTGACCATCATTTCGATTCAGAGCACGCGAGTTTCCGCCCCATAGAGGACCAGCAGGGTCAAGTCCTACAAATATATAACAACGTTAAGTCTCTTATGTAAAAATCATCAACACCCAAGTATGCAAAACTTAAAAAGAAGTCAGATAATATAATGAAAGTAAGTATAAAATCACCTGTTATACGGGAAGCCCGACGACCTGCAGTACGGCCAGCATTGCCAACAACGTGAGAGCCCAAACTGAAGCCAATTAAATGCATGTTGTTCCAGTTACCACCAGCATTATTGATTAACCATACGAGGAATCTTCCAAGATGTTCTCCTACACTTGGAACGCCCCTGACAGAAGTTGAGTACAATCCGCTAGCGACGCTTCTCCAATCCACAACGATAACGTTACAGTCTTGAGTATCGAGAAAAGCAGAAGTGATTGCAGGGTTCATTCCTGAGCTTCCCTTACTGTTCCATCCGTGAGCGATAACTTTCAGAGGACGATTACTATTATAATTGGAATTCCTTACAGAGTTTATATTTCCATCAATAAGGATCTGGTGACTGTTGCGATTTTGTCTGGTAAACAAGAAATTATATTTATCTTTATAAGCACACTTACTGATTACATTTTCGATTGCAAAATTAGTAGTAGTTTAAGAAAAACTTTACAGAAGAGCAATTGGAATTTTTTTTACATATTTTCTTAGACGTAATAAACTTTAATGTAACTCTTAAAAGTTTATTGATTAGGCTACTTGATTAATTTTATTATTATATTATAACAAAAAGTTAGTAAGTATATTAAATTATGAATGGAAATTGGTATTCTTGACACAACTACAATAATAAATTGAAACTGACAATTTCAATTACGTGATGCTAATAAATCAAAAATAAAACTAATATTAAATGATTTATGATCTTCTGAGAAAGATGAAGAATATAGACATTTACATTAAAAAGGTATATGGACTCAACAGATATTAATGACACTCTCACCCTGTTTTTCATTTAATACGATGATTAAATATAACTTTTTCTGAATTTAAAACGGTGAAAAAATGTAACTATTTCGGTTTCACGACTTTACACGACATCATAAACATTTCTATGTGGTAAGGAATTCACCTTGTAAATAGCCAGTATGCGTTTCGGGCACCACTCCTAGGTTCAATCGTGGGTTCTTCAGCGTGCAAGTCTACTAGATGAGGAATCCCATCACCATCAGGCATCCAGATGTAGCGGCTTTCACCCTCCACATAGTGACTGTTATCTCCAGGAACGACGGGGATTGCGCTACCAGCGCATACTGTTAAATTGAAAAGATCTTTTTATAAAGTACTGTCTCTTTTCGAGAAACAATAAATTAATACAATTTCAAAAATATAATATGGAATTATATAGACCGCGTTTAAAAATACAGATTAAGCTACTTACAAGCCGTTACAGCAACCAACACTACTAAAAGTTTCATGGTTCGAGAAATACAGTTTCAGTATACGTGAAGTCACTAAACTGAATGTGTTATTATTCTTATAACATGGTATTTATAGTAAATACTTATCACTAAATGTTGACATGTAAGACATTCAGGTCATAATCGTTTAATCCCACATTAATCTGCCTCTTATTAGTGTCATACATATATTTGGTATTTATCAGGATATGGACGTCTAACAATTTTAAACAGGCTTATAAAAAACCAATAGTACATGAAAAGCAGAAAATCTGTAAGTGTATTTTTCAATAAAACTTCTCTTAACACCACTGCATATTGTAATGGCTGTAGAGTAATTTCTAACCTTAGAAATTATCTAAATCCTAGTTAGATTTGACTTCTAAATAAGGACATACTCGTATATCGTCATAATTGGAAATCCATAATTGTGTATTTTGTAAGTTTGATTCGATATTCGACTAGTTAGAATCTGCAGCAGAACCTTAGCAGAGTAAAGGGTCAAGGGACCAAAGTTACGTTGATTGTACTAATTTATATCAACAATGAATATTAATATACAGATTTAGAAGGCATATTTCTTTGTTTTAGAGTTTAAATTACAACATATCAAATTGTCCTGTGGTTGTCAGTGTCGCTTCCTGGAAATTCAGGAAACAAAAATAAGGTTTTCGTCTGCAATAACTGTATTACCGAATGTTTTCATGTACCATTGGTTTTTCTAGCACCCATATCTCATATATAATCATATTCACCATATAACATATAAACAGTAGATATACAGCTGGTGCGATCACAGCTCTACCTTCACCATTTTTGTACACGAGTACAAAAATGGAATTTTTGGATTCTTGTCTGAATCATTTTCTTACTTCATCCTATTTTAGTCGAGTCGAGTTATAGTTTTTTAATCTATTTTTTAATTTAATGCTTTTCCGTTGCCCAATCGTCCACAAACACTAACCTATACCTATATCGTCGCATTTTAATCAAAGGATAGGGACTGGCTTATTATTAGGCAGAGTCGAGACTTCTAAGCTCTTCTAATTCCGTGAGCTTTTATAATATACTCGTAATATCTTAATATACTCATAATGTTGGTTTGTGGGTTACTTAAACGAATGTGTTGCTGTGCTCGGCAGGGTTCACAATTGTTACTACTATATATGTCTAACACCTGTAGACATTGTGAAACGCAAAAAAGAAATGAGAATCGAAAATTGGGTATACTGCGACGGCTGAAGCGCACGAACTATACGACCGAATTTCAAACATGAATTTTTGATTAAATAATATGATATATACGTATATAGACTTGTAACGTACTCATCAAGACCTTTCTTTTCGATAAATAAAAAAAGTTTTTTTTAGATAGATAAAAATTAAGATAAAAGTAACGTAACCGTCACCCCCGCTAATATTACAAATCAATTGATACCTCAACCTTCACTAAAATCGATTCACTAATTTAGACGTTACGGAGGAACATCCATACGTCTAAACATAGACTGCCAAAACCATTAGCCTTATGGACGGAACGGGTGTCATGACCCTCCGACCAGGCGATGTGATTATGCCTGGCGGGCCGCGGCCCAACGGTTGATGTTGGTATGTTGTGTATGGGGTGCTGGGCTAGAAAACCTCCACGTGGTGCACCCTGGTAACGTTGGCGATGGTGCTCATCACTGCCAACGGCTAATATTCTAGCAGAAAGAAGAGGAGGCCATTTTCTTCGGCCATTCGGTTGAGGCTTGGTCCAACAGAGCGGGCATATTTGTCGATTCCTCGGTTGGCTCTTCGCTCTTCGGAGCAATGAGGAGGAAAACCTCGATAAAAAATCATTATGGTGGGACCCTTTCATGGGTCGACGTTTCTCCACTGTCAATGGTGGAGAAAGGAGAACGGGCTCGGTGTGTACTCACACTGCCACCGAGCAGGCATTGGAAGATTTAATCTTTCTGCCACCGTTGTCACATCGTAATCCCGAAAGGAGTGTCGTGGTTATGTCTCGCGACACCAATCGGGGGCGAGGGTCTTGGCTTAACCACCTGGACTACGAGGAAGAAAACCTCTATAAAAAATTACCCCGAATCCCGTGTTCTGGTACGTGACCAAGGGATGCATGGCTGATGGGTAGTTCAGTCGCAAGCGCACCCCCAGCCGAGGCACCTGCGGACCCCTCGGTTGGGCATAAATGTACGCTTGCCCGGGTATTGGGGGATCTCTGCCCGCGTCGACCTTTAATTCTCCCCCACTCGTGGGTCTGAAATGGAATCTGTCAACATAAATTTAACGAAAAACAAAAAAGGACAGAAAGTGAGCACAAGGAAGGGGCAGTCTAGAAAAGCAGAAGACTTTTCATCGTATATGCTAATCACCTCGAGAATTTGGTTATCGCTATTCAGGATTAGTAGTTGCTCTGTAGTTCGCGCTGTACGTGGAAATCTCCACATCCTTATAAAAAAAGGGTAAAAAGTTATTGTATATTTTTATTATGATGTTTTTCAAAGAAATATTACATTTTATAATCCTATATGATGATAGTAAAATAATTAAAAGCTGTATATCTAGATTACAATGGATTATACCGTTCACAAGACACAGTGGACGTGGTATTATTCCACCTGGCTAAGCCATCACTATGAATTTCAACTGATAGCAACAATGACTATTTGATTACGACATTTCTAACTCTACAACACACAGTGGTATGTACCCTCTCAAATACCCTATAAGCTTGAACATATTCCATGTATATTAATTTGTTTTTTCATACCTTAATAGATAGATTATAATAGCATCTACAGAGATGTACATATGCAATACGCAAAAGACATGATCTCTTGATCTGGTATGGTGCTTATATTTCATAACACGTAGCTATTTATTTATGTTGTTGCTGTTGCTTGATTATTTATGTCAATAAATTAATTGTTTACTTACATTCAAACTGAGTAACTCTCAGATGAAACGTGATTTATAGGGTTTGTTTTCTGTAATTCCAAGTTAAAGCGTATATCGTTATTATGTATAGTAATCTAACACATTTGGTCAACTGAGTTCTGAAATCTATGCACATTTAGGCTCATCGGTAATCTTAAAAGAACAAGTTTTTATATAAATACATATATATAATAACATGCAATAATTCGACATCTTTAACATTACAGCGACAGCGTCGTACCAATTATTAAGGGTTGTTAACGATGATGATACCGGTGAAGCTAAATACAATATCCGTACTAGTATAATCGATGCTCATATTACAAATGCAAAATAAACACTTTTTGTTGTCTGAATTATCGTAAAATTTGCACAAGCGGGGCATAATATAGAACTTATCATATTAATCACTTAGAAAACGTTTTTCATCGTATAAGAGACACGTTTTATCATAAATGGGCTGACTCGATTAGAGACATCACGATTACACAGAAAACCGACCTAATGCAACTTTTTCATTAATTTTGACCGAGTGAGTCAGGTTACCTGAAAAGAACCCCCTCTTCTCTCCCTGATTTTTACAGTAGACTCATGAGTTATAAGTAGGAGTAGCAGCAGTTATTTACCATCAGGATCATCCGTACCGTCTGCTCAATTGCACCATACAACATAAAATTGAAAAACCAAGTCGAAACAAAAGGTAGTTCTTCACTAACTAGATTATCTGTCATTAACGATAATTAGGTATATATTAAGATCTGTGTGTAAGATATGAGTAATTTTATAAACAGTATCAGACTTTGTGATTCGATAACTTTAATACTTCCACCTCTAAAGGGATATGAGGAGATAAAAAATACAGAATATTTTATTTTATAACTAGTTGTATCCTGCGCGTTGCTACACTACCAACTAAAATAAATTTGAAGAAAAGACATAAAGAAAATATACTCATACCAACCCAGAAACCTTCGTGAGCTTATGTACAACAAATTTGCTAAAGGTCACATGATCAAATGCGTAGTTTACGATTCTATAAAGGACATACAGACAGACAGACAAACGGTTATTTTTACATGGCTTTAAAAATGAACATATCATATAGATAATTTAGGCAATTAAAGCTCGCTTTTGTTTGTATTTAGAAATACTGCATTATACTCATATAGTAAGTGCAATCAGCTATAGTACTTTTATAACCGGATGATAATGAAAATTATAACTTTAACGCTTAGATTGTGCTGTCATATTATATATTTATGAATCTCTGTCGTCTCACTTACCCAGATATATTTGTAAAACAAATCGCATCGTATTATAGGCTATCGTATTCCAAATTTAACACATATTATTTTCTTAGAAATCTAGCTACCATTAAAAAGGATGTTGTTTGAAAATAATAATAACACCTCATGGTTTTAATAGTAAAAGTTTTTTTTTTTACACTCTATAAATACCGGTGTGTGTAAATTCGTAAAGAAAGGGAAGACGATTGTCAAATAATTATCAAAACAAAATAATTAAAAGTAATACTAAATGAAAGTAAGGAGAGAGTAAAGTAAAAAGTATTTTTGAATTTTCAGTGAGTAATCATAATGAAAATTGGGTATCATATTTCTTTTGTGAGAGTTGTAGAATTTGTCATACGCACTGGACTGCAGAAAATAATTCTGTGGTGATTGAAGAATATAGAGAGAACATACAATCTATCATAAAACTTAAAAGACTTATAGATTATTGAAACAATGTTAGAAATTTACATACACTAGAATAATATAGAAAATTTAGAATATTTTTATCATAATATTAATCAAAAGAAACTATCAACAAAATTAAATTAATTAATATGTTTGTAACAGGTGATTATTCAAACGACAATGAATTGAATTATTAAGACGTCATGATATGATAACAGTCCAACAGTAATTATTATTCACTATAATCATATTTTTTAGTTTATCATTGTTATGTAGGTATTCTTACATTGAATAGTAAATATTATCAACTAAATAATCAAATTATCGTTTTCTAATACATTTGTAGGTACTCTCTTATCAACAACTTAGACATTTCGTTGGAGAGATACACAGCAGTTGCACATTTTTTCAATCTACATTATCATTTATACGTAGGTAACTTAGTTCCACAAAAGTAATAAATATACTTCAAAATTAACATAACAACAGACTCTAACAGCCCCCTGGTGGACATGGGCCTCTCCTTAGGAAGGAAGTTTGCGCAACCATTTGGTCTGGCATTCCCCTAATTATAGTAGGTATACAATAGGTGCGATCACGGCTTTATATTGCCCTTTTTTTTTTTTTTTTTTTGTACCTGTCATCACCACAGCCTCTAATAGTTTACTTCTGGTCGTCGTAGACTAGACCTCTCCTCTTAGCAAGGAGGTTTTAACCTACCACACCATGCTGGCTAGACGGGTTAGTATAGGGTTCGTTTTAAGTGGGGTGCTGGGCTAGAAAACCTCCACGTGGTGCACCCTGGTAACGTTGGCGATGGTGTTCATCACTGCCAACGGCTAATGTTCTAGCACGAAGAGGAAGCCATTTTCTTCGGCAATTTGGCCGAGACTTGGTCCAACAGAGCGGGCATATTTGTCGATTCCTCTGTTGGCTCTTCGCTCTTCGGAGCAATGAGGAGGAAAACCTCGATAAAAAATCATTATGGTGGGACCCTTTCATGGGTCGACGTTTCTCCACTTTCAATGGTGGAGAAAGGAGAACGGGCTCGGTGTGCACTTACACTGCCACCGAGCAGGCATCAGGAGACGTAGTCTCCCTGCCGCCGTCGACATATCGTAGTCCCGAGTTGGAGTCACACGACTCCAATCGGGGGCGAGGGTCTTGGCTTAGCCGCCCGGACTGCGAGGAAGAAAACCTCTATAAAAAATTACCCCGAATCCCGTGTTCTGGTGCGTGGCCAGGGGATGCATGGCTGATGGGTTGTTCAGTCGCAAGCGCACTCCCAGCCGAGGCACCTGCGGACCCCTCGGTTGGGCATAAATTTACGCTTGCCCGGGTATTGGGGGATCTCTGCCCGGGTCGACTTTTTAATTCTCCCCCACTCGTGGGTTTTATTATGGAAACAAATACTCAAATCAACAAAATTAATAATAGGAAAGAACAAAAGAAGGAGGATAGCACAAAACCAAATACCCCAGAAGTCAATGTGACTCCTGGGAGCGTAAGGAGATCGGAACGCTTGCGTTCCAGATCTGTCATACCGTCAGATGGTAATACCGGTCCAACGACTGACACATTAGAGCAAATGTACATGGAGCTCCGCGATAGTCGTAAACGCGGACGCTTCATGGACGAAGATAGCGACGTATCCCAGGAGTGGATTCCTACCAAAGTGACCAGTAGCCGCAGAGGGAGGTCGCGTACTCCAGTCTCTACTCCGTCAGGCTCCGTCTTTTCTAAGGCGGAAGCCTATAGGCGGATCAGGGTTGAGGGTGAAAATGTAGTGGAGGAGGAGATCGCCGATCTCCTGCTAAACCTTCAGGAGCCGAACCTGGGAAGTTCTGCCTGCCAAACACCAGTGTCTATGCAGGAGAGGGCGAACGTAGCTGTAGCCATCATAAACAAGGTGGCTACAAAATCTACGAACCTTAAGGGCCAATTCGTAAAAGCCCTTAAGGACTCCTCCTCCACTATTGCTGGAGTAGTTGAGACCCTGATTGGAGATGTAGCTCGCCTCCAAGCTGCCAATGAACGCCTAACAGGACAGGTAGCTGAACTGAGTGCCCAATTCGCCCAGTTTCGGGCGCAGGCGGATGGATCTGAACCTGGCCCGGCTCCGCGGCAGCCTTCGCCCTCTGTCGACTCAAGTGATGCCCACCTTCGCCAAATTCTGGAGGCGGTGGGACGTATGCTGGATGGGCGTCTTGCGGGCCTTGAGGCGAGACTGCCTCCAGCCCCCGTTGTTAGGCCGCCGCTCGCTGCGGATAGATCACGGACCGCATCAGCGCCGACTCTGCCTCCCATTGCGGCTGGTCGCAGATCATATGCAGCGGCGGTATCGGTATCTGCACCTGTGATCACTCGCAAGTCTGGACGAGCGGTCCATACAGCAACATCGAAGGCTGGGCCTACAGCGAAGGAAACCACGCCAAGGGTATATCCTCGCCTCTCCACTCCAAACCCTGGCGTTTCCGCAACAACTCCCTCTGCGACTGCTCCCTCGAATTGTGAGTGGCAGGTAGTCGGGGGAAGTAAAAAATCCCAAAAGCGTGGTAGGAGGGCTGCCAAGAAGGCAGTCTCGATTCCGCAGTCGCCACCGGCAGCAGTGATCGAAAAGACGAAGCCACGGAAACTACAGCCGCCTAAAACTGCGGCTGTAGTAATTACAGTATCGCCGGAGGCGGCAAATAGGGGGCTGTCTTATGCGGCCGTTTTCAAGAGGGCCCGGGACAGTCTCGCCACAAATAACTTTGGGACAGTAGGAGTCAGAATGCGCCTCGCCCAGACGGGAGCTCGAGTCCTCGAGTTCCCTGGGGCTGAAGGCGCAAAGACGGCAGACACGTTTGCCGAGAAACTGCGGGGCATATTCGAGGCCACGGATGGTGTGAAGATCGCCAGGCCTACCAAGTGCGTAGAACTGCGTATTTCAGGCCTGGACGACTCGGTGACGTCCGAGGATGTCCATGCTGCAATTGAAGAGAAGACGGGATGCAGCGCGGATAGCATCCGGGTCGGCACCATCCGCCCCGGTCCAGGTGGGCTTGGCGCTGTGTGGGTCAAATGTCCAGTAGTGTCGGGCAAAGTCCTGGGCGACGCCGGAAAGCTGCTCATCGGTTTCGTGAACGCTAGGATCACAGTCCTGGCGCCGAGACCGATGAGGTGTTATAAATGTCTGGCGTCGGGACACACACGCGCCAAGTGTGTTAGTTGTTTTGACTGCAGTGGACTATGTTTCCGCTGCGGTCGACCGGGGCACAAGGCGGCAGAGTGCTCTGCCGCCCCTCACTGCCCGGCGTGTGCGGCGGATAACAAGCCCGCCAATCACCAGATTGGGCAGGGGGGTTGCAAATCTCCCCGCAGTTCTCGGCAGGCGTCGGGGGCTAGCCAGTCGACCCAGGCTGCCTCTGACGTCGTTTCTGCTTCGACATCGTCGCCCATGGAGGAGGTTGTAGAGACGGTCGAGTAATGGCCCAAGTCTCCAACCTCCTAGTCCAGACGAACCTAAACCACTGTGCTGCGGCGCAGGACCTTTTCCTGCAAACCATGGCACAGTGGTCGATCGGTGTTGCCGTAGCCGCGGAACCCTATTACGTTCCTCCCCGTCCAAACTGGTTGGGTGACCGGGACGGTTCCGTGGCAGTCGTCGGCTCCGCGGCGGCTCATTCCCCGCCCTTGTCGCTAAGGGACAAGGGTACTGGATATGTTGCTGCCGAGTGGGGGGGGATCACCGTATATGGTGTTTACTTCTCCCCCAACCGGAGTTTGAGCGACTTCGAGGTTTTCCTTAACAACTTGGAAACCTCGATGCGGCGTCTAACGTCTGGGCACGTCTTAGTGCTGGGGGACTTCAACGCAAAGTCCATTGCGTGGGGTTCCCCCAGGACGGACGCTAGGGGCGAGGCCGTAGAGGAGTGGGCGGCCTCGGTGGGCCTCTGTTTACTAAACAGGGGCTCCACCAACACGTGTGTGCGACAGCAGGGAGGGTCGATAGTGGACCTTTCGTTCGCTACCCCTGCCCTCGCCGCACGAGTAAGGAACTGGCGCGTCCTGGAAGAGGTTGAGACGCTCTCGGATCACCTCTACATCCGATTTGAGCTCTCCCGGACCCAGGACCCCAGTAGGGGTCACGTGGCGCGGCGTTCTTCACGCTTTCCGCGGTGGGCTTTAGCCAAATTAAATAGGGACCTACTAGAGGAGGCAGCCATCGTTCACTCTTGGCTGTCTCCGCAGGCCCCGACCGAGGAGGTCGACATGGGGGCTGGTCGCTTCCGCGATGCCATTGCGCAGATCTGTGATGCGGCCATGCCCCGCATCCGAGGTTGCCGGCCTCCACGGAAGGAGGTCTACTGGTGGTCCCAGGAGTTGGCGGACCTCCGCGCGGCCTGTACTCGTGCCCGGAGGTCCTACACCCGTAGTCGGCGGCGACACCGCGAAGAAGGCGGGGAGGACCAGCTTCATGAAGAGTACCGAGAGGCGCGGAAAACTCTGAAGCTGGCCATAAGCCGCGCCAAAGAAATTAAGAGAAAGGAGATGCTGGAGGGTCTCGATCGTGACCCCTGGGGTCGCCCTTATCGTGCGGCGCGGCAAAAGCTCCGCACGTCGGGCCCCCCCCTTACAGAGACACTCCAGCCCAGCTTCCTGCGGGAAGTGGTCGAGGGCCTTTTCCCGCAGCGGGTGGAGCACACACCCCCGTCGATGGCCTTCATGGTCGGGGACGACGGGGGGAACGAGGAAGATGTTCCGCCCGTCAGGGAATCGGAGGTAGGGGCGGTTGTTCTACGGATCCGCTCTAAGAACACCGCCCCCGGGCCGGACGGGATACCTGCCCGAGTGCTGGCCCGAGCCCTCGAACACATGTCGGACCGCCTCAGGGAGGTCCTGGACGCTAGCTTGGCGTCCGGACGCTTCCCTGAGTGCTGGAAAAGCGGGAAGCTGGTCCTATTGAGGAAGCCGGGACGGCCCGCCGAATCGGTAGCGGCCTATAGGCCCATCGTGTTGCTGGACGAGGCGGGTAAACTGTTTGAGAGGATACTCTCTGCCCGCATCGTCCGGCACCTCTGCGAGGTGGGCCCCGATCTGTCGGACGCCCAATTTGGTTTTCGGGCGGGGCGTTCGACGGTCGATGCCGTGTTGCGCCTGAGGGCCGTTACCGAAGAGGCGGTGAGCTGTGGCGGCGTGCTGTTGGCGGTGTCGTTGGACATCGCCAATGCATTTAATAGTCTGCCATTTAGCTGCATCAGGGAAGCACTCCACTACCATGGGGTGCCAAAGTACCTGAGGCGGCTTGTGGCAGACTATCTTGAGGAGCGTACCGTCATGTACGAGGACCGAGACGGTGTTCTGAGGCGGCGGTTCATGTCGTGCGGTGTTCCACAGGGGTCTGTCCTCGGACCACTCCTGTGGAACATGGGATACGACTGGGCCCTTCGAGGTCGTCTTCCCCCCGGGCTGGGCGTAATTTGTTACGCAGATGACACATTGGTCACGGCCCGGGGGACGAACTTTCAAGAGGCGGCGCGCCTGGCCACCACGGGTGTCTCTCTGGTGGTCGGGCGAATTGAGGCGCTGGGTTTGCGGGTGGCCCTGGACAAGACGGAGGCCCTTTTGTTCCATGGGCCCCGTCGTGGTCCACCCTCCGGCGCCTCCATCGTGGTCAATTCGGTCCTCGTACCGGTTCAGGCCCAGATGAAGTATCTGGGCCTGATCCTCGACGGCAGGTGGCTCTTCGACGAGCACTTCCGACAGCTTTCTCCAAAGCTGGTCGGCGCTGCTTCTGCCCTTGGGCGACTTTTGCCCAATCTGGGTGGAGCTAGCGTCGCGACAAGACAGCTATACACGGGGGTTGTCCGGTCAATGGCGCTGTATGGTGCACCGGTGTGGGTGGCGGCTCTGACCGCCCAGAATAGGGCTCGCCTCTGGCGCCCTCAGAGGATATTGGCGGTTAGAGCCATACGCGGTTACCGCACCGTATCGACGGAGGCGGCGTGCGCCTTGGCCGGAACTCCCCCGTGGGATTTGGAGGCGGAAGTGCTCGCCGAAGTTTATAGGCGGACGGTTAACTTCCGGGCGGGTAACGGCATACGGCCCCCGCCCGAAGAGATACGCGAGTGGCGAGAGGCCGCTCGTCGAGCCACAATGGCTCGTTGGTCGTCCCGGCTGGAGGCTCCACGTGCTGGCTTTGCCGCCGTGGAGGCTCTCCAGCCGGTCATCGCCGAGTGGGCAGGGCGGCAGCACGGGACCCTTTCCTTCCGACTGACGCAGGTCCTTTCCGGGCACGGTTGCTTCGGTAAGTATCTGCACTCGGTCGCCAGGAGGGAATTGAGTCCCGCCTGTCACCACTGCGACTGCAGTGGGGACTCGGCTCAGCACACGCTGGCGGTTTGTTCCGCCTGGGCGGCGCAGCGTGGGGCCCTCACTGCAGTTATTGGAGGAGATCTCTCGCTACCGGCCGTCATACGCTCCATGGCTGGTAGCGACAGTTGTTTTACCGCGGTCGCAACCTTCTGCGAAGACGTAATTTCGCGGAAGGAGGCGGCGGAGAAGGCCCGGGAGGACGATATCCATTCGGACCCAATTCGCCGCCGGCGAGCCGGGCGGCGGAGGCGCGCATACCAGCGCCTCATGCCGCCTTGAGTGTGGCTGCGGGTGGACGGGACGGGTTTTCCCCTCCATCCGCTATAGTGGCCAGCCGCGAGGAGGTGATGTGCGCGTGTGCCGTACGTCGCCTATATAGAGAGTTTATCCGCAGATGGTGCCCGCTTTGGCGGGCAGGCGCTAGGAGGGATCTGGATGTCGTAATAGCAGCGGTTCCCGGATCCCTCCTATCTCAGGCGCAAAGTGGCACACCGTGTGGTTTTAGTCGGTCCGATTCCGACACACCACCCCGCCGTAAACCCCGGTGGGGTGACGGCCCGAGGGGGTTTCCACACGTTAAAAAAAAAAAAAAAAAAAAAAAAAGGGTTCGTTTTAAGTGGGGTGCTGGGCTAGAAAACCTCCACGTGGTGCACCCTGGAAACGTTGGCGCTAGCACGAAGAGGAAGCCATTTCTTCGGCAATTCGGCCGAGACTTGGTCCAACAGAGCGGGCGTGTCTGTCGGATCTTCTGTTGGCTCTTCGCTTTTCGGAGCATTGAGGAGGAAAACCTCGGTAAAAAATCACGATGGTGGGACCCTTTCTAGGGTCGGAAATCCTCCGCTCAGCGGTTGAAAAGGTAGGACGGGCTCGGTGTGCACTTACACTGCCACCGAGCAGGCATCAGGAGACGTAGTCTCCCTGCCGCCGTCGGCATATCGTAGTCCCGAGTTGGAGTCTCGCGACTTCAATCGGGGGCGAGGGTCTTGGCTTAGCCGCCCGGACTGCGAGGAAGAAAACCTCTCTAAAAAATTACCCCGAATCCCGTGTTCTGGTGCGTGACCAGGGGATGCATGGCTGATGGGTAGTTCAGTCGCAAGCGCACTCCCAGCCGGGGCACCTGCGGACCCCTCGGTTGGGCACAAATTTACGCTTGCCCGGGTATTGGGGATCTCTGCCCGGGTCGACATTTAGTTCTCCCCATCTCGTGGGTTTAAAAATGGAAAACTTTACAAACACAAACAATAACATTATGGAACAGAAGGAGAAGAAAAACAGAAAGGGAAAAAGTACAAGAGCGGACGACTTCTCTTCCAACGAAGAGGAAGTATTGGTTAGAGCGCCTATCTCGGTGGGGCTCCCAGAAGCCATTATGGCTGCTGGGAGCCGAAGAACATCGGAACGGTTGCGTTCCAAATTCACCGCGGGCAGTAACTCCAGTACGAGGACAGATGCACTGGACATAATGGAGACGGAGCTGTGTGACAGCAGGAAACGTGGACGCTCCAGGGACGAGGAGAGTGACACGTCCCAGGAGATGTTGCCTCCCAAAATCACCAGCAGCCGTAGAGGGAGATCACGAACCCCGGTCTAGATCCCGTCAGGCTCCGTCTTTTGTAAGGCGGAAGCCTATAGGCGAGTTAGGGCGGACGGTGAAGCACTAGCGGAGGAGGAGATTGCTGGTCTCCTGCTGAAAATAAAGGAACCGGTGGTGGGGGATTCAGTTCTCCAAACACCATCGGCCATGCAGGAGAGGGCAAACGCGGCGGTGGCCATCATTCACAAAGTGGCCACCAAGTCTAGTAATCTTAGGGGCTCTTTTGTAAGGGCCCTTAAAGATTCCTCTTCCGCTATTGCGGGGGTCGTAGAGAGCCTTATCGGAGACATGGCTCGTCTCCAGGCAGCCAACGAGCGTCTGACGGGGCAGGTGACTGAGCTTAGTGCTCAGTTTGCTCAATTCCGGGCAGATCGCCCCGAAAGAGAAGGCTCACGTCCGTCACTACCTACCCCCTCTTCCAACCACGGGGGCATAACGGATGCAGTATGGCGCATGATGGACGGGCGACTGGCTGGCCTGGAGGCAAGGCTGCCACCAGCCCCTGTTGTCCGGCCGCCGCTCGCGGCGCATAAGCCGAAGGCCGCATTGGCACCGTCTGCGCTTCCCGTTGGGGGCGGTCGCGTGACCTATGCAGCGGCGGCGTCGGTGTCTGCAGCTCCCGCAACAACTCCAGGGGCACGACGGGCAGCGAAGGTAGCGACCAAGACGCTTGCACCGAGGTTAGGCCCCAAAACAGCGGTCAAGGCTGGAGCGGAGTTCCTTCCGCTCCCCACTCCAACCGCTGTACCTGGCACCTCCACCTGTGTTCCTTCAACATCTGCCCCTTCCACCGATGGTTGGCAGATAGTCGGGAGGGCTAGGAAGTCCCGAAAGCGGGGTAAGAAGGCTGCACAAACAGCAGCCTCTACCCCGCAGACACCGTCGATTGCGGTGGCTATCGCGAAAAAGCCGCACAAACTGCAGGTGCCTAAAAGCACGGCTGTGGTAGTCACCGTGTCGCCGGAGGCGGCTAGCGGCGGACTCTCCTACGCAACCATCTTCCAGAGGGCCCGCGCTAGTCTCGCAAATGACTTCGGGACAGTAGGAGTCAGGTTGCGCCTCGCTCAAACGGGAGCTCGAGTGCTCGAGTTCCCTGGAGCCGAAGGTGCTAAGACGGCGGACACATTTGCCGAGAAGTTAAGAGGAATGTTTACGGCTATGGATGGTGTCAAGATCGCCAGGCCTACCAAGTGCGCAGAGTTGCGCATTTCGGGCCTGGATGACTCCGTAACGATAGAGGATGTCCGCGTTGCAATTAGCGAGAAGACGGGCTGCAACGCGGACAACATTAGAGTCGGCACCATCCGCCACGGTCCGGGAGGACTTGGCGCAGTGTGGGTCAGCTGTCCCGTAGCGTCGGCTAAACTGTTGGGCGACGCCGGCAGGCTGCTCATCGGTTTCGTGAGCGCTAGGATCACAGTCCTGGCGGCGAGACTGATGAGGTGCTACAAATGCCTGGCATCGGGGCACACACGTGCCAAGTGCGTCAGTTGTTTCGACTGCACCGGATTATGTTTCCGCTGCGGTCGACCGGGGCACAAGGCGGCAGAGTGCTCTGCCGCCCCTCACTGCCCGGTGTGTGCGGCGGGCAACAACAGGTTGTAGAGACGGTCGAGTAATGGCCCAAGTCTCCAACCTCCTGGTCCAGACGAACCTGAACCACTGTGCCGCGGCGCAGGACCTTTTCCTGCAAACCATGGCACAGTGGTCGATCGGTGTTGCCGTAGCCGCGGAACCCTATTATGTTCCTCCCCGTCCAAACTGGTTGGGTGACCGGGACTGTTCCGTGGCAGTCGTCGGCTCCACGGCGGCTCATTCCCCGCCCTTGTCACTAAGAGACAAGGGCACTGGATATGTTGCTGCCGAGTGGGGGGGGATCACTGTATATGGTGTATACTTCTCCCCCAACCGGAGTTTGAACGACTTCGAGGTTTTCCTTAACAACTTGGAAACCTCGATGCGGCGTCTAGCGTCTGGGCACGTCTTAGTGCTGGGGGACTTCAACGCAAAGTCCATTGCGTGGGGTTCCCCCAGGACGGACGCTAGGGGCTAGGCCGTAGAGGAGTGGGCGGCCTCGGTGGGCCTCTGTTTACTAAACAGGGGCTCCACCAACACGTGTGTGCGACAGTAGGGAGGGTCGATAGTGGACCTTTCGTTCGCTACCCCTGCCCTCGCCGCACGAGTAAGGAACTGGCGTGTCCTGGAAGAGGTTGAGACGCTCTCGGACCATCTCTATATCCGATTTGAGCTCTCCCGGTCCCAGGACGCCAGTAGGGGTCACGCGGCGCGGCGTTCTTCTCGCTTTCTGCGGTGGGCTGTAGCCAAACTGAATAGGGACCTACTAGAGGAGGCGGCCATTATTCACTCTTGGCTGTCTCCGCAGGCCCCGACCGAGGAGGTCGACATGGGGGCTGGTCGCTTCTGCGATGCCATTGCGCAGATATGTGATGCGGCCATGCCCCGCATCCGAGGTTGCCGGCCTCCACGGAAGGAGGTTTACTGGTGGTCCCAAGAGTTGGCGGACCTCCGCGCGGCCTGTACTCGTGCCCGGAGGTCCTACACCCGTAGTCGGCGGCGACATCGCGTAGACGGCGAGGGAGACCAGCTTCATGAGGAGTACCGAGAGGCGCGGAAAACTCTGAAGCTGGCCATTAGCCGCGCCAAAGAAGTGAAGAGGAAGGAGATGCTGGAGGGTCTCGATCGTGACCCCTGGGGTCGCCCCTATCGTGCGGTGCGACAAAAGCTCCGCACGTCGGGCCCCCCCCCCCTTACAGAGACACTCCAGCCCAGCTTCCTGCGGGAAGTGGTCGAGGGCCTTTTCCCGCAGCGGGCGGAGCACACACCCCCGTCGATGGCCTTCATGGTCGAAGACGACGGGGGACGGAACGAAGATAATGTTCCGCCCGTCAGGGAATCGGAGATAGGGGCGGTCGTTCTACGGATTCGCTCTAAGAACACCGCCCCTGGGCCAGATGGGATACCTGCCCGAGTGTTGGCGCGAACCCTCGACCACATGTCGGATCACCTCAGGGTAGTCCTAAACGCCAGCTTGGCGTCCGGGCGCTTCCCTGAGGGCTGGAAGAGCGAGAAGCTGGTCCTATTACGGAAGCCGGGACGGCCGGCCGATTCGGTCGCAGCTTATAGGCCCATCGTGTTGCTGGACGAGGCGGGTAAATTGTTTGAGAGGATAATCTCTGCCCGCATCGTCCGGCACCTCTGCGAGGTGGGCCCCGATCTGTCGGACGCCCAATACGGATTTCGAGCGTTCGACAGTCGATGCTGTGTTGCGCCTGAGGGCCGTGACCGAAGAGGCGGTGAGCTGTGGCGGCGTGCTGCTGGCGGTGTCGTTGGAGATCGCCAACGCATTTAATAGTCTGCCATTTAGCTGCATCAGGGAAGCACTCCACTACCACGGGGTGCCAGAGTACCTGAGGCGGCTTGTGGCAGACTATCTTGAGGAGCGTACCGTCATGTACGAGGACCGAGATGGTATTTTGAGGCGGCGGCCCATGTCGTGCGGTGTTCCACAGGGGTCTGTCCTCGGACCACTCCTGTGGAATATGGGATACGACAGGGCCCTTCGAGGTCGTCTTCCCCCTGGGCTGGGCGTAATTTGTTACGCCGATGACACAATGGTCACGGCCCGGGGGGCGAACTTTCAAGAGGCGGCGCGCCTGGCCACCGTGGGAGTCTCTTTGGTGGTCGGGCGCATTGAGGCGCTGGGTTTACGGATGGCCCTAGATAAGACGGAGGCCCTTTTGTTTCATGGGCCCCGTCGTGGTCCACCCCCCGGCGCCTCTATCGTTGTCAATTCGGTCCTCGTACCGATTAAGGCCCAGATGCAGTATCTGGGCCTAATCCTAGACGGCAGGTGGCTCTTCGACGAGCACTTCCGACAGCTTACTCCAAAGCCTGCGGCGCTGCTTCTGCCCTTGGGCGACTTTTGCCCAATTTGGGTGGAGCCAGCGTCGTGACGAGACGGCTATACACGGGGGTTGTCCGGTCAATGGCGCTGTATGGTGCACCGGTATGGGCGGCGGCTCTGACCGCCCAGAATAGGGCTCGCCTCTGGCGCCCTCAGAGGATATTGGCGGTTAGAGCCATACGCGGTTACCGCACCGTATCGACGGAGGCGGCGTGCGCCTTGGCCGGAACTCCCCCGTGGGATTTGGAGGCGGAAGTGCTCGCCGAAGTTTATCGGCGGACGGCTGACTTCCGGGCGAGTACCGGCATACGGCCCCCACCCGAAGAAATACACGAGTGGCGAGAGGCCGCTCGTCGAGCCACGATGGCTCGTTGGTCGTCCCGGCTGGAGGCTCCACGTGCTGGCTTTGCCGCCGTGGAGGCTCTCCAGCCAGTCATCGCCGAGTGGGCAGGGCGGCAGCACGGGACCCTTTCCTTCCGACTGACACAGGTCCTTTCCGGGCACGGTTGCTTCGGGAAGTATCTGCACTCGGTCGTCAGGAGGGAATTGAGTCCCGCCTGTCACCACTGCGACTGCAGTGAGGACTCGGCTCAGCACACGCTAGCAGTTTGTTCCGCTTGGGCGGCGCAGCGTGGGGTCCTCACTGCAGTTATTGGAGGTGATCTCTCGCTACCGGCCGTCATACGCTCTATGGCCGGTAGCGACAGTTGTTTTACCGCGGTCGCAACCTTCTGCGAAGACGTAATTTCGCGGAAGGAGGCGGCGGAGAAGGCCCGGGAGGACGATATCCACTCGGACCCAATTCGCCGCCGGCGAGCCGGGCGGTGGAGGCGCGCATACCAGCGCCTCATGCCGCCTTGAGTGTGGCCGCGGGTGGACGGGACGGGTTTTCCCCTCCATCCGCTATAGTGGCCAGCCGCGAGGAGGCGACGTCCGCGTGTGCCGTACGTCGCCTAAAATAGAGAGTTTACCCAGAGATGGTGCCCGCATTAGCGGGCAGGCGCTAGGAGGGATCTGGATGTCGTAATAGCAGCGGTTCCCGGATCCCTCCTATCTCAGGCGCAGAGTGGCACACCGTGTGGTTTTAAAAAAAAAAAAGGGTTCGTTTTAAGTTTTTCTTGTCTTCGAAACATAATTCAAGAGCAAAAACTAATTCAATTGCATCGTGGCAGACAGACAAATATAATAATATTTTCGAAACTTGAAGGAGTTTTTAATACAATTGATAGGAGCAGACACGAAATTGATATTAATGATCAATGTGTATTGACTATATCAATACGTCTTGCTCATATTGTATTTATAAATAGTAAGTGTGATATGTTCTGACTTACAACTTGCAAACATCACTATATCGTTTAAAATGGTGGTAAATCCTGGTAAATCTCAGCATGATCTGAAAAAAAATGCTTAACAATTCAGATCATTTTTCATGACTAGTGGGCTACTTAGGAGATGGGTAAGACCAAGATCATGTATAATAGGCATACGAGTATATCTGCGAGTTCCGTCACCGTTAATGGTGTTACTATCGAGGTTGTGCAAGAATACATCTACATATCTTAGCCAAACTATCCAACACTGGCGGCATAATTTCGATCGAGAGACCGATAGAAATTATATCTAGGTTGGGCAGTGTATGGGAAGCTTTGTCATATCTTCAAGTAATCGATCCCTTAATCGTTGAAGGCCCACGCTTTTAACCAGTACGTCTTATTGGCAGAGAGTTGGGGTAACAGATGTCGTACGTAGAATCAACACTTCGTTTCCTTTGACGTTTTTCGAAGTGTCGTAACAGAGCGAATTTTTAACTTCTGTAACCTTGAAACATTCAAGGAATATGTCAGGTCTCAACACATCTCTGACGGACATGTAAAAAATTAACTAACGTCTGCTCACCGTAGTAAATCACGAGTATCACATCATAAACGACTGCCTAATCATGTTGTTTTATTTTATTCGTAATTCTTTAACTTTATTTGTCGTTCATCGTATTGTCAGTGGATTTAACTTAGATTTAGATATAAATTAGATGTGAGTAATTTAAAGTAATCTTTGTTTTTAACATAATTATTATCGTCCACAGACTATATAGTCTGTTAATTCCTTCAAAGGAGGAACGTATATCCAACAGTGGGTCATAATCTTATAAGAAATATAGACCTGTCCATGGGAAGGGGGTATGACATACTATATGTTAACCACAGATGAGTTTGTTATAAGTTTTCCTTTTTCTTACAGTGGCCGTTGTCTTGCAGGGTTTGCTCACTTCGTCAAATCTTACCGCACCTAAGGAATGTATAGAGGTGGTAACACTCTATTCTTAATCCGTCATCACATGAACAGTGTACACCTATTGTTATTAATTACATTTATTTATAAACTCGTATTTACTAACTTTTTTAGTTTATATATAGTTAGTAAATTTATATGATTTTTGCATCAGATGTTGTATCATATGTTAAAATATTGTGTGTTTGTAATTGGTAAACATATCAACCATGATTACCTAATCATTATTAATTTCTAAGAATGCAGTGTATGCAAGCTGACAGCTGGCAAATAAATAAGTGTCACCTGTTAAGTTGATTAATTAATGTTTAATTATATTATTCATTTTTAAGAAGCTTAACTTGATATAAAATTGAAAACCCCCACGTATTATTATATAATTACGATTAAGTTAATACGTGATAATAAATGTACACATAGGATTACAAGATTTAGTAACGTTTCGCATTTAAAACAACAATGAGTAAGAATGGTTATGGATAATAATGAAATGGTTATTATTAAAAAAAAACTGGTTGTGCCCCGGGAGTGTGGCAGAAGTGTAAACTAGGATATTAACGTTGTGCATTTTTGATATTTTGGAATGGTTAGGGAATTATTTTGCACAAATTACTTTATTCATCAGTATTAAAGTACTATTATTTATGTGGTAAGATACAAAATTCGTTTACTGCGTTATGGTACATAAACATGACAATTTATATACACAAGCACATTCGTACAAGCGCCCAGCGCCGCCTAAACGAAACTGCAGGCACAGGCATACATTTTCGCCGCGTGGTAGAAAGACAGGAGGATACTTCCGCTTCTACTCCGCGCCGGCGGTCTACTATCCTGCCGTCTTACGAATTTTTCATCAGGTCACTTGTTCTGACGCGAGTTTAACATTTTTAATCTACCACAAAAAATGCTCAACGACGTTAAAGAAGTTTTCACTTCAAAAAATGAACATATGAATGGATTTGATGAAAGAAAATATTTTGTGGACTGGAGTGAGCAACTGACGGGAGATAGAGGAGAAGGAAAAAGAAAACTTTGTGTTGACCCCAAATAAAATTGGTAAAAAGGGAAGAAGGTGATGATGATGGTTAATAATGAAAGAAACTTTTTTATTGTGTGAGTATCCGGTTAAAATTCCACTGGGAATGCAACATTATAGTAATTAAAGCGGAACGGTGTTCCCGATACCAAACTTATTGTTTCGATCGGATTAGGTCCAACGATTGGGTTAACCCACTGGAGATTTAAAGATGGGAGTGTATTAAGATTATTATATCTATTAAGAGTATTGCATTTATTAGTAGCGCTTTAGTCAAGCTGAAGAAAAGTACAGAACGAAATAGGGTAAACATTTACACACATACATATATGTATATATATAAGGTATATATATATGCATGTATATATATATATAAATAAATTTTGAAAGATGATGGCCTGTAATGTTACTGACTGTGGTAGTCAACCAGATGACACTTTGTTTACCTTAAAAAGTATTTTGCAAACACATATTTTTTACCGCTAACTAATATTCAACATTTCAGCTGAAGTAGAAACTGCGAATGTGAATGTTATTGCTGTTGATTGGAGTGTTGGAGCACGCATGTATACCCAGGGTCTGGGCAACGCACCTCAGTGCGGTGCAATAGTAGCCAATTTCATCAATTTCATTATCGCCAGTCGATTACAGGATGTCAGCCTTATCCGTTTCGTTGGCGTGGGTCTTGACGCACAAGTTGCTGGTATCGCTGCCAGAAATATTGCTAGGAATGTACCTCATATATTGCTAGGAATGTACCTCATATATTTGGTAGGTTAAACGAGTTTAAATATATATATAAATATTTTTTATCCGTGTGGTTACGGATTAAGAATACATAGTGTTACCACCCCTATTCATACCGTGGGTGTCGTAAGAGGTGATTAAGGGTATAAAATATTCAGAAAAATATCATTGCAAAGAGAACGAAAACTTGAAACAGCCTTTTCCAGCCCGTCTGGCCAGCGTAGGCCAAAACCTTCTTACTAAGGAGAGGCCTATGTCCAACAGTGGACTATAAAAGGCTGTTGATGATGATGATGATGATTTATTTAAGTATATAATTATTTTAATTATATATAATTATGTATATAGACAGAACTAGAACCAATTCACGCTCAGTTAACTTGGTTCAAACGTCAGATAATGGAAAGGTCAAATGGCACGACACTTAAGATCGCGGTTTAAAAATATCTGTCTACTAACTATAGACATAGAATATAAAACTAGGTTTAATTATACCTGTATGTAACATATATGTATATTTATGTACATAGATGTGTATATTTTGCTAATTTCTGTGTTTACTTACACGATAACAAGGACATAGTAATAACAAATGACGGGTAGTTGAATTTGAACCTTCACTTACTGAATTTACGCTTCAAATATTTTGATGATGGTGATGATCAAATATATTCAATATTTGTAGTACAGACATAAATAGACACATTACTTTAGGTGCGTAATTTAAATGTACATTCGTCACTCACGATATTCGCTTGAATTTATTTCATACATTAACTTAAAAATTAAATGTTTCAGCTCTAGATCCTGCTCTAGTTGGCTGGACTTACAACCTTCATAATTTGAGATCATCTGACGCCAACATTGTTGAAGTTATCCACACCACGGCCAGTATTCAAGGTTACGATTATCCCTTGAGTGATATAGACTTTTACCCCAATAGTGGTTCGAGACAAAGTGGTTGCGCGGCATTAGTTTCATGCTCTCATCAGATGTCTTTCGTCTTCTATACTGAATCAATAGAGCAAGAACGAACTAAAAGTAATCGTTTCATCGGCACAAGGTGTGAAACTAACGAAGACGCTATTGCAGGCAAACGCGGTGGTAAGGGAGATGCCGTCTTTGGTGGTCTCGATATCCAAAAGAAGTAATTTGATATTTTAGTCATAATAGATCAACAACAACAACAATAAGATAGAATCAACAATCAACAGTCTCTGATAATCCACTGCTCTCTTTAAAAAGGACACTTTTGCCTACAATACCACGCTGGCCAGACGAGTTGGTATAGGGTTTCTTTCAAGTTTGCCTTCTTTTTGCAGTGCTATCGTCTTGCGTATTTTACTCCCCTAGTCCTTTCCTATGACACCCATGGGATAAATAAGGATAGTAGTTAAGGTTTTTCTAGCAAAATGTAGGGCATATAAGAATTGGCTTACCCTTTAAACTGTTAGCTGTAAGTATCTGCTTTGTGTCAAAACATTAGGCATAGTCTGACGCAAACCTATGACCTTAATTTTCATTACATAATAACGAAAAGCCCTTGTTACAGCGTAATATCGGTTTTTTAAAGTGTTCTGTTTTTATTTTTTTTACAGACCATCGGGTATCTATCACTTTGAGACGAACTCTGAACAACCCTTCGCTCGAGATTTTTATTTTCCTGAAATGTTTCATTTATAATAATAAAATGTTTACCCTATTTCGTTCTGTACTTTTCTTCAGCTTGACTAAAGCGCTACTAATAAATGCAATACTCTTAATAGATATAATAATCTTAATACACTCCCATCTTTAAATCTCCAGTGGGTTAACCCAATCGTTGGACCTAATCCGATCGAAACAATAAGTTTGGTATCGGGAACACCGTTCCGCTTTAATTACTATAATGTTGCATTCCCAGTGGAATTTTAACCGGATACTCACACAATAAAAAAGTTTCTTTCATTATTAACCATCATCATCACCTTCTTCCCTTTTTACCAATTTTATTTGGGGTCAACACAAAGTTTTCTTTTTCCTTCTCCTCTATCTCCCGTCAGTTGCTCACTCCAGTCCACAAAATATTTTCTTTCATCAAATCCATTCATATGTTCATTTTTTGAAGTGAAAACTTCTTTAACGTCGTTGTGCATTTTTTGTGGTAGATTAAAAATGTTAAACTCGCGTCAGAACAAGTGACCTGATGAAAAATTCGTAAGACGGCAGGATAGTAGACCGCCGGCGCGGAGTAGAAGCGGAAGTATCCTCCTGTCTTTCTACCACGCGGCGAAAATGTATGCCTGTGCCTGCAGTTTCGTTTAGGCGGCGCTGGGCGCTTGTACGAATGTGCTTGTGTATATAAATTGTCATGTTTATGTACCATAACGCAGTAAACGAATTTTGTATCTTACCACATAAATAATAGTACTTTAATACTGATGAATAAAGTAATTTGTGCAAAATAATTCCCTAACCATTCCAAAATATCAAAAATGCACAACGTTAATATCCTAGTTTACACTTCTGCCACACTCCCGGGGCACAACCAGTTTTTTTTTAATAATAACCATTTCATTATTATCCATAACCATTCTTACTCATTGTTGTTTTAAATGCGAAACGTTACTAAATCTTGTAATCCTATGTGTACATTTATTATCACGTATTAACTTAATCGTAATTATATAATAATACGTGGGGGTTTTCAATTTTATATCAAGTTAAGCTTCTTAAAAATGAATAATATAATTAAACATTAATTAATCAACTTAACAGGTGACACTTATTTATTTGCCAGCTGTCAGCTTGCATACACTGCATTCTTAGAAATTAATAATGATTAGGTAATCATGGTTGATATGTTTACCAATTACAAACACACAATATTTTAACATATGATACAACATCTGATGCAAAAATCATATAAATTTACTAACTATATATAAACTAAAAAAGTTAGTAAATACGAGTTTATAAATAAATGTAATTAATAACAATAGGTGTACACTGTTCATGTGATGACGGATTAAGAATAGAGTGTTACCACCTCTATACATTCCTTAGGTGCGGTAAGATTTGACGAAGTGAGCAAACCCTGCAAGACAACGGCCACTGTAAGAAAAAGGAAAACTTATAACAAACTCATCTGTGGTTAACATATAGTATGTCATACCCCCTTCCCATGGACAGGTCTATATTTCTTATAAGATTATGACCCACTGTTGGATATACGTTCCTCCTTTGAAGGAATTAACAGACTATATAGTCTGTGGACGATAATAATTATGTTAAAAACAAAGATTACTTTAAATTACTCACATCTAATTTATATCTAAATCTAAGTTAAATCCACTGACAATACGATGAACGACAAATAAAGTTAAAGAATTACGAATAAAATAAAACAACATGATTAGGCAGTCGTTTATGATGTGATACTCGTGATTTACTACGGTGAGCAGACGTTAGTTAATTTTTTACATGTCCGTCAGAGATGTGTTGAGACCTGACATATTCCTTGAATGTTTCAAGGTTACAGAAGTTAAAAATTCGCTCTGTTACGACACTTCGAAAAACGTCAAAGGAAACGAAGTGTTGATTCTACGTACGACATCTGTTACCCCAACTCTCTGCCAATAAGACGTACTGGTTAAAAGCGTGGGCCTTCAACGATTAAGGGATCGATTACTTGAAGATATGACAAAGCTTCCCATACACTGCCCAACCTAGATATAATTTCTATCGGTCTCTCGATCGAAATTATGCCGCCAGTGTTGGATAGTTTGGCTAAGATATGTAGATGTATTCTTGCACAACCTCGATAGTAACACCATTAACGGTGACGGAACTCGCAGATATACTCGTATGCCTATTATACATGATCTTGGTCTTACCCATCTCCTAAGTAGCCCACTAGTCATGAAAATTGATCTGAATTGTTAAGCATTTTTTTTCAGATCATGCTGAGATTTACCAGGATTTACCACCATTTTAAACGATATAGTGATGTTTGCAAGTTGTAAGTCAGAACATATCACACTTACTATTTATAAATACAATATGAGCAAGACGTATTGATATAGTCAATACACATTGATCATTAATATCAATTTCGTGTCTGCTCCTATCAATTGTATTAAAAACTCCTTCAAGTTTCGAAAATATTATTATATTTGTCTGTCTGCCACGATGCAATTGAATTAGTTTTTGCTCTTGAATTATGTTTCGAAGACAAGAAAAACTTAAAACGAACCCTTTTTTTTTTTTAAAACCACACGGTGTGCCACTCTGCGCCTGAGATAGGAGGGATCCGGGAACCGCTGCTATTACGACATCCAGATCCCTCCTAGCGCCTGCCCGCTAATGCGGGCACCATCTCTGGGTAAACTCTCTATTTTAGGCGACGTACGGCACACGCGGACGTCGCCTCCTCGCGGCTGGCCACTATAGCGGATGGAGGGGAAAACCCGTCCCGTCCACCCGCGGCCACACTCAAGGCGGCATGAGGCGCTGGTATGCGCGCCTCCGCCGCCCGGCTCGCCGGCGGCGAATTGGGTCCGAGTGGATATCGTCCTCCCGGGCCTTCTCCGCCGCCTCCTTCCGCGAAATTACGTCTTCGTCTTATTACATTATTACTAAACTCAGACCGGGATATAAATACATATAAATCATTATCCTACGAAATAATAGGCAACAAGGACTTACGTAGCTACTGCAGCGTTATATATGCTAACTTACTCAACGTAATGGTAACCCACACGACCGGCTATGCCCAGCTTTCACGAATATCCTGCCTTCACCCTGCACCCTCACTGACTCCTCACCGGCGACTCTCACGACTACCTCAAACCCTGTCGTTTTATCTCACCCCGCGCCCCGCTTCCTACCGCTTTTTTGTTAACAGTTCTATCAAACTCTAAGGCATTCATCACTCACGTAAATGTATACCAGATGTCGCGGGCACCGAAGTCCAAAAAGGTCTGTTAAGAGCCCTTTCCAAGGAATTCGTGTAAAGAGTGCAATAGATCCTTTGTCCATACTTGCACAAGGGTCGCTTACGAATCTGTTCGTTAAGTTTCGCCCTTTTTATGTTGTCTAAACACATGCACGTGTTGCCAACGGCTAAGAATATATTGTTGCATTGATGTAACAATAATTGTAAATTCTAAATAACGTAATATGATAATACTATCACAGTAGGTATGTTAAATAATTAATATGACTAAATATAAATAATTTTATTCCGCCACAATACAATTACTAATGTATACAGTAACATTCAGTAGCAATTTTTGGCATTATTTTTGAACAACCCGAGGGTCAAAGATTCGTTCTCAGAGGATATTGGCGGTTAGAGCCATACGCGGTTACCGCACCGTATAGACGGAGGCGGCATGCGCCTTGGCCGGAACTCCGCCGTGGGATTTGGAGGCGGAAGTGCTCGCCGAAGTTTATCGGCGAATAGCAGACTTCCGGGCGGGTAGCGGCACCCCGCCCCAGCCCGAAGAGATACGCGAGTGGCGAGAGACCGCTCGTCTAGCCACGATGGCTCGTTGGTCGTCCCGGCTGGAGGCTCCACGTGTTGGCTTTGCCGCCGTGGAGGCTCTCCAGCCGGTCATCGCTGAGTGGGCAGGGCGACAGCACGAGACTCTTTCCTTCCGACTGACGCAGATCCCTTCCGGGCACGGTTGCTTCGGGAAGTATCTGCACTCGGTCGCCAGGAAGGAATTGAGTCCCGCCTGTCACCACTGCGACCGCAGTGAGGACTCGGCTCAGCACACGCTAGCGGTTTGTTCCGCCTGGGCGGCGCAGCGTGAGGTTCTCACTGCAGTTATTGGAGGACATCTCTTGCTACCGGCCGTCATACGCTCCATGGCCGGTAGGGACAGTTGTTTTACCGCAGTCACAACCTTCTACGAAAACGTAATTTCGCGGAAGGAGGCGGTGGAGAAGGCTCGGGAGGACGATATCCACTCGGACCCAATTCGCCGCCGGCGAGCCGGGCGGCGGAGGCGCGCATACCAGCGCCTCATGCCGCCTTGAGTGTGGCCGCGGGTGGACGGGATGGGTTTTCCCCTCCATCCGCTACAATGGCCAGCCGCGAGGAGGCGACGACCGCGTGTGCCGTACGTCGCCTAAAATAGAGAGTTTACCTACAGATGGTGCCTGCATTAAAGCGGGCAGGCGCTAGGATGGATCTGGATGTCGTAATAGCAGCGGTGCCCGGATCCCTCCTATGTCAGGCGCAGAGTGGCACACCGTGTGGTTTTAGTCGGTTCGATTTCGACACACCACCCCACCGTAAACCCCGGTGGGGTGACGGCCCGAGGGGGTTTGCACACCTCAAAAAAAAAACAAAACAAAGAAAAAAAAAGGCTTTTGGGATTATTGGAGACTTGGTGGAGCGCTGTAAAGATTTATATAAATTAGATTAGGGTTAACTTTTTTAATTAAATTATCGAACTTTTTTCGTTACACCAAATGTAACTGTGTGACAGAACTCAGTTTCACAGAGACCCATGCTTTGGTACTAATGTGCTAGGTCGAGCTGAGTGATATCACAACCACACAGAAATCCCATGCTACACATTATATCATAAGTTTGAGAGTGAGAGTGTCACTACTCTATTTATTCTACGAATATCGTAAGAAGTGACCAAGAAAGCAAAATATACACAACGATATCATGGAAAAGGGAAGAAAAACTTGAAATAATTCCTATACTAACCCGTCTGGTAAGCGTGGAGTAGGAGAAAACTTTCTTGTTAAGGAGAGGTCTATGTCCAGCAATGGATTTTTAGAGGCTATTGATGTGATGATGGCCTGTAATGTTGTTTATTGACTGTGGTAGTCAACCAGGTGGCATTCTGTTTATTTCTCCCTCTATACCTCAAAAAGTATTTTGCAAACATATATTTTTTCCTCTAACTAATATTCGACATTTCAGCTCACGTGGAAACTGCAAATGTGAATGTTATTGCTGTTGAATGGAGAGTTGGAGCACGTATGTATACCCAGGGTCTGAGAAACGCACCTCAGTGTGGTGCAATAGTAGCCAATTTCATCAATTTCATTATCGCCAGTCGATTACAGGATGTCAGCCTTATGCATTTCGTTGGTGTGGGTCTTGGCGCACAAGTTGCTGGTATCGCTGCCAGAAATATTGCTGGGAACGTACCTCATATATTTGGTAGGTTAATAGAGTTTAAATATATTTCTTGTCCGTGTGGTTACGAATTAAGAATACATAGTGTTATCGGGTGGTGCGTGGGTGTCGTAAGGGTGACTAGGGGAAGAAATTATTCAGGAAAATATCATTACAAAGAGAACGAAAACTTGAAACAAACCCTATTCCAACCCATCTGGCCAGCGTAGGCCAAAACCTCCTTGCTAAGGAGAGGCCTATGTCCAGCAGTGGACTGTAAAAGATTGTTGATAATGATGATGATGATGATGATTTATTTAGGTATATAATTATATATATAGACAGAACTGGAACCAATTCAAGCTCAGTTAACTTGGTTGAAACGTTAGATAACGGAAAGGTGAAATGGCAAGGCACTTAAGATAACGTTTTAAAGATATCTGTCTACTAACTATAGATATCGACTATTAAACTAGGTTTGAATATCCCTGTATGTAATATACATATATGTATATTTATGTACATAGATGTGTATTTTGCTTATTTCTGTGTTTACTTACACGATAACAAGGACATAGTAATAGCAAATGACGGGTAGTCGAATTTGAACCTTCACTCCCTAAATTTACGCTTCAAATATTTTGATGATGGTGATGATCAAATATATTCAATATTTGTAGTACAGACATAAATAGACACATTACTTTAGGTGCGTAATTTAAATGTACATTCGTCGCTCACGATATTCGCTTGAATTTATTTCATACATTATCTTAAAAATTAAATGTTTCAGCTCTAGATCCTGCTCTAGTTGGCTGGACTTACAACCTTCATAATTTGAGACCATCTGACGCCAACATTGTTGAAGTTGTCCACACCACGGCTGGTATTCAAGGCTACGATTATTCCTTGGGTGATATAGACTTTTACCCCAACGGTGGTTTGAGACAAAGTGGTTGCGCAGAATTAGTCTCATGCTCTCACCAGATGTCTTTCGTCTTCTATGCTGAATCAATAGAGCAAGAACGGACTGAAGGTAACCGTTTCATCGGCACTAGGTGTCAAACTTACGAAGACGCTATTGCAGGCATTTGCGGTGGTGAAAGAGATGCTGTCTTTGGTGGTCTCGATGTCCAAAAGAAGTAAGTAGATATTTTAGTAATAATAGGTATAGAAATGTATACATGTATAGATAGCATCATTTACTATCAACAGTCTCTAATAATCCACTGCTCTCCTTAAAATGGACACTTTTGCCTACAATACCACGCTGGCCAGACGAGTTTGTATAGGGCTTCTTTCAAGTTTGCCTTCTTTTTGCAGTGCTATCGTCTTGCATATTTTACTGCCCTAGTCACTTCTTATGACACCCATGGGATAAATAAGGGTGGTGACACTCTGTATTCTTAACCCGTCACCTATTTAAATATACTTATAATAATTGACTATTTGTTTTCGAAATCTGTATATACGATAAAGTACATAAACATTAAGTAATTATTGATTAACGTAAGAGACAATTATACTATAATAATGTCTCCTTACCAATTAATTCTTCAGTAATATATTTTATTTAATAATTGTTCTGATAAATCTATCTCAAGGCACACAATTTTAACCTTAGGAGTTTAAAACTCGACAGTACTCTTTTATTTCGTTAAAATTTAAATGAAATGTTTGAAATGTTAATAAGTAAATCTAACTGGACTGGCTCCACGTGTCCACTAAATAAAAAATGCTTGCGGAAAACTTTATAAAACGATTATTCACATATAATTATTATTAATCTTTCTTGAATTCATAAAAATGCAAATGAGTCATAACTTATGAAGAAGATTTAGCCGCACTTCCAGCAGAAAGTAGTTAAGATTTTTCTAGTAAAATATAGAGCATATATGAGTAGCCTTACCCTTTAAACTGTTAACTGTAAGTATCTGCTTTGTGTCAAAACATTAGGCATAGTCTGACGCAAACCTACGACCCTAAATTTTCATTAAATAATGACAAAAAGCCCTTGTTACAGCGCAATATTGAATTTTTTAAAGTGTTCTCTTTTTATTTTTTACAGACCATCCGGCATCTATCACTTTGAGACGAACTCTGAACAACCCTTCGCTCGAGGTTAAATTTTTCCTGAAATGTTTCATTGATAATAATAAAATGTTAGCCTTATTTCATTCTGTACTTTTCTTTGGCTTGATTAGAGCACTACTAATAAATAGCAATAATTTTGATATACATAGCTGGCAGCATATGCTGCCATCTTTAAATCTCCAAGAGGTAAACCGAATCGCTGGGCCTAATCCGATCGAAACAATAAGTTTGGTATCGGGTACACCGTTCCGCTTTAATTACTATGATTTTGCATTCCCAGTGGAATTTTAACCGAATACTCACACAATAAAAAAGTTTCTTTCAATAATAACCATTATCATCACCTTCTTCCCTTTTTACCAATTTTATTTGGGATCAATAAAAAGTTTTCTTTTTCCTTCTCCTCTATCTCTCGCCAGTTGCTCACTCTAGTCCACAAAATGTTTTCAAAAAGACTTGAGGAAGTAAGCAAACCCTGCAGGATAACGGCACTGAAAAAAGAAAGAAAACTTATAACAAACTCATCTGTAGTTAAAATATAGTACGTCAAAACCTCACGTTACGTCACTTCAAAAAACTTCAAACAAAACGAAAGTGTTGATTCCACGTGCGAAATCTGTTACTCCAACTCTCTGTCAATTTATTTCGGCTTCGTATGTCGCTACGGATAAGACTTACTTTATTAAAAGCCTGGGCCTACAACGTTAGATTACTTCAAGGGATCGATTACTCGAAGATATGACAAAGCTTCCCATACGCTGCCCAACCTAGACATAATTTCTGTCGATCTCTCGATCGACATTATGCCGCCTGTGTTGGATAGTTTGGCTAAGATATGTAGATGTATTCTTGCACAACCTCGATAGTAACACCATTAACGGTGAAGGAACTAGGAGATATACTCGTATGCCTATTATACATGATCTTGGTCTTACCCATATCCTAAGTCGCTCACTAGTCATGAAAAATGATCTGAATTGTTAAGAATTTTTTTCAGATCACGCTGAGATTTGCCAGGTTCACTACGTCGTTTGCAAATCGTATGCCAGAACATATCACACTTACGATTTATAAATACAATATGACCAAGACATATTAATATAGTCAATACACATTGATCATGAATATCAATTTCCCGTCTGCTCCTATCGATTGTATTGAAAACTTCTTCCAATGCATCGTCAAACAGTTTCGAAGATGTTAAGATATTTTTCTGTCTGCCACGATGCAATTGAATTGGTTTTTGCTCTTGAATTTTCTTTTAAAGAGAAGAAAAACTTAAAATAAATCCTATACTAACCCGTCTAGCCTGAATGGTGTAGTAGGTCAAAACCTTGCTAAGAGGCTCTCCTCTTCACTTCTTCTTCACTTCTGGACATAGGCCTCTGCCTATGGCCAGAAGTGAACTATTAGAGGCCATGGTAATGACAGGTACAAAAAAGGGCAATATAAAGCCGTGATCGCATCTATTGTATACCTACCATAATTATGGGAAGGCTAGACCAAACGGATGCGCAAACTTCTTTCCTAAGAAGAGGCCTATGTCCACCAGGAGGTTGTTAGACTTTGTTGTTGTGTTAAAGAAGTTTATTTATTTCATTTGTTGCCTACGTAGAAACGATAACGTAGATTGAAAAAAAATGCAACTGCTGTGTATCTCTCCAACGAAATGTCTAAGTTGTTGATAAGAGAGTACCTACAAATGTATTAGAAAACGATAACTTAATTATTTAGTTCATAAGATTTACTATTCAATGAAAGAATACCTACATGACAATGATAAACTAATATTTAATTATTTTAGTTTTGTTGATAGTTTCTTTTAATTAATATTATAACAAAAATGTTCTAAATTTTCTGTAATATTCTAGTGTATTTTAATTTATAATATCATTTCAATAATCTATATGTCTTGTAACTTTGATGATAGATTGTACGTACTCTCTATATTCTGCACTCGTCACACAATTATTTTCTGCAGTCCAGTGCGTATGACAAAATCTACAACTCTTACAAAAAAAATATGATATTCAATTTCCATTTTGATTACTCACTGAAAATTCAAAAATACTCTTTACTTTACTATGTTTATTTTATTTATTTTGTTTTAAGAATTACTTGGCAACTGCCTTCTTTTTCTTTACGAATATATAATCGTAACAAAAATGACTATAGTTTAATTTATACACACCACTACGGTATCTATAGTGTAAGAAAAAAAATCATTCACTATTAAAACCATTATCATTATCAGTATTATCATTTTTTTTAAACAACACCCTTTTTAATGGTAGGTAGATTCATAAGAAAATAATGTGTATTAAAATTAGAATAATAGCGTAAAGTACAATGTGATTTGTTTTATAAATTTATATAGCTGGGTAAATGAGACGACAAAGATTCGTAAGTATATATGATGGAACCTAGACCCCATAAATCACGTTTCATCTGAGAGTTACTCAGTTTGAATGTAAGTAAACAATTAATTTATTGACATAAATAATCAAATAACTTAATTTATTTTATTGTGGTTTTATCGGTCGCTACGTGTTATGAAATATAAGCGCCATACCAGATAAAGAGCTCATGTCTTTTGCATATTGCATATGTACATCTCTGTAGATGCTATTATAATCTAACTATCGATTAAGGTATGAAAAAAACAAAGTAATATACATGGAATATGTTCAAGCTTATAGGGTATTTTAGAGGGTACATACCACTATGTGTTGTAGAGTTGGAAATGTCGTGATCAAATAGTCATTGTTGCTATCAGTTGAAATTGGAATAATACCACGTCCACTGTGTCTTGTGAACGTTATAATCCGTTATAATCTAGATATACAGCTTTTAATTATTTTACTGTCATCATATAGGATTATAAAACATGATATTTTTTGGAAAAACATCATAACAAAAACATACAATTACTTTTACCCTTTTCTTTATAACGATGTGGAGACTTCCACGTACAGCGCAAACAAAATACATGCTACAGCGTCATCTAACGACGACATATCGAATTATGAAGTAATGAACTACAGAACAACTACTAATCCTGAATCGTGATAAAGAAATTTTCGAGGCGGTTAGCATATACACAACATCCCAAAATCAACCGTTGGGCCGCGGCCCGCCAGGCATGATTACCTCGCCTGGTCACAGGATCATGACACCCGTTCCCTCCGTAAGAATAATGATTCTTGGCAGTCTATGTTTATATGTATGGATGTTCCACCGTAACGTCTAAATTAGTGAATCGATTTTAATGGATGAGGTATCAATTGATTTGTAATATTAGCGTGGGTGACAGGCTACGTTACTTTTATCTAAATTTTTATCTATCCAACAAAAATCTTTTTTATTTATCGAAAAGAAAGGTCTTGATGAGTACGTTACAAGTCTATATACGTATATATCATATTGTTTAATCCAAAATTCATGTTTGAAATTCGGTCGCATAGTTCGTGCGCTTCAGCCGTTGCAGTATACCCAATTTTCCATTCTCATTTCTTTTTGCGTTTCACAATGTATACAGGTGTTAGACGTATATAATAGTAACAATTGTGAACCCTGCCGAGTACAGCAACACACTCGTTTAAGTAAACCACAAACCAACTTTACGAGTATATTAGGATATTACGAGTATATTATAAAAGCTCACGGAATCAGAGGAACTTAGAAGACTCGACTCTGCCTAATAATAAGCCAGTCCCTATCCTTTGATCAAAATACCACGATATAGGTATAGGTTAGTGTTTATGGACGGTTGGGGTGCTGGGCTAGAAAACCTCCACGTGGTGCACCCTGGTAACGTTGGCATCACCGCCAACGGCTAATATTCTAGCACGAAGAGAAGGCCTTACTTCTTCGGCCATTTGATCGAGGTGTGGTCCAACAGAGAGGGTATAACTGCCGTTTCCTCTGTTGGCTCTTCGCTCCTCGGAGCAATGAGGAGGAAAACCTCATTAAAAAATCACGGAGGGGACCCTTTCATAGGTCGGAGTTTCTCCACTATCAGTGGTGGAGAAAGGAGAACGGGCTCGGTGTGTACTCACACTGCCGCCGAGTAGGCATTGGGAGATTTAATCCTTCTGCCACCGTCGTCATATCGTAATCTCGAGAGGAGTGTTGTGGTTATGTCTCACAACTCTACTCGGGAGCGAGGGTCTTGGCTTTGCCGCCCGGACCGCGAGGAAGAAAACCTCTTTAAAAAATTACCCCGAATCCCGTGTTCTGGTGTGTGGCCAGGGGATGCATGGCTGATGGGTAGTTCAGTCGTAAGCACACTCCCAGCTGAGGCACCTGCGGACCCCTCAGTTGGGCACAAATTTACGCTTGCCCGGGTATTGGGGGATCTCTGCCCGGGTCGACTTTTTGTTCTCCCCCACTCGTGGGTCTAAATATGGAAACCTCAATTTGTAAAAACAAAAATTTAAAGAAGGAGAGAAGTAGGACAGAGAAGCCTGGTACTACAAATGGTTCCTCGTCTAACGAGGATGTACAAGTACTTGGTACTCCTATCACGGTGGGGCTCCCAGAAGTCAGTTTGGATTCTGGGAACCAAAGAAGAACATCGGAACGATTACGTTCCAGGTCTGCCCATCCATCAGACCGTGGTAACTCAAGCATGACCATGGGCGTGTTGGAGTCCACAGAGGTAGAAATCTGCGATAGCAGAAAGCGCGGACGTTCCAGGGACGGGGAGAGTGACACGTCCCAGGAAATGCTACCTCCTAAAATTGGGAGCAATCGCAGAGGCAGGTCACGCACGACCATTTCTACCCCTTCAGGTTCTGTCTTCTCGAAGGCAGAAGCCTACAGGCGGGTCAGAGCGGAGGGCGAAAGCTTAGCGGAAGAGGAGATTGCGGATCTCCTCCAGAGGATCCGTGAACCGGTGGATAAAGATTCTGCCACCCAAACACCGGCATCTTTGCAGGAGAGAGCAAACTTAGCGGTAGCCATAATTCAGAAAGTGGCCACCAAATCTAGAAATTTAAAGAGTTCCTTTGTAGGGGCTCTAAAGGATTCTTCTTCCGCTATCGCTGGGGTCGTTGAGACCATAATTGGGGACGTGGCTCGCCTCCAGGCGGCTAACGACCGATTAGCAGGACAAGTGGCAGAGCTTAGTGCTCAATTTGCCCAATTTCGGGTGCATTCGAACTGTACTGAGCGACAGAACCCGGCTCCGCGGCAGCCTACCACCTCTTCGTCTTTTGGTGGTGTCTCTGATACCCAACTACGTCAAATTACCGACGCAGTGTGGCGTATGATGGACGGGCGCCTCGCTGGCTTGGAGGCGAGGTTACCACCGGCACCCATAGTTCGGCCGCCACTCGCAGCAAATAAACCAGCTGTGTCGATTCCACTGCCAGCTGCGGGTGACAGCGTGTCGTATGCCGCAGCGGCGTCCCGGTCTGCGGCAGCACTGAAGGTGACACGAGCGGCCAAGGCAGCGGTAAAAAAGGCTATGCCGGAGACGAGACCACCTAAGACCTTGGCCAGAACAGGGACGGCATTTCCTCCGCTTCCCACTCCAACACCTACAATTGTTCCCTCTAATTCAGCTCCCACGAACGATGGTTGGCAAGTGGTAGGGGGAAACAAGAAGTCCCGAAAGCAAAGCAAAAAAGCTGCGAGGAAAGCAGGGTCTACACTCCAACCTTCGGTAGCAGAGGTCACCAAGAAGAAGCCACGGAGACTGCGGACCCCTAAGACGGCGGCTGTGGTGGTAACGTTGTCACCAGAGGCGGTTAACGGTGGACTGTCCTACGCGGCCGTCTTTAAAAAGGCAAGGGACAGTCTGACACAAGATTTCGGGACAGTAGGTGTTAGATTGCGCCTTGCCCAGACGGAAGCTCGTGTTCTTGAGTTCCCTGGGACTGAAGGTGCAGAGACAGCAAACAAATTTGCCGAGAAGTTGCGGGGAATATTGGGAGCCACAGATGGTGTCAAGATCGCCAGGCCTACCAAGTGCGCGGAGCTGCGCATTTCAGGCCTGGACGATTCAGTAACAGTCGAGGACGTCCATGTAGCGATTCAGGAGAAGACCGGATGCAACGCGGACAGCATCAGGATCGGCACCATCCGCCCCGGTTTAGGAGGCCTTGGTGCGGTGTGGATTAGTTGTCCTGTAGCTTCTGCCAAAATTTTGGGCGACGCTGGCAAGATCCTCGTCGGTTTCGTGAACGCCAGAATTACGGTTCTGGCGGCGAGGCCGATGAGGTGTTTCAAATGCCTGGCTACGGGACACACTCGCATCAAGTGCGATAGTTGTTTTGACTGCAGTGGACTGTGTTTCCGCTGTGGTCGACCGGGGCACAAAGCGGCAGAGTGTTCTGCCGCCCCTCACTGCCCGGCGTGTGCGGCGGGTAATAAAGCCGCCAATCACCAGATTGGGCAGAGAGATTGTAAACCTCCCCGCAATTCTCGGCAGACGTCGGGGTTACCTAGCCAATCGACCCGGGCTACGTCTGATGTCGTTCGAGCATCGCAATCGTCGCCCATGGAGGAGGTTGTAGAGACAGTCCAGTAATGGACCAAGTCTCCAACCTCCTTGTCCAGACGAACCTCAACCACTGTGCCGCGGCCCAGGACCTCTTCCTGCAAACCATGGCACAGTGGTCGATCGGCGTTGCCGTAGCCGCGGAACCCTATTACGTTCCTCCCCGTCCAAACTGGTTGGGTGACCGGGACGGTTCCGTGGCAGTCGTCGGCTCCACGGCGGCTCATTCCCCGCCCTTGTCGCTAAGAGACAAGGGTACTGGATATGTTGCTGCCGAGTGGGGGGGAATCACCGTATATGGTGTTTACTTCTCCCCCAACCGGAGTTTGAGCGACTTCGAGGTTTTCCTTAACAACTTGGAAACCTCGATGCGGCGTCTAACGTCTGGGCACGTCTTAGTGCTGGGGGACTTCAACGCGAAGTCCATTGCGTGGGGTTCCCCCAGGACGGACGCCAGGGGCGAGGCCGTAGAGGAGTGGGCGGCCTCGGTGGGCCTCTGTTTATTGAACAGGGGCTCCGCCAACACGTGCGTGCGACAGCAGGGAGGGTCGATAGTGGACCTTTCGTTCGCTACCCCTGCCCTCGCCGCACGAGTAAGGAACTGGTGTGTCCTGGAAGAGGTTGAGACGCTCTCGGATCACCTCTACATTCGATTTGAGCTCTCCCGGACCCAGGACCCCAGTAGGGGTCACGCGGCGCGGCGTTCTTCTCGCTTGCCGCGGTGGGCTGTAGCCAAACTGAATAGGGACCTACTAGAGGAGGCAGCCATTATTTACTCCTGGCTGTCTCCGCAGGCTCCGACCGAGGAGGTCGACATGGGGGCTGGTCGTTTCCGCGATGCGATTACGCAGATCTGCGATGCGGCCATGCCCCGCATCCGAGATTGTCGGCCTCCCCGGAAGGAGGTTTACTGGTGGTCCCAGGAGTTGGCCGACCTCCGCGCGGCCTGTACTCGTGCCCGGAGGTACTACACCCGTAGTCGGCGGCGACACCGCGTAGACGGCGAGGAGGACCAGCTTCATGAGGAGTACCGAGAGGCGCGGAAAACTCTGAAGCTGGCCATTAGCCGCGCCAAAGAAGTGAAGAGGAAGGAGATGCTGGAGGGTCTCGATCGTGACCCCTGGGGTCGCCCTTATCGTGCGGTGCGACAAAAGCTCCGCACGTCGGGCCCCCCCCTTACAGAGACACTTCAGCCCAGCTTCCTGCGGGAAGTGGTCGAGGGTCTTTTCCCGCAGCGGGCGGAGCACACACCCCCGTCGATGGCCTTCATGGTCGAAGACGACGGGGGACGGAACGAGGATAATGTTCCGCCCGTCAGGGAATCGGAGATAGGGGCGGTCGTTCTACGGATTCACTCTAAGAACACCGCCCCTGGGCCAGATGGGATACCTGCCCGAGTGCTGGCGCGAACCCTCGACCACATGTCGGATCGCCTCGGGGAAGTCCTAAACGCCAGCTTGGCGTCCGGGCGCTTTCCTGAGGGTTGGAAGAGCGGGAAGCTGGTCCTACTACGGAAACCGGGACGGCCGGCCGATTCGGTCGCGGCCTATAGGCCCATCGTGTTGCTGGACGAGGCGGGTAAATTGTTTGAGAGGATACTCTCTGCCCGCATCGTCTGGCACCTCTGCGAGGTGGGCCCCGATCTGTCGGACGCCCAATACGGGTTTCGAGCCGGGCGTTCGACAGTCGATGCTGTGTTGCGCCTGAGGGCCGTGACCGAAGAGGCGGTGAGCTGTGGCGGCGTGCTGTTGGCGGTGTCGTTGGACATCGCCAACGCATTTAATAGTCTGCCATTTAGCTGCATCAGGGAAGCACTCCACTACCACAGGGTGCCAGAGTACCTGAGGCGGCTTGTGGCAGACTATCTTAGGGAGCGTACCGTCATGTACGAGGACCGAGATGGCATTCTGAGGCGGCGGCCCATGTCGTGCGGTGTTCCACAGGGGTCTGTCCTCGGACCACTCCTGTGGAATATGGGATACGACTGGGCCCTTCGAGGTCGTCTTCTCCCCGGGCTGGGCGTAATTTGTTACGCCGATGACACATTGGTCACGGCCCGGGGGGCGAACTTTCAAGAGGCGGCGTGCCTGGCCACCGTGGGAGTCTCTTTGGTGGTCGGGCGCATTGAGGCGCTGGGTTTACGAGTGGCCCTAGATAAGACGGAGGCCCTTTTGTTCCATGGGCCCCGTCGTGGTCCACCACCCGGCGCCTCTATCGTAGTCAATTCGGTCCTCGTACCGGTTCAGGCCCAGATGAAATATCTGGGCCTGATCCTCGACGGCAGGTGGCTCTTCGACGAGCACTTCCGACAGCTTTCTCCAAAGCTGGTCGGCGCTGCTTCTGCCCTTGGGCGACTTTTGCCGAATTTGGGTGGAGCCAGCGTCGCGACGAGACGGCTATACACGGGGGTTGTCCGGTCAATGGCGCTGTATGGTGCACCGGTGTGGGTGGCGGCTCTGACCGCCCAGAATAGGGCTCGCCTCTGGCGCCCTCAGAGGATATTGGCGGTTAGAGCCATACGCGGTTACCGCACCGTATCGACGGAGGCGGCGTGCACCTTGGCTGGAACTCCCCCGTGGGATTTGGAGGCGGAAGTGCTCGCCGAAGTTTATCGGCGGACGGCTGACTTCCGGGCGGGTAGCGGCATACGGCCCCCGCCCGAAGAGGTGCGCGAGTGGCGTGAGGCCGCTCGTCGAGCCACAATGGCTCGTTGGTCGTCCCGTTTGGAGACTCCACGTGCTGGCTTTGCCCTCGTGGAGGCTCTCCAGCCGGTCATCGCCGAGTGGGCAGGGCGGCAGCACGGGACCCTTTCCTTCCGACTGACGCAGGTCCTTTCCGGGCACGGTTGCTTCGGGAAGTATCTGCACTCGGTCGTCAGGAGGGAATTGAGTCCCGCCTGTCACCACTGTGACTGCAGTGAGGACTCGGCTCAGCACACGCTAGCGGTTTGTTCCGCCTGGGCGGCGCAGCGTGGGGCCCTCACTGCAGTTATTGGAGGAGATCTCTCGCTACCGGCCGTCATACGCTCCATGGCCGGTAGCGACAGTTGTTTTACCGCGGTCGCAACCTTCTGCGAAGACGTAATTTCGCGGAAGGAGGCGGCGGAGAAGGCCCGGGAGGACGATCTCCACTCGGACCCAATTCGCCGCCGGCGAGCCGGGCGGCGGAGGCGCGCATACCAGCGCCTCATGCCGCCTTGAGTGTGGCCGCGGGTGGACGGGACGGGTTTTCCCCTCCATCCGCTATAGTGGCCAGCCGCGAGGAGGTGACGTGCGCGTGTGCCGTACGTCGCCTAAATAGAGAGTTTATCCGCAGATGGTGCCCGCTTTAGCGGGCAGGCGCTAGGAGGGATCTGGATGTCGTAATAGCAGCGGTTCCCGGATCCCTCCTATGTTAGGCGCAGAGTGGCACACCGTGTGGTTTTAGTCGGTCCGATTCCGACACATCGCCTCGCCGTAAACCCCGGTGGGGTGACGGCCCGAGGGGGTTTCCACACGTTAAAAAAAAAAAAAAAAAAAAAAAAAGTGTTTATGGACGGTTGGGCACCGGAAAAGCGTTAAATAAAAAATTAAGATAAAAAAACTATAACTCGACTATATAAAAAGGTTCCAAATAGGACGAAGTAAAAAAATCATTTAGACAAGAATCCAAAAATGCCATTTTTGTACTTGTGTACAAAAATGGTGAAGGTAGAGCTGTGATCGCACCAACTGTATATCTACTGTTTATATGGTATATGGTGAATATGATTATATATGAGATATGGGTGCTAGAAAAACCAATGGTACATGAAAACATTCGGTAATAAAGTTATTGCAGACAAAACTTTGTTTTTGTTTCCTGAATTTCCCGGAAGCGACACTGACAACCACAGGACACTTTGATATGTTGTAATTTAAACTCTAAAACAAAGAAAAAAAAGATGTGTATGAATTCATACACGATAGAAGTGAAACTTCAGTAAATCGACCAAAGAATGAGCAACACACCGACATTTACTCTCTCGCTCTGGCTCACTAATATTTCTGTCTCATTCTTTACCGGTCATTTTTGTATTTGTGTCTCTTACCTGTCGTTTTCCCGTTGCATGCGGTTTGAAATCACAACGATTCTAAAGAAGTTTCACTTCAATATGCCTTCTAAATCTGTATATTAATATTCATTGTTGATATAAATTAATTCAATCAACGTAACTTTGGTCCCTTGACCCTTTATTCTGCTAAGGTTCTGCTGCAGATTCTAACTAGTCGAATATCGAATCAAACCTACAAAATACACAATTATGACGATATACGAGTATGTCCCTATTTAGAAGTCAAATCTAACTAGGATTTAGATAATTTCTAAGGTTAGAAATTACTCTACAGCCATTACAACATGCAGTGATGTTTAGAGAAGTTTTATTGAAAAATACACTCTTACAGATTTTCTGCTTTTCATGGTTTTTTAAAAGCCCGTTTAAAATTGTTGGACGTCCCTATGCTGATAAATACCAAATATATGTATGACACTAATAAGAGCCAGATTAATGTGGGATTAAACGATTATGACCTGAATGTCTTACATGTCAACATTTAGTGATAAGTATTTACTATAAATACCATGTTATAAGAATAATAACACATTCAGTTTAGTGACTTCACATATACTGAAACTGTGTTTCTCGAACCATGAAACTTTTAGTAGTGTTGGTTGCTGTAACGGCTTGTAAGTTGTTTAATCTGTATTTTTAAACACAGTCTATATAATTCTATATCATATTTTTGAAATTGTATTAATTTATTGTTTCTCGAAAAGAGACATTACCTTATAAAAAGATCTTTTCAATTTAACAGTATGCGCTGGTAGCGCAATCCCCGTCGTTCCTGGAGATAACAGTCACTATGTAGAGGGCGAAAGCCGCTACATCTGGATGCCTGATGGTGATGGGATTCCCCATCTAGTAGACTTGCACGCTGAAGAACCCTCGATTGAACCTAGGAGTGGTGCCCGAAACGCATACTGGCTATTTACAAGGTGAATTCCTTACCACATAGAAATGTTTATGATGTCGTGTTACGTAAAGTCGTGAAACTGAAATAGTTATGTTTTTTCACCGTTTTAAATTCAGAAAAAGTAATATTTAATCATCATATTAAATGAAAAACAAGGCAACACATTGATTGCGAAGGAGATGAAATTAATATAAGAGTGTCATTAATATATGTTGAGTCCATATACCTTCTTAATCTAAATGTCTATATTCTCATCTTTTTCAGAAAATTATAAATTAGTTATTGTTAGTTTTATCGTTTGATTTTTAGCATCACAAATACCATCACGTAATTGAAATTGTCAGTTTCAGTTTATTACTGTAGTTGTGTCAAGAATACCAATTTTCAATCATCATTTAATAAACTTAGTAACTTTTTGCTAAATTATAATAAATATAATAATAAAATTAATCAAGTAGCCTAATCAACAAACTTTTAAGAGTTACATTAAAGTTTATTATGTCTGAGTAAATATGTAAAAAAAGATCCAATTGCTCTTCTGTAAAGTTTTTCTTAAACTACTACTAATTTTGCAATCGAAAATGCAATCAGTAAGTGTGCTTATAAAGATAAATATAATTTCTTGTTTACCAGACAAAATCGCAACAGTCACCAGATCCTTATTGATGGAAATATAAACTCTGTAAGGAATTCCAATTATAATGGTAATCGTCCTCTGAAAGTTATCGCTCACGGATGGAACAGTAAGGGAAGCTCAGGAATGAACCCTGCAATCACTTCTGCTTTTCTCGATACTCAAGACTGTAACGTTATCGTTGTGGATTGGAGAAGCGTCGCTAGTGGATCGTACACAACTTCTGTCAGGGGCGTTCCAAGTGTAGGAGAACATCTTGGAAGATTCCTCGTATGGTTAATCAATAATGCTGGTGGTAACTGGAACAACGTGCATTTAATTGGCTTCAGTTTGGGCTCTCACGTTGTTGGCAATGCCGGCCGTACTGCAGGTCGTCGGGCTTCCCGTATAACAGGTGATTTTATACTTACTTTCATTATATTATCTGACTTTCTTTTAAGTTTTGGATACTTTGGTGTTAATGATTTTCACATAAGCGATTTGACGTTGTTATATATTTTTAGGACTTGACCCTGCTGGTCCTCAATGGGGTGGAAACTCGCGTGCTCTGAATCGAAATGATGGTCAATACGTTGAGACAATTCACACTGATGGTGGACTTCTTGGTATCTTTGACCGGATTGCCGACGCTGACTTCTACCCCAATGGAGGAAGAAATCCTCAGCCTGGTTGCTGGGTTAGCACCTGTTCCCATAGTCGTGCTCATGAACTATTTGCGTCAACTGTTCGTCGTAATCATCTCACCGGTAGGGGTTGTTCAAACACCAATCAAGTTTCAAATCCAAATCAATGTACCGGTGCCACTTTGAGGATGGGTAATGGAATCGTAAACAAAAGAGGGTAAGTAGAATTCTAGGAGTGTAGCATATAGCAATTTTAGTATAAAATAAGTATTTGACAAAATATCTACATACTTTTAAGTAAAAGACATATTTTTACTTTTCCTTAAACAATAATCTTAGGCATAGGAGGCATATCATATTTGAAATACTTAATGTTAGCAGGTAGAAAAATAGCAGAAAGAACTCTTGAACAATCTGATAATAAATGCCATAAAGTTATAAATATACAATAAAGAGTTTTAAAATTATTTTCATGGTGCGAAAGTTAATTGATTGGCAGTTGAACCAATATAGAAATTCGACCGCCAAACGATTTCTGGTTTACCTTAATATAAAACTATAACTAAAATAGTATCTATTTCATTCGATGCATACCTACATATTTTCATCTATAATATTTCTAAAGAATGAATTTATAAATGTTGAAAATTCTTCTTGTTACAGATCTGGTATCTTCAGCCTTGCGACCGGCAGATCATATCCATTTTAAAGAACTTGTTAGAGATGAAGCTACATAAAAATTTATCGTTTAATATTATAATAGATGTTTTTATCGCATTCACGTATTTATTTTATTAAAATAGGAGATTTTACTATCGCACACCTTGGATTTTAAAAAATTACATTTAATTTAACATTATACATTTAATTTAAAAAGACTGTACTACATGCGGCAAGTTTAAGTTATTAGATTGTTTATTGTCTATCGCAACAGGCCCTTGCTATATATTGGCTTGTTTGAAGGTAAAAACTGTACATGACTATCCAAGAAAAGCCTTTTTATTTATTTTGGATCGCCAACAAGATATATACACATATATTATATAAATATAAAAGTACAAAATACATGTTTTGTGGTCATCTAATTACAGCCAATCACAACTAATGAACTATATTGGAATAATGATAAGGCTAGGCATAAACAATAAACATTTAATTGTTAGTTAAACATTGTTTGTTAAACAATAAAAATTGAGACAGCTGAAGCAAAATTAATGTTGTGCTCATTAACAATTTTCTTTTGTGTTATCAACATTGTGACTTGCTGGTACAATTGACAATCAAACGAAACTATGATAGTACAAGGTTCATAATTTTTCGCCTAGCTCATGACACTAGTCAGCAACTTGTAACGGTTCATCATAATTTACATCTAACAATATATTGAGAAATATACAAATATGAATATGAGAAGCCCAAAATCGATCAGAGTAACAGATCAAAACAATCAAATTAGTCGACTTTAAATATTTTTGTTGTCTAATGGCCTTCAAATACTCACAGTTCCTTTTGTGTCAGCCCGATTGACCAACGTATCTAATATTTCTTAAGAGTGATTATGAAATGTCAGTTTTTTCGATTATCGCTGAAATTCAATTAATTTTTTTGTAACAGTCATTTAAGTGGGTTATGCATTACTCTTACTCCGATTAATATCTTCTAATATAAAGCTTAACACTACGACTGTTTAAGATATAAGTTAAAAGAAAATGGTTTGTATTCTAAATTACAAATGTCTCTAAACATTTTTTTTTATTTTTTTAAAACCTACTACAGTGTCTCCACTGCACCTGATGGAAACCATGATTAATCTATTAATTACGCAATGTCTCCCAATCCAAACAACTTGATAAAGTGTAGCCCTAATTTCAGTTTAATGATTATCAAGATCCTGTTGTGAAAGATTATATTTCGGATCGGATTTTACGAAAGCTACACACTTAAATTGTAACTGAAGACTAATATTATACAATTACGTACAACTCATGCCGCATAAAAACAAAGACAAATAGTTTGTGACATAGGGACAAACAAGCAGGTGGATCGCTTGATGGTAAATATTTACCACGTCTCATAGATAATTCCGCTTTTAAATCAAATTGGTTCAGAAATACCGCTGTCAACAATAAGTTTTACACAGTGACCCCGCACAATCATGCGAGACCAAAAGTTTCGTGTACTGGAGTTTCATCTGTCCTAATGATTGCTATGGAAATGTTTTCGTCCTGAATGATAGCGGAAAGTTTTGGCTGGAATAAGTCCAAACAATTCATCAGAGTACTCCATATGATAAAAATAGAAGGAAAAATCTGGTTCAAAGGTGCCACTATAAAAAGATGATAATAGTTTTTTATATACACAGCCGAACTTACCCTTTATAACTTCATAGGTGGTAAACCAGATTACTTATAAACATTTAATTACTTAGAATACTTTATAAACATTTAATTATCCAATTTTTGAAGTGAAACTTCTTTATCGGAGTTGGAAAAAAATTTAGTGTAACATTTTTTCGTTACGCGTCACATTTTTTCGTTACGCGCCATCGTTTTCTTATCCCTAGCACGCGTGATTCGAAGTATACTTTCTCCAGCGGAGTAGGGATTGGTAAATGTCTCCAATGTATTTTGCGACCCGTTTTGAGTAGTTACATTTTTGAAATCCAGGTGGCGATTGCATCGACTTCGGACAGGTTTAAATTATTTTTTTGAAAAATAACGTCATAAAGAAGTTTCACTTCTTAAGACTTACGAGTGTACGCTAGTACACGCACACATTTTTTTGATTATACGAAGACATTACAACAATTATTGCTCCTATTAAATGAGTCTCCACCAGTCTCCGCGTTAGTTTTGAAAGTCACTTCAAACGATCACTATCATTTTGTTTGAGCAAACTGTATTTCTGTGTTTCATTTCTCTTTATGTTATGCTTAGTGAATAATAGAGAGATTTATTGCTATTTTTATTTCACTCCTAACTAATGTCTAAGTAATTTTATACATTAATTTAAACATTCTTTCACCAATGGAAAGCTACATTATCAACGAGTAGCACAGGCAACTTTTTACTGCCATAGTCGACTGACTGTTTTTTTTATTACTTTTAAATATTTTTAATATTGTTTAATAATATAATCATTTTTCTTTATATTAACTATATAAAATGTTGCCTTTTCCATTTACGTAATTTTTGTAAGATAGGATTCAGCGATTCAATAATGAAAATTAAAAACAGAGTGGAAACTGTTACCAAGATTATTAGAAATTAATCACTCAAGCAACAACAGAAATAATTAATTTCCATTCAAAAAGTATATACATCTTCGATCTCGCGGGGGAGTTCATCAGGGGGAGTCACGGGTATCAAGATCGTCGACAACCATGCTGTAGAAGGAGGGGTTTAATACTTTAATTCCTTGCACCCGTCACACACATATGGCGTGATGTCTTATCACACTATGTTTGACGTATCATCGTTTGATTTGATACCACGTTGTAAAAGTGATTCCGCACAGGTCGACAACAGCGCTTAGCCAAGCTGTCGGCTTTGTATGCGGCAATCACTACCACTCAAAATTGAATCACGCCCTTCCATGATGAATTGAGAATCTCTTCTACTTTTAAACTTGGTTATAAATGATGTTATTTGTAACCATGGTTTTATCTCACACCTCTTATTTCACCAAAATTCATAAAATAAATGAAGCTCACCTATTGTTGTGTAATTCCACTATTACTCATTTACTATACTCGCAATATTTAGCACCATCTCCTATACAACTCTCAAAAGCGTTTTTGGGGTGAAAACGCTTTTGAGAGAAAACTTGTGCGTCAATAATATTATGGAACAGAATATATGCAGTTTAATAGTTATATTTTTTTTATTTTCAGTGACGGCGATAGACTTGGCGGTGCAAGATGTGGCCTTCCACTTATTTACTAGGTTAGTAAAAGAAACATAATTCTATACATTAAAGGACAATGACAGCAATGTATACGACTTTTGTACCACCTTGCATATCTCATGCTAGGATTGTTTTTGTATTTATATACGAGGGTAAGTTTTTAAGTTCGCGGAATGACAGTGAAAAAGGCGGGTAAACGCGCTCTTTTGATGCCTACCGTATTCAGTGACTCATAATTAGTCTGCATAGTAAAATTTGTTGTGATTGGATCATTAGTTATTAAACTATCGTTGACCAAGTATTTTAATCGGGAACGAAGTGAAAAAAATGGAGAAAATTGAATTCCGTGCGGTGATAAAGTTCCTTACTAAGCAAGGAAAGTCTGTTCAAACCATACTCAATGAGATGTCATCGGTTTACGGGGATTCTTGCCCAGGAAAAACAATGGTCTACAAGTGGCATAGTTTATTTAAACAAGGCAGGGAATCACTTGAAGACGACCCGAGGCCGGGGCGCTCTGTTGAGGTGACTACGCCAGAAGTTATTGCAAAAGTAGAAAAAATTGTATTGGAAGATGCTCGACTAAAAAAGAAACAACTCGCAGAAATGGTTGGAGTATCGGATACAACAATTTTTAAAATTTTACACGATCATCTTGGCATGACTAAGGTTAGCGCACGGTGGGTGCCGAGAATGCTCACGCCATTGCAAAAACAACAGCGCGTGGAATGTTCACGTGCGTTTTTGGACCTCTGCAATGAAGACAAGGATGGCGTATTGAATCAAATTGTTACTGGGGATGAAACTTGGGTTCATCATTATGAACCCGAGTCCAAACAAGACTCCATGCAGTGGCACAAAAAGGGCACAGCACCACCCAAGAAATTTAAGGTTTCACAGTCGGCTGGGAAACTCATGGCAACGGTTTTTTGGGACTCAGAAGGAATATTATTGATAGATTATAAAGATAAAGGCATTTCTATAACGGGGGAATACTACGCTTCAATCTTAGAACAGTTAAAAGAAGCCATCAAAGAAAAAAGACGGGAAAAATTAACGAAAGGTGTCCTGCTATTGCATGACAATGCTCCCGTTCACAAGAGCCGAGTCGCACTGGCTGCCCTGCATAAGGTGGGCTTCGATATTTTGAATCACCCACCCTACAGTCCAGATTTGGCTCCGAGTGATTATTATCTCTTTCCAAAAATGAAAAAAGAATTACGTGGTAAGAAATTTTCAACTGATGAGGAGGTTAAGGAGGCGGTTTCGGCGTATTTTTCAGACAAAGATAAAACTTTTTTTTACGAGGGAATAAAAAAACTAATTGAAAGATCTGAAAAATGTATTCGTGTTGCAGGGGAATATATAGAAAAAGAAAAATAATTTTGTGTTTTTATTATTACTCAATACCCTCCATTCCACGAACTTAAAAACGCCCCCTCGTAGCTCGTAATATCATCGAAAATAACATTTTAAATTCTCAGGTTTTTTGAACTTTTCGTTGAAAAATATTTTAGTTTTTAGTTTACATAGGTTTGCAAAGTCGACACCCCTTCTTTTTTTTTTTTGTACTGTGCGGAAATCGGTTTAACGATCTTTATTTCCCATTAAGACAATTGTCACTTACATGAGAACAATATTAAACAAATAACATAACATTAATATCTCGGTGCGGGTAGAACAAAAATAAAGTTGAACAAAAATAAAGTTGCTACCGCGTAAGGAGCGAGTTCTCTGCATTCCTGTGATAAGGTGGTGGTCCAAGTGAAAAGATGTTGCTTAAAATGTTTCATTATTATATATCTGAATAAATAATTTATTTTTGAATGTTTTCAGAGAATTCGCTTCTTTTACATCCGCAGGAAGTTTGTTGTAAATCTGTGCTCCCCCAAACGTTAAGTTGCGTTTTCCATAGTTAGTTCTTATGTTAGGCAATACGAGGTGATTGGCGCGACGTGTGGCGTATTTATTGGCTTTACCTTTCATTATGAAACTAATTTGTGAATGTATGAGTTTATGATTTATTTTATAAATTAGTATACATGTGTTGTACATAAAAAGTTGTTTTATGTTTAGTAGTTTAGTGTCTCGGTAAATAGTTTTAGTTGGTGTAAGAAAGTCATAATTATGTAATACTTTGATTATTTTATTCTGTAAAATTTGAATTGGTCTTAAGTTTGTATCAGATGCATTTCCCCATAACTCTATGAGGTACAATAAATGAGGCTTAACAAGGGCATTGTAGATTAGAGGCCGAACTTTTTTGGGAATACATTTCACTATTCTGTGTAATGAGCCCACAAGTGTGGAAAGTTTATTTGTGATATGTTGTATATGGGCGTTCCATGTTAAGTTGCAATCCAGTATCAATCCAAGATATTTTTCTTGTTTACTAATTCGCAACACTTCCCCGTTTATTCTAAGTTGAGGATAATCGGCGAGTTTTTTATTTTTGGCTTTAAATATTATGTATGATGTTTTAGAAGTATTGACTGTAAGGAGATTGTGCTGAAACCATTTTTGTAGTATGTCAAGATCAGACTGAGCACGCTCAGCGATTTCAGTGATATTGCTTCCAAAATAAAACAAACATGTATCATCTGCATATAAAGTTAAATGTCCCTGTAGCCCTGCTTGGTGTATGTTGTTAATGTACACTAGAAACAATAAAGGTCCTAGGACAGATCCCTGAGGTACCCCGCAGGTCAACCGTTCACGACTACTTTGGTATTCTCCCACTTTAACCACCTGATATCGATCACTCAAGTAAGATTCAAGGATGTTGTAGGCGGAACCGGCAATACCAATTCTCAATAGTTTCTTGAGTAGCAGAGAATGACTGACGGTATCAAACGCTTTTTTTAGATCAATGAACACCCCCAGTGCTATCTGTTTTTTGTCTATTTTGGTTTTGATATTGGTAATTAAATCAATAGTAGCACTGAGTGTGCTAGATTGAGGTCGAAAGCCGTATTGTTGATTGTATATAAATTTAATTTTACTTAAATACTCATCCAGTCTTTTATATATAATCTTTTCTAATATTTTGGAAAGTACCGGCAATACTGAAACCGGTCTGTAATTGCCAGGATTTAATTTAACACCTGACTTGTAGATAGGAGTGACTTTAGCAATCTTTAACTTATCCGGAAAGGTCCCACTCTTCAGAAGCGAATTTAAGCAATATGTTAGGTTTTGAATGACAAGGTCTTTTATACATTTTAAAGCTTTCGTACTTACACCATCAATTCCTGTACTTGTATTGGGATCTAATCCATCAATAATATAGGACACTTCTTTGATAGTACATGGGTGGAAATAGGTTAGTTCATAGTGTAACAAATTTTGGCTAAGTTTAGGTAGTGTATATGTGTCAGCATTGCCGTTAGTGGTAGGTATCAAGTTTGCTAATTGTGTTCCTATGCCTGCAAAAAACCTATTGAAAATCTCACATACCTCTGTGGGTGTAGTAGCTATAGTGCCATTATCAAGCCTCAAATTTGGGGGAGTACAACTAGCAGGTGCCCTATTATTTGAAAGGTTACTGATTAATTTCCACATGTTCTTTGGCTTTCCTTCAGATTTTATAAATTCACCGTAAAAGTATTTTTCCTTTGTGTCCTTTATTTTTTGCGCTAAGAGATCTCTTTTGGTTTTGAATTGCATTTGTAAAGTACTGTTGTTAGGGTCCTGTTTTAATCTAGCCCACAGCGCATTCCTTTCGCTTATACCTGAAATCACTTGTCGGTCAATCCATTCCTTTTGGGGTTCATTAATTATTTTATATTTTTTTATTTTGGCTTCAGTTATAACCTTTTTTAGGTAGTCGTCCAATACATTATAATTATGTGTATTATTTTCACACTGTGTAGATTCCACGATTTTATACAGTTTCGAATATTCTATAGCCTCATACCTACTGTATTTTCTGCTTCTGTGGTGGAATAACTCTTTTAAGTTCTAGATAGATGTTCTTGTGATCTGATAATGATGACTCAATTATAGCCATGTGGAAGCTGCTTTGTTTCATGTTAGTTGCCACATGATCTATTATCGTTTTTGTCGACGCTGTTTCACGAGTGCAGTATTCTGGATCTTTCTTATTGATAAGTTTATAACCGGACTCAGTTAGCATTGTATTGTATCGTCTAGTTGAACTGTCATTATTAAGTAAATCAATGTTTGTGTCTCCAAAAATTAAGGTTTTTGTCTTATGTAGGAATTGTTTCTCATAGGTGGTTAGAAATTCATTCAAATTTGAGTATCCCGGCTTATAAACAACTCCAACATTTACAATACAGAATCAATAAATCCCCACAGATACCACCGCAGGGTGGTTATGTCGGACTCGAACCGACCAAAATCCGCACGCCGTCTCAGGTACCAATAGCTAGGGGACCAGGTGTACCCTAGTAAGGAAATTCCTGGAACCCCGACGTACCTCGGACCAACTACGGCTGCAGTGGCCCCCTCCTGTGTGGAAACCTCATGGTTTCTTTACTGCCCTCCTTCCCCCGATTGGGTGTGCGCAGTCCTTAGTACTCGGATATCCCCCCCAACCTGCTTCTGCTAGGGTGACAGATGAGGCCATCTGTCACCCTAGCGATGTCTCGGGTTTCAGGACTCTGACCCAACTCCCGCGCCTGCTTGCGCCACTGATAGAGAGCTGCAAGGGCTCTCGCCTCCAGAAAGTCGACACCCCTAAAAGTGGGTTATCGCAAATGAGTTGTCATTTTTGTCAACAAGATGCCGTAGTAACAAATTTCACATTTTTTTTACATTTACAATTTTCTTGATCCATCAATGAAATGGTGCTGTACTGCTACAACAGCTGCTGTAAAATATTTTCAGACATCTGACACACAATGTCATCTAGTTTTCAAATTTAGCAGATTTTAAGCAAGTTTAGAAAACTTAAGATTACTTTTTTGTTATTCCATAATTAATGTATTAAAATTAGAATTATATTTCTTTAATAAAGTTCAAAAAATATGGTGATTCAGCTTCGTAGTACTACAAATCTCATAACCATCCATTACATATTGCTAGCAGTACTGAATTTGTCATTCTTCTCTAATAAATACTTTATGTCTTGCCGTATTCACTGTTTAACATGCAGCATCACATTACGAAGTAGGAATCAGAGAAACAACCTAGTAAAATCAATTACTAGAAAACTGTTTGCTGATTGTGGTCGTGTCTTGCTGTTTGTGTTGATCGATTTCAATTTTCTTAATCGAAGTTTATATTCTGAGTTTATGTATTACAGTAACGTATGAATCAGGTAAAACAAATTCAAACCTGTGTTCAGTGTTAGGGATTGTAGAGAGGTATTTAAGCTCGACAGTCGCTTTTATGTATTTTCTGTAACATTTAAAGTCTTGTATGAACGCAGAACTTAAAAGCGTCCACAACCAAACTCCAGATTGGTGGTCCCTTTGGAGAAATCGAAACAAAAGGAAACCCTGTATGGAACGGAGCTTATTTCATCCTTCGTCTTAAGAACTCGCTCTCTAGACATACTCGTACATAGAACATGTAAAATAACAAAACTATATCCATTAAAGTAGCATATTTGCCTGAAATATTCTCTTTACCATCAATCATCAACAGCCTTCAACGGTCCACTGCTGAACATAGGCCTCTTTCTGGAAAAGTTTTAATATTTTCTTTTCTCTCTTTCTTATTTAATCGTTTTTGTTTTTCTACCATCGGGTAAAGTTTTTATTTAACTGATTTGTATAAAATATTGTTAAATTATTATTTAGTGTACGTTATCGAATTAGATGTCCAACGTTTTTATGTAATATATACTGAAATATCACCATAAACAGCCTTTGATAGTCCACTGCTGGACATACACCTCTCCTTAAGAAAGTGGTTTTGGCCAACGATAATTTAACTTTAATATGTAATATATAGTAAATTTAATGAAAATATTATTAACAACTCTAACATTCAGAACTTTGCACGTAGTATAGTAATTTAACATATTATTTAAATCTTCATAGCCGGACTTACCCGCAAAGCCTTCGGATATTTCCAAATATGTAAAGTTTCATGAACAGTGACTTCCATCCACTCCAACCTACTGTTGTGACCATCCACACTCACGGTGAAATAGGAGCTGGAAATTTTAACGCTTTTGTTATCAAAGGTATGTAGTAGTCATGTATGTAATAAATAATTTATTTATTTAGTCTTTTTAGTACGTAAGTACGAAAGTAGCAAAGTGGTTTAAATACCGTAGGCATTTTCTACTAGTCGACCTTAAGGTGATACGACGAAGCCCAACAGTATGATAGACACAGGAGGTTGTGGTGCCAACAGGTCAAAGAAAAGTTTGATAGTGGTATAAATATTATGTGTAGTGATTGCGTAAGTATATTAACTAAATAATGTAACTTAATATAAATAATTTTATTTAGCCATAATACAATTATTAATTTATCCAGTAACATCCAGTAGCAATTTTTGACATTATTTTTGAACAACTCAAGGGTCTAAGAATTAACGGCAAGCGTCGTTGTGACGTCGTTGTTATTAATTCATTATTGATCAGTGTAACTAGAACTGACTTATATACCTTATATATATACATATATGTATATATATAAGGTATATATATATGCATGTATATATATATATAAATAAATTTTGAAAGATGATGGCCTGTAATGTTACTGACTGTGGTAGTCAACCAGATGACACTTTGTTTACCTTAAAAAGTATTTTGCAAACACATATTTTTTACCGCTAACTAATATTCAACATTTCAGCTGAAGTAGAAACTGCGAATGTGAATGTTATTGCTGTTGATTGGAGTGTTGGAGCACGCATGTATACCCAGGGTCTGGGCAACGCACCTCAGTGCGGTGCGTTAGGTGCGTCAGGTATATATAAGGTTGTTATCGAGGATTATCAAAATAAACCATAAATTGTTTCTCTGAAAATACAAAGAAACGACATTTAAAGTTTACTAATATCAATTCCTTAACTATGTCCTTTCGTTTATCACTCTATAAGTTTTATTACAACCAATGTTCACGAAACAATCTAAAATATTATCCACCATTAATAATGACGTGTCAATCTCCCTATGCGCGACAGACAACCTAAAAACACGCGTAGCGCGGCCAATGAATGAACTAATGAAATAACGTTTCATTACATATATATATATATATATATATAATATTATATATATATAATATTATATATATATATATATATATACATATATATATATATATGTATATAATTTAATTTTTCTTTCAAAGTCACTACACAAAGTCAGTTCTAGTTACACTGATCAATAATGAATTAATAACAACGACGTCACAACGACGCTTGCCGTTAATTCTTAGACCCTTGAGTTGTTCAAAAATAATGTCAAAAATTGCTACTGGATGTTACTGGATAAATTAATAATTGTATTATGGCTAAATAAAATTATTTATATTAAGTTACATTATTTAGTTAATATACTTACGCAATCACTACACATAATATTTATACCACTATCAAACTTTTCTTTGACCTGTTGGCACCACAACCTCCTGTGTCTATCATACTGTTGGGCTTCGTCGTATCACCTTAAGGTCGACTAGTAGAAAATGCCTACGGTATTTAAACCACTTTGCTACTTTCGTACTTACGTACTAAAAAGACTAAATAAATAAATTATTTATTACATACATGACTACTACATACCTTTGATAACAAAAGCGTTAAAATTTCCAGCTCCTATTTCACCGTGAGTGTGGATGGTCACAACAGTAGGTTGGAGTGGATGGAAGTCACTGTTCATGAAACTTTACATATTTGGAAATATCCGAAGGCTTTGCGGGTAAGTCCGGCTATGAAGATTTAAATAATATGTTAAATTACTATACTACGTGCAAAGTTCTGAATGTTAGAGTTGTTAATAATATTTTCATTAAATTTACTATATATTACATATTAAAGTTAAATTATCGTTGGCCAAAACCACTTTCTTAAGGAGAGGTGTATGTCCAGCAGTGGACTATCAAAGGCTGTTTATGGTGATATTTCAGTATATATTACATAAAAACGTTGGACATCTAATTCGATAACGTACACTAAATAATAATTTAACAATATTTTATACAAATCAGTTAAATAAAAACTTTACCCGATGGTAGAAAAACAAAAACGATTAAATAAGAAAGAGAGAAAAGAAAATATTAAAACTTTTCCAGAAAGAGGCCTATGTTCAGCAGTGGACCGTTGAAGGCTGTTGATGATTGATGGTAAAGAGAATATTTCAGGCAAATATACTACTTTAATGGATATAGTTTTGTTATTTTACATGTTCTATGTACGAGTATGTCTAGAGAGCGAGTTCTTAAGACGAAGGATGAAATAAGCTCCGTTCCATACAGGGTTTCCTTTTGTTTCGGTTTCTCCAAAGGGACCACCAATCTGGAGTTTGGTTGTGGACGCTTTTAAGTTCTGCGTTCATACAAGACTTTAAATGTTACAGAAAATACATAAAAGCGACTGTCGAGCTTAAATACCTCTCTACAATCCCTAACACTGAACACAGGTTTGAATTTGTTTTACCTGATTCATACGTTACTGTAATACATAAACTCAGAATATAAACTTCGATTAAGAAAATTGAAATCGATCAACACAAACAGCAAGACACGACCACAATCAGCAAACAGTTTTCTAGTAATTGATTTTACTAGGTTGTTTCTCTGATTCCTACTTCGTAATGTGATGCTGCATGTTAAACAGTGAATACGGCAAGACATAAAGTATTTATTAGAGAAGAATGACAAATTCAGTACTGCTAGCAATATGTAATGGATGGTTATGAGATTTGTAGTACTACGAAGCTGAATCACCATATTTTTTGAACTTTATTAAAGAAATATAATTCTAATTTTAATACATTAATTATGGAATAACAAAAAAGTAATCTTAAGTTTTCTAAACTTGCTTAAAATCTGCTAAATTTGAAAACTAGATGACATTGTGTGTCAGATGTCTGAAAATATTTTACAGCAGCTGTTGTAGCAGTACAGCACCATTTCATTGATGGATCAAGAAAATTGTAAATGTAAAAAAAATGTGAAATTTGTTACTACGGCATCTTGTTGACAAAAATGACAACTCATTTGCGATAACCCACTTTTAGGGGTGTCGACTTTCTGGAGGCGAGAGCCCTTGCAGCTCTCTATCAGTGGCGCAAGCAGGCGCGGGAGTTGGGTCAGAGTCCTGAAACCCGAGACATCGCTAGGGTGACAGATGGCCTCATCTGTCACCCTAGCAGAAGCAGGTTGGGGGGGATATCCGAGTACTAAGGACTGCGCACACCCAATCGGGGGAAGGAGGGCAGTAAAGAAACCATGAGGTTTCCACACAGGAGGGGGCCACTGCAGCCGTAGTTGGTCCGGGGTGCTTGGCTAGAAAACCTCCACGTGGTGCACCCTGGTAACGTTGGCGATGGTGTTCATCACTGCCAACGGCTAATGTTCTAGCACGAAGAGGAAGCCATTTTCTTCGGCAATTCGACCGAGACTTGGTCAAATAGAGCGGGCGTATCCTCTGTTGGTTCTTCGCCCTACGGGGCAATGAGGAGAAAAACCTCAGTAAAAAATCACGATGACGGGACCCTTTGTAGGGTCGGAGTTCCTCCGCTCAGCGGTGGAAAAGGTAGGACGGGCTCGGTGTGCACTTACACTGTCACCGAGCAGGCATCAGGAGACGTAGTCTCCCTGCCGCCGTCGACATATCGTAGTCCCGAGTTGGAGTCTCGCGACTCCAATCGGGGGCGAGAGTCTTGGCTTAGCCGCCCAGACTGCGAGGAAGAAAACCTCTATAAAAAATTACCCCGAATCCCGTGTTCTGGTGCTTGGCCAGGGGATGCATGGCTGATGGGTTGTTCAGTCGCAAGCGCACTCCCAGCCGAGGCACCTGCGGACCCCTCGGTTGGTCATAAATTTACGCTTGCCCGGGTATTGGGGGATCTCTGCCCGGGTCGACTTTTAATTCTCCCCCACTCGTGGGTTTTATTATGGAAACAAATACTCAAATCAACAAAATTAATAATAGGAAAGAACAAAAGAAGGAGGATAGTACAAAAACAAATACCCCAGAAGTCAATATGACTCCTGGGAGCGTAAGAAGATCGGAACGCTTGCGTTCCAGGTCTGTCATACCGTCAGATGGTAATACCGGTCCAACGACTGACACATTAGAGCAAATGTACATGGAGCTCCGCGATAGTCGTAAACGCGGACGCTTCATGGACGAAGATAGCGACGTATCCCAGGAGTTCCAGGAGGATTCCTACCAAAGTGACCAGTAGCCGCAGAGGGAGGTCGCGTACTCCAGTCTCTATTCCGTCAGGCTCCGTATTTTCTAAGGTGGAAGCCTATAGACGGATCAGGGTTGAGGGTGAAAATGTAGTGGAGGAGGAGATCGCCGATCTCCTGCTAAAACTTCAGGAGCCGAACCTGGGAAGTTCTGCCTGCCAAACACCAGTGTCTATGCAGGAGAGGGCGAACGTAGCTGTAGCCATCATAAACAAGGTGGCTACAAAATCTACGAACCTTAAGGGCCAATTCGTAAAAGCCCTTAAGGACTCCTCCTCCACTATTGCTGGAGTAGTTGAGACCCTGATTGGAGATGTAGCTCGCCTCCAGATAGATCACGGACCGCATCAGCGCCGACTCTGCCTCCCATTGCGGCTGGTCGCAGATCGTATGCAGCGGCGGTATCGGTATCTGCACCTGTGATCACTCGCAAGTCTGGACGAGCGGTCCATACAGCAACATCGAAGGCTGGGCCTACAGCGAAGGAAACCACGCCAAGGGTATATCCTCGCCTCCCCACTCCAAACCCTGGCGTTTCCGCAACAACTCCCTCTGCGACTGCTCCCTTGAATTGTGAGTGGCAGGTAGTCGGAGGAAGTAAAAAATCCCAAAAGCGCGGTAGGAGGGCTGCCAAGAAGGCAGTCTCGACTCCGCAGTCGCCACCGGCAGCAGTGATCGAAAAGACGAAGCCACGGAAACTACAGCCGCCTAAAACTGCGGCTGTAGTAATTACAGTATCGCCGGAGGCGGCAAATAGGGGGCTGTCTTATGCGGCCGTTTTCAAGAGGGCCCGGACAGTCTCGCCACAAATAACTTTGGGACAGTAGGAGTCAGAATGCGCCTCGCCCAGACGGGAGCTCGAGTCCTCGAGTTCCCTGGGGTTGAAGGCGCAAAGACGGCAGACACGTTTGCCGAGAAGCTGCGGGGCATATTTGAGGCCACGGATGGTGTGAAGATCGTCAGGCCTACCAAGTGCGTAAAACTGCGTATTTCGGGCCTGGACGACTCGGTGACGACCGAGGATGTCCATGCTGCAATTGAGGAGAAGACGGGATGCAGCGCGGATAGCATCCGGGTCGGCACCATCCGCCCCGGTCCAGGTGGGCTTGGCGCTGTGTGGGTCAAATGTCCAGCAGTGTCGGGCAAAGCCCTGGGCGACGCCGGAAAGCTGCTCATCGGTTTCGTGAACGCAAGGATAACAGTCCTGGCGCCGAGACCGATGAGGTGTTATAAATGTCTGGCGTCGGGACACACACGCGCCAAGTGTGTTAGTTGTTTTGACTGCAGCGGACTATGTTTCCGCTGCGGTCGACCGGGGCACAAGGCGGCAGAGTGTTCTGCCGCCCCTCACTGCCCAGCGTGTGCGGCGGGTAATAAGCCCGCCAATCACCAGATCGGGCAGATGGGTTGCAAGCCACCCCGCGATTCTCGGCAAGCATCGGGGACTAGCCAGTCGGCTCAGGCTGTCTCCGATGTTGTTCGTCCGTCGACATCATCGCCCATGGAGGAGGTTGTAGAGACGGCCCGGTAATGGACCAAGTCTCCAACCTCCTTGTCCAGACGAACTTGAACCACTGTGCCGCGGCGCAGGACCTCTTCCTGCAAACCATGGCACAGTGGTCGATTGGTGTGGCCGTAGCCGCGGAGCCCCATTACATCCCTTCCCGTCCAAACTGGTTGGGTGACTGGGATGGTTCCGTGGCAGTCGTCAGTTCCACGGCGGCTCATTCCCCGCCCTTGTTGCTAAAAGACAAGGGCACTGGATATGTTGCTGCTGAGTGGGGGGGAATAACCGTACACGGTGTATACTTCTCCCCCAATCGGAGTTTCGGCGACCTCGAGGTTTTCTTGAACAGCTTGGAGACCTCGATGCGGCGACTAACGTCTGGGCACGTCCTTGTGCTGGGGGACTTCAACGCAAAGTCTATAGCGTGGGGTTCCCCCAGGACGGACGTCAGGGGCGAGGCCGTAGAGGAGTGGGCGGCCTCGGTGGGCCTCTGTTTACTAAACAAAGGTTCCACCAACACGTGCGTGCGACACCAGGGGGGGTCGATAGTAGACCTTTCGTTTGCTACCCATGCCCTCGCCGCACGAGTAAGGAACTGGCGTGTCCTGGAAGAGGTTGAGACGCTCTCGGATCATCTATATATCCGATTTGAGCTCTCCCGAATCCAGGACTCCAGTAGGGGTCACACGGCGCGGCATTCTTCTCGCTTTCCGCGGTGGGCTGTTTCGAAGCTGAATAGGGACCTACTAGAGGAGGCGGCCATAATACACTCTTGGCTGTCTCCGCAGGCCCCGACCGAGGAGGTCGACATGGGGGCTGGTCGCTTTCGTGATGCGATTACGCAGACCTGCGATGCGGCCATGCCCCGCATCCGAAGTCGTCGACCTTCACGGAAAGAGGTGTACTGGTGGTCCCAGGAAATGGCGGACCTCCGCGCGGCCTGTACTCGTGCCCGGAGGTCCTACACACGTAGTCGGCGGCGACACCGCGAAGAAAGCGGGGAGGACCAGCTTTACGAGGAGTACCGAGAGGCTCGGAAAACTCTGAAGCTGGCCATCAGCCGCGCCAAAGAAATTAAGCGAAAGGAGATGCTGGAGGGTCTCGATCGTGACCCCTGGGGTCGCCCTTATCGTGCGGCGCGACAAAAGCTCCGCACGTCGGGTCCCCCCCTTACAGAGACACTCCAGCCCAGCTTCCTGCAGGAAGTGGTCGAGGGCCTCTTCCCTCAGCGGGTGGAGCACACACCCCCGTCAATGGCCTTCATGGTCGGAGACGACGGGGGGAACGAGTGCAATGTTCCGTCCGTCAGGGAATCGGGGGTAGGGGCGGTTGTTCTACGGATCTGTTCTAAGAACACCGCCCCCGGGCCGGACGGGATACCTGCCCGAGTGCTGGCCCGAGCCTTCGAACACATGTCGGACCGCCTCAGGGAGGTCCTGGACGCCAGCTTGGCATCCGGACGCTTCCCTGAGTGCTGGAAAAGCGGGAAGCTTGTCCTATTGAGGAAGCCGGGACGGCCAGCCGAATCGGTAGCGGCCTATAGGCCCATCGTGTTGCTGGACGAGGCGGGTAAACTGTTTGAGAGGATAGTCTCTGCCCGCATCGTCCGGCACCTCTGCGAGGTTGGCCCCGATCTGTCGGACGCCCAATTTGGTTTTCGGGCGGGGCGTTCGACGGTCGATGCCGTGCTGCGCCTGAGGGCCGTTACCGAAGAGGTGGTGAGCTGTGGCGGCGTGCTGTTGGCGGTGTCGTTGGACATCGCCAACGCATTTAATAGTCTGCCATTTAGCTGCATCAGGGAAGCACTCCACAACCATGGGGTGCCAAAGTACCTGAGGCGGCTTGTGGGAGACTATCTTAAGAAGCGTACCGTCATGTACGAGGACCGAGACGGTGTTCTGAGGCGGCGGCTCATGTCGTGCGGTGTTCCACAGGGGTCTGTTCTCGGTCCACTCCTGTGGAACATGGGATACGACTGGGCCCTTCGAGGTCGTCTTCCCCCCGGGCTGGGCGTAATTTGTTACGCAGATGATACATTGGTCACGGCCCGGGGGAGGAACTTTCAAGAGGCGGCGCGCCTGGCCACCACGGGTGTCTCTCTGGTGATCGGGCGAATTGAGGCGCTGGGTTTGCGGGTGGCCCTGGACAAGACGGAGGCCCTTTTGTTCCATGGGCCCCGTCGTGGTCCACCGTCCGGCGCTTCCATCGTGGTCAACTCGGTCCTCGTACCGGTTCAGGTCCAGATGAAGTATCTGGGCCTGATCCTCGACGGCAGGTGGCTCTTCGACGAGCACTTCCGACAGCTTTCTCCAAAGCTGGTCGGCGCTGCGTCTGCCCTTGGGCGACTTTTGCCCAATCTGGGTGGAGCCAGCGTCGTGACGAGACGGCTTTACACGGGGGTTGTCCGGTCAATGGCGCTGTATGGTGCACCGGTGTGGGCGGCGGCTCTGACTGCCCAGAATAGGGCTCGTCTCTGGCGCCCTCAGAGGATATTGGCGGTTAGAGCCATACGCGGGTACCGCACCGTATCGACGGAGGCGGCGTGCGCCTTGGCCGGAACTCCCCCGTGGGATTTGGAGGCGGAAGTGCTCGCCGAAGTTTATCGGCGAACGACTGACTTCCGGGGGGGGGTTGCGGCGTACGGCCCCCGCCCGAAGAGATACGTGAGTGGCGAGAGGCCACTCGTCGAACCACGATGGCTCGTTGGTCGTCCCGGCTGGAGGCTCCACGTGCTGGCTTTGCCGCCGTGGAGGCTCTCCAGCCGGTCATCGCTGAGTGGGTGGGGTGACAGCACGGGACCCTTTCCTTCCGACTGACGCAGATACTTTCCGGGCACGGTTGCTTCGGGAAGTATCTGCACTCGGTCGCCAGGAGGGAATTGAGTCCCGCCTGTCACCACTGTGACTGCAGTGAGGACTCGGCTCAGCACACGCTAGCAGTTTGTTCCGCCTGGGCGGCGCAGCGTGGGGTCCTCACTGCAGTTATTGGAGGAGATCTCTCGCTACCGGCCGTTATACGCTCCATGGTCGGTAGCGACAGTTGTTTTACCGCGGTCGCAACCTTCTGCGAAGACGTAATTTCGCGGAAGGAGGCGGCGGAGAAGGCCCGGGAGGACGACCTCCACTCGGACCGTATTCGCCGCCGGCGAACTGGGCGGCGGAGGAGCGCGTACCAGCGCCTCATGCCGCCTTGAGTGTGGCCGCGGGTGGACGGGACGGGTTTTCCCCTCCATCCGCTGTAGTGGCCAGCCGCGAGGAGGTGACGTCCGCGTGTGCTGTACGTCGCTTAAATGAAGAGTTTATCCGCAGATGGTGCCCGCGTTAGCGGGCAGGCGCTAGGAGGGATCTGGATGTCGTAACAGCAGCGGTTCCCGGATCCTTTCTATCTCAGGCGCAGAGTGGCACACCGTGTGGTTTTAGTCGGTCCGATTCCGACACACCACCCCGCCGTAAACCCCGGTGGGGTGACGGCCCGAGGGGGTTTCCACACGTTAAAAAAAAAAAAAAAAAAAAAAAACCGTAGTTGGTCCGAGGTACGTCGGGGTTCCAGGGATTTCCTTACCAGGGTGCACCTGCTCCCCTAGCTATTGGTACCTGAGACGGCGTGTGGTTTTTGGTCGGTTCGAGTCCGACATAACCACCCTGCGGTTGTATCCGTGGGGTTTTCCGCACAGTACAAAAAAAAAAAAAAAGAAGGGGTGTCGACTTTACAAACCTATGTAAACTAAAAACTAAAATAATTTTTCAACTAACAGTTCAAAAAACCTGAGAATTTAAAATGTTATTTTCGATGATATTACGAGCTATATAAATACAAAAACAATCCTAGCATGAGATATGCAAGGTGGTACAAAAGTCGTATACATTGCTGTCATTGTCCTTTAATGTATAGAATTATATTTCTTTTACTAACCTAGTAAATAAGTGGAAGGCCACATCTTGCACCGCCAAGTCTATCGCCGTCACTGAAAATAAAAAAATATAACTATTAAACTGCATATATTCTGTTCCATAATATTATTGACGCACAAGTTTTCTCTCAAAAGCGTTTTCACCCCAAAAACGCTTTTGAGAGTTGTATAGGAGATGGTGCTAAATATTGCGAGTATAGTAAATGAGTAATAGTGGAATTACACAACAATAGGTGAGCTTCATTTATTTTATGAATTTTGGTGAAATAAGAGGTGTGAGATAAAACCATGGTTACAAATAACGTCATTTATAACCAACTTTAAAAGTAGAAGAGATTCTCAATTCATCATGGAAGGGCGTGATTAAATTTTGAGTGGTAGTGATTGCCGCATACAAAGCCGACAGCTTGGCTAAGCGCTGTTGTCGGCCTGTGCGGAATCACTTTTACAACGTGGCATCAAATCAAACGATGATACGTCAAACATGGTGTGATAAGACATCACGCCATATGTGTGTGACGGGTGCAAGGAATTAAAGTATTGAACCTCTCCTTCCACAGCATGGTTGTCGACGATCTTGATACCCGTGACTCCCCCTGATGAACTCCCCCGCGAGATCGAAGATGTATATACTTTTTGAATGGAAATTAATTATTTCTGTTGTTGCTTGAGTGATTAATTTCTAATAATCTTGGTAACAGTTTCCACTCTGTTTTTAATTTTCATTATTGAATCGCTGAATCCTATCTTACAAAAATTACGTAAATGGAAAAGGCAACATTTTGTATAGTTAATATACAGAAAAATGATTATATTATTAAACAATATTAAAAATATTTAAAAGTAATAAAAAAAAACAGTCAGTCGACTATGGCAGTAAAGAGTTGCCTGTGCTACTCGTTGATAATGTAGCTTTCCATTGGTGAAAGAATGTTTGAATTAACACGTTCACTGCGGGCCACATTTTGAAGAACTTTCAGCTGGTGCGACTGAGGTCGAATCAGCCCCAAGCTAAACTTCCTTGTAATGCGGTTGAGGCCTTTTCTGCCTCATGTTTCAATCATTTGGTAAATGTGTTGTAACTTGATCAGGAGCGTGATTCGATGTTTAATTTTATGCTAAAATGACTTGCATGGTATTGTTTTATGTACACCTAGCTTCGCCCCGGGTTCTGATTTTTAGTTTTAGAAAAAACACCTAAAATATATTTGAGGTCGTTTTAGACCACACATCGCACTAAATCGGGGCGGCATTAGTGATGGGAATGAATTTATATCGATGAATGTTCATGTCTATGTTATATTTCTATTGCTTTTTTATATTGTTATAGTATTGTGCATAAAAGTATGGGGTGTTGTTAAATAAAATACAAACTATTGGTTCATCTAATTTATTCTATATTACTTTGCATGCTGTTGGTTAAAACAATGCAAGCACATAGCTTTCTTACATTGTGAACAATTAGTCATATTTTTTTTTAGTTTTTATATTCTGGGTTTGCTTATACCGGTATAGGGGACATATATATACACACTGGCAGAAAATGCCACTAGGCATTAAGTTCGCCTTGTGCATTATGTTTTGCAGAAAGTGTAAATAAATAAATATATAGAAGAATTTTCAGCTTTTATAATATAACTATGGTATGGGTGTCACGGGCTCTCACTCTATAAATATATAACTGAACACACACACATGAGAATTTAACAAAAATAAAACAATTAACACGATTGCGCAAAGGCACGTGCTCCAGTATCGACTATGGTAGCGTCACTAAAGTCGACTTACCTGCTCTCACGCCGCCCGCGCGCCCCGCCGCTGGAGGTCGAAATCGGCCTAAACCCGCACCTTATTCAATATTTGAGTGATCAGTGCGTTTGAGGCGTATTTCGACCTCAAATATTTTTTTTATAATATTGAGTCAATGCTTCGCAGACATAAAAAAAGCTATATTTGTCTTTGTCATACCTCATACGGTTGAGTGTAAACAGCCGCCGCACTAGAGAGAAAACACAGTTTTACGCGCCGCACCAGCGTAAAGTCTACCATGAGGTTGAATCAACCTCAAGCCGCAGTGAACGTGTTAATGTATAAAGTTACTTAGACACTAGTTAGGAGTGAAATAAAAATAGCAATAAATCTCTCTATTATTCACTAAGCATAACATAAAGAGAAATGAAACACAGAAATACAGTTTGCTCAAACAAAATGATAGTGATCGTTTGAAGTGACTTTCAAAACTAACGCGGAGACTGGTGGAGACTCATTTAATAGGAGCAATAATTGTTGTAATGTCTTCGTATAATCAAAAAAATGTGTGCGTGTACTAGCGTACACTCGTAAGACTTAAGAAGTGAAACTTCTTTATGACGTTATTTTTCAAAAAAATAATTTAAACCTGTCCGAAGTCGATGCAATCGCCACCTGGATTTCAAAAATGTAACTACTCAAAACGGGTCGCAAAATACATTGGAGACATTTACCAATCCCTACTCCGCTGGAGAAAGTATACTTCGAATCACGCGTGCTAGGGATAAGAAAACGATGGCGCGTAACGAAAAAATGTGACGCGTAACGAAAAAATGTTACACTAAATTTTTTTCCAACTCCGATAAAGAAGTTTCACTTCAAAAATTGGATAATTAAATGTTTATAAAGTATTCTAAGTAATTAAATGTTTATAAGTAATCTGATTTACCACCTATGAAGTTATAAAGGGTAAGTTCGGCTGTGTATATAAAAAACTATTATCATCTTTTTATAGTGGCACCTTTGAACCAGATTTTTCCTTCTATTTTTATCATATGTAGTACTCTGATGAATTGTTTGGACTTATTCCAGCCAAAACTTTCCGCTATCATTCAGGACGAAAACATTTCCATAGCAATCATTAGGACAGATGAAACTCCAGTACACGAAACTTTTGGTCTCGCATGATTGTGCGGGGTCACTGTGTAAAACTTATTGTTGACAGCGGTATTTCTGGACCAATTTGACTTAAAAGCGGAATTATCTATGAGACGTGGTAAATACTTACCACCTAGCAATCCGCCTGCTTGTTTGTCCCTATGTCACAAACTGTTTGTCTTTGTTTTTATGCGGCATGAGTTTTACGTAATTGTAAATTTTTTTCTTCAGTTACAATTTAACTGTGTAGCTTTCGTAAAATCCGATCCGAAATATAATTTTTCACAACAGTATCTTGATAATCATTAAACTGAAATTAGGGCTACACTTTATCAAGTTGTTTGGATTGGGAGACATTGCGTAATTAATAGATTAATCATGCTTTCCATCAGGTGCAATAGAGACACTGTAGTAGGTTTTAAAAAAAAAAAATGTTTAGAGACATTTGTAATTTAGAATACAAACCATTTTCTTTTAACTTATATCTTAAACAGTGGTAGTGTTAAGCTTTATATTAGAAGATATTAATCAGAGTAAGAGTAATGTATAACCCACTTAAATGACTGTTACAAAAAAATTAATTGAACTTCAACGATAATCGAAAAAACTGACATTTCATAATCACTCTTAAGAAATATTAGATACGTTGGTCAATCGGGCTGACACAAAAGGAACTGTGAGTATTTGAAGGCCATTAGACAATAAAAATATTTAAAGTCGACTAATTTGATTGTTTTGATCTGTTACTCTGATCGATTTTGGGCTTCTCATATTCATATTTGTATATTTCTCAATATATTGTTAGATGTAAATTATGATGAACCGTTACAAGTTGCTGACTAGTGTCATGAGCTAGGCGAAAAATTATGAACCTTGTACTGTCATAGTTTCGTGTGATTGTCAATTGTACCAGCAAGTCACAATGTTGATAACACAAAAGAAAATTGTTAATGAGCACAACATTAATTTTGCTTCAGCTGTCTCAATTTTTATTGTTTAACAAACAATGTTTAACTAACAATTAAATGTTTATTGTTTATGCCTAGCCTTATCATTATTCCAATATAGTTCATTAGTTGTGATTGGCTGTAATTAGATGACCACAAAACATGTATTTTGTACTTTTATATTTATATAATATATGTGTATATATCTTGTTGGCGATCCAAAATAAATAAAAAGGCTTTTCTTGGATAGTCATGTACAGTTTTTACCTTCAAACAAGCCAATATATAGCAAGGGCCTGTTGCGATAGACAATAAACAATCTAATAACTTAAACTTGCCGCATGTAGTACAGTCTTTTTAAATTAAATGTATAATGTTAAATTAAATGTAATTTTTTAAAATCCAAGGTGTGCGATAGTAAAATCTCCTATTTTAATAAAATAAATACGTGAATGCGATAAAAACATCTATTATAATATTAAACGATAAATTTTTATGTAGCTTCATCTCTAACAAGTTCTTTAAAATGGATATGATCTGCCGGTCGTAAGGCTGAAGATACCAGATCTGTAACAAGAAGAATTTTCAACATTTATAAATTCATTCTTTAGAAATATTATAGATGAAAATATGTAGGTATGCATCGAATGAAATAGATACTATTTTAGTTATAGTTTTATATTAAGGTAAACCAGAAATCGTTTGGCGGTCGAATTTCTATATTGGTTCAACTGCCAATCAATTAACTTTCGCACCATGAAAATAATTTTAAAACTCTTTATTGTATATTTATAACTTTATGGCATTTATTATCAGATTGTTCAAGAGTTCTTTCTGCTATTTTTCTACCTGCTAACATTAAGTATTTCAAATATGATATGCCTCCTATGCCTAAGATTATTGTTTAAGGAAAAGTAAAAATATGTCTTTTACTTAAAAGTATGTAGATATTTTGTCAAATACTTATTTTATACTAAAATTGCTATATGCTACACTCCTAGAATTCTACTTACCCTCTTTTGTTTACGATTCCATTACCCATCCTCAAAGTGGCACCGGTACATTGATTTGGATTTGAAACTTGATTGGTGTTTGAACAACCCCTACCGGTGAGATGATTACGACGAACAGTTGACGCAAATAGTTCATGAGCACGACTATGGGAACAGGTGCTAACCCAGCAACCAGGCTGAGGATTTCTTCCTCCATTGGGGTAGAAGTCAGCGTCGGCAATCCGGTCAAAGATACCAAGAAGTCCACCATCAGTGTGAATTGTCTCAACGTATTGACCATCATTTCGATTCAGAGCACGCGAGTTTCCACCCCATTGAGGACCAGCAGGGTCAAGTCCTAAAAATATATAACAACGTCAAATCGCTTATGTGAAAATCATTAACACCAAAGTATCCAAAACTTAAAAGAAAGTCAGATAATATAATGAAAGTAAGTATAAAATCACCTGTTATACGGGAAGCCCGACGACCTGCAGTACGGCCGGCATTGCCAACAACGTGAGAGCCCAAACTGAAGCCAATTAAATGCACGTTGTTCCAGTTACCACCAGCATTATTGATTAACCATACGAGGAATCTTCCAAGATGTTCTCCTACACTTGGAACGCCCCTGACAGAAGTTGTGTACGATCCACTAGCGACGCTTCTCCAATCCACAACGATAACGTTACAGTCTTGAGTATCGAGAAAAGCAGAAGTGATTGCAGGGTTCATTCCTGAGCTTCCCTTACTGTTCCATCCGTGAGCGATAACTTTCAGAGGACGATTACCATTATAATTGGAATTCCTTACAGAGTTTATATTTCCATCAATAAGGATCTGGTGACTGTTGCGATTTTGTCTGGTAAACAAGAAATTATATTTATCTTTATAAGCACACTTACTGATTGCATTTTCGATTGTAAAATTAGTAGTAGTTTAAGAAAAACTTTACAGAAGAGCAATTGGATCTTTTTTTACATATTTACTCAGACATAATAAACTTTAATGTAACTCTTAAAAGTTTGTTGATTAGGCTACTTGATTAATTTTATTATTATATTTATTATAATTTAGCAAAAAGTTACTAAGTTTATTAAATGATGATTGAAAATTGGTATTCTTGACACAACTACAGTAATAAACTGAAACTGACAATTTCAATTACGTGATGGTATTTGTGATGCTAAAAATCAAACAATAAAACTAACAATAACTAATTTATAATTTTCTGAAAAAGATGAGAATATAGACATTTAGATTAAGAAGGTATATGGACTCAACATATATTAATGACACTCTTATATTAATTTCATCTCCTTCGCAATCAATGTGTTGCCTTGTTTTTCATTTAATATGATGATTAAATATTACTTTTTCTGAATTTAAAACGGTGAAAAAACATAACTATTTCAGTTTCACGACTTTACGTAACACGACATCATAAACATTTCTATGTGGTAAGGAATTCACCTTGTAAATAGCCAGTATGCGTTTCGGGCACCACTCCTAGGTTCAATCGAGGGTTCTTCAGCGTGCAAGTCTACTAGATGGGGAATCCCATCACCATCAGGCATCCAGATGTAGCGGCTTTCGCCCTCTACATAGTGACTGTTATCTCCAGGAACGACGGGGATTGCGCTACCAGCGCATACTGTTAAATTGAAAAGATCTTTTTATAAGGTAATGTCTCTTTTCGAGAAACAATAAATTAATACAATTTCAAAAATATGATATAGAATTATATAGACTGTGTTTAAAAATACAGATTAAACAACTTACAAGCCGTTACAGCAACCAACACTACTAAAAGTTTCATGGTTCGAGAAACACAGTTTCAGTATATGTGAAGTCACTAAACTGAATGTGTTATTATTCTTATAACATGGTATTTATAGTAAATACTTATCACTAAATGTTGACATGTAAGACATTCAGGTCATAATCGTTTAATCCCACATTAATCTGGCTCTTATTAGTGTCATACATATATTTGGTATTTATCAGCATAGGGACGTCCAACAATTTTAAACGGGCTTTTAAAAAACCATGAAAAGCAGAAAATCTGTAAGAGTGTATTTTTCAATAAAACTTCTCTAAACATCACTGCATGTTGTAATGGCTGTAGAGTAATTTCTAACCTTAGAAATTATCTAAATCCTAGTTAGATTTGACTTCTAAATAGGGACATACTCGTATATCGTCATAATTGGAAATCCATAATTGTGTATTTTGTAGGTTTGATTCGATATTCGACTAGTTAGAATCTACAGCAGAACCTTAGCAGAATAAAGGGTCAAGGGACCAAAGTTACGTTGATTGAACTAATTTATATCAACAATGAATATTAATATACAGATTTAGAAGGCATATTGAAGTGAAACTTCTTTAGAATCGTTGTGATTTCAAACCGCATGCAACGGGAAAACGACAGGTAAGAGACACAAATACAAAAATGACCGGTAAAGAATGAGACAGAAATATTAGTGAGCCAGAGCGAGAGAGTAAATGTCGGTGTATTGCTCATTCTTTGGTCGATTTACTGAAGTTTCACTTCTATCGTGTATGAATTCATACACATCTTTTTTTTCTTTGTTTTAGAGTTTAAATTACAACATATCAAATTGTCCTGTGGTTGTCAGTGTCGCTTCCGGGATATTCAGGAAACAAAAACAAAGTTTTGTCTGCAATAACTTTATTACCGAATGTTTTCATGTACCATTGGTTTTTCTAGCACCCATATCTCATATATAATCATATTCACCATATACCATATAAACAGTAGATATACAGTTGGTGCGATCACAGTTCTACCTTCACCATTTTTGTACACAAGTACAAAAATGGCATTTTTGGATTCTTGTCTAAATGATTTTTTTACTTCGTCCTGTTTGGAACCTTTTTATATAGTCGAGTTATAGTTTTTTTCGAAGAAGGTTGCGACTGCGGTAAAACAACTGTCGCTACCGGCCATGGAGCGTATGACGGCCGGTAGCAAGAGATGTCCTCCAATAACTGCAGTGAGAACCTCACGCTGCGCCGCCCAGGCGGAACAAACCGCTAGCGTGTGCTGAGCCGAGTCCTCACTGCGGTCGCAGTGGTGACAGGCGGGACTCAATTCCTTTCTGGCGACCGAGTGCAGATACTTCCCGAAGCAACCGTGCCCGGAAGGGATCTGCGTCAGTCGGAAGGAAAGAGTCTCGTGCTGTCGCCCTGTCCACTCAGCGATGACTGGCTGGAGAGCCTCCACGGCGGCAAAGCCAACACGTGGAGCCTCCAGCCGGGACGACCAACGAGCCATCGTGGCTAGACGAGCGGTCTCTCGCTACTCGCGTATCTCTTCGGGCTGGGGCGGGGTGCCGCTACCCGCCCGGAAGTCTGCTATTCGCCGATAAACTTCGGCGAGCATTTCCGCCTCCAAATCCCACGGCAGAGTTCCGGCCAAGGCGCATGCCGCCTCCATCGATACGGTGCGGTAACCGCGTATGGCTCTAACCGCCAATATCCTCTGAGAACGAATCTTTGACCCTCGGGTTGTTCAAAAATAATGCCAAAAATTGCTACTGAATGTTACTGTATACATTAGTAATTGTATTGTGGCGGAATAAAATTATTTATATTTAGTCATATTAATTATTTAACATACCTACTGTGATAGTATTATCATATTACGTTATTTAGAATTTACAATTATTGTTACATCAATGCAACAATATATTTTTAGCCGTTGGCAACACGTGCATGTGTTTAGACAACATAAAAAGGGCGAAACTTAACGAACAGATTCGTAAGCGACCCTTGTGCAAGTATGGACAAAGGATCTATTGCACTCTTTACACGAATTCCTTGGAAAGGGCTCTTAACAGACCTTTTTGGACTTCGGTGCCCGCGACATCTGGTATACATTTACGTGAGTGATGAATGCCTTAGAGTTTGATAGAACTGTTAACAAAAAAGCGGTAGGAAGCGGGGCGCGGGGTGAGATAAAACGACAGGGTTTGAGGTAGTCGTGAGAGTCGCCGGTGAGGAGTCAGTGAGGGTGCAGGGTGAAGGCAGGATGTTCGTGAAAGCTGGGCATAGCCGGTCGTGTGGGTTACCATTACGTTGAGTAAGTTAGCATATATAACGCTGCAGTAGCTACGTAAGTCCTTGTTGCCTATTATTTCGTAGGATAATGATTTATATGTATTTATATCCCGGTCTGAGTTTAGTAATAATCGTTGAATAATTAGTTGATATCTCTCTATTATTTCTTGCTGAGCATTACTGTTGGTTTATCGGTACCTTTGATAGAGATAACGAGTAGAACTCTTTATAAGTCGCTGCGGTGGGGAGAGCCAATTTACGATCGAATGGAGCCATCCGGTTGATCGCCGGAACGGTTCCGTTACACGATTATATCTTGGTGATCTGTCGCTTTGGTGTATTTATATTGTAGTTACAACGTGTATGGGTGTGTGCCGTGTGCTTGAGAGCTAGGGGTCTTAAGGGGCGGATGCACGGGGTCAGTAGGCAGCTTAACTCATATAGCGGGTTGAGTACACAGGAAACCGATGGGTTGGAGTCCCACGTCGGGGCGGAGGCGCGAAAGCGCTAGTTTCGGTCGTATACAGCTGAATACACCTGTCAAAGTGAGTTGTAGGTTTTGACTTAGCGTTCCGGGCCCCCCCGAGTTAAAGTCAGTTAATTCACCTAAATCTTAAGTGCACAACGCATGGAAGAGTGATAAGCACAACCAACATAATGTATTTAATTGTTTCATAATCTCTCATTTTGATTCCCTCTTATCGCGGTTTCTTATTATTTATTTGAATCGTTATAAGCCAGTGGGAGAATGTCCAGTCTGGTGTCAAGTTCTACAGTCTAATGCGGACTCTGGAGGAGCATTAGACCTCCCTTCACATTGGAGGGTGCTGGCTTATAGAAAAATACCTCATTAAATAGCCGAAAAATTACTATACTCGCACTAGGGTTCAAGGGGGGACCATTGCACTACGCAACTATTAATTATATGAATCAATTTATTGTGTTGCAATCACTACACATAATGTTTATACCACTACTAAACTTTTGTTTGACCTGTTGACACCAGAACCATTAAAAAATGGTTAATTACTATTGTTCATCATACCGTTACCGGAAATATATTTCTTATTTTTGGCCTAAGTAAAATAAAGTATACCTATGACTAGAATACGTACTTATGTACTTGTGTATTTAATATGAGATTTAAAAAATATTTATTTTAAATTTCAGGTCTACCATATTGTAGGGCTTCGTGGCATCGCTTTAAAGTCGACTAGTAGAAAATGCCTACGGTATTTAGACCACCTTTGCTACGTTCGTACATAAAGACTAAATAAATAAATAAATTACTTATTACATATATGACTACTACATACCTTTGACAACAAAAGCGTTGAAATTTCCAGCTACTGTTTCACCGTGACTGTGGATGGTCACAATAGTAGGTTGGAGTGGATGGAAGTCACTGTTCATGAAACTTTGCATATTTGGAAATATCCGAAGGCTTTGTGGATAAGTCCGGCTGTAAAGATTTAAATAATATGTTTGAGTACTATACTACTGGCAAAGTTCTGAGTGTTCGAATTGTTTATAATATTTTCATGAAATTTACTATATGTTACATAATTACAGTTAAATTATCGTATTCCAAAGCCTCTTTCTTAAGGAGAGGTGTAGGTTCAGCTGTGGACTATCAAAGGCTGTTTATGGTAATATTTGAGTGTATATTACACAAAAACGTTGGACATCTAATTCGATTAAGTACACTAAATAATAATTTAACAATATTTTATACAAATCAGTTAAATAAAAACTACTACCCGATGGTAGCAAAACAAAAACGATTAAATAAAAAACAGAGAAAAGAAAATATTAAAATTTTTCCAGAAAGAGGCCTATGTTCAGCAGTGGACCGTTGAAGGCTGTTCATCAATGATGGTAAAGAGAATATTTCAGGCAAATATGCTACTTTACATGGATATAGTTTTGCTATTTTACATGTTCTATGTACGAGTATGTCTAGAGAGTGAGTACTAAAGACGAAGGATGAAATAAGCTCGGTTCCATACAGGGTTCTTTTTTTTTCGGTTTCTCCAAAGAGACCACCAATCTGGAGCTTGGTTGTGGACGCTTTTAAGTTCTGCGTTCATACAAAACTTTATATGTTACAGAAAATACATAAAAGCGACTGTGGAGCTTAAATACCTCTCTACAATCCCTAACACTGAACACAGGTTTGCATTTGTTTTACCTGATTCATACGGTACTGTAATACATAAACTCAGAACATAAACTTCGATTAAGAAAATTGAAATCGATCAACACAAACAGCAAGACACGACCACAATCAGCAAACAGTTTTCTAGTAATTGATTTTACTAGGTTGTTTCTCTGATTCCTACTTCGTAATGTGATGCTGCATGTTAAACAGTGAATACGGCAAGACATAAAGTATTTATTAGAGAAGAATGACAAATTCAGTACTGCTAGCAATATGTAATGGATGGTTATGAGATTTGTAGTACTACGAAGCTGAATCACCATATTTTTTGAACTTTATTAAAGAAATATAATTCTAATTTTAATACATTAATTATGGAATAACAAAAAAGTAATCTTAAGTTTTCTAAACTTGCTTAAAATCTGCTAAATTTGAAAACTAGATGACATTGTGTGTCAGATGTCTGAAAATATTTTACAGCAGCTGTTGTAGCAGTACAGCACCATTTCATTGATGGATCAAGAAAATTGTAAATGTAAAAAAAATGTGAAATTTGTTACTACGGCATTTTGTTGACAGAAATGACAACTCATTTGCGATACCCCACTGTTAGGGGTGTCGACTTTGGAAGACTATGTAAACTAAAAAATAAAATAATTTTTCAACGAAAAGTTCAAAAAACCTGAGAATTCAAAATGTTATTTTAGATGATATTACGAGCCATATAAATACAAAAACAATTTCTAGCATGAGATATGCCAGACGGTACAAAAGTCATATACGTTGCTGTCATTGTCCTTTGGTGTATAGAATTATGTTTCTTTTACTAACCTAGTAAATAAGTGGAAGGCCACATCTTGCGCCGCCAAGCCCATCGCCGTCACTGAAAATTAAAAAAAATATAACTATTAAACTGCATGTATTCTGTTCCATAATATTATTGACGCACAAGTTTTGCCCAAAAATGTTTTTGAGAGTTGTATAGGAAATAGTGCTAAATATTGCGAGTATAGTAAATGAGTAATTGTGGAATTACACAACATTACGTGGGATTCATTTATTTTATGAATTTTGGTGAAATAAGAGGTGTGAGATAAAACCATGGTTACAATTAACGTCATTTATAACCAACTTTAAAAGTAGAAGAGATTCTCAATTCATCATGGAAGGGCGTGATTAAATTTTGAGTGGTAGTGATTGCCGCATACAAAGCCGACAGCTTGGCTAAGCGCTGTTGTCGGCCTGTGCGGAATCACTTTTACAACGTGGCATCAAATCAAACGATGATACGTCATACATGGTGTGATAAGACATCACGCCATATGTGTGTGACGGGTGCAAGGAATTAAAGTATTGAACTTCTCCTTCTACAGCATGGTTGTCGACGATCTTGATGCCCGTGACTCCCCCTGATGAACTCCCCCGCGAGATCGAAGATATATGTACTTTTGAATGGACATTAATTATTTCTGTTGTTGCTTCAGTGATTTATTTCTAATAATCCTGGTAACAGTTTCCACTCTGTTTTTAGTTTTCATTATTGAAACGCTAAATCCTATCTTACGAAAATTACATAAATGGAAAAGGAAACATTTTATATAGTTAATATAACGAAAAATGATTATTAAACAATATTAAAAATATTTAAAAGTAATAAAAAAAACTAGGAAGTCGATTATGGCAGTAAAAAGTTGCCTGTGCTACTCGTTGATAATGTAGCTTTCCATTGGTGAAAGAATGTTTAAATTAATGTATAAAGTTACTTAGACATTAGTTAGGAGTGAAATAATAATAGCAATAAATCTCTCTATTATTCACTAAGCATAACATAAAGAGAAATAAAACACAGAAATACAGTTTGCTCAAACAAAATGATAGTGATCGTTTGAAGTGACTTTCAATACTAACGCGGAGACTGGTGGAGACTCGTTTGATAGGAGCAATAATTGTTGTAATGTCTTCGTTTAATCAAAAAATTGGATAATTAAATGTGTATAAAGTATTTTAATCTGGTTTACCACCTATGAAGTTATAAAGGGTAAGTTCGGCTGTGTATAAAAAACTATTATCATCTTTTTATAGTGGCACCTTTGAACCAGATTTTTCCTTCTATTTCTATCATATGGAGTACTCTGATGAATTGTTCGGACTTATTCCAGCCAAAACTTTCCGCTATCATTCAGGACGAAAACATTTCCATCACAATCATTAGGACAGATGAAACTCCAGTACACGAAACTTTTGGTCTCGCATGATTGTGCGGGGTCACTGTGTAAAACTTATTGTTGACAGCGGTATTTCTGGACCAATTTGATTTAAAAGCGGAATTATCTATGAGACGTGGTAAATACTTACCACCTAGCGATCCACCTGCTTGTTTGTCCCTATGTCACAAACTGTTTGTCTTTGTTTTTATGCGGCATGAGTTTTACGTAATTGTAAATTTTTTTCTTCAGTTACAATTTAACTGTGTAGCTTTCGTAAAATCCGATCCGAAATATAATCTTTCACAACAGGATCTTGATAATAATTAAACTGAAATTAGGGCTACACTTTATCAAGTTGTTTGGATTGGGAGACATTGCGTAATTAATAGATTAATCATGCCTTCCATCAGGTACAGTGGAGACACTGTAGTAGGTTTTAAAAAAATAAAAAAAAATGTTTAGAGACATTTGTAATTTAGAATACAAACCATTTTCTTTTAACTTATATCTTAAACAGTCGTAGTGTTAAGCTTTATATTAGAAGATATTAATCAGAGTAAGAGTAATGTATAACCCACTTAAATGACTGTTACAAAAAAAATAATTGAATTTCAACGATAATCGAAAAAACTGACATTTCATAATCACTCTTAAGAAATATTAGATACGTTGGTCAATCGGGCTGACACAAAAGGGACTGTGAGTATTTGAAGGCCATTAGACAATAAAAATATTTAAAGTTGAATAATTTGATTGTTTTGATCTGTCACTTTGATCGATTTTTGGCTTCTCATATTCATATTTGTATATTTCTCAATATATTGTTAGATGTAAATTATGATGAACCGTTACAAGTTGCTGACTAGTGTCATGAGCTAGGCGAAAAATTATGAACCTTGTACTGTCATAGTTTCGTTTGATTGTCAATTGTACCAGCAAGTCACAATGTTGATAACACAAAAGAAAATTGTTAATGAGCACAACATTAATATTGCTTCAGCTGTCTCAATTTTTATTGTTCGTACCTCGATCAACAATTAAATGTTTATTGTTTATGCCTAGCCTTTTCATTATTCCAATATAGTTCATTAGTTGTGATTGGCTGTAATTAGATGAGCACGAAACATGTATTTTGTACTTTTATATTTATATAATACATGTGTATCATTTGTTGGTGATCCAAATTAATAAAATAAAAAGGCTTTTCTTGGATAGTCATGTACAGTTTTTACCTTCAAACAAGCCAATATATAGCAAGGGCCTGTTACAATAGGCAATAAACAATCTAATAACTTAAACTTGCCGCATGTAGTACAGTCTTTTTAAATTAAATGTATGTATAATGTTAAATTAAATGTAATTTTTTAAAATCTAAGGTATGCGGCAGTAAATTCTCCTATTTTTAATTTAATAAATACGTGAATGTTATAAAAACATTTATTATTATATTAAACGATAAATTTATACATAGCTCTATTTCTAATAAGTTCTTTAAAATGGATATGATCCGCGGGTCGCAAGGGTGAAGATACCAGATCTGTAACAAGAAGAATTTTAAACATTTATAAATCCATTGTTTAGAAATATTATAGATGAAAATATGTAGGTATGCATCGAATGAAATAGATATTATTTTAGTTATAGTTTTATATTAAGGTAAACCAGAAATCGTTTGGCGGTCGAATTTCTATATTGGTTCAACTGCCAATCAATTTACTTTCGTACCATGAAAATAATTTTAAATCTCTTTATTGTATATTTATAACTTTATAGCATTTATTACCAGATTGTTCAAGAGTTCTTTCTGCTATTTTTCTACCTGCTAACATTGAGTATTTCAAGTATGATATGCCTCCTATGCCTACGATTATTGTTTAAGGAAAAGTAAAAATATATCTTTTACTTAAAAATATGTAGATATTTTGTCTTACACATATTTTATACTAAAATTGCTATATGCTACACTCCTAGAATTCTACTTACCCTCTTTTGTTTACGATTCCATTACCCATCCTCAGAGTGGCACCGGTACATTGATTTGGATTTGAAACTTGATTGGTGTTTGAACAACCCCTACCGGTGAGATGATTACGACGAACAGTTGACGCAAATAGTTCATGAGCACGACTATGGGAACAGGTGCTAACCCAGCAACCAGGCTGAGGATTTCTTCCTCCATTGGGGTAGAAGTCAGCGTCGGCAATCCGGTCAAAGATACCAAGAAGTCCACCATCAGTGTGAATCGTCTCAACGTACTGGCCATCATTTCGATTCAAAGCACGCGGGTTTCCACCCCATTGAGGACCAGCGGGGTCAAGTCCTAAAAATTTATAACAACGTCAAATCGCTTATGTCAAAATCATCAACACTAAGGTATCCAAAGCTTAAAAAATCAGATGATGTAAGGAAAGTAAGTATAAAATCACCTGTTATACGGGAAGCCCGACGGCCTGCAGTACGACCGGCATTGCCAACAACGTGAGAGCCCAAACTGAAGCCAATTAAATGCACGTTGTTCCAGTTACCACCAGCATTATTGATTAACCATACGAGGAATCTTCCAAGATGTTCTCCTACACTTGGAACGCCCCTGACAGAAGTTGTGTACGATCCACTAGCGACGCTTCTCCAATCCACAACGATAACGTTACAGTCTTGAGTATCGAGAAAAGCAGAAGTGATTGCAGGGTTCATTCCTGAGCTTCCCTTACTGTTCCATCCGTGAGCGATAACTTTCAGAGGACGATTACCATTATAATTGGAATTCCTTACAGAGTTTATATTTCCATCAATAAGGATCTGGTGACTGTTGCGATTTTGTCTGGTAAACAAGAAATTATATTTATCTTTATAAGCACACTTACTGATTGCATTTTTGATTGCAAAATTAGTAGTAGTTTAAGAAAAACTTTACAGAAGAGCAATAGGAACTTTTTTTACATATTTACTCAGACATAATAAACTTTAATGTAACTCTTAAAAGTTTGTTGATTAGGCTACTTGATTAATTTTATTATTATATTTATTATAATTTAACAAAAAGTTACTAAGTTTATTAAATGATGATTGAAAATTGGTATTCTTGACACAACTACAGTAATAAACTGAAACTGACAATTTCAATTACGTGATGGCATTTGTGATGCTAAAAATCAAACAATAAAACTAACAATAACTAATTTATAATTTTCTGAAAAAGATGAGAATATAGACATTTAGATTAAGAAGGTATATGGACTCAACATATATTAGTGACACTCTTATATTAATTTCATCTCCTTCGCAATCAATGTGTTGCCTTGTTTTTCATTTAATATGATGATTAAATATTACTTTTTCTGAATTTAAAACGGTGAAAAAATATAACTATTTCAGTTTCACGACTTTACGTAACACGACATCATAAACATTTCTATGTGGTAAGGAATTCACCTTGTAAATAGCCAGTATGCGTTTCGGGCACCATTTCTAGGTTCAATCGAGGGTTCTTCAGCGTGCAAGTCTACTAGATGGGGAATCCCATCACCATCAGGCATCCAGATGTAGCGGCTTTCGCCATCTACATAGTGACTGTTATCTCCAGGAACGACGGGGATTGCGCTACCAGCGCATACTGTTAAATTGAAAAGATCTTTTTATAAAGTAATGTCTCTTTTCGAGAAACAATAAATTAATACAATTTCAAAAATATGATATAGAATTATATAGACTGTGTTTAAAAATACAGATTAAGCAACTTACAAGCCGTTACAGCAACCAACACTACTAAAAGTTTCATGGTTCGAGAAATACAGTTTCAGTATACGTGAAGTCACTAAACTGAATGTGTTATTATTCTTATAACATGGTATTTATAGTAAATACTTATCACTAAATGTTGACATGTAAGACATTCAGGTCATAATCGTTTAATTCCACATTAATCTGGCTCTTAATAGTGTCATACATATATTTGGTACTTATCAGCATAGGGACGTCCAATAATTTTAAACAGGCTTTTAAAAAACCATGAAAAGCAGAAAATCTGTAAGAGTGTATTTTTCAATAAAACTTCTCTAAACATCACTGCATGTTGTAATGGCTGTAGAGTAATTTCTAACCTTAGAAATTATCTAAATCCTAGTTAGATTTGACTTCTAAATAGGCACATACTCGTATATCGTCATAATTGGAAATCTATAATTGTGTATTTTGTAGATTTGATTCGATATTCGACTAGTTAGAATCGGCAGCAGAACCTTAGCAGAATAAAGGGTCAAGGGACCAAACTTACGTTGATTGTACTAATTTATATCAACAATGAATATTAATATACAGATTTAGAAGGCATATGTCTTTGTTTTAGAGTTTAAATTACAACATATCAAATTGTCCTGTGGTTGTCAGTGTCGCTTCCTGGAAATTCAGGAAACAAAAACAAAGTTTTTGTCTGCAATAACTTTATTACCGAATGTTTTCATGTACCATTGGTTTTTCTAGCACCCATATCTCATATATAATCATATTCACCATATACCATATAAACAGTAGATATACAGTTGGTGTGATCACAGCTCTACCTTCACCATTTTTGTACACAAGTACAAAAATGGCATTTTTGGATTCTTGTCTGAATGATTTTTTTACTTCGTCCTATTTGGAACCTTTTTATATAGTCGAGTTATAGTTTTTTTATCTTAATTTTTTATTTAACGCTTTTCCGGTGCCCAGCCGTCCATAAACACTAACCTATACCTATATCGTGGTATTTTGATCAAAGGATAGGGACTGGCTTATTATTAGGCAGAGTCGAGTCTTCTAAGTTCCTCTGATTCCATGAGCTTTTATTACTCGTAATATCCTAATATACTCGTAAAGTTGGTTTGTGGTTTACTTAAACGAGTGTGTTGCTGTACTCGGCAGGGTTCACAATTGTTACTATTATATACGTCTAACACCTGTACACATTGTGAAACGCAAAAAAGAAATGAGAATGGAAAATTGGGTATACTGCAACGGTTGAAGCGCACGAACTATGCGACCGAATTTCAAACATGAATTTTGAATTAAACAATATGATATATACGTATATAGACTTGTAACGTACTCATCAAGACCTTTCTTTTCGATAAATAAAAAAGATTTTTGTTGGATAGATAAAAATTTAGATAAAAGTAACGTAGCCTGTCACCCATGCTAATATTACAAATCAATTGATACCTCATCCATTAAAATCGATTCACTAATTTAGACGTTACGGTGGAACATCCATACATATAAACATAGACTGCCAAGAATCATTATTCTTACGGAGGGAACGGGTGTCATGATCCTCTGACCAGGCGAGGTAATCATGCCTGGCGGGCCGCGGCCCAACGGTTGATGTTGGGATGTTGTGTATATGCTAACTGCCTCAAAAATTTCTTTATCACGATTCAGGATTAGTAGTTGTTCTGTAGTTCATTACTTCATAGTTCGATATGTCTTCGTTAGATGACGCTGTAGCATGTATTTTGTTTGCGCTGTACGTGGAAGTCTCCACATCCTTATAAAGAAAAGGGTAAAAGTAATTGTATGTTTTTGTTATGATGTTTTTCCAAAAAATATCATGTTTTATAATCCTATGTGATGACAGTAAAATAATTAAAAGCTGTATATCTAGATTATAACGGATTATAACGTTCACAAGACACAGTGGACGTGGTATTATTTCAATTTCAACTGATAGCAACAATGACTATTTGATTACGACATTTCCAACTCTACAAGACACAGTGGTATGTACCCTCTCAAATACCCTATAAGCTTGAACATATTCCATGTATATTACTTTGTTTTTTTCATACCCTAATCGATAGTTAGATTATAATAGCATCTACAGAGATGTACATATGCAATACGTAAAAGGCAGGCTCTTGATCTGGTATGGCGCTTATATTTCATAACACGTAGCTACCGATAAAATCACAATAAAAATAAATTAAGTTATTTGATTATTTGTGTCAATAAATTAATTGTTTACTTACATTCAAACTGAGTAACTCTCAGATGAAACGTGATTTATAGGGTCTGTTTTCTGTAATTCCAGGTTAAAGCGTATATAGTAATCTAACACATTTGGTCAACTGAGTTCTGAAACCTATGCACATTTAGGCTCATTGGTAATCTTAAAAGAACAAGTTTTTATATAAACACATATATATAATAACATGCAATAATTCGACATCTTGAACATTACAGCGACAGCGTCGTACCAATTATTAAGGTTTGTTAACGATGATGATACCGGTGAAGCTAAATACAATATCCGTACTAGTATAATCTATGCTTATATTACAAATGCGAAATAAACACTTTTTGTTGTCTGAATTATCGTAGAATTTGCACAAGCGGGGCATAATATAGAACTTACCATATTAATCACTTAGAAAACGTTTTTCATCGTATAAGAGACATGCCTTATTATAAATGGGCTGAGTCGATTAGAGACACCGCGATTACACAGAAAACCGACCTAATGCAACTTTTTTATTAGTTTTGACCGAGTGAGTCAGGTTATCTGAACTGAAGCCCCTCTTCTCTCTCTGATTTTTACAGTAGACTCATGAGTTATGGGTAGGAGTAGCAGCAGTTATTCACCATTAGAACCATCCGTACCGTCTGCTCGATTGCACCATATACCATAAAACTGAAAAACCAAGTCGAAACAAAAGTTAGTACTTCAACAACTAGATTGTCTGTCATTAACGATAATTAGATATATATTAAGATCTGTAGGTAAGATATGAGTAATTTTATAAACAGTATCAGACTTTGTGATTCGATAACTTTAATACTTTCACCTCTAAGGGGATATAAGGAGTTAAAAATTACAGGTTTTTTATTTCATAACTAGTTGTATCCCGCGCGTTGCTACGCTACGAACTAAAATAAATTTAAACGAAAGATATAAAAAAATATATATTCATGCCAACCCAGAAACCTTCGAGAGCTTAGGTACTCGTACAACAAATTTGCTAAAGTTAATCACATTTACGATTCTATAAAGGACATATTGACAGACAGAGAAACGGTTATTTTTACATGGATTTAAAAATGAACATTTCATATGGATAATTTAGGCAATTATAGCTCACTTTTGTTTGTATTTAGAAATACTGCATTATACTCATATAGTTAGGGCAATCAGCTAAAGTACTTTTATTACCGGATGATAATGCAAATCATAATTTTAATGCTTAAAATGCGTGTCATCATATATACTTACGAATCTTTGTCGTCTCATTTACCCAGCAATATAAATTTATAAAACAAATCACATTGTATTTTACCCTATTATTCTAATTTTAATACACATTATTTTCTTATGAATCTACCTACCATTAAAAAGGGTGTTGTTTAAAAAAAATGATAATACTGATAATGATAATGGTTTTAATAGTGAATGATTTTTTTTCTTACACTATAAATACCGTAGTGGTGTGTATAAATTAAACTATAGTCATTTTTGTTACGATTATATACATTTAATATTCGTAAAGAAAAAGAAGGCAGTTGTCAAATAATTCTTAAAACAAAATAATTAAGAGAGAGACATGTAGAAAATGAACTAGCGTCTGCTCACCGCAGTAAATCACAAGAATCACATCATAAATGACAGCCTAATCTTGTTCTATTTTCTTCGTAATTCTTTAATTTTATTTGTCGTTCATCGTATTGTCAGTGGATTTAACTTAGATTTAGATATAAATTAGATTTGAGTAATTTAAAGTAATCCTTGTTTTTAATATTATCATTATCGTCAACAGACTTTATAGTCTGTTAATTTCTTCAAAGGAGGAACGTATGTCCAGCAGTGGGTCATAGTCTTATAGGATATAGACCTGTCCATGGTAAGGAGGTTTTGACGTACTATATTTTAACTACAGATGAGTTGGTTATAAGTTTTCTTTCTTCTTTCAGTGCCGTTATCCTGCAGGGTTTGCTCACTTCGTCAAGTCTTACCGCACCTAAGGGATATGTAGACGTGGTAGCACTCTATTCTTAATCCATCATCACATGAACATTGTACACCTTATTAATTACATTTATTTATAAACTCGCATTTACTAACTTTTTTAGTTTATATATAGTTAGTAAATTTGTATCATTTTTTCCAACAGATGTTGCATCATATGTTAAAATATTGTGTGTCTGTAATCGGTAAACATACCAACCATGATTACCTAATCAATATTGATTTCCTAAGAATGCAGTGTATGCAAGCTGACAGCTGGCAAAAATTGAAAACCCCCACGTATTATTATATAATTACGATTAAGTTAATACGTGATAATTAATGTACACATAGGACAACAAGATTTTCTAACGTTTCAAATTTAAAACAACAATTAGTAAGAATGGTCATAGATAAAAATGAAATGATTATAATGGTTGCGCCCCGTGAGTGTGGCAGAAGTGAAAACTATAATATTAACGTTGTTCATTTTTGATATTTTGGAATGGTTAGGGAATTATTTTACACAAGTTGCTTTATTCATCAGCATTAAAGTACTATCATTTATGTGGTAAGATACAATAGTTGTTTATTGCGCTATCATACACAGACATGACATTTATATACACAAGCACATTCGTGCAAGCGCCCAGCGCCACCTAAATGAAACAGCAGGCACAGGCATACATTTTTGTCGCCTGATAGAAAGAGAGGAGAATACTTCCTCTTTTACGCCGCGCCGGTGATCTACTATCCTGCCGCCTTACGAATTTTTGATCAGGTCACTTGTCCTGACGCGAGTTTAACATTTTTTACCTACCACAAATAGTGAAAAACGCCACTAAAGAAGTTTTCACTTCAAAAAATGAATATATGAATGGATTTGGTAAAAGAAAACATTTTGTGGACAGGAGTGAGCAACTGGCAAGAGATAGAGGAGAAGGAAAAAGAAAACTTTTTATTGATCCCAAATAAAATTGGTAAAAAGGGAAGAAGGTGATGATGATGGTTATTAATGAAAGAAACTTTTTTATTGTGTGAGTATCCGGTTAAAATTCCACTGGGTATGCAACATCATAGTAATTAAAGCAGAACGGTGTACCCGATACCAAACTTATTGTTTCGATCGGATTAGGCCCAACGGTTCGGTTTACCTTTTGGGGATTTAAAGATGGGAGCATATGCTGCCAGCTATGTATATCAAAATTATTGCTATTTATTAGTAGTGCTCTAATCAAGCCAAAGAAAAGTACAGAACGAAATAAGGTTAACATTTTATTATTATCAATGAAACATTTCAGGAAAAATTTAACCTCGAGCGAAGGGTTGTTCAGAGTTCGTCTCAAAGTGATAGATGCCGGATGGTCTGTAAAAAATAAAAAGAGAACACTTTAAAAAATTCAATACTGCGCTGTAACAAGGGCTTTTTGTCATTATTTAGTGAAAATTTAGGGTCGTAAGTTTGCGTCAGACTATGCCTAATGTTTTGACACAAAGCAGATACTTACAGTTAACAGTTTAAAGGATAAGGCAACTCATATATACTCTAAATTTTGCTAGAAAAATCTTAACTACTTTCTGCTGGAAGTGTGACTAAATCTTCTTCATAAGTTATGACTCATTTGCATTTTTATGAATTCAAGAAAAATTAATAATAATTATATGTAAGTAATCGTTTTATAAAGTTTTCCGCAAGCATTTTTTATTTAGTGGACACGTGGAGCCAGTCCAGTTAGATTTACTTATTAACATTTCAAACATTTCATTTAAATTTTAACGAAATAAAAGAGTACTGTCGAGTTTTAAATTCCTAAGGTTAAAATTGTGTGCCTTGAAATAGATTTATCAGAACAATTATTAAACAAAATACATATACTACTAAAGCATTAATTACTAAGAAGACATTATTATAGTATAACTGTCTCTTACGTTAATCAATAATTACTTAATATTTATGTACTTTATCGTATATACAGATTTCGAAAACAAATAGTCAATTATTATTAGTATATTTAAATAGGTGACGGGTTAAGAATACAGAGTGCCACCACCCTTATTTATCCCACGGGTGTCATAAGAAGTGACTAGGGGAGTAAAATATGCAAGACGATAGCACTGCAAAAAGAAGGCAAACTTGAACGAAGCCCTATACCAACTCGTCTGGCCAGCGTGGTATTGTAGGCAAAAGTGTACATTTTAAGGAGAGCAGTGGATTATTAGAGACTGTTGATAGTAAATGATGCTATCTATACATGTATACATTTCCATACCTATTAGTAATATTAGTAATATTAGTAATAACATATCTACTTACTTCTTTTGAACATCGAGACCACCAAAGACAGCATCTCTTTCACCACCGCATTTGCCTGCAATAGCGTCTTCATAAGTTTGACACCTAGTGCCGATGAAACGGTTACCTTCAGTCCGTTCTTGCTCTATTGATTCAGCATAGAAGACGAAAGACATCTGATGAGAGCATGAAACTAATTCTGCGCAACCACTTTGTCTCGAACCACCGTTGGGGTAAAAGTCTATATCACCCAAGGGATAATCGTAGCCTTGAATACCAGCCGTGGTGTGGATAACTTCAACAATGTTGGCATCAGATGGTCTCAAATTATGAAGGTTGTAAGTCCAGCCAACTAGAGCAGGATCTAGAGCTGAAACATTTAATTTTCAAGTTAATATATGAAATAAATTCAAGCAAATATTTAGTGAGGAATGTACATTTAAATTACGCACCTAAAGTAATGTGTCTATCTATGTCTATAATATAATAGCTCAAACAAAATGTTTGAAGCGTAAATTTAGGGAGTGAAGGTTCAAATTCGACTACACGTCATTTGCTATTACTATGTCCTTGTTATCGTGTAAGTAAATCACAGAAATAAGCAAAATACACATCTATGTACATAAATATTCATATACATATATGTATATTACATACAGGGATATTCAAATCTAGTTTAATAGTCGATATCTATAGTTAGTAGACAGATATTTTTAAAACGTCATCTTAAGTGCCTTGCCATTTCACCTTTCCGTTATCTAAAGTTTCAACCAAGTTAACTGAGCTTGAATTGGTTCCAGTTCTGTCCATATATATAATTATATACCTAAATAAATCATCATCATCATCATCATCATCAACAATCTTTTACAGTACACTGCTGGACATAGGCCTTTCCTTAGCAAGGAGGTTTTGGCCTTGGTTGGAACAGGGTTTGTTTCAAGTTTTCGTTCTCTTTGTAATGATATTTGCCTGAATAGATTCTTCCCCTAGTCACCCCTTACGACACCCACGCACCACCCGATAACACCATGTATTCTTAATTCGTGACCACACGGACAAAAAATATATTTAAACTCTATTAACCTACCAAATATATGAGGTACGTTCCCAGCAATATTTCTGGCAGCGATACCAGCAACTTGTGCGCCAAGACCCACGCCAACGAAACGCATAAGGCTGACATCTTGTAATCGACTGGCGATAATGAAATTGATGAAATTGGCTACTATTGCACCGCACTGAGGTGCGTTTCCCAGACCCTGGGTATACATGCGTGCTCCAACACTCCAATCAACAGCAATAACATTCACATTCGCAGTTTCCACGTGAGCTGAAATGTCGAATATTAGTTAGAGGAAAAAATATATGTTTGCAAAATATTTTTTAAGGTATAGAGGGAGAAATAAACAGAATGCCACCTGATTGACTACCACAGTCAATAAACAACATTACAGGCCATCATCACATCAATAGCCTCTAAGAATCCATTGCTGGACATAGACCTCTCCTTAACAAGAAGGTTTTCACCTATTCCACGCTGACCAGACGGGTTAGTATAGGAATTATTTCAAGTTCTTCTTCCCTTTTCCATGATATCGTTGTGTATATTTTGCTTTCTTGGTCACCTCTTACGATACCTATAGGATAAATAGAAGAGTGACACTCTGTTTTCCTAATTACTCCCTACAAGAAGACCTATAACAGGAGTCAAAAAATGTATTTCCACACTTTGAGTTCCTGGAATCAGGAGAGTTTTGTTAATCTCATTCACATGGTGAAACTTATGATATAATGTGTAGCATGGAATTTCTGTGTGGTTGTGATATCACTCAGCTCGACCTAGCACATTAGTACCAAAGCATGGGTCTCTGTGAAACTGAGTTCTGTCACACAGTTACATTTGGTGTAACGAAAAAAGTTCGATAATTTATTTAAAAAAGTTAACCCTAATCTAATTTATATAAATCTTAACAACGCTCCACCAAGTCTCCAATACTCCCAAAAGCCTTTTTTTTTCTTTGTTTTGTTTTTTTATTGAGGTGTGCAAACCCCCTCGGGCCGTCACCCCACCGGAGTTTACGGTGGGGTGGTGTGTCGAAATCGAACCGACTAAAACCACACGGTGTGCCACTCTGCGCTTGACATAGGAGGGATCCGGGAACCGCTGCTATTACGACATCCAGATCCATCCTAGCGCCTGCCCGCTTCAATGCGGGCACCATCTATTGGTAAACTCTCTATTTTAGGCGACGTACGGCACACGCGGACGTCGCCTCCTCGCAGCTGGCCGTTGTAGCGGATGGAGGGAAAAACCCGTCCCGTCCACCCGCAGCCACACTCAAGGCGGCATGAGGCGCTGGTATGCGCGCCTCCGCCACCTGGTTCGCCGGCGTCGAATTGGGTCCGAGTGGATATCGTCCTCCCGGGCCTTCTCCGCCGCCTCCTTCCGTGAAATTACGTCTTCGTAGAAGGTTGCGACGGCGGTAAAACAACTGTCGCTACCGGCCATGGAGCGTATGACGGCCTCCAATAACTGCAGTGAGGACCCCACGATGCGCCGCCCAGGCGGAACAAACCGCTAGCGTGTGCTGTGCCGAGTCCTCACTGCAGTCGCCGTGGAGACAGGCGGGACACAATTCCCTCCTGGCGACCGAGTGCAGATACTTCCCGAAGCAACCGTGCCCGAAAAGGACCTGCGTCAGTCGGAAGGAAAGTGTCCCGTGCTGCCGCCCTGCCCACTCGGCGATGACCGGCTGGAGAGCCTCCACGAGGGCAAGGCCAGCACGAGGAGTCTCCAACCGGAACGACCAACGAGCCATCGTGGCTCGACGGGCGGCCTCATGCCACTCGCGTATCTCTTCAGGCGGGGACCGTATGCCGCTATCCGCCCCGAAGTCAGCCTTCCGCCGATAAACTTCGGCGAGCACTTCCGCCTCCAAATCCCACGGGGCAGTTTCGGCTAAGGCACGCGCCGCCTCCGTCGGTACGGTGCGGTAACCGCGTATGGCTCTAACCGCTAATATCCTCTGAGGGCGCCAGAGGCGAGCCCTATTCTGGGCGGTCAGAGCCGCCGCCCACACCGGCGCACCATACAGCGCCATTGACCGGACATCCTCCGTGTATAGCCGTCTCGTTGCGACGCTGGCTCCAACCAAATTCGGCAAAAGTCGTCCGAGGGCAGAGGCAGCGCCGACCAGCTTTGTAGAAAGCTGTCGGAGGTGCTCGTCGAAGAGCCACCTCCCGTCAAGGATCAGGCCCAGTTACTTCAGCTGGGCCTGAACCGGTACGAGGACCGAATTGACTACGATAGAGATAGATGAAACAAAAGGGCCTCCGTCTTATCTAGGGCCACCTGTAAACCCAGCGCCTCAATACGTCCGACCACCAAAGAGACTCCCGTGGTGCCCAGGCGCGCCGCCTCTTGAAAGTTCGCTCCCCGGGCTGTGATCAATGTGTCATCTGAAGTTACGCCCAGCCCGGGGGGAAGACGACCTCGAAGGGCCCAGTCGTATCCCATGTTCCACAGGAGTGTTCCGAGGACAGACCCCTATGGAACACCGCACGACATGGGCCGCCGCCTCAGAATACCATCTCGGTCCTCGTACATGACGGTACGCTCCTCAAGATAGTCTGCCACAAGCCGCCTCTGGCACCCCGTGGTAGTGGAGTGCTTCCCTGATGCAGCTAAATGGCAGACTATTAAATGCGTTGGCGATATCCAACGACACCACCAACAGCACGCCGCCACAGCTCACCGCCTCTTCGGTAATGGCCCTCAGGCACAGCATCGACCATCGAACGCCCCGCTCGAAAACCGGATTGGGCGTCCGACAGATCGGGGCCCACCCCGCGGAGGTGCCTGACGATGCGGGCAGAGAGTATCCTCTTAAACAGTTTACCAACCTCGTCCAGCAACACAATGGGCCTATAGGCCGCCACCGAATCGACAGGCCGTCCCGGCTTCCTTAATAGGGCCAGCTTTCCGCTTTTCCAGCACTCAGGGAAGCGTCCGGACGCCAAGCTAGCGTCCAGGACCTCCCTGAGGCGGTCCGACATGTGTTCGAGGGCTCGGGCCAGCACTCGGGCAGGTATCCCGTCTGGCCCGGGGGCGGTGTTCTTAGAGCGGATCCGTAGAACAACTGCCCCTACCTCCGATTCCCTGATGGGCGGAACACTGTCCTCGTTCGCCCTGTCGTCTCCGACCGTGAAGGCCATCGACGGGGGTGTGTGCTCCACCCGCTGTGGCAAAAGGCCCTCGACCACTTCCCGCAGGAAGCTGGGCTGGAAGGGTCTCTGTAAGGGCCCCCGCGATGTGCGGAGCTTTTGTCGCGCCGCACGATAAGGGCGACCCCAGGGGTCACGATCGAGACCCTCCAGTATTTCCTTTCGCTTCATTTCTTTGGCGCGGCTGATGGCCAGCTTCAGAGTTTTTCGCGCCTCTCGGTACTACTCATGAAGCTGGTCCTCCCCACCTTCTTCACGGTGTCGCCGCCGACTACGGGTGTAGGACCAAGTCTCCAATACTCCCAAAAGCCTTACCTTAACTTAAGAGTTTATTAATTGCTTTTTGTATTAGAATATTAATAATTTATATTAATAATATTTGGATTACATTACAATATTGAGTTTTGTAAGTAATTAATCTATTATCACAGTAGTAACTACATACACTGTAGGTCCATTCATGTAATTATTTTTGCTGTAAAGTTCATTTTTTGACCTGTCCTGGTACAAAATTCTACACAAAGTCAGTTCTAGTTACACTGATCAATAATTAATTAATAACAATGACATCACAACGACGTTTGCCGTTAAATCTTTGACCCTCGGGTTGTTCAAAAATAATGCCAAAAATTGCTACTGAATGTTACTGTATACATTAGTAATTGTATTGTGGCGGAATAAAATTATTTATATTTAGTCATATTATTTATTTAATATATCTACGCAACTATTTATTATATGAATCAATTTATTTTGTTGCAATCACTACACATAACGTTTATACCACTATTAAACTTTTGTTCGACCTGTTGGCACCACAACCATTAAAAAGTGGTTAATTACTATTGTTCATAATACCGTTACCGGAAATATATTTCTTATTTTTGGTCTAAATATAATAAAGTACATCTATGACTAGAATACGTACTTATGTACTTGTGTATTTAATATGAGATTTAAAAAATATTTATTTTAAATTTCAGGTCTACCATATTGTAGGGCTTCGTGGCATCGCTTTAAAGTCGACTAGTAGAAAATGCCTACGGTATTTAGACCACCTTTGCCACGTTCGTACATAAAGACTAAATAAATAAATAAATTACTTATTACATATATGACTACTACATACCTTTGACAACAAAAGCGTTGAAATTTCCAGCTACTGTTTCACCGTGACTGTGGATGGTCACAATAGTAGGTTGGAGTGGATGGAAGTCACTGTTCATGAAACTTTGCATATTTGGAAATATCCGAAGGCTTTGTGGATAAGTCCGGCTGTAAAGATTTAAATAATATGTTTGAGTACTAGTATAATATACTACTGGCAAAGTTCTGAGTGTTTGAACTGTTTATAATATTTTCATGAAATTTACTATATGTTACATAATTAAAGTTAAATTATCGTTGGCCAAAACCTCTTTCTTAAGGAGAGGTGTATGTCCAGCTGTGGACTATCAAAGGCTGTTTATGGTGATATTTGAGTGTATATTACACAAAAACGTTGGAAATCTAATTCAATAAAGTACACTAAATAATTATTTAACAATATTTTATACAAATCAGTTAAATAAAAACTTTAGAAACTTTAGGTAGAAAAACAAGAACGATTAAATAAGAAAGGGAAAAAAAACTTTTTTTAAAACTTTTCCAAAAAGAGGCCTATGTCCAGCAGTGAACGGTTAAAGGTTGTTGATGATTGATGGTAAAGAGAATATTTCAGCTAGATATGCTGTTTTACTATTTTACATTTTCCATATACGAGTATATCTAGAGAGCGAGCACTAAATACGAAAGATGAAATAAATTTGGTTCCATACAGGGTTCTTTTTTTTCGGTTTCTCCGAAGAGATCACCAATCTGGAGCTTGACTGTGGACGCTTTTAAGTTCTGCGTTCATAGAAGACTTTATATGTTACAGAAAATACATAAAAGCGACAGTGGAGCTTAAGTACTTCTTTACAATCCCTAACACTGAACACAGATTTGCATTTGTTTTACCCGATTCATACGGTACTGTAATACATAAACTCAGAATATAAACTTCGATTAAAAATATTGAAATCGATCAACACAAACAGCAAGACACGACCACAATCAGCAAACAGTTTTCTAGTAATTGATTTTACTAGGCTATTTCTCTGATTCCTACTTCGTAATGTGATGCTGCATGTTAAACAGTGAATACGGTAATACATGAAGTATTTATTACAGAAGAATGACAGATTCTGTACCGCTAGCAGTATGTAATGAATGGTTATGAGATTAGTACCCCTTAGAAGCTAAATCACCATATTTTTTGAACTTTATTACGGGAATATAATTTTTCTCAAAAACTGGTTACAACTGCAATAACAAAAAGTAATCTTAAGTTTTCTGAAGTTGCTGAAGCTCTGAACTTGCTTAAAGTCTGCTAAATTTGAAAATGTATCTATAAACAATCACAATAATCTGAAAATATTTTACAGCGGCTGTTGTAGCAGTATAGCACCATTTTATTGATGGATCAAGAAAATTGTAAATGTAAAAAAAAATGTGAAAATATGGTACTACAGCATCTTGTTGATAGAAATGACAACTCATTTGCGATAGCCCACTGTTAGGGGTGTCGGCTTTGGAAGCCTATGTAAACTAAAAACTAAAATAATTTCTCAGTATAGATTTATGTTTTTTTTACTGACCTAGTAAATAAGTGGAAGGCCACATCTTGCGCGGTCAAGTCTATCGCCGTCACTGAAAATAAAAAAATATAAACATGTATACAAATTCTATATTATACAGTAAGGTATAGTAAGTTCCTAAAAGTTTTAAATATCAAGAATCAGGATCAAATAAATGCATAATTTTGTCATAATTATAAGACATAATGTTTCTACTAATAGATTCCTTCTCAGGAGAGACCTATAACCAGTGGAGTATTAAAGACGGTTGATGTGTGATGTGATATGATATTTTAACTGTGATGGGGTAATTTCATTATGTTATAGGTTAGTTAGTCTTTATCTATCTGTACGACATATTAATGAGTTAATAACGTTATGTAATTCCTCATAATGACTTTTAAGGTACGATCAATCTATTCAGAAACATTCACTGCTTTGTGTTCAGGTGCAAATCGGAGAATATCAGCAAAAAATATTTATATTTAGGTATTATTTTTGACACTTTAAAATGCAGTAAGCGCAACAAATTGTTTTGATAAGTTCGCTTATCACAATATATTATCAGCACTGATAATTAAAAGTAAGATAGGCATTGATCAGCAAAGTGACTCCAAACCGATGAGAATATTTATGTAAGAAGATAAAAAAGATAAAAGACAGGCAGAATAGGACACCGTAGTCTTTTAATCATTTGCTGTGGTATCCAAATCATTTAAAATTATTCAATTATCTTAAGTACGAGAGTATTGTGTTTTAGTATATATTGACAAATCTAATCTTAGGTATTTATTTAATTAATTATTAAGTTACCAATCACAAAATTTGGTAAATAATTCCACCAAATATAATTTCTGAAGAGAAATAATTACTTCGCTTCAAAAATTAAGTAGTTGAATCGTAGTACGGCTGTCTTCTTGTTAGAAATTTTTAATTTAACTAAAAATCTATTGATTCTATGTACTATGCAATTTATTAACTAATGTTTTTTTTAGATTAAGTAATTTTAATCTAAACTAGTGTTATATAGCTTCAGGATTTGTTTGTTTTTGCTGAACACGCTAATTCGAGGAACATTTTGGTTCATACTGAACATTTTTGAATGTTGGAAGCTGATTTACCAATAAAGGTTATATAACAGACTATATAAAATCGTACTCAGACCAAAAGAAGATGAGCATCAATGAAAAATATTGCAAGTGCGGTGTTTTTTTAAGACACGCAGACGAAGTTAGTTAGAAACAGAACCGAATAAAGTATAACATTTCCGCGACCTGCCAAGCAATATTATCTCGTCTGGTCACAAGATTTACTCTCTGTATATGAGAACCATAACAACCGTTCCTCCACAAGGACTAAGGGAGTAAACTAGGAAAATTACACAGGGGACTATAGTGATGTTGTTTTTCGTCCAATATTCTTTTTCTTTACAGTGGGAAATAGAAGGAAAATTAGAAACAAACCCTATACTAAACAGTCTGGTCAGCATGCCTATAGTATCCCAAAACCTTTTATCTAAGGAGAGACCTAAGTCCAGAAGTGCACTATTGAAGGCTGTGGATGACGATGATAATGAAAGTGTAACGTTTGTATACGTATTCGACAGAAGTTGAAAAACAGACTTTCACATATGAGTATGATTAAAATGTAATTTTTAATAAATATTTTTCAAAGAAAAGAATTAAGCTTAATATGCGACTGGAATTAAGATAATCATATCAATCAAATAGGATATTAAATTATCTTTACTTCGTTTTAGTACATTCACTTTAAAAACTGAGCACCTGTTTTTTTTCAAAATTTGCTAGAAAATGGAAAAAATCTTAAAAGATTAGTTTACTTACCGAAGGACGTTGCGCACAGAATTAAAACACACCTTAGTCCTAGCATATTTTGAAACTAATTAGGTTAAATATAATAATAACAAATTTATAGGTAAGTTTATCAATAAAAAATCTTATCAAAAGTAAATTATATCTCGTCGAAATATGCGCCGGAGGTTAATGATAACGAGGTTAACGTTAATGTTAATGAAAATATGTTCATGTACATGCCACTCTATCAATTTGATGTCTATATCTGATCTGATAAATATTTCAATCGAGAAATTATTCCTTTTATGAATACCGCCATTTCCTGTCACAATCAGTTTAACTAATGGAAAGTGATAAAAAATTTGTTTACATTTAATAGCTGTTAACGCTTTTTTCCTATTTGGAAATCCCCATGGATGCCACCGGAAGGTGATAATGTCGGACTACGGAATAGCTGTTAACTCTCAATCTTTTCATGTTTCACATAAGTATTTTTTATGGATAAACGTTTTATTTTCCTCCAGCCAAAAGATTTGGAACTTTTTGGTTATGAGTATCTTTTATCTTGTTTCACCTTTATTTCAATTTCTGGATGAGATGTTCGAACACAGGTCAGATTGTACACATACTTATAAGTTACAGACTAAGAAAATTATTCCCTGAACGTTTTTCGTGGAAAACATTACGATTAAGTTACCGTTTTCAATTTTAGACTATCTAGTAGATGCTCAAATTTATATTTTAAAATAAAAATGCACACTAGAGGTAGTTTGAATCTCCATATAGTACTAGTAGTTTATGCCTATAATAATATATGAATGAATCCGAATTACCCTTGGTCATGGCATGGTGTGAAATGTAATTTCACTTATTCTTTTAGTGTTAGCTAGTCCATTAATCGAGGAAGGTTACTAAATAACACGCTGAAACTTATGCTCGTAGCAGCCGAGTATCAATAAAAATTGTAGCAAAAACCGAGTAAAATTATTTTTTTTGAGAAATGCGGACGAAGTTACACAAGTTATCTACTATTATATAATTTCGAGCCATGTGAGTGCCGGGTGCAATTTGTTGCACCGTCAAGTCATCGACTATGATATATCGAGCTATTGTTGTGTAAGGAGTTCACACGTTACCCTCGCAACCTGACAACATCCTTCGCTATTACGGTACAATTGTGCGTTTCGAGTTTCTTTTAAACTATTTTAATCCACAACTGTAATGTCTCGAGACATCCTTGGGTGACGATTTCTTGACCCTCTTGGCTCTGATATCCTCTTTGAATCTCGATCAAATATATTTTTGAATACAATACTTTTAATTATTTGGACTGCTTCAGTTGCGCACTAGTAGCGTATTTGAACATTGTGCTTTAGGTCTCAGTTTCGATTCCCAGGTCGAATCAAATGTTTGCAAATATTTGTTTAAGAGATCGAGTATTTTCTATGTAGAATATGTAATTATTTACAAGAAAATATATAAGTATTTAGCCCCTTTTTTAGTACCCATAGTAAAAGCTCTGCTTAGTTTGGAACTAGATTGTGAACGTATCAGATATCCGAAAATATAATGAAAATATTATTTAGTCTATTTTAATTCTTTCACTTTAAATGTTATAAATAATTTACTTACATCACTGAGCCATTTTTTTTTCAATTACTGGCACAACAATTGCCATGGTTGTTACTCATATTTCCATTACAACAAAATTTTATACGAGTATAATGTATGAAATGTACAAAGCCAAATATGTAACACAGAAATCACTTTATTATCATTAGTCGTGGTAAAACTTTTAGGGATTTAGATGAAAAAAAGGTATAATTTAATTTTACGATTTCCCTTCTGAATCGTTATCACACCATAATAACAGTAATTAAATAAATTCTTTGGCAACATATTGTGTGCACAAATAAACATTTGTTACTACAAAACTATACAATGTATGTTTAGAACTCTGATTACATTATGTCTCTTTCGCGACGTGAATACTACTGTCCTTTACTACAAAATTACTATTCATTTATATCAAAATTTCCTCTATTAGTTTTGTAATTTAATGACGTATACCATAAACCACTTGTCAATGAAAACTCATCTAGACAATAATAACATCAATCTTGTGATCTTACTAAGAACTGGAAAATACTTTTAGTTGTTATTTCAAAACAAACCGAAAATGTTCAATGTCTCACTTATTATATTTAAGGTATTGTTCATTGTATAAAAACTGATTAAATTTCAATCTTACCCCTAATTACAGGGTACTCAGGATACTATGCAGCTCCAATGTAACTATTCAAATACACCTCTAAGTTTTTTAAGACAGAGTCACTTTGATTACGGTTTAGACTCGACTTCTCACCAACACTGTTTGACGCAGGTCTCTGATTAACAAAACATTCACTCCAGCGCTGATGCCGTCATTTTCTTTGATGTTATTGTACCTCTTTGTATATGTGTCTCGGTGGCACAGCGATAGTGAATGCAACTGCTGTATTTGAAGATTCAGGTTTGATTCCCGGGTCGAATCAAATGTTTGTATGGTTTGTAAATATTTGTTTCGAAGTTTAGATGCTTTCTATGTGTAATATGTGTATATTTATAAGAAAAAGTATATTATTATGTTCTCAATCATCTCAATCATATCAATCGATCTAGTTAACATAGTACAAGTTCTGCTTAGTTCGAAACTAGCTAGGGTATAAAATATTCAAAATATGTTTTTTTATTTATTGTCTGACTTGCTTACTTCAGAGTCACTACGTCTTAGTTGATCAAAAAATTTCACCAAAATGGTCGTTTAATGTATTATAATTTTATAATAGTTATGTTTTATATTATATATATATATATTGTAATAGTTTAATATAATTAAACTTGACAGAATACAGCAAGTACGAGTATTAGTAAATAGGTCTCGTGGCTACTACGATTAATCACATAACGCTGCTTCGTCTAAATTAAAATGTCCTATTCTTGTTGTCTTCGATATAAAACCAAGATCGACTACAATTTTTAAATGAAGAATCGCATCAGTCCTCCTCTAACCCCGTTGAATAACAACGGATCACTGCTGTACCTAGACCTCTTCTTAGTAAGGAGTTTGAAATGAATGCTAATATTATATTAAATCTTTTCAAAACTGTTTTCGTTTTTATTTTCGACAAATTCGTTGTTTTTCCTTAGACTCTTTGTTAGAGTTATTGGATTATGTAGAATTTATTTGAAATTAATGAAAAGTTTTATAGTACAACAACAGTCTTTTAATGATGCCCACAGAGTATAAAAAGGAATAGACAAACATTGAAAAAGGTGCGAATTTACACCACAGACTATATAACTATTACTAGTGTGTTACTTAGTATATTAGGCACAATATAGAAACTAATATTTTAACACTCCTACCAAATTCAAGCCTTTCATCGGTTTTATACAGTAACAAAAGTTCAACAGAAGTTTACTAGACTTCTAAATAATGTAATCTATCTAATACTCTACAACACACATACAAATTAATTTAGTTTTGACATTCCAATACTATTTCTCATGAATATAAATTTGTCTTTAGACAAGGCTTTAGTAAACATATCAGCATACTGATTATTAGTGTGTACATAGTTCAGACTGATTATATTATTATAATATTTTTCTTTTATAAAGTTATACTTAATATCTATGTGTTTACATCGCTTATGAAATTCACTGTTTTTAATCACGTTTATTGCACTCTGATTGTCAATGTTTATGCACACGGATTTTTGTCTGAATACACCTAAATCACTGAGTAACTGTCTAAGCCACATAGCCTCTTTAGTTGCAGCACAAGCAGCCATGAATTCGGCTTCTGTCGTGGATAAGGCCACAGTAGGCTGGCGTTGTGATGACCAAGTGACAGCTGCTCCACTTTTTAAAAAAACATAGCCAGTCGTTGAGCGTCTGTTTTCCAAGTCATTAGCAAAATCTGAATCGCTGTATCCAGTTAAATCCGTGCTGTCACAGTTAGATGTATAGCATAATCCATAACTTTTTGTCTCTTTCAGGTATTTTAGTATTTTCTTTACAGCGTTCCAGTGGGGTTCATCATGGGAATGTAAGTATCGACTCACCTGGTTTACAGCAAGCATTATATCAGGTCTGCTCACCGTTGCTGCATGTACAAGTGATCCTACAGCTTCTCGGTAAGGATAATCTTTCTTCAGTACATTCTCAGGCTTCTGCAACTTCACATTTGGATCAGCAGGTACACAGTTAGGGTTAGCATCCTGCATGTTGAATTTCTTTAGCAACTGATCAATGTATTTGGACTGATGAATAAAAATAAAATTATTGTGCTTTTCAATTTGCATCCCAACAAAGTTAGTTGGCACAGAGTATACTTTTATTTCAAAGTTCTTTTGCAACTCACTAATTGCTTCCATTATTGCAGATTTACTTTTACAGAACAGAAGTCCATCATCAACATACAGGCACAGGTAACATTTGAAGCCATTTATTGTTCCTATATAAACACACTGATCTGCACTGCTTTTCTCAAAACCAAACTTATTGAGAACTGAGCTGAATTTAGTGTTCCAGCACCTGGGTGCCTGTTTTAACCCATATAATGATTTTACAAGCTTACATACCATATTAGGATTGCAGTCTAGTCCCTCAGGTGCTGTCGTCAGGATGTTTTCCTTTAGCTCCCCATACAGAAAAGCAGTAGTAACATCAAATTGACTTATTTCTAACTTTTCTTGAGCTGCAATGGACAATAAAACTCTAATGGAGTCATACCTGACTGTTGGCGAAAAAGTATCATCATAATCAATGCCCTCTTTTTGTGCATACCCTTTTGCACACAGACGAGCTTTATAACGAGGGCCTGTTGGTTCATCTTTGACTCGAAAAACCCATTTGCATCCAATTGGCTTCGCATCTTTAGGCTTTTCTACCAATACCCAAGTTCCATTTTGCTTATGTGATTCTAGTTCCTTTTCTATTGAACATTTCCATTTTTCGGAATCAGGTGATGAGATCGCCTCACTATAGTTCAGCGGTACAGGAATATCTTCACTACAGCACAGGTAACCTTTTCCTTCATCATCTTTTTGTTTTGAAAATAATTCTTTATTTCTTGGTCTCAGTGTTATATTGGAGTGAGACGGTATTTCAACCTTTTGGTTTGGTGAGTAGTCACTGTCAGTACCTTGATCTTGATCAGAGTCAGCAGTGGCAGATTGTAATGTGTCATTAGAGCTCTCAAATGTGTCATCATCAGTTGATTCGGATGATGAGTGACACATTGTGCTGTCCTGTATCAAAACCTCTGAAACATAATTTCTCTCTACAGTTGTTTCAAGAAAAACTGCATCTCTACTTTTGATTACTGTTTTGGTGCCAGGAATAATAAATCTGAATCCTTTAGTATTATCACAATAGCCAATAAATATTGCTTTTTGTGCTTTTGGGTCCCACTTTCTTCTTTTTTCTTTTGGAAGATGAATCATTGCTTCACACCCAAATATTCTTAAGTGACTGATATTTGGTTTGCTTCCGGACCACATTTCTTCTGGTGTCTTGAAGTTCAGTGACTTAATTGGAGATCTATTGATGAGATAAGCAGCAGTGTGTATAGATTCAGCCCAGTATCCTTTAGATAATTTGGCGTCAATTAACAAGCACTTAGCTTTTTCAACCAATGTCCTGTTCATGCGTTCTGCAACTCCATTTTGCTCTGGAGTATATGGAGTGGTGGTTTGATGAACAATTCCGGCAGCTTTTAAGAACTCACAGAAATTTGCATTCATATATTCAAGACCGTTGTCAGAGCGAAGACACTTTATACTACATTCTAGTTGTTTCTCCACTTGGCTCTTGAATTCTTTAAATTTCTCAAATGCATCAGATTTCTTGTGTAGAAAATAAACAAAAACTTTCTTTGAGTAGTCATCAATTAGGGTCATAAAGTATCTTGCACCACTCAGCGAGCTAGTCTCCATCGGACCGCAGATGTCGGAGTGTACCAACTGAAGTACTTTAGTAGTGCTGGTTTCACTTTGTTTTAGAGGTAAGCGAGTTTGTTTTCCTTGCAGGCAGGTGACACATGTAATATTCTTATTTTTCTTAGACAACTGTACACCTTCAGTGTTATCTATTAATTTTTCAGACTTTCAAAATTCAGATGGCCCATGCGTTGATGCCAGAGGTACATGTCTTGCTTGTCAACTTCAGATATGTATGCATGTTCACTTTTCATATCTAGCCTGTACATATTATTGATTAAGCTTGCCCTTGCAACAACAACATTGTTTTTATTAAATATTAAACAGCCTTTACTGTTGAATTTTACCTGACCTCCATTCTTTATAATCTGACTGACTGATAGTAGATTTGTTGCCAGTTCAGGTACATACAAAACATTTTGGAACAGAATTTTGTTGTACTGATTTTTATCATTACACACATCTAATGTCAACTGACCAGTACTGTGAACTGATAATAACTTGTCATTTGCTACCTTTATAGTCTTGATAAGTGGCTCCTTTTCCTGTTGTAATAGATTTCTATGTTTGGTCATATGTACAGAAGCGCCAGAGTCTATATACCAAGGATCTTGTTCCAGGCTATGTGTTGAAGCTATGAAAGCAGCGGCATAACTTGAACTCTCTTGATTCTTTTTAGAAGATTTCGACTTACACTCCGCAGAAAAATGGCCATATCTATTACAGTTGTAGCAGCGCGGGCCTCTTCTAGGTTGTTTCTTGTTACCCTTATTCTTGTAGTTATGGTTGGCGGCAAATGCAGATGAGTCATTTTCACATATTTTGACATCTTGTAGAATTTTTGACTTAACTGAGTCAGCAGTTATTTTCATACCAGAGCTTTCTATACCCATAATCATCGGCTTGTATGTTTCGGGTAGACCGGATAGTAGCAGTGTCCCGAGCCACTCGTCATCTACTTTAAAGCCGATGTTCCGGAGCTTGTGAGCCGTGGTCATAATTTTGCTCACGTATTCTTCGACATTTAGACATCCAGTAAGATTTGTTGTACACAGATCTCTAAGTAATCCCACACGGCGTGTTAGCCCCGAGTCGTCGAATGCACTTGCCAAGCAGTCCCACACTTCTTTTGCAGACTTTGCATCTTGAATGTGAACGTAGTTTACAGAGTCCACCAGTAAGATGATCTTAGATTTTGCTTTTATGTCGCGTTTTGAGTCGACAGAGTCACCGGGCGCGGGTTCAACACAGTCCCACAAGTCTTCGTGTTGGAGATATGTTTTGACTGCAAATCTCCATGTGGAATAGTTTTCCCGACCAGTAAGCTTTTCGATCATTACGAGAGGATTGCTTGACGACATTTTTGACACAATATTTGTAATGTTCAGTGTTTTCGATCCGTAAAACCAACAGTCACTTTGAGGTTATGTTTTACCGGCGTGCGATATTTTCACAATTTTCACTGTAATTTTATGTTCACTGACTTTCACTTCGATTATCAGGGCTATACTGGGCCCATAACCTGTTAGAGTTATTGGATTATGTAGAATTTATTTGAAATTAATGAAAAGTTTTATAGTACAACAACAGTCTTTTAATGATGCCCACAGAGTATAAAAAGGAATAGACAAACATTGAAAAAGGTGCGAATTTACACCACAGACTATATAACTATTACTAGTGTGTTACTTAGTATATTAGGCACAATATAGAAACTAATATTTTAACACTCTTTTATAAAAGAAGATAGAAGTATCGTAAGCGGTGGATTGATTTTGTTTATCTAGGCTCCTTTTTTTTTTATGAACAAACTTATTATCTTTAAGGCCGCCATCACGATTATCGTAAGGCTATCAATTCATATTTCAAATCAATTATCAGTGCAACATTAGTCATTTCTAAGTTAGAAACCTGATACAGGTAATTCGGAATTTATCACAGTACCTGATAAAATCAACTTCGCAATACATGTATATCGCAACAGAAACACAGCGCCTGATACACTCATAAATGCAAAACGTCGTTTTAAAATTAGATTTAAGACTATTATAAATTCGAATCTTGTCAGACTTTTCTTAATTAAATAAATTATATTTCCTTTTTATAATATATTAATATCAGTTATGAAACTTTTTATTCTAAATGAGTGTTTCTGCATAGTAAAGTGGCTTATGAATGATGGATCTACCTTATGCGTGCTATTATGATAATATTCGATTGTAAAAATTACTTAAAATCATGACGACTTAAGTAACTTTATTTGACAAAAAAATATTGAAATAATAACAGTAGTTTCTCGGTAGCCTTTGAATGTTGAATGTATTAGATATGACTTTGCACTGCTATACTGCTATTACGATATACATAAAGTGCATATTTTTTTCCGTATGCTATAAAAATGCCTAACAGTTTTTGTTCGAGATTTGTCTGACTAAATCCAACTCTAATTTTTCTATGAGGAAGTCGAAGAACATAGAATATGTTATCGCCTGTGGTGGTTGTGAAATTAGCACACTCAAGAGGTTTTTGATTTTACAGAGAAGAAAACAGCCTTGCAATTGTAGTGTGTGTGTGCGTTTATCTCATATCAACTCATTTAGGACAATAAACACGTTCAGTATTGTGGTTAGTTAAGATATCAATCACATGAGGCCCCTCAGTGCGAACCAATTACAACGTTGAACACTGTTACCGTGAAGATCGAGTTAATGTGAAATGAACTCACCCTAGTTGTTCATGTAAATTGTGTGTATAGAATATACTTGTGTATTACATAAAATAAAGTACATAAACGTAATAAATATTTAAAAAATACATATAATAAGTAAACTTTATTTCTGAAAATAAATTAATTTCTCAAAATAATCAGCATAGTAGTGCACAGAACTAAAGTTCACTTCTATCATGCAATGTATGCTTAAACTTGTAGATATGAAAGTAGGAAGGAGCATGTATCTACTATAGAACGTACGTGATAAATCAAATTCTAGAAATATGTATTTTATTCAGATCGAAAATTCGTTTTGTTTGACTCAAATGGGTGCACGTTTCAGCTACACTTTAACTATCTTGGTCCAATAGAGTGGGTGTGTCTGTCAGATCCTCTGTTGGTTCTTCGTTCTTCGGATCAATGAGGAGGAAAACCTCGGTAAAAAATCACGATGGTGGGATCCTTTCTAGGGTCGGAGTTCTTACGTTCAGTGGTGGAAAAGGTAGGAGGGGCTCGATGTGTACTTACACTGCACCGAAAACGGTACAAAAGCGGCCACCTACTCTTCGATCGAAGAGGAGGTATTGCTGGGCACGCCGATCTCGATGGGGCTTCCAGATGTTATTTTGGCTGCTGGGAGCCGAAGAACTTCAGAACGATTACGTTCGAAATCCGCTATTCCGTCGGACGGAGGTAACTCCAGTGCGATTATAGGCGGTCAACGCCGATTGGGCAGGGCGACAGCACGGGACTCTTTCCTTCTAACTGACGCAGGTCCTTTCCGGGCACGGTTGCTTTGGGCAGTATCTGCACTCGGTCGCCAAGAGGAAATTGAGTCCCACCTGTCACCACTGCGACTGCAGTGCAGCGTGGGGCCCTCACTGCAGTTATTGGAGGAGATCTCTCGCTACCGGCCATTACGCTCCATGGCTGGTAGCGATAGTTGTTTTACCGCGGTCGTAACCTTCTGCGAAGACGTAATTTCGCGGAAGGAGACGGCAGAGAAGGCCCGGTAGGACGATCTCCACTTGGACCCAATTCACCGCGAATCGGGTGGTGGGGGCACGCGTATCAGAGCCTCATATCGCCTTTAGTGTGGCCGCGGGTGGATGAGACGAGGTTTCCCCTTCATCCGCTACAATGGCCATCCGCGAGGATGCGACGTCCGCGTGTGCCGTACGTCGCCTAAGATAGAGATTTTACCCGCTTTAAGCGGGCAGGCGGTAGTAGGGATCTGCATGTAGTAATAGCAGCTGTTCCTGGATCCCTCCTATATCAGGTGCAGAGTGGCACACTGTGTGGTTTTAGTCGGTTCGATCCCGACAGACCACCCCGCCGTAAATCCCAGTGGGAATGAGAAAATGTAATTAAGAAATAAGTGATGTTTAGAAAATAAGTAGATTAAGGCTCATGTATATAATATATATAATGTCACCTTAAATAAATAAATATGTAGTCTGTGTGCACCCAATAGTACCCTAGATTAGACAATTGTGAAGTGTTTTGGCGATGTGAAGAAGAGCATAAGAGCGAGATGTATGAACAGAATCTGGTGGAAAAAGGCTCCAATTACGTTGGAGGACTTAGGACTAGACACCCTGCGATGGCGGGTACCTGCTTATTAAAAAAAAAGATTCACAAGACTCTTAAGACTTAGGTACAGTCTCAGAATCTTCAACCTAACATTACAACATAGTTCTCATGAAATACCATTGTTACGGCACATATTAATAGACTTAAAGCCGACAATTCAAAAAGGAATTACTTTCAATCTAATTTGTAATATTTGCATTGCAATATTGCAAGACTCGATTCCTCAACTTTATTTATTTCTACCGACAAAGTAGAACGACCATGAATGTATCCATACACTGCACCGTGGTTCACCACGATACAGTACGGTTTCAACTTTAAAGTTGTTAAAGAAGGTTTATAAAATAACTAAATATCATTTACAATTATAATTTTATAATTAGCATCTGGCTTTCCTTGTAAAACTTAACATAACTTCAGAAAACAAAAGTGAAGGTAATCAAATAAGGCTTATAGCTAGTTAGCTGCTTGAAACCGATAATGTAGAGGCTGAATAAATCATCATTTTCCTTTACATACTGAAATGACTGTGTTTACCATACAATTATTTGACCTGTATGGGAATCGAACCCACAACTCTCTACAAGTTTAAATAAAAGAAACAGATATAAAAAACAAATAGAATGGAAATGGAATACATATTTATTTTAATTTCGTGCTTATTTCAAGAATCATCAATGGAGGGTGGTATGCTCTCCATTGCTAATTACTGAGCGAAGACTTCTTGAAAACAGTGCCATCCATTCCGGTCTTAAGCAGTCCGTATCTAAATAGAAAAACTACTATCCTAAGTATGTAAGCGGGGCTATCCACCATCTTAGGCCTCGTGACGGCAACCTCACCTGCTCGCAGTGCACGCTACTAAATAACAGACGAGGCACTGCTGACCGACTCTGCTTCGGATTTGTGGTACATAAATCGCACAGGAGCAAAATACTTGATTGGCTGTGTAAGTGTATGCTCTCACGACCACACATCTTCACGACGATTTCCTACACGAAATGAACTATTACCCAGCGGTAGTACATTAGATACAAGACAGAACACTATAAGATGCAAGTCTAATTCAGTTCTATTGCAATAAGATAGTAGAGTCACGCTAATTTCAGTACGAACGTACCGATTTTACCGAGGCAATATTATTCTCTCACAGGAGACCAACCTGAAGTGACAGCATCCGTGCTATTGTGTAGTACGAAACCTAAGGCCCATTGATAAGGGGTGACAGTTATCGTGATAAGTGTGTGTGTGTCTTCACTTCCACGTTGATTATCATGCCTTTTACGTTCCCAAACGAGGCGTGAAAAAGTATAACACTCGTGTAAGTGTGGTGACCACATCTTTTGGATTCTATTCATGCTTTCTATCAGGCAAAGTAGAGTGACTTTGACAGACTTTTAAAATAGAAACATGTTACCATCTGAGCACTTAACAAGCAGCTAAAAAGCTGATAAAACGAGATATTAGCAAATCAAATACTCGAGCGATTGAGGATGTACTTACTCGGAAAAAGAGCTCAAAAGTCTTTGCCACGCTGAATTGCTCCTGTTATCGACTGTTCAAGCTCAAAATAGCACAAGTCACCACCGTCACCTCTTAAACAAAGATTGTCGCTGAAGTCGTAAAGTTGTATGAGCTATACTAGCTTTACAGCTCACGAAATAACCACCTGAAACCCACAACGCAGACGACCTACATTGTGCTACCTCACGGACGAGCTTCTCGATATCGATTTAGGTGAGATTAAAATGGCACTCGAACAGTGTAATAATAATAAAGCTATGGATGAAGACGGAATCATAATAGTGCCCCTAAAGGCCGGAGGAACTCCTATGGTAATAGAGCTCGAAAAGCAAATTAAATACATACGTATATACATACATTAGGGTGTCCCTTAAATTTCAAGTTCGATTTTTTTTTACGCATACCTTCTTAAAAGTTTCGTAATAACCCTATATTGTCTAGAAAAAAATATTAGTTCGATATATAAACGATAACCCGTGCCGACTTGCTATTTAAACTTGTCGATACAAGTTGCTTAAGTACTGCCCAGTGACCTGTTACGACATGTTTTATTTGCCATTTCGTACGTGATTTTTGAGACTATTAGTGCTTCATTGTTTAGTGCGTAAACATGTCGGTGGAATTACGGAGTGATAAACAAAATATTTTTCTTATCGGATTGACTAGCTACCAAATAAATGGTGCAAAATTACCATCTAATCGACAAGTTCTCTCAGTCCTATTTTACAATATTCGTGAGGTTAAATTGACTGTTAGTGAAAGTGCAAATCTTGTGATTAGGGAGTGCATCATATATTGGGAAAAAGCAAGAATTCCAACAAGGGCATTTCCTAACTGCGTGAAGAAACTTATTGATTTATATCATGTTTGGAGAGAGTTGCAAAAAAATTGTAAGAAAACTCAGATTACGTTTAAGAGTCGTGAAAACAATTTTATAATTAATCTTGATAATTTGTTTGATATTGCACATGCTGATGCTTTTGAGAGAATGAAAATAGACGAAGATAAATTATTTTTAATGAAACAGAGAGAGCCAGGTCGACCGGGATGCTTAGGTGGTGTAGATAAAAAATTGGCGGAAAAAGAACAAAGATCTAGACAACGACGATTGGAAGAAGAGGAAAGGATTGTAAGACAAAGAGAATCACTAGCTGTTGCATCTACTTCCACCACAAATAACTTAGACAGTGTAGAAGATTCAGACGAAGAACAGATCTTGAATTCTGAACTCAGCTTGCCGGACGTTCCCTGCCATGAACAAAGTTCAAAAAGAGGTAGAAAGAATCTTATAACACCTAAACTAGTTGCAGCTTTAGATCGATGCCAGTTAAGCATTAGAGATACCGTTTACATTCTTAATGCGGTGGTAGAAGCGCTTGGTCTGAGCAGCGATGATTTCTGTATTAACAAATCCTCGATTCAGCGAATTCGTACTGAAACTAGAAAATCAAGGGCAGAAGCAATAAAATCTAACTTCCAAAATAATGTACCCGACATAGTCACAGTCCATTGGGATGGAAAACTATTACCGGGGTTGGATGTACGGAGTTCAAAAGAAGAACGCTTGCCAGTTATAGCTTCATTTGACGATAGAGAGCAGCTTCTTGCAGTGCCGAAACTAGAAAGTTCTTCTGGAAAACATCAAGCGAAGGCTGTATCAGCAGCTCTCTTTGACTGGAACCTTTATGATAAAGTGCAAATAATGTGCTGCGACACAACAGCTTCCAATATGGGCCGTTTCAATGGAGCTTGTGCTATTTTGGAGCAAACTTTAGGAAGAGAATTGTTGCTTTTCGCCTGTCGTCATCATGTTTATGAATTGGTCCTAAAAGCTGTCTTTGAAACCAAGATTAAGCAAATTACTAGTAGCCCAGATATTCCGATGTTCAAAAAGTTCCAAGAAAATTGGAAAAACATTGATTGTACTAAAATTGAACCATCTCTTAATTTCGTAAAAGCACGGGTTGCCGAGACAGACATTCAAACGTTATTACTATTTTATAAGGCAGAATTAGATAAAGGTTTTGTAAGAGATGATTACCGCGAATTGGTCGAACTGTGCGTAATATTTTTAGGAGGAGACACAGAGGAAAAATTAAAATTAAGGCCCCCCGGAGCTATACATCAGGCACGCTGGATGGCGAGAGCGATCTGTTCTTTAAAAATATGTTTACTTCAGTCACAATGCAGAGTAACTGCGAAGGACAAAAAGGCTCTACAAGATGTTTGCTTATTTCTCGTAATATTGTATGTTAAACCTTGGCTCGAATGTACAGTGGCGACCAAAGCACCTAATCAAGATTTGCGCTTCTTGAAGATGTTAAAAGAGTATGAAAAAGTTGACGCAACAATTTCTAAAGCTTCTATAAGCAAGTTCAGCCATCACTTGTGGTATTTATGTGAAGAGACAGTCATTCTATCACTATTTGATGATGAAGTTGACAACCAAACTAAGAAGAAGATGATTGCCAACTTCAACAGGGACAAAATCTCGGATTTTAGCAAACGCTATGACCCGTCGAAGGAAGAACTGACTCAAAAGTTGTTTGGTAAGTTAAATTGACTTTTTGTTGGATTTCAATTTCAATGTTCAATACTTATTTATTTATTTTCAAAATTGTTGTTGATTTTTATTTGTTATTTAACTTATTTTTCTTTTTTTTTAGACAAAGCACTGGATGATTTCGTATCGGAAAAGAGCAAACAATTTTTATCACGACTGCAGATCGACGACAGTTTTCTAAAGGAAGATGTATCTTCTTGGAATAACAATGCTGCTTTTCTGGAGGCTAAAAGAAGAATAAGTTATTTGAGAGTTGTAAATGATACTGCTAAAAGGGCTGTTAAATTAATGCAAGATTTTAACGGACTTATCACGGCTGAAGAAGAACAAAAACAGTTCTTGCTGCGCTGTGTCCAGGAACATCTAAAATTGTATCCAGACTGTAAAAAAACTACTCTAAAAAGAAGTTACCCTGAATGATTCTTATTTCTTTATGTTTTTAATTAAAGATTAATGTTCATCTAATTTATTATTTAATTTTATTCACTTAATTCATTGCATTTATAGTGAAATTATAGCAGACTGAAATTTTAGGACAAAACACGTTTTTTACTAAACTTTGAAGCTCGGTCGGCACTGGTTGCAATTATGCTAGATTGATAAAATTTTATATTTAAGTATCTTATAGCATTAGTAAAAATTATAGAGGGTATGCATTTCGAAATTCGAAAAAAAATTTTTTTTTGTCATATAAGGGACACCCTAACATACATACATATATACCTATATACATACTGGCATTACAATGGTTTTTCAAAAAGAGACGAAAACCTACTGTAATATTCAAAAAAATTAACGCCTCATATCACTCATGAGTCATGTATATAAGTTGTTTTCGAGGGTCATTACGAATCGACTTGCCCAAAAATTGAATGACTAATGACCCAAAAGTCATCCAATTTTTGAGCCATGTCAAAAGGCTCTAGCACCGTAGATTACATATACAAATAAAAGTAAATTACTGAGAAGACAGAGGCATATAATCAGCTTCTCTGTTTAGCGCACGTGGACTCCGAGAAGGCCTTCGACACCATCAAGAGCTGGACTATTCTGGAATTTATGCAGAGATACTTGGTCGACTGCCAATATATAAAAGTGGTAAGACGTCTGTACGAAGCTGCAACGATGACTGTCCAAGTACAATAATAGAGCGCAAGACCGATTCAATGTTAATATTTAGGCACTGAAATAAAACAATATAATTTGACTACCAGGAACCTTTAGTAATATGATTGCCTACAATAACAGCCATAACTGTTTTATGTTACTACTACTACTAGATGTTAGTAATTGTGGGAGTTGATAAATAAAACAAAATTATTATTAAAAAAAAAATGTTTATACGACAGTCAGATTTGCGAAGGTGCCAGACGTTCCGTGGAAAAACTAATGTTTAGGTAAAACCAGTTAAATTAGTAACCCATCCCAAATAATCTTGAGAGTAATAAGGGATAGGAAGATGCTTGTTGTTCACAGTTTAACTTTTACCATGTTAAAATGGATAGGCGCTGCCAGTTCTCAGTGCAAATATACCATATCTGTAATAAGAAAAAAGGATAATTTTATCATTGAATTATTTAATTATTATTTTGCCAGCAGCCCCTAACAGTGCACAGCCTGACATATAATAATTCTTCATAGTACTTTGATTGTGTAAAGTATAACAATGAAAGTACTAAGTACAAATATAACTTTTTTATTATAGTATTGTTATAATAAAAGTGTTATTTAATATTTTAAAACTATTTAATGCTTTGACATTGTTACGAGCTATGCAAATATTACTTACCCTCTCTTGCTGACAATCGCATTACCCATTGGCAGAACGCCTCCAGTGCATTGGTGTGGATTTGAAACTTGATTAATATTGGAACATGATCTGCCAACCAAATGATTGTAGTGAACAGTGGCCACAAATAAACGAACCGCACGATCATGGGAGCAGGTGCTAAACAACGAGCATCCAGGTTGAGGATGTGTTCCTCCATTGGGGTAGAAGTCAGCATGGCCAACCGGGTTAAAGATCCCTAGAAATCTACCATCGGTATGGATGGCCTCAACGTATTGACCATCGTTTTTACTTAAAGCAAACGAATTATCATCCCATGCAGGGCCAGCAGGATCCAATCCTGATGACATAGAATAACATTACATTAATGTTCTATAATTCCTGATATATCATCAATACAAAAAGAAAAAGTGAATTGAACTAATTGATATAAAAATCTCACCTGTTAAGCGAGAAGGCCAACCAAATAAAGTACGGCCTGCATTTCCAATCACATGAGCACCCAAACTGAAGCCAACCAAATGTACGTTGTTCCAGTTACCACCAGTAACATTAATTAACCACAGTAGGAAATATCCCAGGGACTGTCCCACTGATGGGGTTGCATCGACGATGTCCATATAGTTCCCATTAGCGACTGTTCTCCAATCCACAACAATGACGTTGCAATCTTGATTATCAAGAAAAGCAGAAGTGATCAAGAGATTAACCATTGAGTTTCCACTACTGTTCCACCCATGCACAATGACTTTTAATGGTCGACTACCAAGAAAATTTGAGTTCCTTACAGAGATCATGTTTCCATGAACGATGACCTGACGTTGGAGGGGATTTTGCCTGAAAAACAGAAAATAATTACTACTTATCAAGCCGTAAAAGCTTACATAACTAATTTAGCGTCATCCATAAAACAAATCATGTTGTAAAGTTTTAAAAATAATGTTTAAAACATTATTTTTAAAATTTTAACATCTAGGAATCTAAATTTGTGTTAAGAAAATTACCTTGTAAAAAGCCAATATTCATTGTTGCCAGCATTCCTAGCCTGTAAGGATTTTTGTTGAGCGGTCTTGTGCAAGTCTACTAGATGAGGAGTACCTTTACCATCGGGCATCCAAATGTAGCGGCTTTCACCTTCCACATAATGGCTGTTATCTCCAGGAACTACGGGAATTGCACTGCCAGTACTAACTATAAAATTTAGAATATTGTAAATATCCCTGTATTTTCTTAATTCGACAAATGAAATTGAATAAAAAATAAAAGAGATAAATTAGTTTTTTCGGCAATGAGTTACAGATAGGCAACCTTGCCCTGCTCGAGCAAAAAGGAATCGCTCTAAAAACTTAAAAACTCCCGGGAATATACCCTCAAATTATACATATTATAAAGGATACCAATATCCAACCAGTGTCTTCATTTTTATCTAAATTTGCCATTAATATATTCTCGATTTTTCTCTAATCTCTAAAGTTTTCGATTCAATAGACTTGCCCTTATTACTTAAGTGGATCTTACACTAGAGAGGGTATTTGCCAATATCTTGCTAAATAAATCTCTTTATCTACCCCCTAGGGGATATTGTCACGAACGCGTGTAGGAGAGTACATTTCGTGTATAAAGATTAGTAAAGAGTGGTACATACACACATCAAAGAAAGTTCGCGTTCAGTTGAAAAAATTAAGACATTTTTTCCATTGTCAAGATATAACTAAATAATGCATTATTTATTGCTTGAACATTTGAAAACATAATTTTAATATAAAAATCTCGATTTTTTTTTGTTTTCTACAACACATGTTTTGATTATTCCATATCTTTCACAATTTAAAGTAAATGACTTTAAACATAATTAAGTATATGTTTTAAATTACTAATGTACCTCCTGGGCATGCTGTAGATAAAGTTGTTCAATAGCTCTTGACCTGTCCCTTTCTTTAACGGCGGCTTCTTAGATCTCTGATAACGTTCTTGGAGGTGGTTGACGACAGCTGGTTTGAGAGCATTCCATGCGTGTTTGATAGGGTTTGAATCCGGAGAACTCCGTTTGACATACACGTTGAACGTTGAACTCGGTCTGTCAGCACATTATCATCGACCAACATGAATTGTTCACTATAATTTATCCTAAATTCTCTGATGATGTGATTAGTAATATCTGTCTTGTACAAATTACCTGATATAGAGTCTTAGTACGAGATCAAAGGTGGTCGAGCCCTAATCATTATTGTGACTCAAAAAGACCGGCAGTGGCGCAGTTCTTTGGTTTTTGAAATTTCCAGGTCATCTTCAAACTCGGACACCACTGGTTATAAGGGTAGAAACTAATCCATGTTTCATCAACGAAAAGACAATGACATCAAACATCTTCTTCGCCGTTGTCGTTTTGACAAAGCTTGATCCATTGAAATATGCATTACTACCGTTCCCGTATATTACAAGGTATGTGGCAGGATTTCCTTAATCGTGATCCAAAGTGGTCTTAAAAAGGACAAATGATCTGGTTGCTAATATCCAATCCAGCGGTAGTTTGCAGTCCAGTAGCAGCTCACAACTGTAATCTCAGTTTCGTACCGTTTATTTTGTAACAAGGGTGGCAAGAAGAAATAAAGTTTCTTAACATCACTAAAGACAACCGAGCAGCCACTGTGAGTTAGAGTAACCAGGTTGCAGATGCTCTCGTATACAGGGTAGTAACGAAGGAGGTTTGAGAATCAGAGATGCTGGCTGGCAGGCTGTGATTCACCTTAAAGAATATTTTTTTTCACACAATAACACTGTTTTCACTCGCGAGACTTCAGACAGTCCACCTGGCATTTTTCAAACAAATAATTTTAAGAGAGTTTAATTGAAACAGCTTGCAGTTAAAAATATAAATGAGAAGAAACAAAAGAAGATTTTTCATGTTCTACATCTAAATGACGCATTCTTAAATGAAGAACACAAATTTAATGATAAATTTGTAAATTATTTTTAGCAATAAAAATTATTTCAACCATTCCAAGTGACCGTGAATTTAGTTGATGTGTGTATATTCTGTTTATATCTATTAGAATACTCACTAGCCAATACTGCAGCCAAAACTACAAGGAACTTCATGGTTTGTGAGATACAATTTCAGCAAAGTAGCTAATCTAAATGAGTTATTACTATTGTTACGCTTAATTTATACGATAAATATTTATCACGTAAATTTTATACGTAAGGCGGTTCAGAGATAACCTTTTAAGCCAGTAACATTGAATCAATTTTTTTTTTTTAATTCCAATACATTAAACGTGCAAAAATAAAAAAAAGTTTGAAAAGACTTATCACAGTTCATAGAGAGAATAAATAGAAATCCATGCGGAATGCCATACAAATTAATATAGTGTTGAACAAGCTCAAACCGTGGGTCCCGCCACTGACACAAACCCTAGACCTCGACTTTGTGGTAAGAATTGTAGATATCCTTTTCCCTTGGGACCAAGGTAGTCCCTTATACCCTGCTAATGTCGGAATCAGTTTCATGATCCACTGCGCAGAAATCCCCACGGATACTACCGGCAGGTGCAGCACCGATACTCGGGTAACAGTAGCCGGGAAACCAGGTGCACCCTAGGAAGTCCCCGGAACCCCGATGTAGATGGCTCGAGGTACCTGCTACTTGTATTTGCTACCGGGTATATGTTTGTATTTATTTGTAACTAATTTTTTACTTTTTTTAAGGTGTGTACAATTAAGATAAAATAAACTTTAGTATAAGTACTCGTAGTATGTGAAATGTACGTGTATGTTTTCATATAAAATTATCTACACCGAGTCATGCTTACAATTCAGTTTATGATGTTTACAGAAAAATATCATTGAAACTCATCACATTGTATGAAACCTTTTTAGCTTTTCAATTTAAAATTTATAAATTATAATTACAAAAGAAACGCTAAAAGAAGAATAAAATACCCACCTGTTTAAATGGTTCGCTTAAATGGCTCGCCTCCTGGTAGCGTTACCAGAAATGTGGCAGCATTGCTGTATTGTATAATAATGTGAATGAACTATGCTAAAAAGTGTTCATTAATCGCTTAAATAGTTCTTTACAAATTATAACAGCGTTTAGACCACGACCATGATCTTAGTATCTCGAACTCAAGCGACTTAGAAACATGATTACAGATTTTATAAATGTATTTAAGCTTGCTTTCATAAAGTTGCTTCCCATACCAAAATCCAGCCATCTATCGTCCACAGTAGTAACAAAAACCATCTGGTGTTTCACTTTCATCTTTCATTAAAATGGCACGACGGATCTTTTAGTTAAAATTGGCATACCGAACGTATTTATACCGCGCGCATTTCTACAATGGCACTCAGTATCATGAAATTCACTCATTTTAAAATTCTTTAAAGTGATTTTAACTAGTCTAGAAAAGATCTTAACAGTTATTTAAAGTGAATATAATTGATTTCTTTTAAGTTTTTAAACGTATATCATCTTATATCGAAAGATCTGGCTTTTCTTTGAAAACATAAAATTAAATACAATTAATTCTTATGACAAACTTTACTAGATTAGATTAAATAGATAGATTTGAATCACGTATTTTGACCTTGACTGGCATTGATTATATTTTGAACAGCATGTATTATGCATATATGCTTGTAGTATACATAGTTAGATTTGTGTAATTTAGCAGTACTAATTATAAACACAGTTCAATTCAATTCCTTTTATACGAATAATATGGGTATTGAAAGTAACCTACCAATATACTATATATCCGAATAAAATATTTCATTACTACATAAGCTCGATCGAGAGAAAAACATACTTCAAACATTTTATGATAGGTTTTTAGTATTCGATTTCAAATAAGAGGTTCTAAATATGTTTAAATACATTTTTTTTGAATAGGTTTAGGTACTTTAAGTTTGTCGGGGGGGGAGTGGCGCTAGCTGTCAACATTGACATAGTCAACGCCTTTAACTCCCTCTCGTAGTGGGTGACTAGAGTGGCACGAGTTTATCCCCAGTTGCTTCTCTACCTGTGGAACATCATCCTGTCTTCCCTCTGGAGCGAGTGTCGTCTGTTACGCAGACGACACTCTAGTGCTGACCAGGGGGTATGGCTTCAAAGTATTTCTGGAGCCTGTCGAGCAGGTGGTGGCTTGTGGTTTCCAACAAATCGAAGGACTAGGTCTACGGGTTGCACCTCAAAAGACAGAAGTACTGTGGTTCCACAGGAAACGCAGAAGTGCCGTTCCCATCAGCTCATTAATCAGAGTTGGGGGAACGGAGGTCGAGGTTGGCCGGCACATCAAGAACCTTGGCCTCACCCTGGACAGTCGTTGGAGCTTCAAGGAGCATTTCGAGCGGATGTTCCCCTGAGTTCAAAGGATAGTGGGCTCCTTACAGAGGCTATTGCCCAACTTAGGGGATCCACGAGAGGAAGTTCACCGCCTCTACAGAGCGGTGATATGATCCATGGCTCTCTATGGAGCCCCAAACGAATATCGGCCTCCACTAAAGTTAAGCTGCCGAGTTAAGTTCAATCAAGTGCAGTGGATAACGGCCATTCGGGTCGAACGAGGATACTGCACCATCTCGTCGGAGGCGGCGACAGTCCTGGATTTTTCCCGCCTTTGGACATCCTAGCGGATATGGACGCGAGGGTTTATGATCAGACTAGTGCCATCCGCCGAAGTGAGACCGAGGAAGACCAGGACGAGCTCGAAATGCGGCGGAACCTCACCGACAGGCACTGGCACAGTGGCGCATGCGGTTTGAATAACCGCGAAACTCGCGTCAACGCGCTGTCAGTGCCGTTCTGCCTAACCTTGAAGCTTATGCAGGTAGGGAGGGAGGTTACGTCACCTACCACCTGACGCTGGTAATCACCGGGCATGTTTGCTTCAGCCGCCCAGCATGCGCTGGAGGAATGCCCCGCGTGGGCATCTGAACGCGGAGTCCTGGTTGACCAAATCGGACGTGACCTGTCCCCACCGGTAATCATTGCTACCATGCTGGCGGGTGAGAAGGGCTGGGGTGCAATGGTCTCTTTTTGCGAAGCTGTTATACTCCAAAAAGAGACCGCTGAACGGGATCGGGAGAGAAGAAGAGAAGAAGACGTCGATGGCGTCATGAACGAGACCGCAAGCCGCCAAAGAGTGGGGGTAGAATAGTTACTGCGATAGAAGATAGGATGGCGGCCTGAACGGTAGAACCCTACGATAGGACTGCCACGTCAAAACTGTGGGCGAGAAATATTTTTTCCCCCGGGATAGGATCTAACGGGGCATGGTGTCTCTTTGAGGGTGGATCTGAAACTACATGGTCCGGGTCGGTTTTTAATGAGAACGCCACAACCCCGGACTCCTGCACCCCAAGAAGCAGGAGATCCGAAGGGATTTTCCGTCTCGTCAACAAAACAAAAAAAGGTACTTTAAGTTCTAAAAGCTTGGTCTAAAAGTCTGATGAAAAAGTCTAAAATCGTAATGATATAACTAGTGGTACCAAATTACTTTAAAAAGAGTGGTTGGCCCAGAATAAAAAAAAAATTATGAGCTGTTTAAATTTTTAAATATCTATCTATTTTGTCTCATCACACCCATCTATATTTAATGATTTATGTGCGTCGCTATTAAAATGATATCTACTGATAATCTAGCTAATTAATTGTATTAAAGTAATCAACATAGATGATAATAATTTTAGGGAGTTTCCAGTTATTGATAAATACAGATTATTCAAATTCAAAGAAAACGGTAAATTCAAAGAAAACAACCAACTTAACTATTAATATTTTCGTTGCGTTTGTTGGCACGGAATAATTGTGCATCGATCTAAAAATCTTTATTAAGTCATGCATAGGTATAAAAAAAGTTGAATTTATTTTCTTCTGAAGTATCAAACCCTAGAAACTAAACAACACAATTATTGTTAATTTAAGTAACTTTGACAACTATTTTATTTTTATAACATTGTTTTATTATTTACACTAAAATTCGCAGTATAAGGACTCAGCAGTCAGTATTTGATCGAAGGAGAACCAAGGCCAGAAAATTACCCCGTGTAATAATAGTATTTTAAGAAATTACAAAAGTGAATTTTGTGAAGTCAATGTACTATTTGCATTATATATTGTATTGTAATAAATAGTTCGTCGTCATGGGAAGCTTTGAAAGATCAAAATTAAAGAGGTTCTTTTTTATAAAATAAAACATCGATCAATGCACCAATAACTAGTCGATTGTTGAATTGCAATTTCAGTTATTTTTAAGAGAATTTTGATTTCACTCCATCCGTGTATTCTACTACACGTCCTTCCTTAGCATAATTTAGCTCGATTTGAAATTATAGTTGGCAAACGTTGGCAAAATAAAGTTACTACAATTATCTAAACCTACAGGAGTCGAGTTCTAAACAAGAAATAAAGTATGATAAGAGATTTTAAATTATTTATTAAAACTAACCTCTTCCACCACAAAGTTTAAAGCAATACATAGGACACATAAAAATCAATAAATTTTAATCTATTATCTACTAAAAAATGCATTTTGTTTGTATGTGCTGAACGTTAAATCTATCACAGCTGATTGGGATGTTTTAAATTTTTAGGTTCTCTTTTCTGTGTTGACTCTGTTATTTTCTCTTCGGGCGTCGGTGAACTGTTAGCTTCGGCTGGGTTGGCTGGTTTTGTGGAGTTACTTGGTACTTCTAAAAGGCTACTTAGTAAGGCGATGCTCTGTTGTGCAGTCTGATAGACTCCAGCAAAAAACTTGTTAGGATCAAAATCTATGTCAGTTTCACTGGCATCGTCTTCATTATTATTTTCTTCAGTACTTTCATGTTCACTTTCAAGTCTGTAAAAAATCATATGAATGAAATTATACTTCAAATTAAATTCTCATCATAATTTTATCACTCTTATCTATACATGAGTTTTCTGTACTTGATGAATATCTGTTTTAGGGGTACATAATGTCATCGTATTTATCTATCAACCTGAAATAGTTTAAGATATTTTGATATATATATAATGTAATTTCGTTTGGATGAAATATATGATAATTAATTATACAGATATATGGGATTACATGGGAATATATGGGGATGGGGCATTACGTAATAGATACTGATAGTTACCACAATATAAGGCAAGTTTTGAGCACGGTCAGTACAACATCGTTGAAATTTCAGGCGATTCATAAGTACACGCATTACTTATTACGTGATTACATAATTACTTATACGTGTATTTACGTGTACGTGATTATAAATCACAGATCGCGTGAGTTCGATGGTAAATGATGATAAGATATTTATATGTTTTAAGTCAATCATTGAAGTATATGATTTAATATTTATTAAAAAAAGCTTGAACTATATTCTATTTAAATACACGATGATGTGACGTCTCTATAGTGCGTGATTTGCTAGTATTTTTGTACGATTAACTAAAATAACGTACGACGTCTGGATAAGTTTATTTAAGATAATGTTAGCTTATGATTCAGTAAAATGTAAGTAATAAACTTGATGTGATTAAAAAAGGTGTTTAACATTTTTTACTTTTTGTTATATTGTAAGTACAGTAAATGAGATATTTTGACTATTCCGTTAATGTTCTAGATTCAATTTTGGTACCAAAGTCGTGCTAAGGTAATTCGACAAATAAGTTTATTTATTTTATGCATAAAACTTACAAATCACTGGGTGGTTCCGCCATTTCCATTCCAGAATCATTGGCTTTGAAACAACCTAGAGGAATTTTATTCTGGGACAAAAATATGGTGCCCGGTTCAAGATGAACGCATCCTCGGAGGCCGTCGGCAGTAGGAGCCATACGAGTGAATACAGCACACATTTGGAATAACATGCTCATTACCAAGCATATCGGGCCCGGGCTGGTCACTGAAATTCAGAAACGTCTTGTTTTATCTTTTATGGTGTTAATTACTTACCTTAACATATTTTATTAACTATAGACAGGCAAACAGTTTCTTAATTCTAATTCTCCTCTTAATACATCATATCTTCTTTCTTTCGTCTCAGAGACTTTTTTATGTAGATTTTTATTTCTAGTTATAAGTACACTATTTTTTCTCTGATGTAATAGACTTTTTACAGAATTACTTTATCACAAAAAAAAATAATTAAATATATTTTTAAGTCGAATTACGTGTTCTGGTTATCTTGTGACGATAAGAGTTGAAAATAAGTAGTGATTCATAATGTCCTTATTTTTTTTAATAAGATTAATGTTTTTTATTATTATTTTGACGTTTTTATATGTACCTAATTAGACCTGATTCATTTCACAAACATGCTAAACATATTAACAGTGGTATACTCGTATATGTATCAAACATACTATTTTAATTTTTAGATTAGCCTACTAGGGTTACGACGTACCAATATTTCGTCAATTGCTTGTAATAAAGAACAAATCGTTCAAAGTCATTTTGTTGGTGACCAAAATTGTTTTAAATCAGTTCAACAATTTGGATTACGCTATAAGAAATCGTTTAGTTTGTTTTTTTTATTAATTGTGACAAAAAGATAAACTATAGCAATGATTTCTTGTACAGTTAGGGTAATTAATTTACTGTAAATAGTGTTATATAGTATAGCTAAAGCTTAAAGATTTGAAAGTCTAAAAACTCGTATTCTTGAAATGTATTATCGATTACATCCGACTTTCACGTTGTTCGAGAACCTTCGAGGTGCAAATAACAGGCTATTGCAACCGCCATGTCAACGGAACCGCTTTCTTTAGAAATTCAGGTGCCCTTATTGAATCTTATGTTTGTAAACTACGTTATTAAAGTGCCTATTTATATTGAGGATGTCGCTAATGCGTTTCGATTAATTTCAACTCATTAATTTATGGAATGAAATTATTCGATTAGTAAGTATATAAATTTAGATTATACGACTTTAATAAAACGGTAAATGTGCTGGTAAGATAATGTAAACCAATACATACTTTGTACTTTCTCATATTCAATTTTCTTTCCGTGGGAGATCTGTACGAAATATCCTTCTTCTTTTGACATGTACCTCATGTGAATACACTCTGAAATTCAATAATAAAATAAAAACTAATTATTGCTAAAATGTGGTAAGCATAAACTTAATTATACGATATATACAAAAGACTATCGGTCGTTAGACTTTAAGATTATATAAATTGTTGATGATTCGTCAACAAAGATTATATTATGTCTATCAGAATCTGTTATTAAAATGTCTTTCAGAAATTTGCCCCATAGTATGTAGAAACAAAGGTGCCGATAAATATCAAAAATTTAGCCATACCTATTCTTGTAAGTACCTTGAATTAAGAATACCGAGTGTCACCATCCCTGTTCATCTCGCGAACGTCGTAAGCGGTAACTAAGAGAGAAAACTACAAGGAAAACATCACTGCAAAGAGTATCTTAAAACAACTTGAAAATCTTAAAACAACCCGTCAGACCAGTGTTATAAAGTAAATCAAAACCGCTTTTTTAAGGAGAGACGTATATCCAGGTGCGGAGTGTTAAAAATTGTTGATGGTTATATATACTGATAAAAGCTAAATAGTATCGTTCAAGCACTTACAAGATTAGGTATGATACTCACGCATTTTCAATTTTTTGAGACCAAGGAAATCAAAACAGGGAGCAGATCTTCTAAAATTAACTGCGCAATTGTACTTACCTATGTTATATAATGTACCTTAAAATAATATCTACCTATCAACTATAAATTTAATTTTTGATCGCAACTATCTTTCTTGGTCTCTCCTATTTACTCTAAACAATAATATTAAAATTTACGTACTTGTTCCTTCTGGATCATAGCTCGTGATGTTACTGTCGATGCAGCAGACACAAGCTGGACCCTTGCACTTCCACTTACAGTTAATGTCATTGCGAATTTCTGGTGTTGCGTGTGGCTGTGTCACTTCCAACAACTTCTTACTGTCCTCCCAGTTGAATATATCTGGACAAACAAAATATATCATCGTATTTTTTTCGAAATTTAATTGTACGTAATTTTAAGTTTGTTTCATTAAATTTTTAAGTAATGTGAGTTTTCTGTATAATTTACATTATATTTAGGTAATTAAACAAATAATGTATTGTATAATTATAATTTTAAACGAGGAAAACGAAAGTAAAATTTTTCAATCTGGTTTTATTACACATATCGTGTAAGATCTTTTAAACTGGTAAAAATGAAATAATGTTCGTTTCTTTTCGATGTTTCAAAATTTCCAGTGAGTTAAAATCACTCGAATGTTAAATAAGCAATAAAAGTTTAGAATAACAAATAAAATCCATTAAACTTGGTTATAGTTTTATAAAACGTAATAATAAAGTTATTATAAAGATCTTGATTTATAATTTTTTCATGTAGTTAAGTAGAGACTTAGCAAGAATTTAAAGTAAACTGTAAAAAATAAAAATTGATAAAGGTATCATACTGTATAAACACTATACTATACTAATACTACATCATGTATAAACACATACATTACTGTGCTGTCCTATTTGTATCAGAAGTTATACTTTGCACAATTGTTACTGTAAGTGCGTCAATGACATTAGTCGAAGTTGATATGTGTTTGAGCTCATAAAATTGTTACATTATTAGTCAAATGCATTATTTATTACACTGCACAACAAGTTACTAATGAAAACACGCATTAATGTCGGCAGTTTTAACATCAAGACACGCAAAAAAATTTTGGGGGACTTAATGCTAGTTAGTACAAATATTTTATTGACAAATTTTGATAGAAGTAGTTATTTTGTAAATCTTTTTTTTTTCTTAGTTTTTTACATTATTATTTATTTTAAAATTTTTAGTTTGGTTAACTTCAAAAATGTATTTTATTTGAATTATATCTTTGTTTCTTTACTAGTAATCAACGAATTATCGATTTTATGGTATTTTCATATGTTAAAACTGTCTAACAAATTATTTTTTAATCGAATAATTTTTTTTCATCGAAAACATTACCATAGCATGGACTTTCCCTATTCATTGTGAGCAATCAAGTTCTTCTATCTGAATACCGTCCAGAGATATTTCACGATTAATCTACATAAGCTTGTCCAGTGACAAACATTCGAAAACTTTAATAAATAATTACATAATTTTGTGGACTGTTGAAGCCCAACTCAGAACCAATGGCAACATTAGTCTTTCAGCAGTACCGCAGCTGCATTTCACAGGAAACTGTATCGACATTGGTTTAATTACATGTGTACTATTTGTTCCAAAAGGGAAAATCACATTCAAAGATTCCGTTACATAGATACTTACGAAGTTGACAAAAGCGTACTAAAAATTAACAATTCTAAAGATCCTAAGTAAGGATATTAGGACAAACGTGTGATGATGATAAGTGCGTAAGGTATTTAATCGATTCGCCTTTCTTAAAGTGATAAAAAAAAAAAAAATCAAAGTATCTGTTGCATAGATATATACGAGTAGATACATACTTTATTGAAGTGTAGAAATCACGGTTGAACTTTTTAACAATTTATCGAAGAAAGGAAAAAGAAATTCAATGTTTTTTTTATTTTTTTTGACCTTATATTTTTGATGAATTTTTTGAACATACTGTACGAGTTTATCTACCATGACCAGGTGGGTACCAGGAGCCCGGGAGCAGGTTCAGGTCTCATCCATATCCCTAGCAGAAGCAGGCCAACGTAGAGGCACATGGTACATATGTACCTCTCACAAAGGATCATTTACGAACCGTAGGTAGCATAAGGTATGTTGAAGTACTAGAGCTTTCTTTTTTAGGGTGCACCTGGTTCCCTGATCACTAGTACCCGAGACTGGTATCAGCGCCAGCGAGTGGTATCCGGTGAGATTGTCACACAGACAGAAAAAATAAAAATGGTGGGATATCTCCATGTTTAATAGTAGACATGGTAGACTTACAGTAAGTGCGACTAAGACTTGGACCATTTTTGTAACTATGTCTTTTGGATTACATTTGTAATTTTTTACTCTTATCTTGCCCTTTTTGATCCTTTTTTACTTAGTCGGGCTACAGTTGACTAAACTGTATTATTAGATTGAAGTATTAAAATTTTTATTGGGAACTTCGTAAGTTAACAAAATACCACTAATAAATTGTTATAATTCTTAACATGAGAAGAACACAGGAGAAATGTATTGCATTCATTTTAATCATTAGTATTGAATAATTTCAAATATTTGAGATTGTATAATTAAGTAAGGCCCAAACGCTATGGTCTAGTAAACAGAATTATTATAATTTGGCAAATATATAAAAATAATAAAAACATTTCGTTACCTAATTATTACATTCTTATTTTGTATTACTAAAGATAATTTTTACTTGATTATAAATTTGGACAGCCTTATAGTTTTTAATCAACTTTTAAAAGGAGGAGGTTCATTGTACTACTTTCTTTTTTTTTTAATTAGGCCCATAGCAACAATACATTATCCGTCTAACATTTCGATACTCAAAACTGAAATTAGTACAACTTTCGTGTATGTTTATTTTCAAATGTGTAAATTTTGTTTTGTAATACATCATTGTCTCGAAGAATTTTTTTACATACATACTCGTAGCTTATTATATTGTTACGCTTTCTAGTTACAAATGAAAGTAGTCCAAATAAAACAACTAGTATTGTTTTAAGATCTTTTTAAAAACATATACAAGCATTCTACAAACACGCTAACAAATTACAAATATTGGTTTTGCATTTGCATCATTTAAGTAAGATATTATCTTTTTTACTTATTTTTACGGCAAACACTATATATATTTCCTATTCCAATTCATAAGCTTCTTTAGTATGAAGTAAAACAAACCTAATAATATTAAATTAAATGCTATATAATGTAATTGCTCCCTAGATACTCTCTTTATTTCATGTAGCCCATCACTTTAAAGGGGCTCACGATAAAATGATACATTGGCTCCGAATTTAAATTAAAACCACTCAGTGTTCTGATATGTGTGACCTTATACCCATACTCTATCAAGAAAGTTTTCAAAAATCTAAATATATATATAATCCAGAGGCCTGCCTTGAAAATTATAAAATACTTCTGTCATATTAAAACCTATTAAACAGGCATTTTCTAATCGATTTTTATTAAAATTATTAATAATTTTACTCGTATTAATAAAAACATGAGCCCTCGCAGGATCTCTGGCAGATGTAAAGCGATGTCATAAAGAAATTAAATTTAAAAATAATAATGAAAAATAATTATAATAATCACTGCGTAGGGTGAAAGACTTAGTGTCACTTGCCCAGGGCGTAGGGTGTCAGGATATCTATCACGTCATCAAAAACCAAACCTAAACATATATTTGCAAGATTTATTGGGGTAAGCAAAGAACTTTTACATTATGACTCTTGTTTGAAAGAAAACAGTAGGTAATAATATCAAGTCATATTCAAATATTAAAGTTACTTTCACACCACTTTTAACTTTCACTAAAGCCTTATTCTCCTGAGTTACTGATGCGGTAATATGAATAAACAATGGGTACTTATATGAAGTTATACACACGTAAAGCTGGTTTGTTTTTGTTTTTTAAGGTTCTGTGGTCTGATATTTTTGCTATGTTCGTTTGTATGACTCGTAAGAAATTAAAGGAGGTAATGATGTACATAATAAGAACTAAAATTATCGCTATATCTACCTTAGCGCAGTAAGTTAAGGATAGTTATATTCAAAAAACATTGCAATGTATATCGCTTGTATTTTGCTCGCTTACAATTTAAACCACCATTTAAAGCTTTCTTTTTGTCGCTCTTTACAACAAAACTTTTTTTTTCGACTCATAGCCCTTTTCTGTTTTACTGACAATATGTGTATAAAATTTCAAAGCTTAATAAGTTTAGTATTTAAGTCATTAAAATGTGAAAAATAAAGAAATAACCTTATACTTATAATATTTGATAGGAAAATTCGTAAAGTTTTAATGCTATTCGGTAGAAAAACACTCGCCACCATGATCCTGTAAGTATTACACGCATTGATTATATTCACGAGTACACGCACTAGTTATGTAGATATTTTACACAGTCTGGTAGTTTTAAGTATAAGTAATTTAACGGTATTTATAAACTTTTGCAGCTCAATAAAATAAACAATCAAATGTTTCAGTGAGATTAAATTTTGTATTAATGCAGCGCAGTTTGTTCAAATATGTTAATTAACATGTTTTTTTCGCAATTTGAGTATTTTTATGTATAATATGTGTGTATTTATCATAGAAAAATAATATATGAGCATTCTATCAGTTCATCCAGCTGTTATAGTACAAGTTTTGCTTAGTTTTAAACCAGATTACATTATGTATTCGATATCCTAAACATTTATTTAAATGGTTACAAACTTCTTCAAATTAAATTGCTCATCTATATTTGCTGCATGGATGCTTAATGCAATTGTGGTCAGGTCATGGATGGTCAATTATTACTCTTGAGTTGTGCGATAGATTCATGATGGACACATGATTGAACTAAATTGTGCACAACAAAAAAAAAACAAATAAACAGTAAATTTAGTAAAAATGAGTTGCATAAATTGTTAAGACATAATAATAGGATAGGATCATAAATTGTATCATCTTCAGTAACTTACTTAGTCTCTCCAATTTACTAGTCCTAATAAAAAAAGTCAACGAGTATTTTTTTCTATTAAACGAAGTAATAAACGACGACCGACGAAATAAGCTCTAGAATATATGACTTCCGTTTAAATATTGTTTTAAAAGCCCAAAATTAATTTTGTAAGCATAACATGCATAAAATTATCATATAATTCGTTATAAACATATATAGTTATTCCAAAAGCTTGTTTAAAACATTGCTAAAAGAAGCAATTAAAAAAAAGTACTAAGAAGATTAGTTAATCTTATATTTTAGATTTTTTTTCCGGTGTAGTCTACTACCAAACAACAGCTTCAAAATGCAGAAATATATAGCTTAAATAAATTTTCCAGTTCATATACATGATATATTGTTTCAAAACAGATAAAAAAATTGAATGTTCATTCATATTGCGTCTGTGTTTATTCATAAGACGCAGTATTAATAGCTTCCTGATACCGCACGCAACTGTCAGTCATGCTTAAATTAATCACATAAAAGCAATTGTTATCCTAATACGCAAGTACTTTCTAATCAATGACACAAACTTAAAGTACTCACCTAAAATGCTTCCACCGTGAGCTATAGCGACTATCGCGAGGAACAAAGAAAGCGTGAGTTTGACCGACATGTCGATCAGCTGTCACTGTTGCGAATGCAGACAACACGTACAAAAAATTGAATTATTTTAACGTTTTATTAAGGAGCTAGGCTCGCACGAGGTGTAAGCTTGGAGGAGGTGATCGTCGCAACCGCCGGGCGTACACTGCTCCTTTCCTCAGATCTCGCTCTGGCCGTTTCACTTCGCTCACAATAGAAGGTGAAATTTAAATAAAGCATAACATAGTAATATGAAGATATGCATCGGCGAGATGCATCGAGAAAGCGGACCGCTAACGCACCTGTAATTGAGGCTAACTAATGTTTGTTTTTGTTATTAGAGGTAAACTGTTGGTAATAAGTCATGTTTGTCCTTTTTTCTGTTTGTTTACAGTGTCTCTTTGTAGAAGGATCTAACATTATCGATGTAAAAAATCTCTTGTCACTTTCTCCGTAGTTATAAATACATCTGCAGACTTATAATAAAATTAATCACTATATCTGGTATTTTCTATTGATAAGTAGGTAAGTACTACTAATAATATATGCAGAGAAATTTCATAGACTTATCCCAAAGAGTTTAAGATTTATTGAATATTTTTGTAAAGAATAAATAACTCAATTTATTACTAAAATAATTACACATACATACATTAGCATAGAAGGAATTAAAATAAAAATGTCTATCTACTTAATTATAATTATTAGTGGTTTTACGAGTGTGTATTTCGTAATAATTTGAGAATTTTAGGCATATAAATTCAGATTATGAAATGGACGATTCTATTATTATCATACTTTGTCATTTTAGGTTAATTATTTTGTGAAACAATAAAACCTTTGTCCATCAGACTACCACGAAAGATGCGCTTCAATATATACCAAGAGTAGTAAAATCAATATTAGTTATGAAAAATATTTAGCTTAAAAATTTGACGGTACTTTCTCGTACAACAAAATTATTAACATCAATTGTTTTTATTAATATAATGTATTCGTTATGTTGATTTATCCGCTTAGAACCCCGATGACTGCTACTTTTGTAACATAGGAGCAATTAGCACGAGGGAACAGATCAGAAAATTTGGCACTGCTTTCTTGATCGGAGTTCATTAAGACTACACAAATTAAAAACTAAATTATTTGTACATACATAATAGGCACGAAACAGTAGGTAGAGGCATATTATAAACTAATTTTGGACTAGCTGTTACTAGGAAGCCAGTTGGACTCTGGCTTCCTGTGTATAAATATAAACTGTAAATATCACTCACAAGAACTCTTAAACTAGGTTAAAATATTAATACTTTGTGGCGATTCCTGTGTGTTCAAATCACGTCGGGGTCACCAATATAGGGTAGGTGAAGTTGAGATGTAAGTATGAAGATGGAGTAAGAAATAAGTAGTCCAAAGTGCAAAAGAAACAGAATGCAAGTTTATTGAATAGATTTACACATTTCACAAGTTCAGTTTAGAATAGAAGGAGTGATAGGAATGACAGAACGACAGAACATAAATTATAGAAATAGTATATCACAGCGCGGCGAGTTAGTTTTCGGCAGTAGGACCAGGCAGGCACTGTAGTATTGGCACTGCATGTCGATGCGACGTATGTGTTGGGTGTTATGACATCGTGTACCCGATCTGCGAGCTCTGGTAACTCCTTTAGCGCAGCTTTGGGTTGAGATGCAATAATTGTTTGTGAGCCTTGAGGTACACGGCTTGTCCAAATGGTCCGTAGGAAGTCCTCAGGCACACTGGGACCTGCCAGGTTTTGTAGGTGACGGACAAATTGTCACGGCTTTCGGTCTCCGAGCTCTTCGTGGATGAGCAGCTGCTTCACTTTTTTCTCTCGGGATGCCGAGAGACGCTTTATCAGCTCAGCCTTGAGCTTGTCATACTTGCCACTTGATGGCGGCGAGGTGATGACGTGCTCGACTTCGATGGCATATTGTGGTTCTAGCTGGGCGATCGTGTGGTAGAACTTTGTGCTGTCGCTCGATATGTTAGCGAATACAAACTGGCCCTCCAGCGCTGGGTAAACCACAGTGCAGGTTTTTCTGGGTAGAACGGGGGTACCCGCACGCCGACACGATATGACTCGCCGAAAATTTTCGCGTCGTCTTACTGTTCAGTCGGTGCAGTCATTTTCCAAGTTCTTCGTGAACTTATCGGGGTCACCAATGTAGGGTAACCAGGCTGAAGCGGGCGCGTCCTGCGTGTGGTGCTGTTATATATATTTTCGTTTGTGTTATAATGTGGAATCGCCACATCACTCCCCTCCACCTCAACCACCTCGTCAACTTTTTTTTTTTAACGTGTGGCAACCCCGTCGGGCCGTAACCCACCCGGGTTTACGGCGGAGTGGTATGTTGAATCGGATCGACTAAAACCACACGGTGTGCCACTCTGTGCCTGACATAGGAGGGATCCGGGAACAGTTGCTATTACGACATCCAGATCCCTCCTAGCGCCTGCCTTCTAACGCGGGCACCATCTGCGAGAAAACTCTCTAATATAGACGACGTACGGCACACGTAGACGTCGCCTCCTCGCGGCTGGCCATTGTAGGCGATGAAGGAGAAAACCCGTCCCGTCCACCCGCGACCACACTCAAGGCGGCATGAGGCGCTGATACGCGCGCCTCCGCCACCCGGTTCGCCGACGGTGAATGGGGTCCGAGTGGAGATCATCCTCCCAGGCCTTCTCCGCCGCCTCCTTCCGCGAAATTACGTCTTCGCAGAAGGTTGCGACCGCGGTAAATCAACTGTCGCTACCGACCATGGAGCCTATGATGGCCGGTAGCGCGAGATCTCCTCCGATAACTGGAGTGAGGACCCTACGCTGCGCCACCCAGGCAGAACAAACCGCCAGCGAGTGCTGAGCCGAGTCCCCACTGCAGTCACAGTGGTGACAGGCGAGACTCAATTCCCTCGTGGCGACCGAGTGCAGATACTTCCCGAAGCAACCGTGCCCGGAAAGAATCTGCGTCAGTCGGAAGGAAAGGGTCCCGTGCTGTCGCCCCGTCCACTCGGCAATGACCGGCTGGAGAGCCTCCACGGCGGCAAAGCCAGCACGTGGAACCTCCAGCCTGGACGACCAACGAGCCATCGTGGCTCGACGAGCGGCCTCTCGCCACTCGCGTCTCTCTTCGGGCGGGGACCGTACGCCGCTACCCGCCCGGAAGTCAGCCGTTCGCCGATAAACTTCGGCGAGCACTTTCGCCTCCAAATCCCACGGGGGAGTTCCGGCCAAGGCGCATGCCGCCTCCGTCGATACGGTGAGATAACCGCGTATGGCTCTACCCGCCAATATCCTCTGAGGGCGCCAGAGGCGAGCCCTATTCTGGGCGGTCAGAGCCGCCGCCCACACTGGTGCACTATACAGTGCCAACCGTTGATACGGGAAGCCCTCGAGAAGAGTCAGACCTCTACAACCCTGAGAACATTGACTTTCCAATGACGATTGCCATAGATATCTCTTAACGTGCTCTCCAAACATGGACAAGAAAAACCACATAATTTTCATACTTTGGGCTGTTATTAAGAATGTCTTCAAAAAAAAAACAAAAATATTTTTGGCACGATCTGAAAATCGTACCCGAGACCTCTTGACTGACATCGATTCGCTAACCGCTGGACAGGCAGTCAACAAATTTATATTTTCTGCAATCAGTACAAAAAACATTTTCTTACAAATTTTATTCAAACTAATAATATATAATTATTGTATATTAGTTATCGGTCTGATGTCAATCTTCAATTTTGCCTTATTCATAACTAATGTGTTAATAGAAAGCTGATCAATCCCGTTTGTCTGCACGTCTGTCTGAACAGTAAGTAGTCAAGTGCACACTGTGCCACTGATCCACATAAAGTTCATTGAACCTATAATACTTGTAGATCAACATACGTGCTAGAACTACTAATCGTTGTAATGAGCTAAAATCAAGTAAATGTAGGCACCGATTTCTTAAAATAACACGTTTTCTTTTCGATCGATCTCTATTCGTCTGTAAGTAGTCCAGTCCGGTCATTACAAACTAATTTTTAACGAGGGAAATATATTATACTCGATCTACTAGTGGAGCGTAAAAGTGAGACAAAGGTATCACAGGATACACCCAAGCCAGTGATGGATCACCATGGCCAATGAACTTCATAGCGCCGTTCGAAATACTGTAACTTACTTGTCCGTGTGGTGACGGATTAAGAATAGATAGTGTCACCAGCCCTATTCAACCCGTGGGTCTCGTAAAAGGCAACAAAGGGAACAAACCATTCAGGAAAATATCAATACAAAGAGAAGGAAAACTTAAAACAAACCCTATTCAACCCGTCTGGCCAGTGTGGTACAGTAGGCCAAAACCTCCTTGTTAAGGACAGGCCTATGTCCAGCAGTGGACCGTAAAAGGCTGTTGATGATGATGATGATAAACTTACTGGCAAGAGAAGACATAATTATAATGATATTCACAAATTGTATAAGGAGCATTAAACTTATTTCTTTATTCATTTTTAATGTAGGATAGATCTATGTGGGTGCTAAAAGTATACCAGAGGAATAAAAAAATGTCTTTCTTCAGCTGGGTAAAATAATTCCATGGTGAATAAATGCTACCACTTATGTCGAATTAGTTCACCTAAATGATGTCAATTACGTGTAACATTTCCAAGTTGAAATGAGGAGTTTCAAAAGTCCACTGAGCCGGGTAATGTCATCCAGATGAACGAAGTGGAATGATAATATACTTTTCGTTCCCAACTTGTGTTGTTTATCTCAGTTCATTGTTTTCGAGGTTAAAATCTGAGGTTTAAATTCCATCACATAAAATTAAAAAAATATAGCTCACGTCACTCGGGCCATTACCATGAATCTATTGACATCTCATTAATTAAAATCAGTTTAGTAGTTTGGGCGTTACTGTGGAACATACAAACATACATACATACATACATATATAGACTGCCAAAATTATTACCCTTCCTTTTGACTTCACCATGGTCAGGTAAAAATCAAGAAACAATTTATATAGCGTACGAGTATAATAGGTTAAATCGTTACTTTATAAAATCTTCTGTTATGAATAAGATAAATAGATCTCTTCACGATCAAGGCATACAGATTAAATTACATAGCAAAATCTGTGGGTACAATTGTTGATTGTAACAAGAAAACCAAGCCCCCATAAATAACTAAAGCCCCCATAAGTAACATTAAATCGTTAAGTGTTAAGTGAAATGAAGCTGATAAAGAGTTATTTAAAACAAAACTCAATTAGTTCAGTTGAACAGCACGGACGAAGACGTATTTCATTATTCTCTATGCCAATAATTGCAATAATAATTAACAGTAAAGGAACGGAAGTGCACAACAGTATGTTGAGGTAACACGATATTTGACCCATCATAATGCCTGGTGCTCGTTCACATTGTCGGATGGTAGGAAAGATGTTAGATGCTACTCACAATAAGCGAATCGTTAATTTGTATCTTCTTTTGTCACTAACATTTTTGTTTCAAAAACAGGGTATCGCTTAGATAATAAAAAAATATACATGTAATGAATATTAAAATAAACGGAAGCCAATCAATAATGTACATACTTACATCCATGTGTACAGTTAATAATATTACAGTTATATTTTTTTAAATTTTATTTATACTAAATAGTTATTTATATCACTTAATGCTGAATACGTAACATATCTCATTCATATGTACGGTATTCGGGTTTTCCGGATTGAGGAATGCAGTAACTTTTACGCATTTTTTATCAAACATGCTCGATTCGTAAAAACTCAATTGCTGTTACATAAACAGAAATTTTTATTTAAGTATTGATTTTTGTATCATGAACAAACAAGCAATTGGCTAAGTATTCGGCTTTCGTTTCGTCCTCTTGTGGTTTTAACTGTTTGTCCCACTATTTCTTTAAATTATATACACGCGTTAAATAAATATACCTGAATCAGACATTCTATTTCACTTACGACTCAAAACACATTAGTTACACAAATATTAAAAAGAAATTAAGGAAGTTAAATATAAATTTGAGCGGATTACTTTTTCTCTCTAATTAATTAACCTAATAATATTTCACTGTTAGACATAATCTCTCTTAAACTATGCCACAGTACCTGTTTTCCAATTTTAAAATCACAAAAGTTTAAACGAGTTAAAATACTAGTAAATTATCTGTAAATTTTCAAATAAAGAAGTTATTTTGAGAAACATAGTCCATGAAATTTTTAACTTATTAATATTTAGATGACCTTGACTCCATAACAAATCAAAAGCTATAATACAAAAATATTTTTTTAAATTGAGAAAACAAAAAGAATATTCTAGAACTTTTAATAATTCTAGTATTGGTAACTTCTGTCTAATCAGACATTTAGTTCTTTACTTTTCAATAGCTGTGTATTGTAGTTACCAGTAGTAAATCGCTATGAGTTGTGACAGTTACAAATTTAGTAAATAAGTCTTAAATTAAAAGAAAACAGACCATGATCAGACATCTAAAACTAGTTTACTTTCATTCCTCTTTAAATGATTTTTCGGCCTCTTGATTATTGTCTTATAGCAATAAGTTTAGCTATTTGTCGGATATATAAAAATATCACAGACTATATTTATGTATGCAACAATAAATAGAGCCTAAAATTTTGTAAACATTTTAATTGTCCATTAAAATATAAGTCAATAATTAATCATGTTTATATTCACGCAGGTGTCAGTCTACTTATTGTAAAATGAAAAAGTATAAAATATATGCAACAATAGTAATCGTACTAAAAGATATTGTAACAATACATAACACATCTAACAAAAATAGTGTAACGTCATCGGTGAAGAGCCACTAACGATCACCAATTGGAGTGTTAGCGTACCGGTATGAATGTTATGTTGTTATAATACAACAAGAGTGACCAGAATTCGATGCCGACCACTTTCACCTCGGGAAAGTGACCACTTATGAACAAGATGTTGGTGAATGACCCGGCCAGATTGTAGAAGGATCGACGTAAATTGACCACTGGCAATATACATATTTATGTTTTTGTTTGCGTGATTTAATTTTACTCAATCAAAATTTCATTTGAAAAATAAATAAGAAAGATTTTTGGTGAATATAATTAAATTATGTAAGATAATTTGATTTAGATTTCTATTTAGTTAGACTGTGCTATAAAAGAATGTTTTTTTAAATTGCTGGCATTACACTTACTTGAGCAACCGCTATAGATAAACTTTTAGTAACTTTCTTCACCTACCTCTTTAAAACGAACTAAAACCAATTCTAATCAATTGAAATCATTTATTTGCAGAAATATAGTTGTACAGAGATCGTAATAATGCAAGCAAATTAATTAGCAAGACTTAGAATTTTTTTACACTCTTATATTTTTTATTTTAGTTTTAAGTTTGTAAGGTGTAAACAATGGAGTGCTTAAAACTGTTCTGTAAAGATGATTACTACCAGATTAATAAAATATTATTTAAGAAAAAGCTAATCCGATACAATGAGTCATCATTTTAAATTCTATGGGCTCACCACTGAAAATTAATTAAAACATATGAGTAAATTATATAATAGTATTATATAGGTGGAGCTAAAGATGAAATGCCAAAACATATTACAGGATACCACACTTCATATTTTTTTGCCTCTTGCTTGGAATATTTTCGTTTTAATAAAACTCTTTCTCCCTTTAATAAACCCAAGTTGGGATCAATAAAACTTTTTACTTCCATTTATGAAATCCTAAATGTATTCAATTAAAAGAATTTATTTTCTAACCCATTGTGTACCGATACGCTGTCTCCGTATTATACTCAAAGAACCTATATGTTTCTAGAAGTTACCAAGAAAAGAAATGCGTTTCGAAGAAATAATTTTCTAGTTTACGTTAAGGGCATTTTGTTTTTTGTTGTTGTTTGTTGCGTAATGTAATGTGGTCTCTTTATGATACAATGCAAAGCTATAATGATTTAGATAAATAAGACTATCGGTTGCGTTAGCATTATAAAGTTTCTAGCTATGTTTCAGTTTTGTAAGTAGGGCAGACTTAGATTCTTGTTATTGTAAGTCCCTGGAATATTTCAAATTTATTTTATCATTATGTTGGATGGAAATTTGTTGTTTCGTCCCCAAGTTCTTGTAGAGTCTAGAACTTTTTAACTCTTTTTATTGACACAATTTTGTCTAGCAGAATTCTTTCCGAATCCAGTAAAATATTCGAATTCTTATTTAAGATTTTACATAATTTTACTCATCTTGGCAATAAAGGTCATGTTTTATTCGTTTTCAAGACTATTCAATTTGTTATGTAACATTAAGTAGCTCAATAAAATCATATAAAACTAATAAAACCTATTTATAATTAATTCAAAGTCGATCTACATTTATAAACTGTGTCACTGATTTATATCGGCCTCCTCTCCGGTTTGATACACTTTACAAATCACTTAAAAAATCGTGGACAGCTTTTAGATATACAGGTTTAATTACGGTACTTTTATTCACCGTTAAATTACATGATAATTAATGTTTAATACACACATTAACTTATAAATGACAGAGGTAAGTGATCGGGAATCGAACTCAAACCGCGAGCGTGAGACGCAAATGACTCCCTTCCGCCGTTTCACCTACAAAATCATTTGGCACCCTAAAAAGGCTACATTAACTACCAATCATTTCCTTAAGACAAAATTGTTCAAGATTTTTAATATAGAGTCGACTTGACACTGAATTCTACATAGCCGACCAACTGTGCTTTCACCTATCCTAAGTTGTTTGTTAGTGTGTGAAGGAGACGTCCGATAATTAGTTTTCCTTTCTCACCTAGTGTTATACGTCACTGCACATTTCTCCCAGTGCGACTCAATGCTTATGAGTGTACAACAAACCAGTATAGCTGTTACTACGGTGTGGTCTGCGTTTTTAAATTCGTTCAGTGTGAACCTCAATTTATTATATTTAAAAAAACGCGGGCGAGGTGTTTATTTAAAAATTAAATAATTGAAGTGGTTGTTAATATATTCTGAAGCATTGAAGTTTTACACTAAAAGGTAATCTTTCTCTATGTTATTAATGTTTGTTAATATTTCTTATGTTTGTGGTGACATGTAAAAAAATTCGATAATTCTAACATACGTTAATTTGACATTTGAATTTGTTTATAATACAATTATAATACTAAACATTGTATGTCTTGTTCGTGTATACACTTTAATTACATATAAATAAATATGTACACGTTTATAACGTGCAATTTCAATGCGCTATAGAAAAGACACCAACGCGCGTGTAAAAGCAAATCTTGTTCATTGAACCGTTAAAAGGCAAACAATTTTCAAGCTTTGTAATCATTTTAAGATAAATAAATTTTAATTTGAGTTTCTAATTATATGAACTAGTAATATCGCGTGTGTATTTGCCGAAGGCGCTTAGTTTCGCTCAAATAACCTACCATATAGTTGGTAAGCAGTACTGAGGTGATAGGTCGCTTTTAGCTGTTCCAAAAAAGTCACTTACAAAAACATATAGTCCAGTTTGATAGTGACATACTTAACTGTGAAAACTAATAACATTTGTGTATTTTCAGGCAGGGAGCCAGCCTTCAAAATGAAGCTCTCCCTGGTTTTTGAGTTGCTTCTAATATTCATTCTCTTAGCATTTGCTGCTTCAAAAAGTATTAGTGAGTATCAATTTCATATATTTTGCAAGGTACCAACAAACTTACATGGACTGTGACGAGCACATAAACATAATGAATTACTTATGGTTCAGTTGACAGTTAAAAAAAACGTGAAAGTTGACAAATCGTCGATCGCAATCAAATTTTTTGCGTTGAATAACTTTACTGGTGATATGTAGCGTGATGAGCAACAATCGTTTTTAGTATTCCTAATATAAACAATGAATGTTATTGAAAGTTGTACTCATATTACTATTTTTCTTTTTTTGTCATTGCATACGAGGTGTTTTCATTATTTTAACTTTATTGTTCTACTATTACAGTTTATTGTTTTTATTTAATTTTAAACTGACAGCAAAACCATAGTGTATGTGCAAAATTATGAGTCTCCTACTGAAATGAAACAAAACAAACCTAACTAATTAATTGATTGGGGTTCAAAGTCGCAATAAGTCAATAGGTAATTTCAAATTATTTAGCCAAAGATTTGTATTTTTATTATATTTACTATAAATATTGAATTTGTCACGAAGTTAATGTATTTTTAATACATTTTGATTATTACAAAATTTTGCTATACCTTTCTTAATCTGTACTGCTCTTTGATTGAGATCAAGACATTAGTTAAATATAATTATATATGAGCTGCTTTTATATCAACTTTTAATTTTAGAACATCAAAAACACCATGTCAAGAAACTTATTCAAAATCGTAACGATAACAGTGCAGGAGATAAAGTCGAAGAGAACAACATCAACAAGTACTGCAAGTGCGTAGAAACCTTCTGCAACTGCTGCAGAGACTTTCGACTGCCTGTTGTGGAATTAAACGGGCCAGGTAATATAACAACTTTAATATAATGTGAACAGAATTCTATAAACTCCTTGTATGTACTAGTACAATTATCGTGATAAGTATCGTGACTAGTACAATTTTTGTAACGAGAAGTAAATTAAATTATACAATTTTCACTTAAAACGGTTACTAAAAGATACATGAGCCCAACATAAACGCTTGTACAAGTGAGAAAAGTTATTCCGTTTGTTGAAATAAAACATAATTCTTTATGTGTACTTACAATTCTATTCCTGAACGGCGCAATAAAAGTTCTCGTACCGACTACTACATAATAGGTAATATGTTTTTAAAGGTTTTTAGATATGGGTGATAGTAGGTCACGCAACGAGGATATTCTTTTTTCTGACTCAACCACTTTGGTAATGACATCCGCTTTAAATCTTCTTGTTTTGGCACAACATACACATCATCGGTTATTTTCATTTCTTATCTAGCACATCGTTGCTCAATACTCCGTGACAGATATAAATATTGTAATAGTAATACCTCTCTTGTCTTTTAGTACTTATAATTTTTATCAAAATATAAAGTTACAAAAAAAAATTAACGGAACTGCAATCAGTCTCAATAATTATTTGAAATAATATTTACGTTTACGAATACGATTTTAGTGTAGGTTTATAGAACGGTCAAAACGAATCAGTTTTAGATGTAACTATCTTTTAGTAATATCCTAAAGCAACAAAAATTATCCCTTCGATAACGGTATCAAATGGTTTACTCTGTTCCAAGAAAAAAAAAAAAAGGCAATATTCAAAAAATTTTCAGATCACTTAAAAATTTTAATTTAATATGTAAAATTATTTTCAGGATGTGCTTCGCTGATGTATCTCAATGGAGACAAAATGTCTGTATCGTTAAGCTTTGGAAAGAAAGTTATCACAAATCGAACCCTTTCAAGTACGTTCTTCTTTATTGATTATCTGTTTTACTACGTGAAATTCACTGCCTGTTTAACTAAAATGAATTGAAATTTACGTTTAGGTAGAGTTCTAAAGTTGTAATTTGTATTTTAAACAGGTCGTAAACCTAGTCCAGTCTGCATGCCGTTACCAGGTGGACTATCGAAATTTTGTGGAAGAGTTTATAATATAGCAAGAGCTGGAGAGGAGTTTAGAGCTTGTCTTGGCCTGGAACTCCAATCAAAGAAAACAGTGGAAGCTGCTGTCCGAGTATCATGTTTTAAGTTTGGCCCCCGTGGTGTAACTTCCGAGGCCGCTGATCCGTTACCATTAGTTCCACAAAATGAGAAGAATGACGATGATGACGACGATGATGATTATGATGACGATGATGATGCTTTTGGCCTCGCTGCTGGGGTTGACGATGATGACGACGACGATGATGACGACGACGATGACGACGACGATGACGGTGAGTCATTGTTAGTATTCTGATATTTTTTCTAAGCTTGTTTGATATGATAAATATTTTTTAAAATTTCATAATAATATCACACTCACCATCTATGTTTTCATCTATGTTTCAAAATTTTGATATCCGTTCAGTTAGGATTTCGTAATTTGATATATATGAATACATTTTTATGTAATATTTCAGGGACGATTGATGCTGTGAATGATATTGGCAGCACAGATTATACTGGTTTTAGTCTTCTGGGTGAAGATCTATTAGGAGATCTGTTTGGTTCAACATCTTCTAAGAAAACCAAAAAGAAAAAGAACATTAAGAAACAGGCACCGACATCAATAACTACGACCACTAAAAAACCAAGATCTACGCGACGACCTGCAAGAAGACCTACCACTAAGAGTACTACAATACGTTCAACTACAACACGTTCGACTACAACACGTTCGACTACAACACGTCCAACACGTCTAACACGTCCTACTACAACCAGGAAACCTCGACCATCCGGAAATAGACGGCCTACTCGCAGACCGTCACCCAACCGAAGACGAAAGCCAACAACAGAAAATACATTAACATTGGTCTTAACAACTACTACAAAACCCGTAGTGACTACAATTTCAGCTGCAGTTTCAACCACGGAGCCCACCTCTCTAATGAACACAATACAAACAGCAAATTTGGATGCACCCACAGTCGTTGATGATCCATATCTTGTATCAGTATTGCCAGCCACTACACCTAAAATTGTATCAGACTTTGGAGATCCAGGCCTAGAAATGTCATTAGCACATATTACAGGTCAATTATCTGTAATGCCTACAGGCATTACTCCAATGATTGCAGACGAAAGTAAACAATCAGCTGTATTGAAAAATGCAGAAGAACCAATATATGAAAAAGTTCAAACTATTACACCTAAAACTCCATCAACCAGACCTTTTGCGTCTTTTTCTGAGGAAGATTTCGTTACCGATGATATTATCCCAGTTGGACAAAATATTGAATCGCAAGATATGATGGCAGAAAGTGAAAATTCTGTTGGTCGTGAAAGTGCGAATCATAAATACAACGCTGGTACCTTAATCAACTATAGTTACACAGGAAATACATCGCCAAAAAGGACCAAAGGCAAACAATTTAACGCAGATGATTTGGATGTTCTTGATCTAAGCAAAATTGGTGAGAGTTTGGGTGATGAGTTAGGCATATTTGGAAAAAATAAAAAGCACAAAAATAATAAAAATCCGGAAAATCACTCAAATAAGGATCATAAAGACGATTATGATGACCTGGTGGATGCAATTGGACATACATTAATGATGAACAAATCTGACAAAGGTAATAAAAATAACAAAGATAGGAGAAGACAGAATAAAATGATGCGTGGCGAGTGGTCTATTCAACCTATAACCTCATAGTCAAAGTGATTTCAAGTAGCTTTACAAAGTAATTATTTATTCTTAATTAATTTATTCTTAAATTATTAATTAATTATTTATTGTGTGTGTTGTAAATAGCAAACTGTAGGAGATTATTTATTTGCATGAGTGATTAGTAAATAATTTTATAAATGAAATGTTTTTGATTTATTTAATTTTCGATATTTCTCAGCCCTTTTTTCTTTCCTGTGCGTAAATCCCCACGTATACCATCTATTGGTGGTTATATCGGACTCGAACCAACCAATCATACACCATCTCGGGTACCAGTAACCGGGGAAGCACATCTTAGTAAGGAAATTCTTGGAACCCTGACGTACCTCGGTCCATCTATGACTTGTAGATGATCCCCTTCCGAGTTGGAACACCGATATTCCCTTTACTTCCTCAAAAGGGCATCTGCAGTCCGTAGCGCTCGCATCGCCAACCCGCCTTGCTTCTGCTAGCTAGGTGATGGCCACAATAATCCTGCGCTTATGGAGGACAGGGATCGTTTAGTGATCTCCGGCACCTGAGTCTTTTGTGGTAAATGGCCCGTTCCTGGGCCTGCCGCCAGGAGAATTTTAAACCTTTTTTTGTAACTAAAAGGGTATTTTGGAGATCACCTCTGTCTGGTCCGTAAGGAGCCAACTCTTGAGTACCATCACTGCGATGGCCGTCATAAGTTCGCTCCTCTGCTCCACCCATGCCAGGTATTCTGCGAGTGTGTGGAGCGCTTTGTCCACGGTCCGGGCCTCGTAGTGATGGCCATCAAGCATTGGCTCCTGACATATCAGACACAGATGATCACCGAAATATCCTTTTCCAGTAATCACTTGCGTCAACCAGTATGAGAAGATCCCATGGTGACTCTTAAGCCAATCCTCCATAACGGGTCTTGCCACCGAAACAACAGAGTGCTAAAGTATTTCTTACTTCTATCAAAATATAACTTGCAATGAACCGCAGCATCAGCATAAGGTTTTTTAATGGTAATGAGGGGCAAGTATATTGTTTAGTTTGTCTCGAAAAACATTCTTAAGTAAAACAAATGTGAAATAAACTCGTGGTTAACACTCGCCGCTAATAGACACCGTTGAAAGATCTGTAGATCTGGATGAAAGAAAATGATGTTCGCACACAGTATTTCAATATATTTGTGAATTCTCTGACTAGTATAAAGTGTATTTCGGTGATTTTATGGAGTGGACTACGATAGGTTGACGATGAAGATTTTTTACATCGGTGTTACGAATATTACTTAATATTCTTAATTAAAACAAAATTGAAAACGAATTTAATGAAGTAACATTTTTTATAATATATGAGTTATAGACACACGGGTGGAGTCGCAGGTTAACTGCGACTCCACCTGTGTGTCGGTTCATGTGATGTGATAAAACGTAGACTATATTAATTACTCTGAACATTCTGATAATGTACATTGGTAAAAGATTTTTGACAATTCGCCTTACAGTATTAGATAGGACATTTATAGAGACCAATCACTAAAATCTGTACAGGGTGTACATTAGGGTGTCCCTTATATGACAAAAAAAAATTTTTTTTCGAATTTCGAAATGCATTCCCTCTGTAATTTTTACTAATGCTATAAGATACTTAAATATAAAATTTTATCAATCTAGCATAATTGCAACCAGTGCCGACCGAGCTTCAAAGTTTAGTAAAAAACGTGTTTTGTCCTAAAATTTCAGTCTGCTATAATTTCACTATAAATGCAATGAATTAAGTGAATAAAATTAAATAATAAATTAGATGAACATTAATCTTTAATTAAAAACATAAAGAAATAAGAATCATTCAGGGTAACTTCCTTTTAGAGTAGTTTTTTTACAGTCTGGATACAATTTTAGATGTTCCTGGACACAGCGCAGCAAGAACTGTTTTTGTTCTTCTTCAGCCGTGATAAGTCCGTTAAAATCTTGCATTAATTTAACAGCCTTTTCAGCAGTATCATTTACAACTCTCAAATAACTTATTCTTCTTTTAGCCTCCAGAAAAGCAACATTGTTATTCCAAGAAGATACATCTTCCTTTAGAAAACTGTCGTCGATCTGCAGTCGTGATAAAAATTGTTTGATCTTTTCCGATACGAAATCATCCAGTGCTTTGTCTAAAAAAAAAGAAAAATAAGTTAAATAACAAATAAAAATCAACAATAATTTTGAAAATAAATAAATAAGTATTGGACATTGAAATTGAAATCCAACAAAAAGTCAATTTAACTTACCAAACAACTTTTGAGTCAGTTCTTCCTTCGACGGGTCATAGCGTTTGCTAAAATCCGAGATTTTGTCCCGGTTGAAGTTGGCAATCATCTTCTTCTTAGTTTGGTTATCAACTTCATCATCAAATAGTGATAGAATGACTGTCTCTTCACATAAATACCACAAGTGATGGCTGAACTTGCTTATAGAAGCTTTAGAAATTGTTGCGTCAACTTTTTCATACTCTTTTAACATCTTCAAGAAGCGCAAATCTTGATTAGGTGCTTTGGTCGCCACTGTACATTCGAGCCAAGGTTTAACATACAATATTACGAGAAATAAGCAAACATCTTGTAGAGCCTTTTTGTCCTTCGCAGTTACTCTGCATTGTGACTGAAGTAAACATATTTTTAAAGAATAGATCGCTCTCGCCATCCAGCGTGCCTGATGTATAGCTCCGGGGGGCCTTAGTTTTAATTTTTCCTCTGTGTCTCCTCCTAAAAATATTACGCACAGTTCGACCAATTCGCGGTAATCATCTCTTACAAAACCTTTATCTAATTCTGCCTTATAAAATAGTAACAACGCTTGAATGTCTGTCTCGGCAACCCGTGCTTTTACGAAATTAAGAGATGGTTCAATTTTAGTACAATCAATGTTTTTCTAATTTTCTTGGAACTTTTTGAACATCGGAATATCTGGGCTACTAGTAATTTGCTTAATCTTGGTTTCAAAGACAGCTTTTAAGACCAATTCATAAACATGATGACGACAGGCGAAAAGCAACAATTCTCTTCCTAAAGTTTGCTCCAAAATAGCACAAGCTCCATTGAAACGGCCCATATTGGAAGCTGTTGTGTCGCAGCACATTATTTGCACTTTATCATAAAGGTTTCAGTCAAAGAGAGCTGCTGATACAGCCTTCGCTTGATGTTTTCCAGAAGAACTTTCTAGTTTCGGCACTGCAAGAAGCTGCTCTCTATCGTCAAATGAAGCTATAACTGGCAAGCGTTCTTCTTTTGAACTCCGTACATCCAACCCCGGTAATAGTTTTCCATCCCAATGGACTGTGACTATGTCGGGTACATTGTTTTGGAAGTTAGATTTTATTGCTTCTGCCCTTGATTTTCTAGTTTCAGTACGAATTCGCTGAATCGAGGATTTGTTAATACAGAAATCATCGCTGCTCAGACCAAGCGCTTCTACCACCGCATTAAGAATGTAAACGGTATCTCTAATGCTTAACTGGCATCGATCTAAAGCTGCAACTAGTTTATGTGTTATAAGATTCTTTCTACCTCTTTTTGAACTTTGTTCATGGCAGGGAACGTCCGGCAAGCTGAGTTCAGAATTCAAGATCTGTTCTTCGTCTGAATCTTCTACACTGTCTAAGTTATTTGTGGTGGAAGTAGATGCAACAGCTAGTGATTCTCTTTGTCTTACAATCCTTTCCTCTTCTTCCAATCGTCGATGTCTAGATCTTTGTTCTTTTTCCGCCAATTTTTTATCAACACCACCTAAGCATCCCGGTCGACCTGGCTCTCTCTGTTTCATTAAAAATAATTTATCTTCCTCTATTTTCATTCTCTCAAAAGCATCAGCATGTGCAATATCAAACAAATTATCAAGATTAATTATAAAATTGTTCTCACGACTCTTAAACGTAATCTGAGTTTTCTTACAATTTTTTTGCAACTCTCTCCAAACATGATATAAATCAATAAGTTTCTTCACGCAGTTAGGAAATGCCCTTGTTGGAATTCTTGCTTTTTCCCAATATATGATGCACTCCCTAATCACAAGATTTGCACTTTCACTAACAGTCAATTTAACCTCACGAATATTGTAAAATAGGACTGAGAGAACTTGTCGATTAGATAGTAATTTTGCACCATTTATTTGGTAGCTAGTCAATCCGATAAGAAAAATATTTTGTTTATCACTCCGTAATTCCACCGACATGTTTACGCACTAAACAATGAAGCACTAATAGTCTCAAAAATCACGTACGAAATGGCAAATAAAACATGTCGTAACAGGTTACTGGGCAGTACTTAAGCAACTTGTATCGACAAGTTTAAATAGCAAGTCGGCACGGGTTATCGTTTATATATCGAACTAATATTTTTTTCTAGACAATATAGGGTTATTACGAAACTTTTAAGAGGGTATGCGTAAAAAAATATCGAACTTGAAATTTAAGGGACACCCTAGTGTACATCAAACAAAAATTTGAAGGACTATAAAAAATTATAGTTTTACAGTAAAATTAAATAAAACACAGTTTTTGAACATTATAAATTGAACATTTTCTACGGTGGGGAGTATATTGCTGGCGTGAGTACTAAAGGCGCTTTTAATCTAGATAGTTCTAACTCTTCACTATTTTCTGTCGATCACAAGTGTCTAGCGACTACGGGACTACGATTAGACAAATGCAGTAGAGTGCGGTGAGCATCACGATGACCTGAAAATTTGAAGAAAATGACTAATTCGGGCTGGGTGCGGACAGCCCAAGGATGGCTTGGTTAACACTCTTTAGGGGAGGCGTTCACTCAGTGGACGACAGTTGGATGAAGAGATGACTATTATATTATGTACAAAGAAGTAAATAGGCAGAAAGGAAAAAAGCGTTCCTATGAGCAATAGAATTAATGTCTCAGAATATGTTAACATATAAGAAATTATATCTCTATGACTCTAACAGCATCGTTAATCACCCCTCTCGTTTAGAATAAGTCTTAAAAAGAAAATTAATGAACATAGTACAAACTTATTTATTTCATGTATGTTTCAACATTATTAATACATGCAAAGGTGATTTAACTGACATTCTTTATTAGTCTAATTAAGCGTGACACATAAAGGGATAAATAGGGACACATTTAAAATAAAAATTGTAATAACAAGAAAGAGAAATAAAATGTGGGGCCTTTAAAACATTTTACTCTCTATTAATTTTATTTAATTAAGTATTTCTTTCTAAATTACGTTTTTTTTATTTCTAAAATATTATTCATTTTACATAAGAAAGATAAAGATGAGAGTGAAATAAAATTAAAATAATATTCCTTTATATATATACAATGATATATTTTTCTTACAAATACACTCACATTACAACTCACAAAACTTGATACGTAATTAATTGTGAAGATGAAATAATATTAATTTTGTAAAGATACTCTTACATTATGTCTAAGGAGATCCCGTAATATTGCATTACCAATATAAAATTAATTATTCAAAACTAAGTTATGCATACAAGAGAGTTAAATATATTCTTATTGTTAAATGAGAATATATATATCATATTTAAGACACGTCTTTTCACCTTAGTTATTTTATTTCTAATGTATAATAATCATTTCATTTAAATTAATTAACAAGCAAAAGTAAACAATAGTTTGTTTTGGCTGTTTATAATATTAGTTAAATATCATGAACTAATATTACTTGTTTCATTAATAGCTTTTAATAGGCCACAGCAGGACATGAGTCTCTAATTTGAAAGGTAGTTTTGGTCTTCTATACTACGCTGGCCAGATGATCTGTTCATAATTTATTAATTGTTCACATATTGTATGATACTATTAGAAAACAATACTAGTATTACTAAATTATAATACTAAAATCATAATTATTTATAACACAAAACGCGTGTATTGAAAGTTAGCTACGTAATGGCTGTGAATTTCAACTTTCTCTCGTAGTGGCATTAAAATTTAAAACTTGTTCCTATCGATGACTGTACGACTAAAATAAACATGGGATGGTAGTGTCGACAGTTAAATACTCTTGTAGACCTGATAAAGCAACAATTCGTAATGAGGAGTCAGGCATAACCGGTCGCAATTTTATTTATCTTTAAAATAATGGGCCATTATTTATTTTTCTCTTTGCTATTGGTGATAACCACTTATTCTACTGGATACGGTTAGTAACTTTACAAAAAGTTTAAGCAAATACAAATTAATATACGATAATTTATTACGATGCACGTCTTTTACAGATCACAAACCGTATGAAGTAATAAAATTTAAAATACCTAGAGATATTTGGCAAAAAGCACTACACCCTACTCCTGTGCTTAAATCATCTGTGACTATCACTATTCCTATAGATGTACAAGATAACAGTGATGATGAAGAAGAAGAAGAAGAAGAAGAAAATACGGTTGACGATGTAGCCCCGGCATCAGGTGTAGATACTGTGGACACTGAAGTTACGCCTAGCTTAGACGATCCCGTTCCTGTTGTAAGCAGTCCCACTCCTCCTGTGCCAGTAACACAAGGTGCTGTGCTACAAGATGAAATAATAACAGAAGCACCTCCAGTTCTTGGACAAGTAGTAAGATTGCCGTGTCAGTGCCGAAATAGACAATGTGGTTGCTGTACTGGAGCTTTAATGGAAAGATTTAGGATGAAAACATGCGGCAACATTACTTTCATTCCAGAAGATTTTGTGTTTGACGTGAAATTAAATGTCAACGATAGAACTGTTGTACGAAGACGAGTTTCAGGTGAGATTGTGTATACACCTGCATATGAAAGTCTCTAGTGTTTTGTAATACAATGTTACTCTTTGAATACCAAGTACGGTACTAGAGCGAGGAGTTTGTAAGTAATTTGTACACAATAGTCCGTGACAAAAGTAGTAATAGAAAGTCATTTCAGCTAGCGATCCACCGCCGATATGCTTCAACCCTAGAAGAGCTCCATTTGTTCAAGTGTGTGCCGAAATCTCGAATATCCAGATTAGAAACAGAAATGTTCACGCTTGTTTCGATATCAATGCAAATATCGTTAATTTTCCTGTTTTTTCAGCCCCATTCCGTTGTTTTAGGTAAGCATATTATTTTTTTATACTATTTTCTTATATTTGACATACAGCGTCATCTAGTTTCAAACTAAGCAGAGCTTTGGAAGCTAGACTAACTGCCAGAATACAATGCTTATTTTTGTAAATACATGTCTACATATTATATGTACATAGAAAACACTCAAATACCGAGACAAATATTTATAGATTTTATAAAAATGCGATTCGAACCAGACACCTCAGTACAACAGCCATACGCCTACGTTACCACTGAGACAGTCTTCATTCTAGTATCTCATTATTCACGAATCATTAAAATTTTTAAGGTTTCGTGTTTCAGAAAACATAATTGTAATAGGATATTTTGTTCAATACGTCTGTCTCTCAAGGTCTTTCTTCTTAAGAATACTGACTATGACAAGTTTATAACAAGTCAAATAATAACATTTTCTTTTGATTTTAAGAGCTGGAAATAATACAAATAATCTTCTTGATCAAATTACGGCAACTTGTTTAGTGTAAAAATGAATCTGAAATTTCGTTTGAAATTATTGAATATTACACAAAACATGTGAAAATAAAATATCATACATTATTATAAAAAAAATACAGTATATAATTATTATTTTATAGCTTAGGATCATCAGGTCTACAAAGTGGAAGTAAACCGAGACCAGCATCTTCATCTGGCCCGAAACCTGTGAATCTCTTCGGTAACAGTAACAAAGCTGACAGTGATGAGGGAGGCTTCATAGAAAATACGGTGGGCAACGTTTTCGGGGACGGTGGCTTTTTTGGAGGGGAAAGTTCTAGTGATGATGGACCTTTTGACGGATTCGGAGATGCAATAGGAGACTTTTTAGATTTAGAGTAGTAAACGTCTGTGATTTTTTGAGTACTTTATTATATTTTACACTAATAAATTTATTTATTTATTTAAAGAAATAAAAAAATGAAAATTTTAGCTGTGTGCTTTTTTATTTTATACTGAAATGTAAAGTGACGTGAAAGTTGCGGATAATAAGATAAAGAAATCTTTCTCTGCCCCTGTTGAACCGGTTCACTGATGTTTAAGTGAATTGGAGTGTTGAGCCTGTTCAGACGGTCAGCGTGGGCAGGCGCAACGTAAACTAGTCTCCGAAAATGTGTGTAGTGATTTGGTTGTTTACTACTTTGTGTCTTACTCATGTGTGTATGGAAGGAGGTAAGATAGTAATACACTGAGAAATATATTTTACATAATTACATTATATTATGTAAATATTTACTAAAAATCATATTTCAGCATTTATTCAACATGATATAAACAAAACTATAGAACAAAGAGATTTTGAAGTGCCGGACAATTTCTTGTTAATGATACAAGAATTAAAAGCAAATGCATCTTTGGTTCGTTCACTATCTTTACCGCGACAGAATCAAGGAAATGTGAGTTCCACAAGCAGTTCATCAAACAACAGGAGATGTGTGTGTCAAATGGGAGTTTGTAAGTGCTGTACTGGCTACGTTATGGATTTGTTAAATCAAAAAGCTTGCATGAGAGTCACGTATCACCCTGGAGATTTTGCTTTCGATGTGGCTATGTCTTTAAACAATAGATTACTGTATGAGAATTCTTTGTCGGGTAAGTGCATATTTACTTATAATCAAGATTACAAAGATAATGGCGGGTCGTTGAACCACAGTCTAAAGTTATCGGTGTTCGAAGTTTTAGCACGAAATGTTCATTCATACAATTTCATGCAATAACAAAGTTATTTCTTGTAAAATAAATATAAACTCACTTTAGAATTCATTCATTTAAAGAAGTTCATACGAAACAATTTTATTTTCAGGAAAGAATCCACGACCAATTTGTATAAGTCCACCCAGGATACAAAATCTAAAAATTTGCGCAAAATTTTATAATGTGTTCTTCCCTGGCAGAAACTTTCACTTTTGTTTAGCAATGAGTGGCATGTGGCGATCATTTGAACTCTTTCATTTCGCATTTGATTGCCTCCGGTACGTACTTGTTTAGACTTAACATGTTAAATTTATGTTGAATATTCAGTGCTTGTTAGGCATTAAATACGTCTACAGGATTGCATTATGAAATACTAATTATAACAGCTACTCTAAAAGAAAATAGGCTTAAAAAATGTTCTTGACTGTTCAGTTGTTCAGGACTGTTAAACGTATCACTGATAAGATACATAGAAATTTCTAAATAACACTATACGATTTATAAATATAAATAAATATAAATGCATAAACACATATTTATACATTTTTTGTATTTTCGGACAAAAAATCGTGTTGACATATTTTACACATCTAAATATCACGACTTTAGAAAATTATTTGTAGTGTTGACGTGATTGGAAACAATTATTATCGCACTGTGATAAAGAACTCAATTCTGGTCAAGAATTACAAGTCATCGATTACAAAATAATAGAACACAGAGTAATACTGAGATTGTAAATAAAAAAAACACTAAAATATTGTAAACAAATAATTACCACATTGACTATAAGTTTAAATCTGTAAAACTCACGTTGTGTAAAGTTTTCTTTGCCTAAAATTATTTAAATAGAAAACAAGTATTTAATACTTTTTCTACTAACAAAATTTAGACGTCAAAACCCTAAGGATATATTTTATGCTGACTTACAGTACAAAATCGATGACCCCTTACTACTAACACATTTCGATTCATCAATCACATCTCACTTTGTTAAGTACTGGACTGTTGTCCACGGCTGGACCCAAGGCTCTTCTTGAAAAGGACGCTTTGAATTAGCTTTTCGATGAAATTTAAGTACATTTAGTACAAAGATGGGTTTAAAAAAAAAAATACATTTAGAGCTAAAAAAATTTTTTTTGACTTTCAGAGTGCTTAAAAAATTGGTTGATCGTGTCATAAAAATTATTAATATATTTTTGAAAGTTAACATTTAAAATAAGAAGAAACAGTGTATTTTAAGTTTCCCATTTCCTAACATAGACAAAGCTATATTGGTTTTCTTTAATTACCTGTATAATATTTTGATGATCCTTGGCGTTCCTTGCAGGAGACCTTCGTTCAGCAGTGGACGGCGATGGGTTGATTGATTTGATTTGATAATATTTTGAGATTATTTAAAAATTCTTACAGGTTGGGTGCAAACGGCCTAGCTATGGTGAATCCACAAGACAATGGAGGACTCCCTATACCAAATCCTCAAGGAGGAGTGGATGCAATTATTGATACTGGAGAAGACTATATTGAAGATTATGATGAAAACGTCGTTAAATCACTTTTTGGCGACCTGTTTGATGATCGTTAATCTTAGTTTAAAGTTAAGAAAATATTTATATTTAAAAAACAAACAAATTATGTAACTGATTTAAAAAGATTGGCAAGATTAGGAACACTATGATCACCGTTAACGTGTTCGTTTCTATTTATAAACTAGTCAGCAATCTCGGCCACTATGGCTGTATAAGTAAGATATACAACAAGGAAAATCTCAATATCTATATTACTACCTTAGTTATCTTTGTATGTAGATTTAGCTAGTATATTGTCCGTCTGTTGGTTAAGTTTACAATACAACTCACAACAATTTTAATATAAATTGTAGATTTTAATTATAAATGTAATCTAGAAATTTAAATAGCGTACGTCATTCACTTCCACTTCAAACTATTTATTTATATTTATATATTTATTTAATACATCTTGCACTTTTCGTACATTGGCAGACTTAATGCCTAGAGCATTCAAATATTGCGCGTGGGTAAATATTGTTCAATTTTAGTTTATATTGGAATTTTATTTGGAATTGTCTAATAAATTACCATTTTATATTTGCATACCGAGGCATTGTCAAATTAATGAATAAATGAAGAAGTGATTTACTTCGATATTGTGAGTCAAGACACATTTTGAGTCGCTGAGCCAGCGATGTAAGTGTGAAATGTGTAAGAGTATGTTGAGATGTGAACATTTTACTGATTTACACAAGTAAATCCAACATATATTGTAGATCTATTTTTCAAAGAAATTTCTCAAAATATTCTGCAGTACAAACACTAAATTTGTTTTGCATTCCTTATCCGATAAAATGTAATATAGATTGTTAAACTGATTTCACTGACTGAACTATGTTCATACGTTATGTTTATGAAAGAGTGTAAAAGTCATAAAAGAAACGTTATTTTTAAACACTTAAATCAATTAATTGAAATTATATTTTAGTGTTTTATTTATTCCCCACTACATTATGAAGAAAATGTAATTGATTTTACAGCACGCATTGCCTCAGATTGCAGCTGTAATTAATGACTGTTTTGTCATTCAGAATTTGAACGAGATATCTAAAAAAATCATAAGTGAGGATTTGAATGCTATGAAATCCGATATGATGGTTATCCGTCACGACCGGAGCGAGATCAGGTGCATGACTGACTACTTTGCATGCTCTTCAAGATAAGAGGTTTAAGACCCCACCTTCCAAACTCCGGGCTGTTATTGTTAGGTATTTCTGTAACCAGAAAAGCTCAATAACACTTTTTGACTCGACCTGGGAATCGAACCCGAGACCTCTAGATCGACAGTCGCATACGCTAACCGCTAAACTGAATACTACTGAATACTGCTGTGATAGTTTAATGTCTATAAATTTTTCTACGTCAAAATCGTGAAAATTGTGCCAAATTCAGTTCAAATGTAGAAAGTATTTATATTAAGTTAGAAAAATGTTCAATATTTTGCACATACTTTACGATGTGGTGATGTAATCTCTGATGCACAGAAAATGTTACATGATACAGATTATATGATACAGGTTCCATTTCTGTTTGGAACCTGTATCATATATGGACAAGTCATCGAGTCACCAGGTTATGCTCTGAAGATTGTGTGCTGTCAGCTAACCCTACATTAGAACAGCAAACTTTGTGAAAATAAATTAAAGTGGTGTCAAAATAGCCAAGACACTATTAAAATGAATATTTTAGCGATATATCAGAAAAACAAAAAGAAATGTCAAGTTTTGGAAAAATCAGGACTTTCTATATCATGGACAGGACACGTGAAGTGACACATAAATTCACATCAACGGTGATCCTTTGCTGTAGTCCATGGTCATGTAACTAGTCGTACTTTCTTTAGATGCAGTAAGTAGTCACATAACTATGAGGAAGGCACATTGCCATTACATTGATGGTCTCAGTATAGAACATATACTTTATGCAGGCGACGCAGTTTATAGGATCTTTGCGTGTTTATATAACGTATGCCTGAATTCAGGGTACATGCCTCCCGGAACAAAAACAGCCAATAAAACGAGAGATGTTCCAAGTATCAAAACTACCAATTGATTTCTCTAGGAACTGTTGTGTATCAAAATAGACGAGACGCAGTTTGGTTTCGTCCTGGTCTCGACAGATTCGGCAATCTTTGCTCTAAAAAGCTCAGTTATTTACTACATTAACCATCATACTACAGTATACACTTTTTTCTTGTATCTCAGCAGTATCTTTACCTTAGTCAATTATTCATTTCAGTGGCAGAAATTGTTGAGATACTGATATGAGCACCAGACAAATTGTGTAAGATAGAATAACACTTTGTCTAGCGAATACAAACTAGAGTGTGGTGTGAGGCAAGAAGGATTGAAATCATCGGATCTATTTAACTTGTATATGAACAGTCTGATCGAGGAACTAAGAAGAACTAGAGTGTAGGCTGCGAGCCACATGCCAGTAGCGACACATGCTTTAATAATTTAAGATACGTAGACGACATGGTTCTTCTCAGCCCCTCGATTGGTGGGATTAAGTTGCAACGTATTTGCGAATATTATGCGCCAAATTTTTTTTGGGCTTTCATTCTCATGGTTACTAAGGAAGTTGAACTGTCAAAAGTCTTAATCATACCAGTACGCGAATCGAAAATAAATACCTACCTAACTCTTATCTAAAACGATACATTTGGTAGATTTTTATGGGTATACTAAACGTCATGTTATGATTTATGTGCAAAGACTTTCGCAACGTTAAATGTAAAATGTGTGTAATATCTTACATATTTCTTACAATAAAAAAATTACTTTAGCTATATGACGCGCCTGTTGGTCTAGTGGTTAGTGATCCTGTCTACTAAGCCAAAGGTTGTGGGTTCGATTCTCACCCAGGATAAATCTTTGTGTGATGAACACGATCGTTTGTTCTGTGTCAGGGTGTAATTTATCTGTAACATGTCTGTACTTAGAAATATATAAATATGATTATCAGTGATCTAGTTACCATAATACAGGTTCTGCCTAGTTTGGTATTCGACAGTCATGTGTCAAATGTGTGAGGATATTATTGTTAATATTATTTGAAAGAAATGATAACTTAAACATCTTAAGCTTTCCTTAGGAACAGTCATTAACATGTACATGTATATACTTACTATACATATGCCATATATAGTACACATATACGAAGGAATGCACAGGATGCAGTTAACTAAATGACCTGACACATAAAAGTACACATAGTAAAAAAAAATTTGTGATCAATCGAAATCTAAATTTCGAAAATAAAATTCAACAAACGCTACTTATAGCGTGTCAGTATCGAGGGAATGAAGTTGTAATACAATATTTCAAACACACTTCTCTTCAAAGATGTCCGTTTGTTATTCAGAATTAGCAATGCTTAATCCGTTTTGCTTATTTAAAAATGAATAAATTTTCGACTAAAGATTTGTCTATTGTGTAAAATAATTAGCTTGTTACCCGAATAGTGGTGGTATCGTATCGATCCGATGCGCAGGAGTTTCTCTCTAGAAAGTACCGCAAGTCAGTTGCGCTCGAGCATTACATACCTTGCATACAAATATTTTGTTACCTTTGGAAGTAGACGTAGGGTATCGGAAAACGATCATTTCAATTTTGTCCCTAGAGCCGGCAGTCCACGAGTTGAACGAACTCGTACTAAATGAAAATGAAAACGTTAGTGTTTTCTGTTCTATTGTGTTCATTTGCATACTTTAAGTCCGGTAAGTGTTTAGTTTTACATTGTGACTTAATAATGACTACTATTTATTTATGAATAAGTAACTAGTGAATTATATCTAAATTAAGTGTTGAGATTTTTTATAAGGAATTTGGAAATATTACTTCACCAAATTTAAGGCTACATGTTGAATAGATTTGTAAATTTGTGATGTTTTAGGCTTTGCTGACCGACGTCAAATGCCAAACAACGTTGAAGATAATAGTATGGATGTAACAGACTTTTCAGTATATTATGACCTCAATACAAATGCAGTGAGTATTCATTAGTAATAATTTATGGTTCTCATTTGTTTTTTGTTTCGTTTACTTTAAATGTCTCTCCATTCAACGAAAATAGTTAAGCATCTCCGCACGTTTAGTAGCCTTCTGTTGCTAGGTGTTTTTTAAGTTATAATAATATATTACTTACCACACATAAATATCATTCCGAATCAGATTTCACTTAAAAACCATGCGGCAATCTCGTGAGATACCATCTACTGAAGACCCAGTGGGCCGATTTAAAAACCTGGCTTCCAAAACATTTTGGTCCCCTATCCATCCATACGGCCACAGCTATACCACGTCTACCGACATTATTCAATAAATTTATATTATTTTTACATAACTCATGAATATTTTTATAAACATTCACTTAACTCCTTTATTATTTCATCGAAGCTTGAAAATGTTGAAGTTTTATTTACTACACGTGAATTAACTGAAATTAGTGGTTTTGAACTATACGTACACGTATAGTATATTAAAAGTATAGTATATATCCATTTAAAACGAATATTAGTTTTTAAATCAGCTAATGAAGATAACCATAACTAAAAAAAAAAACTGCGATTTAATTACTTAGTAGTTTAGCTAAAGCTTTTTTAGTTTCACTTTCACATTATTTACAATTTATGTATACTAATAACATGCAAATTATAATTCTAAGAAAATAGTCAATACTACACATTAACTAATATTATGCTTAGATTAATAAAACTGTTATTACATATATTTTAAATTTAATTCAATTAGTATTTTATACCATTCTTATCTAATTTTACTTTTAGACTATAAAGAAGATGATGCCTCGTCCATGGTACCAGCCAGGCTGGCGACTACGTCTACCCTTTAGAGGAGGCAGCTGTAAATGTGATACTTACAAATGTAACTGTTGTTCCGGCATGCGCGTTTCTAAGTTTGGATTCAATAAAGAAAGTTAGTAAAATAATTTAAAAGATATTATATAAACATTTACTGTATCTACATCTAAACACTATTATAAAAATCAAGTTATCACGTCATTATGAAGCTAAAGCGCCATCTAGTTGAGAACAACATAAATAGTTGAACACAAAACTTCTACAGGAAAATTATTTCATACAGTTATGTTTCAATCTTTATTGTCATTATGTATTACCAACTATAGCTCCTTAATTAATAATTAAGGATATATTGTTGATGATGACAATAAGGATTATAGTACTGAATTAGTGAAAAGATACACAAAGTTTCTGATCACACTAAAGCCTAGTATCGAAAGTATTGAGAAAAAGTGGACACTATTGCTAAATATTTCTAAGATTAGTTTTGGTCAAGTTCATAGTAATTGTATGCTATGCTGAACTAATATACATCATATCTAAAAATACCAAGCTAAGTCAAAATAATAAGTCTTTAGGTACATAGAGAAAATACTAGTTTTGGTGAGATATAATTATATGCAGTTCGATAGTCAGTTTTTTCGTTTTCTCTATTAGTTACTGAATATTATTGTGTGTTGCATTAAAAGATCGCATTTCTTCAATAATAGATAAAAGCACCATTATTTTTCATTCATAAAGTTATGTAAGCATCCATTATGTAACAGATTTTTAGATTAATCCATGTATGTATCTTGGTATTAAATTTTTTCTTTAATATTTTGCAGCTTGTGCCATATTAACTTTTGATCAAACTGAAGGAATTTTGGGCTTGGAAGTGAGAATGAGCAATGAAACAATACTGAATAAAACCTATTCAGGTACCTAATTTTTTTTTTTTGTATTTAAACGCGCAGGCACAGACATATTTTAAGGTACAAGCTCGAATCAAATGTGTTCGTTACATTCTCAGTACACAGTCTATAACTGGAGATCTGAAACACCAACAAACGAAAACGGTATACCTTAATTTCAAGTAAACTACTTTAATTTAGTTATTTCCTAACTTATGAACCCGCTAACGAGATATCATTATCATCATCATCATTTTTAACAGTCCACTGCTGGACACCGGCTAGACAGGTATGGTATGGTATAGGGTTTGTTTCAAGTTTTCCTCCTCGTTCCGTCTCGTTTGTTGCCTTACTAGTCCCTAGTCTTTTACGAAACACATACATTGAATGAGGTTGGTGACTCTCCGTATTGATAATCCATCAACATACGGAGATAATAAGACGTATTTGAATTTCAATAGACAGGAATAGCAGAGTAAAAATGTCGTCAACCCGCAAATAACAGACTTGTTTTGAATGGTCTCGGCTGGCCTCGACACTATCTTGTGTTTTGGATACTTTTACTTGATACCTATCTTAAAATAATATCATACGTTTTAATTTTTTAGCGGCCAATCCTCCGCCGGTTTGTATACCTATTCCAATTCCATCAGTGCCTATCCCTCTTCTGGACATGTGTATCAGATTGTTTGACGTTACTCTTAATTGGAACAAGATGCATGTCTGCATGGACTGGGACACAAGAATTGATAAGGCACCAGTGGTGGTACGTATGAACCTAGATTTCGTTGTTATGATTTTATCAAAAATTATGGGTTCATAACACAAAGACATCCAAGCCGTAACCTGTAGTGGCTAAATTAGTAATTAAGCAAAGAGTATGTTTTTATTTTAAATTTTTATTACTTATGTCATATACACAAGCTGTCAATTTACAGTTCTCTGCAATTACAGAACCTAGCATTAGTAGGTACCTAGATTATTAGCAGTATCATCAAAATATCAGAAATTATAAGATAGAAGTTAAGTTCAAAAATACCGTTCGCTCTTAATAAATAAAATAATATTTTCGTTTTAATATTTTGTTTCTTCTTAAGGAAAAAAGTTAAAAACGAAGAAGTCATTGTTAAAATTTCAACTAGAAAAGAGTAATGACTACTGCTTAGGTAGTACCATTGTACTGTTGTTTCTCAATCTTTACCATTCACATGTATGTTTACAGATTTTACATTTCGATTGCATGGACATGGGAATCGGTGGAATAAGCTTTTCAAAACCTGGTAGTTCTAGTCAATCTCCCTCTATAGTGGATAACCAGTCAGAGCCGCCTCAAATTAATGCTGATGTCTATGATCCAGTTACAGAAATTGATGGAACATCCACAAAGTCTCCAATTTTTAACAATAGTATTAAATATATATAACTTATTTATATTAAATCCTGATTTTTCTTCTCTGACCTTAACGTGTGTAAAGTTTTTCTATTACTCATATAAAATATATTCCCAGATAATTTACTAGGAAGGTTACAATAGGTATTTATGATGGGTAGACGTAGGAGCACCATATTACTGCAGGCGGCTCTGAAACCAGAGGTCACAGATCAACATTTGTTCTCTATAAGCACAAGTCTAGAGGTGACCGATGAGGCCATCTGTCTTCTTTACAGAACTGGGCTAGGGTCATGGCGCGACATGGCCATAGTCATAAAGTGTTTGAATTACAAAGTTCACAAAAATTAAGTGATTCAATTAGTTTATTACAATGAAAATATTTATTATTAATATTGTAAGGTATATTTCTTTATGCCTCAAGGTGTATAGTATAAGTAATTAGTGGTGCAAGACGATGGAAAGATATAGTGTATTGTGTTTGTTATACTGTGGTGAAGATTATTAAGAATTAGGATTAGCGACTCTTAAAAAGTGATAAAAACAATGTAGTATCATTTGTGGCCGTGATCCGAATCACGCTCACAGCGCTCATAGCGTAATAACGTGCTTTTCACGCTCACCGTTACCGTTGTGGATGCTATGACGTCACATGTGACGTCACTACCTAGTGCTTACAGTACTGACGGGTCGGATCATTAGCATTGTGAGCATTGCCGTTATTTTGCGCTTATTTATTTCAATCTATAAATCTATGATTGCGGAAAATGCTTGAAATACAAACATTTTACCATCTTCATCGGTTACACCATACTCCACTCATGATTATGTCAAAAAGTGCTTTGTTAGGTTATGTTCGACTTTTTGAATTCGTAAGCACACTCACAAGTGGTCCGAATTATTAATACTGCTAACAGATGTTGGCGCGCTCACTAAATCGGACCACACGTTAGCAGTTTTAGCGTCTAAGTGCTGTGAGCACAATTCGGACCTTAGCCTGTATGTAGCAACACACACATATTTGATTTGTTTACAAACTTTGATGAAAACATAACCTAACTTATTAAAAGTTCGTTAAAGTATTCCCATTATCTAATATATAGCCATTTATTCATCTACATATTACCTAAGGATGAAACACTTAACTTATTAGAAATAAATAATCAGTTGAAATTATACAAATCAAGTTATTGACAGAAACCGTCGATTGTAAATCGACGTCACGGTTAACCCTTACGTAACCGTAAGGGTTAACCGTGACGCCTTTTAGAAATATGCGAAGAAATTTTAAAAAGTTACTTTTTGATGCTTAAATCTCATTATTAAATTACGATAACTTTCAAATATAACTGTAAACATATGTTTTTTTAGCAATAAAGTTTCTAAATAAAGATATTTTCTCGATTTTGGAGTCACGTGCATATTCCCTATTAGAGTTTTAAGATTTAAAACCCATATTTCTTGTTTTGCCTTAATAATAAATGTTTTGTCCATAAAGATTTATTTAAAATTATATTAACTTATATATATGCTACTTACTACATAGATACACTGATAAAAAGTCTTATTTTTGGAAATGATTAAAAATTATCTTTTAACACAGGTACAGAACTCTAAACATAGTTTATACTAGAGTAGATAGTTATTACATATTGTTAAAATAAACAAAGTGAGTTCAGTCTCGACAAAAATCTGTAATATTAATAACGATTAATAACGGTAAAAAATTATTTTCATTATACGTTATCATTGGTAATTGGATGTCAGTTATAATATAAATATTATAAAACACAAAAAAAGTTTGTGTTGAAAATTTGTTGTTAATAAATTCGATTATTTATACATTTAAACGATTATTGGTTGATAAGTGAATTTGAAAGTCACAATTTATGGTGACATACCTAACTACGTGAATTTGGATATCGCCTGATAAAAATACATATTATATTTAATGATTTGTTGCTTTGTTTTAAAAATTGTTCAAAACTCAACCCAATATTTTATAAAATGTTTTTTATTCCAGACAGTAGTTTTTAAGTATAAAGTAGAAAAGAAATTAAAAAAATGAGTGTACATTTTATTTTGGCATAAGTAAATGACACGTAAACCAAACGCTTAAGGTGGATGCCGCTATCTATGAAACAATAATTGATAAGTGATCGATTTCTACAAAAATTAAATAAACATCAAACATGGATTGAAGACGATATTTAAGTCTTAAATGAATGAATTTATTTAAAATGACGTGTAAAGTGATTTAATTAGAAAAGACTGCTTAAAAGTCCTTGTTACCAGATCATGAAAACAACTTGCACTCTAAAATGGATAGTTGACAGAAGACAGATGTCACAGTCACAGATGATGCCAAAAAAAATTTAAAGGAGAGTGGTGTAGGCGGTGTGAAGAATTTATATTTCTTGTAAAATTACTGTGCTCAATACTTTGTTAAAAAGAAGTCTACTATCAAAATTAATGGTAATTTAATTTCTCTTCCATAAAGATTATAAACTACAATTTAGAATGGGCGATAATGACGATTATTATGACGGTGACGGGTTAGTATAGTTTGCATGTTGCATAGTGTTTTGGCAGTAATAGTGTGTACATTTAGTGGTGTATGCTGGTTACTTCTAATGTATTTTATTAAATTTTAATTATCCATTGTGCTATGTAAGTAAATACTGTAGATTATCGTATAATACCGGCCACTCAGGGATAGATATCTTGTCAATGTACCTTCAATTAAATTCTGTTTATAACTTTTCCACGTTTAATATTATTAATTCTTAAAAGTAGACATTTTAATTAAGTGTCATTCTTTATGCACTATTAATGTAAAATTGAACATAATTCCCTAGTCTTATGGGTAGTTTATGTTTATACACATAGATAATATGATGAATTATAAAATAGTTTATTAATAGGCCTGATTACAATTTTCTTCGACTGCTAGTTAGAGAAAAGAGTGAGAATAGTATTAATTTTTACTACCCTATTTCTACCCTAAATCACATTTGACAATGTCTACATAAAAATTGTCTGTAAGGGGTACTTGTGAATGATAGATTGCCAATTGACATATCAATGTGAATTTGTGTAGACATCTTTCTAAGTTAATACTGTAGCATGCTGCTGTATTAAAAATCTAGTAAGAAAACAAATAAAAGTTATGATCTCTTAGAGTCCAAATTATTAAAACACCATTTGTGATGCACTGCTTAGCTATTCTGCATTATTTTCTTGATTAGCACTACTTTAAAGACAAGTTTTTGGTTAAAATAGTAATATTTCGAATTAAATTTTATTCATTTGTTTCTCATATGTTTATGTGTGTATCTTCTTTCCACTGCATGTAGTTTATTTATGTAAGGCTTTCAGATAGTTCACAAGAAGTAAAAGTTCTACAGATTACTGATTTTAGGTATGATTGGTGAATTCTAGCAATGATTTTGAAAATAACTGAAGCTTTAGACTGCACAATTGGCCTAGTGGTTGCCATGCCGCACTCCACTTCGCTTAGTGTTGTGGTTTCAAATCCTACATGGGACAACACTTTGTGTGATCCACAAATCGTTGCTCTGAGTCTGGGTGTTCTTTGTGTCCATTTCTTGTATGTTTGTAAAGTCCCCCGCTACACATGATTTATTCCTAAAGCGGGCATTGACTTTTTTAAAATAAAAAAAAATAAAGAAACAGCTGATGCTTCAGGTCGCTACATATATTTTAAATAAGAGATTCTGAAAAGCAGCACAGGAACTGCAGTGTTTAACAAAACTCAAAGGAATTAAAACTCATTATGAAATAGTCCTAGCCTAATTAAAGGACACACAATATTAACAGAGTATACTGGTCTTCGGTAGTTTTTTTTAATACCATTCAGTATTGCTGTATGCACATAACAAATTATTACTACCAAGAGACTTTAGTGGATACTTAATCAGTTTTTGACAAATTTAAACAAACGTAGGTTACAAGAATTGAATTCATTAATCAAGAGTTTTCAGAGTTGACGAATTATACCAAAAATCATAGAATTATATGTTTTGATACTGTGTATTGTTCATAAACAAAGTGTCTCGATTTTTTTAATAAACAGGACGATGGATTCCTTGGGGACCACTACAGAAGTCATCTATAACTGGGTTGACATAACTCAAGATTTTTTCAAACACATTCAAGGTAAACACTTAATAATAACTTAAAATAGAACAGTAGAACTAAATTAAATTGAGCATGTGACTTGTATAGGTAGTTAGTACTATGACAAGAGGCCTAAATCAGTAGTGGAGGACCTTTTCAAATGATCTGAATGTCTAAATATCACACTAAAAACAATTTATAACAAGCAGTTATAGTAAGTAATTAATATCAATTTTTCAATTTCTCTATAGAAACAAAGTATCAGACGCATCATGATTCTCTTTGGTTGAGTTCTCGAAATCATCACTTTTTAGGGTTCTGTACCCAAAGTGTCTTAAGGTAGTAGTCTGGTAACTTATGCCTATTTTCATGACTTTTTTGGAGGGTGGTTTTTTATAGGAAAATAAAAATGAATTGTCTTGAATATTTAGAGTGTTTTTATTTACATATTGAAAATATAAAAAATATATTATTTGATATAATTTAATAGTTTATTACTATTATTATTGTCACTCGAAGTTGGAACCTCAAAAAAAATGTATGTGGGTGGCCTGGGTGATTTTGACTCTTGATGTTATCTGAAATCTAATATTCTTGATTATTCTTAATCTATAGACATGTCATTCTGGTCGGAACTACTGAAGTTAAATTTCAAGGGTAAATAACAAAATGGCGGACTTTGAAATAAAAAGTCCTTTTATTTTAGCAAAGAAAGGGTTGTAAAATAAAAAGTTAAGAGTGAAAAAAATTCTCGTTAGTTCCGACGAGAACTATAAATGAGTAGAACAGTCTGTTAAAATTTGAGAGCAATCGATTCAGTAGAAAAAAAGTTAGGACCCGGGCCGACCAGAAAAACAATGTTTTGAGAAAAACGCATTTAAAGTTCAACAACAAATTTTCATAAGTAAACTTATACTTACGTCAATCGTCTATGCCTGGAGCGTATAATATGCCTTCATCCTCGATTTTACGAAATCGCTGCTTTACGAAATAAAACTTTAGCAACACCTTTAACAGCAATATATATTGTATCAGGGATACTGTAGTATCCGCTCTTACTTAACCCTGGTCCCAAATCCATCATGGCATAAAAAATGTTTATACCCGATAAACCAACACCGAGTAGTCGCATAACAAAAGTAAGACGTCTGTTGACCTCAAATGCATTCCTCACTTTTATGCAAGAATTAATGGTAGCAAATTCATCACACTTACACTTTATATACAAGTTAAATCCTACGATGCTTACGTGTCAACGATCAAATACTAACAGAGTACTGTGAATTTTAGCTTAAATATACTTTAAAATAAATATATATTATATAAACATTATAAATTATAAATACATATAATAGAATAACAGAGTCAACCCAGGTATAATATAGTATAGGTAACAATAGAAGGGTCCAAGCGGTTGCAGCTGCCGGTCAACCTTAAAGGTTGGACTCCTAGGCGCTCTAGGAAACCCGTTATAACTCCCGAAATATTTCAAATTTCTGTCTGAAATTTTTACAGTATATTCTCAAGATATTATACTTTCAAATTAAGCAAAAAAAAAAATTTAAATTTTTCGGACCCAAGTTACCAGACTATATGTATACCCCTATTTTAGTCACTCATTTGTTTGTAATGTTGTGTTAAACTTTATAAGTAATTACGAAATCGTACATTTATTTTATCTAAAAACAAAACCGAGAGAAACAAAAACTGTTTGAATATCAGAACAAAGAATGAAAACAGAATACAATTTTTTTTTTACACAATATTTTGTATTTATTATTTCAGACCTTAAAATAGGAGAGTTGTTACATGATGGTCATCTGTTTGGCCTGTTTGAGGCTATGTCAGCCATTGAAATGATGGATCCCAAGATGGATGCCGGGATGCTTTGCAACCGTGGTAATCCTAAACCTTTAAACTTCCAACAAGCAGTTGACGTAAGTAGTTTTTTAGTTGAATACTTTAATTTAACAATGAAACGTAAATGACAGATGCACATTGACTTGCTTTGGTTAAAATCTTTTTTTTTTTAGTTTACTTTATTTTATAAACATTAAAATAATGTTAGAAATGATTAATTATCCAAAAAATATATTTGCTCAATTTAAAATCTCCAACGTCCGAATGAAACTCCTATAAAATCACATAAAAAATGGAAAAAAAAAATAGAATTTTGGCTTGTTTAAATACATATTGTTATAAATTTAGGATTAGTAGACCGATACAGATAGACAGGATTCTCTTTATTGCACACATATTATTTTTTATTCCAAAGCAAACTCGTAATCAAAAACAAGCTTATTATCTTTCCAGCAACTTATTCTGAATATACTCGCTTAAAAAAAATCATACAAGAACCATGCAGTTGAAACTGTTACTTATAATAGTATAGGAGCTAGCAACGTTTTCGAGAAAGAATTTTAGGTCAGCTGATTTTGTGATATGTCGTCCTTCTTGCACTCTCGGTATTATAATATTAATAATTAATATTAAGTTTTTCAAGTTGTTTCAGCCTTTTATACGAAAAGTATTATGTTATCGTTATGTCCTTTACAAAAAAACACATTTTATTGTATCACTGGCCATTGCAACCAAATTAAAACATAAACATTAAAATCAAAACAAAAACAAACATGTGACATTAGACTGACGCCATCTAGCAAACTTGCCTGTCGCGCCACTGTCGTTGTCTATCTCTCTCGCGCCTTCAGCTGTCTCTCTCGGACTACTAGCATCATACTGCACTACTTTTCATGATTTTTTAATTTTAATTCAAGACTTAACAATCGAATTAATGTCTGGCAAATTTATTTTAAGTTTTTCTTATATTTAAATAACATAAAATTACAGATATTATAAAATACTTTGAAATTTTTATAAAAATAAAAAAAAATCGCGTATGGCATATAGTTAACATTGTCAAAAATGTCTGGCAATAAAAAAAGTATGTCAGGTAGACTTATTTAAAAACAAAAAATTAAAAATTACGCCTTCTAAAATGTTTTTAAAATCCAGGATTATTACCTGGACAGGTAGGATGCGCACTAATGAACGCAACCGCTACCGCCAGCCAGATAGCCCAGACTCTAACCAAAAGTGCAAGAAGGACGACATATCACAAAATGAGCTGACCTGAAATTCTTACTTTTCAAACGTTGCTAGCTCCCGTACCATAACCAATCTAACGTTTACAAATTATTAAATGATTTACAAAATGAGTACTAATACTAAGTGAGTGTAATACTCTTTTGAAACAATTATGTCATTAATTACAGGCTGGAAAATTAAAAATAGATGATTTGGAACCTGCAGAGCTGATAGGTATCATAGATGCCACAATGGCTTGTATAGTATCCTGGTTAGAGGGTCATTCACTCGCCCAGACAGTATTCACAAACATATATCTCCATCAACCACACTCAATCATTAATAAAACATTGAAAGCATATTGTATTGCTGTATATAAACTTCTGGATTGTATCAGGGATTGTATTAACAAGTAAGTTGTTATATTAAATGTATATACTTCTTTCAATTTAGAGCGACTCTGACCTGCTCTTACCACTACCTCCTTCCCTGAATTTATTTTATGTGATTAAAAAAATTCATGTGGTGATGGATTAAGAATATAGAATGTCACCACCACTGTTCTTCCCATGAGTGTTGTAAGAGGCAACTAAGGCAACAAAATATGCAAGACAACATCACTGCAAAGAGAAGAACTTCAAACTAACTCTTATATCAACCCATCCCGCCAGCGTGGTATAGTTGGCCAAAACCCCCTTGTTAAGAGGCCTATGTCCAGCAGTAGGCTGTTAAAGTTAGATGATGATGAATTATATACTAAGTGGTAAGAAGACAAGCAGAACACAGAACAGTCGTTTTACAAATAGTAGCACAATAAAGTATAAATATTATGAATACCAAAAATGAATAATAGTCTCTACAATAAGTTTGTAGTTGTTTGTAAAGGATTTTGAGTGTTTGAAGGCATTGAAACATATCCACACAAGTACACATTGTGCTGTTTCAATGGTTTGGATCTGTTAGAGCCAGAATATTTATTTAGTTTATTCCCACAGGGCCCAAGTGTTCGAAGAAGAAGATTTCCAACCTATGAGCTATGGTTATCGTCTTGGTTCGAACCCACAAGGAGGTGACACTTATGATGCAAGCCATAAAGTCAGCGAACAAAAGTGTATTGCAATGCTCCGAGAACAAGAAGAGGAACTTAATAAGAAGGCTAGAAGTACAGAGGAAGAGGTATGTAGATGCTATTCTTAACTGCTTAGTTAAAAAATGCATAACATGATGATTCTATTTTGACTTTCCGTATGTTAGGCCTGTAGAGCTAGATATCGGTTTGTTGAAACAAATAATAGTGAGATATGCTCTACCATTTTTTCTTTGCCTGGGTTTAATCTATTTACTTTACTGCAACAATAAGTCCCAATATTTAATTAACTTATTTTAGCTCAAAGCATAGATGCGATGAAATGAATGTTATCTTCTATTTGTGTATAAAATAGTAGAAAACCAAGTGGACTCCTCTTATCTCTAAAACAGGATAGGAAATCCCAGAATAAGAAATCCCAGTGCTGGAACTAATTATAGAAAAATTCATTTGTTTCAAGATCATGTCATTAGCTAACACTCAGGATTATATAATGATAATTTCTTAGATATAATTCACCTACCTCTATGCAAATTTAAGAAATTATTTCACAAATTTTAAGTTCTTAAATTTACTAACTGAGTCAAATAAGGCAAATTTATAATGGATAGTTTATTTTGTATAACTATTGTAGAGTTTGTTGACTCAAAATTGTATTTTAGAGAGATAAAATTTTAGTTTGTTATACCATATCCCTTTTTTTTTATTTGGTGCTAAATAAATAATTAATTTGGTAACTGTTTTGGATAATGTGTACATTACACGTATGCCATTGTTTTCTATTTTGTACCTGTTTCCCTAAAAATTACAATGAAAATGAAATTAAACATCATTGTAAAATTTTAATAATTGGAAGTGTCTTCAAAAGACTGTAGTGTGTTTATATTTGTAGGATAAAGACAATTTATGGTCAGCACTTGCAGCGCGTATACGTTTCACGAGAATGTACTACCAAGCACTTCTATTAATTACTAAAAAAGACTCGCAGTCGGGAGCAGATTGCGTCGCTTTACTAAATGGCTGCTCCGAAATGATGAAGGTCATTATAAGAACTTCGGGGAAAGGAACGCAACCAGTAGAAAATTGTAAGTTGTCCCTATTATTTCTATTGATAACTTTACTTTACATCAACAGGTTTTAAAAGTCCAATGCTGGACATAGACCTTTCCTTTAAAAGGAGGTTTCGGTCTACTATATCACGCTGACCAGACGGCTTGGTATAGGGTTTGTATCAATGGTCTCTGATCTCTTCCATTCCAGGCGCAGAGTGGCAAACCGGGTGGTTTTAGTCGGTCTGATTCCACACCACCCCGCCGTAAACGCTGGTGCGGTGACAGCCCGGGGGAAAAAAATGTGTGTCAAATGTCCAAAATATTACTATTATTATTGAAAAAAGTCGATGTTGTCTTAAAATTAAGTATTTAAATTTGAAATTAGTATTTTTCTGTACTTTCAGCTGACTCTCCGAATCCAATGGGATTTGAACCGATGATAAACCAGCGGTTACTCCCACCAACGTTCCCGCGGTACACTCGCATCAAACCCCGGCCCGAGGCGCTGCAGTATTTCGACGAGCAGGTGGCCAGGCTAAGACACGCCTGGAAGATCACATCCTGCGCCAGTTTTCATACCGCTCTGGTATATGTTACTATAAAAATAAATACTTTTTAACTTCATTTCAATGTAAATAAATGTACGAATAATTAAAGTACATTTTTTTTTCAAAGGTAACTTATAACTTAATTTGTTTTTGTTTTTTATGACATAAAGGTAAACGAGAAAATGGATTTCCAGTGGGTCAATTTTCGGTTCGATCTGTTTACGACCTCATAAATTTCGTTTCACTGCTCATTCACACACGTTTTACACTTTATTCTCATTATTTTTTGACACTGTACCGTAAAAAATGGTAATAAACTTTGTCGTGACATTCGCTCGATCACATCTCCGATTACGTCATGTACCTAACTAAACTAATTTACTAAATGACAGGATTTCTTCATGGAATTCAGTCGTCAGCGTGCATGCATACTGTCGAGGTCTGCCCTCCAACTGCTGTACCTCAGTCCGTCGCCGGCGACCACCGCGTCGATGGCTCAGAGCGCGATGAACACTCCCCCGGGACAGCCGCGACCTCAACATCCCTTCGTTGAGATATTGCGCGAGTCCGTGAAAAACTTCGTCAACCCACCCGCCTTGACTCCCAAGTCACCTATGATCTCTACACCGCAAGTAAGTTGTATGTTTTTTATAAGGCATATAAGGCCAACTGAGGAGTATCTGTTACGTCAGAGGGTCGATTGCTGTTCAGTTCAAAGTAGGTCTGTACGTATATAGATTTTTTATTTTATAACTATTTTATTAAAAAGGACTGTACTGTGTCTATAGATGATTTGTCCTAAAACCAAGAGTTATAGGAAAATGCTTTTTATATTTTATATCATCTATAATTCTTCAAAAATTATTTATTTCCTATACACACTCCGGAAAAACATTATTATAAAAAAGTTGCCGACTTTTGAGGTTACTTTGTGTTTGCTAATTTTTTTAAGTTTATTGATGCCGTAAGTAAACTTAAGGATTTTAAATATTTTTAAAAATAGTATTAATAATAATAATATTGTGACACTTAAAAATATAATAAACCATAAAGACCCACTTTGATATAGATATTTATTTGGTTTAGTAATTCAATCAACATCGATAACTAATTGATATGTTTTTTTAAATATCTGTAACACACAGCAGGGTGTATAGATATTTGCTTTAAATAAATTAAAATAGACAAATAACAATGGTTCAAATCAAATGCTTGTTGGTCGTGGGACAATTTTCAGCGATGTCCTTTAACGGAAGATGCCACTTATGAAAATCCACATTTGAGTATAATTGGATATATCCCTCGAAAGAGATATACTTTCAACAACGTTAATTATAGGCTCTTTTGAAAATAATGCCTATTATCACATTAATTACCTAATAAAACTGTTCTAGGCGCGTGAGTTCGTTGAGAACTTCCTAGCTCGTTGCGTGCGTCCGTTTGCGGTACTGCTGCAGGTGTGCGGACACAACCGCGCCCGACAGCGGGACAAGCTCGCTTTATTATTGGATGAATTCGCCGCTCTCCAAGAAGAGGTATTGCTTTCACTTAATATAATTTATATCACACATACCTAAACTATACAGTCCGTTTTTGTTTTGGACCAACCGAGGATAATAAAAATGTATAAGGATCAAACGAAAAAAGAACTACATTTTTATCTGTACACAAAACTTTTTAAATTTTAAAAGTGTGCTATTTTTTCTTCTTGCAATTAAAGTTTCTCCCATTACAGTTGGCATAAATGTAAACTATTCATGAATTCTATTTACTGTAGTGTTAGATAAACCAAAGGTTGCCTATAAATTGTACTTATTCTTATACTAAGTGGACTATTCATTGGTCTACGGGATTGTATTTATACTATCTATTTTTAACATGAGTATCAAAAGGTTAGCTCTAAAAGTGTAGGTTTATAAATTCTGTTTGCTTTACAAACTTGCAACCTTTTTTATTAATTTTAATAATAAAAATGTTATTGAAGAAAAGTGAAACAAATAAATAAATAAGTTTTCTATAAATTGCAGGCAGAGAGTGTGGACGCGGTAGTAAGTGGGGCGGCAGGAACTGGTCCAAGGGCCTGCTTCGGCACTTGGGTGTTGTACCATGTGCTGAGGATCATGATCGCTTACCTACTGTCGGGGCTAGAACTGGAGCTCTACAGTGTTCACGAGTATCATTATATATTTTGGTAAGTTGTTTACCGGCAATCTACAGGAAACTAATCTTGACTATCCAGTAAAATATTTGCACATCATTTAGATACTTAATCTAGTATCCGTTTCAGTGTTGTGATAATAAGTTACCTGACGCTCGTTGTGACCTGTTATTCCAATATCCAGTGAATAATGTTAAACCTCCAGGTCTGAAACTAAGTAGATCTGTAAGCTTTTACGGTGCATAGTGTTTTTTTCTTATAGTAACCAATAACTATTTAGTTATTACTAATACTAATTTGTTTGTTATAACAAAATCATAGCTTTAATTTATTACTGTTTTAAATGTTTATTCAAAAGATATTTTTTTCAGTACCAAAAACATAATAATAATTGCACTATCTTTTGTAATTGTAGGTATTTGTACGAGTTCTTGTACGGCTGGTTAGTATCAGCACTGGGCAGAGCCGAGAGCTTAGCGAATGACGCGACACGACGTGACAGTCGCGACTCTCGGAAACGCAAGCCCAAGAAGCGAGTGCGGCCCTACGCTAGAGAGGGACTGCTGTGTCAGGTCATGCAAAACATGTGCGGGGGATACTATAAGGTTTGTGATTTTATTTTATACATTAGTTGTTGACAATACGACACAGTGTAAGTACTGCCGACTGCTTGAAGGTATAAAAATTAGAGTACCTTTTTTATACACTAAAGTATATCTGTTTAAATATGGAAATAGCACTATATTTTGCAATTAATGTTTCTTCGTTCTATTGAAGCATTGTTGTACTGTTTATTCAGTCATCATAGTCACGGTTAAATATAAAGTAAAAAAAATATATGGTACTGTCATCAACAAAACGAAAATAATGTTGCCGTCTGATGTGACGTGACGTTTAGACCGGCAAAAGCATATTTAACTTAACGCTGATATTTATCGTACAATATCTCGTAAAGCTCTATAAAGCGCTATAACTTATTATTTTACATACATTTCTTCCAAGCGCTACCTTTAAAAATAAGAGTGTGAACAAAAACCTCGGAACGCATAAGCGTAGTCTATAATCTAAAGAATCGAACAGTCGGTTAAGTTAATGTCGTGTCGAGTGTACGTTCGTGTGGTGGCAGGCGCTGGTGGCGTTCAAGCTGCAGGGCAAGATCCGCCAGCCGGGCGCCGAGTTCGACAGCGAGGCGGTGCGCTACAAGCACCGCTTCGCGCCGCTCGCCGTGCTCACGCCGCCGCAGGTGCACTACCACGAGTTCTGCGAGATGACACAGCCGCTGCAGTACGGACGCTCCTTTCTTACCTTTCGATCCGAACCAGCTTGAGCGAGTAAAGCCGTCGTTCCTGATCTCTCCCAGGTTCCATAACCGTCCCGTCGGATTTTGAGAGTGAGGGAACAGAGAGTGCACCTGTGTTTGCGCACACACTCGTGCACTATCGTATCTCCCGTGTTGTCGACCAGTTGACTGGTCTCCGTTAAAACTGGTCGTTTTGACCATAATCGGCTAAAAGTTCAGCATCATCACCGTTCCATCCGGTCTTGATATAAGTACATGTGCTGACGGATTACGAACAAACTCGGTCCGTTCTGAATCTGTTCTTGTGTCACCGCCCCTATTAATTCCATGTGTTTCGTAAGAGTCCACTAATAGAGCAAACTGTGCAGGACATATACAAACCCGTCTGACTGGTGTGATATAGTAGGCCAAAACCTCCTTCCTAAGAAGACTTATATCCAGCAGGACTATTAAAGCTGTTTATGTGAGTGATGTAAGTTTTGACAGATTCGAACCTACCACAATATTGTTATAGAGGCAGTATTGGAAGTACATTTTCTATAAATAAACAATAAAAAAATGCATCGGGAGCTTTACATTTTACCAGTAGCAGTTTAAGTGCCCTGAATATAATAAACACTTCTAAAAATAAATTGGATAAAAAAGCACGCATAAACTTTAAGCTGCTAATGTATTAATATAATCTTTATATATCTATTTGTATCAATCATAAAAGAGATTGAAAGACCCGTCAATAAGGTTTTTTTTATTTAATGCATTCTCTATTAATTTGTCCATAAAGTCGTCATAAGAATATCAAATATTTATATTATCGTTTTCAGATATGAAAATCCTGTGATACTGTATCTAGGTGGATGTAAACACTTCCAACAGGCTCGGTCTCTCCTCGAAACAGTAACTACACCTGATCAGGAAGTAAGTACACTGCGATGACGCAAGAGTTTCTTATAAAACTTAGTAGACTTATTAAAAATGATTAACTAAAGAGCTTGCATACGGGGTGCATAGGGTTCCCACCAAGGACTTAGGGACCCAAACCAACTGCCTATCACCTGCAAGTTCTGCATCTGCTGACCGATAGACGAGGCTCTGGCTAACAAAACATCCCCATTAGTGGCAAAAGACTCGCTACCTATTACGTGGGACGAAAACACTGGCAAAAAGTGAACGTTAATGTGCCTCTGCCTATCCCTCCGTAGAAACAGACGTGATTTTTTTTCTTTGTTAAAGGACAATGTCCGCATTAGGAATAAATCCTGTGTCGCGGGGGACTCTACAAACATGTAAGAAACGGACATAAAGAACACTCAGACTCAGAATAACAATTTGTGGATCACACAAATTGTTGTCCCGTATAGGATTTGAACCTACGACACTTAAGTAGTGGAGTGCGGCGTGGCAACCGCTTAAACCACTAGGCCAAACGTGCAGTCATAATCATTCTACATATGGATCTAAAAGTTTTTCAGTATTAAGCTTAGTTTCTTTTTTACCATATCAGTATTAGAAAAAGAATACAGTGGAAAGTCAATTTACTTCCTCAGACTGCTAGATATTCTCAACGGGGCTGAAAATAGTACGCCTATACCGTTGTATCCTTCTGCTAATAACTCGATAGCTCAAATGTTACCCAAATGAAAAATTAAAGCGAGATTAAGTAATTTTAAAAAGCGGCAAAGAATATGCCCAAGCATGATTCCCCTTATCTGACTAGATGCTAATAACCACAAACGATGAACATGAAAACTGATTCCAATGAATATTTATTTCAGGTACAAGATCTTCTGAAGGTAGCCAAAACAAATTTCATAGTATTAAAGTTGTTAGCGGGAGGACATAAACGAGACTCGACGACGCCCCCGGAATTCGACTTTTCAGTACATAGACATTTTCCTATCATTAAATTAGTTTAAGATTTTTTTTTGAATTAGAATAGAATGTCATATAGTGGTTCAATGTATGGAATGTGTATATTAATGCACATAATAGAGAAAATATTGATTAATATAAAAGTGACGATATGGTTTAATATTTATATGAGATTTTGGCACCAGGTTAATAAAATTGATAAGCACTAAAATCCAAAGCAACTAAGAACAACGCATCCTCGGTTTGACGTGCGTTCGAACGTACCCTCAATAAGTGTACGATTTGTGTGCAATATAAAGTATATCTACCCTACAGCCGGCCGCACGCATATTTGAGACAATTTTCACATTCTGTTTGTATGGAGTGTAGTCTAACAAATTGACAAGTACCAATCTCGAATTACTGCTAAACTAATCACGAAGTTCAGATGAAATTAATTTCTGTGAGATGTTCAAACAAACTTCATTCAATTTTGATGTCCGTCACAAAATACACTGAATATTTAAAAATTGTTTCTTTGATATGGTCTGCTACGTTATACTTACTCTACGAAGATGTTCTTAATTTTTATTTATGACGAAAAGGTGGAACCTTGAAAATGATTTTGAAAATTTCATTTAAATTATTAAGTACAGTTTGTTAAAAGTAAATCTTAAATAAATTGCAGAACGTATGTAATGCAAAACATTGTGGATTTCTTTTCTGTTGTAGGTATATTTATATACGTCTATGTAAAATAGTGTTAATTTTTAATGTGAAATGAAGAAAAATCCTTTTTAAATTAAAACATAAAATCGTAACAATGTTTTTTATTAAAATTAAAAAAAAAATCTGATCCTTCCCAACCAGTGGTCCACTGGAGTCTAAAATTGGTCCGCGAACTGTTTAAAGCTACGTGAGCATGCATTTGAAGTCCGGAAGTTTACCGCGGCTCAATCGTCGTGTACTCGCCCTTCCAAACACCTACATACATTTTTAATAGCACCAACACTTTACATTCGTCGATCTCCGACAAGGACAATCAGATAACTACCTAACTGAAAAGAGTTCTGGTAATCAGCGTGATTTCGATACAAATACCATTCTTAATGTTGAGAAATTAAGTGATGTGTAATATAATTTATTTTCTAGTTCCAATTTAATATCTTACCAGCTTTCTAAATAAAATACCTGACTAATAAATTACTTTAATATAATCACACGTAGACAATACGTACGTACGTACGTACGTAGTGTTTTAGATATCGTATCTATTTATTAAAAATGTGTCTTGCATTACAATTACATCTCTTTAAAAAAAAATAAGCCAACTTCAATCAATACTAACAAAGAAAATTAAAAATTAAAAAATAATCACAAATATAAAAGAAAACTGAAATAATTACACCTCAAAATATAACATGTAACATTATTACAGCAACATATACCTTCTAGTCTATTCAAAATAGGTACTATACCCAACAAGTAATGCATACTAAGTAATACGGATACTAAAAAAAAATAAGTTGTACTGTAACATTACAGATCTTGTTAATGAATGGAGACCAACCAGTCCAATTACTTATGCAAATGTATCAACTACTTAATAAAGCACACACGTAACACAATTTGACTCGTTTAGTTACGTTTTGCGCTGCGAGAAGGGTTTCGCTGCACCTGACCTCGCTAGGTAATTAGCTTATCAAGTATCTTTTGGATTTGGCATCTACTTCACAAGGACGTATCTTTCGCTATAACAATGTTACCTGTAATATTGAAGGTCGCACTTATATTAGTTTTCCATTACATTTATAAATATATTTTACTTATTTTAAGTGCTTTAGATTTTATTAAAATTATTATATAAATAGGAAATTACAATCGATCTTAAAAACATACCATGTGTTGAAATTATAACACACGGAAATATATTCCATTATTATTGCATCGTGTATATATTAAATCTCAAACCAATAAATCTGAAGATATCGAGTTAGTACATCGTATCGTGGGCAACATATGACCATTAGAGGGGGGCAAGTATACGCCAGTTGGAATTTAAGTATGACCTTAGCGTATTCGTTTTTGAAACGCAATCTAACTAGTTACATTAGCGGGGGTGACAACTTAAACGCATCACTATGTTGAACTCATAATATCGCTTACCAATGTTTTATGTAATACAGTTACCTATAGAGCTCTATTTTTCAATGTTAGGTTTCTATTTCGAGCTCGATATCGGGTTAATTTAATTAAGCCACTGTCATGTAATTGTGACCGCGGCTCCGTCCGTGAATTTTTATTTTGTTTATTTAAAGACAACGCCTGAGTTAGGAATAAATACTATGTCGCAGGAGACTTTACAAACATACAAGAAACACAAAGAACAACCAGACTCGGAACAACAATTTGTGAATCACACAAAGTGTAGTCCCGTCTGGGTTCGAATCCACAACACGGCACAGTAGAGAGCGGCGTGGCAACCGCTTAAAATACTACGCCATCCGTGCAGTTAAATCTTTAAAGTCAAGTAGGTACCTATATTGAGTTTAAATTGACCAGTTTATAGTCCCACTAGATTTAGAAAGCAGTTAATTTAATTAAAGCAAAAAAAAACGAAAAGCGGCTGTCGCTTTTTTCATCACTAACGCCATGACAAGGTCAAAAATAAAGGTAAAGGATATTAAAAGGCTTTTAATATATTTTAAAGCCCTATTGCACAAGTTCTTAACATATACACAGTAAAATTAAATATAAGTTATAATTTGCAATCAATAATAATTATAATATATTGAGAACTTTTATTCTTCAGTGGCTTCTTCATCGGTGTCTGCCTCCGAAACGTCCGTATAGCAATCATTCTCAATAGCATTTACCCTCAGGAAGTCCGAGGTTTGCGGACCTGTAATCAATTCAAACAATACCTCACTAAATAACTTCTCTTCAGTTTTAATTTGAAATACGGGTCTTCACTACCCAAAATCTTTGACCTCTTTTAATCTGGCAGTCATGAACGAACATTGTTTTATGTATTATTATGTATAATTATGTAATAGGATTACAGCATCTACACCGGCCGCCCTAGTCAAGTTACATTTAAATTAAATTAAAGAAAATTTTGTTTCTATGGCGAACTGTAAGTTAACTTGGTAAGTATGTTAATCGAAGCCATACCTTAAATAAATCTAAATACAGTACATAGCAGTCTATGTATATACTTAATATGTACATAAGTGGATGTGGGTCCCTTCTAAGTTGAGATAAATTCTGCACTATACTTTGCCAAGATAGCTTCTTGCCATGCAACTATGTTTTCAGTACGGTAAAATTATTCGAAATTATATTCTCACGTCGACTATTTCTCGTCGTCACTTACAATGTTTGCTTTTTTCTCGATATAAATAGAACTACCGATATTATAACATCGATATCTATGTATTATAATATTTAGATAACTAGAAATTAAAAACATCTACTGAATAATAAACTTATAAGAGTGTCAAACAGTCTTCACCAATAAAAGTAGCCGTATTTTCCTCCATTACTTATAAATGACCGCTTTCAGAATCTACCATGTCCAATCATCTGCTGACGTCAGGTATTTCTAACAAGTATACGTAAGCTTCTTTTCTCTTTTCTTTAGATAAACGCAAACTTGAACGTTCTCAAAATATTTTAATTGTAAAAAACACAATAATCTTAAGTATTTTATACCTAATAATAAATTTGAAGTTACCTTCAGTGTAAACAACATTAGCAGCAAAGTCATGTATGGGTGTCGGTGTAAACGGACGGCTAGCTGATGATGCCTCGCCGAGGTCATCTGCATCCTCTTCTTCACTCTCTATTATTATTTCTTCTTCTTCGCATTCTTCCACCTTAAATTAATTAAATTTTTAGAATTTCATATCGGATAATAGCTGGTATTTTGCAACAATCAAACAATTAATTGATAAAGAAGAAATGTTGACTTTATAAGGATTAGATTACACTGTCCTTTTCTCATGAGACTGTACTTACAAGATGTAATGCCATATTAGTCTATTGCAGTGGGTGTACTTACCACATAAGATTAAAAATTAGGTACTTATTGGAAATTATTTACTAAAAAAAACCCAGAAAGATAAAATAGGATAAAAGCCCATTAGTCAAGTCTATTGTTACCCAATGTTAGCCAATGTCACCTGTATGTCAAAAGACTGTTGTTTATTCTTAAAGTCCAGAAGTGCGGAAGATGAATTCTTTTGTTTGGTATTGACTAGACGTTTTATACAACTTGGTGAAGGAGTCCCATAATCAGGATCACCCTCACTGATCATGTATTCTACGTCAAGGTTGAGAGGTAGATTAGGATTTGCTGATGTTCGTCGTCGACGCAATTGACATTCTGGTTCGTCAGTCATTATTATAGACTCTGAAAGTAACATTTTACTTATCGTTTAATCGTACGCCTATAAGAATTATTAAACATAATTTATTTAATGACATGGCAACTCGAACATAGTGATCCAAAGGCATATTTTTCCAAATAAAAGAAATAATTTACTTACTGAATATGCTGATGAAACTCTTTGAATAAGTCAGACTATTTTATATAATATTCTAAATTTAGAAATTTACGAGGTATGTATTAGAATTATGAGTAGCCACTGCGGCGGGCGGTGGCTAAGTAGCTTGCGGCTCTAAAGCGAAGCCTTACCCAATAATCTGCACTGCTGTACTCCAGTTGAACGCAACCTTTTTGTGTTTATTTCTTTTAAAATGACATTTTCATATTTTTTTAAATTTTAGAATGTGTCTATAAGAAGTATATTATAATTATTTTCCATTAACTTATATAAATATGGACACACGACAAACGAGATTGTGTGTTAAATATATAAAAGCCTAACGGTTAATGCCAATCGCAAAGCCATAACAAGTGTTTTGATTCCTGAACTGTCTTAAGCAGGTACACATATGAACGAGACTCAATATAATAGTGCGTAAACATTGATACTTGCTGTGTTAAAATCTGTTCTTCACATAGAGATAAAGTTTAAACTCTTCATGTAATAGGTATTAACCTATAAAATTGCTATTTGTTATGAAATAAGATTTTTTTTTCTATATTTTTTACATCCGTTAATCGAAATAATCACCCATGCAATCGATGCCTTGCGATTGATGCCTTTCTTGAAGAAATCAGTTAAAATCTTACAAAAAAACACGATAATATATGTTATAAAAATGAATTATATTGTTGGTAACATCTGGCAGTTGTGAGGATTCAATGCTTTAGAGATGTGTAAGTAGCTACACACAGAACTTTGAAGGTGTATTCAAATATTAAATACAATATCTGTTAAGTTATACTTAAAGATTAAAAATATTTCTAATTCAAAACAATATAAGCAAAAATGTTTTTATTTATACTTATATGGATATCTACTCCCTGTTAAACTGCAGAATACTATATTCACAAGAACAAACTTCACAAATTAAATTAGTAAAGTATTGATATATCGGAAGATTAGGTATATTACTATACGGTAGACATTTTAGTTTCCGAGTCTTGGAAAACAGCATAGGTCCCAATATTGAGCCCTGTGGCACGCCATTGCGGAGTGTTGCAAGGCGGTTGTAGAGAGAGATGGGTTCAAATCAGACCTAATGATGTAATATCATATCCAATTTAATTTAAAATCCAAAATGTCATATTATTTTCATTTCAATAAGAGCACTTAATTAACATTGTTTTAATTACATACTCGTCATAAGAATTATACGCTTATTTTAATTTAATTCAAATGAAAAATATGACAGGTTAATTAAGAATTTATTTTGTGACTAAACTTTTTATGACAAACCTTCAATCATCGAAATTTGGGTTATTTTACTTTAGAAATTAAAAATTGACTTAGACTAATAAACTTTGAATGTTTTTCTTAACAAGAGTCAAGGCTCAAGGTAATCCTAGGAAATATTGTATTGCTATGTACGTTTCTACTTTTTCTTTCCGTTTCCTAGCTTTTATTGTTGCCAATATTATTTGAGGTGGGCTACTTGTTCAACCGTTTTTATCTAAATATGTTTTTCCGCGGAACGACTAACATTGAACCTCCTTAATCCTGAGGGTGAACTGAATTTGAAGGTTGAACTAGTTGTCAGCATATAGTTGTATTTGAGGGTTTTCCCAATAAAGATTGACATGGATGTTCATGTTCATTCAACCGAAACCGATGTCTTAACGCATTCTCTGAGGCACAGGCGTGAAGCGCTGCCAACACTCATACGAGATGTTATTAGGGATTTCTTGAAAAAAAAACCCGACTACGCTTATTGACCCGATTCGGGAATCGCATCCGAGAACTTTTGATCTGCAGTAAAACGCCCATTCCATTACAACTATAAAAAATATGTGCGTGTACTAGCGTACACTCGTAAGAAGTGAAACTTCTTTATGACGTTATTTTTCAAAAAAATAATTTAAACCCGTCCGAAGTCGATGCAATCGCCACCTGGATTTCAAAAATGTAACTACTCAAAACGGGCTGCAAAATACATTGGAGACATTTACCAATCCCTACTCCGCTGGAGAAAGTATATCTCGAGTCACGCGTGGTAGGGATAAGAAAACGATGGCGCGTAACGAAAAAATGTGACGCGTAACGAAAAAATGTTACACTAAATTTTTTTTCAACCCCGATAAAGAAGTTTCACATCAAAAAAATTCACTAGCCGCAAGATTAACGAGGCAGTCACTACTCTTATTTTACTTTTATGCTTTTACACATTTTTTAACTTACAAAATAGTACGACATATTCCTTATGGAAAACTAAAAATATCTTTCAAAAAATATTAAAAAAACTTAAAGAGTGTAAATGCCACCAGCTTATTCTTACTATAAATATAATATTAATTAAAACAAATATTAAATATTTGGATTTATCTTACGAGATTATCAATATGTAGAATGAGCATAGTCGTATCTACTCACGGACTAATAGCAAAGAGCCTCAACCAACACCTAAAGAGGGTCATATTATTAAACTTGATCAAGGGATGCAGAAGACATTCCCCCTTACACGGCCCGTATAGTGAGGAGGTTCCTGTCTCTGTAACTGTTAATTACCGGATTTTTGGACCCTGTACCCGAAGTCGGTGGTCTACAATTAATTTTTATTTTCAATGTGTTTTAAATTATGTAATAAACATAATAAAGATAATAAAAATAATAATTTAAATACTCATTATAATCTGTAATAGTCTTGTCACAGAACAAATGATCATGTTCATCACACAAACATTGATGATGGGTGGACATCGAAGCCACGACCTACCACCACACCACGCCATACTGCACACTCGTCAAGATCGCTAACCACTAGGCCAACAGGCAATAGGTATTTGAATTACAAAATTGCAATTCTTGTACACAGATGCAATACATAATTATACAGACACTATCACACACGAACAACTAAACTTATGTAAGAAGTTTATCATAGGGTAAACGAAGTTTTTTTGTTACAACAATGTTAAATTTTATTCTTATAATAAAAAACCTACAATGTGCTTAAGATAACATTAAACATATCTATAATAATACATAATAAAGTATTAAGTATGTATTAATAAAATACTCGGTTTCGATTTTTTTATTGTTACATTTAATCATCCTTATCATTTATCAATAGCAAAGTATTGGACTTGACTTGACGTAATCATCATTTTCATGGTTTCAGTCATAAGTATTCGCTCTTAGATATAAACTCCTTTAATGTATTTCGGTTTCTAGAAGATCAACTGAAAGCAGCATGCATCCACCCTTGGCCCATGATTTTACTAGATCATCAATTTACTTCATTAAAACTTCTTTATATTTTCGACCGTTGGTACTATATATTTGTTATTACTCCAACAACTGTTTAGTTTTAACATTTGGTTCTCTCAACAACATTTTATCAGTCAAACCGACTGATTTAATTAAATGTCAGCAACGAGTTTCTTTAATATCCATATTATCCCATTCGTCAGATGTATAATTAGCATCGTCTGAAGATGTGGATGCTCTAGGTTCAATCGCATATCTAATAGTGTCTTCCCTTCTCAAGGAATGTTCTTTGAGAAGGTCCACTTCCCTGCTCTTCCCTACAGCTGTCGTAACTGTATTATTAAAAGTATCATCGGACGAGTTTTCTACCATTATTTGTAAAGATATATTTTGTTCATTTTCAAAATTGTTAGTTTCTACATTGTTCATAGACAACTTATTTATATTTCTTGTTAATGAAACAGACCTAGTAGTATCTTCACTGCCTGTAGATATTTTCTTTTCCGATAGCGTTACTGTACCAGTGTCACTAATATAACTATAACCACCAACGCTGTCGTAAGACATTTTCCTTATCTCGTATAAATCATCATCGTACATGCTATTTCTAATGCTAAAGTAACGAGCTCTATCCTGAACTCTATAATAGTTCATGCTATTTTCTTTCATAATCAGGTTAAAGTGTTCATCGAGTGGCACAAAATAGGTTTTAATATAACCTGCTCCTTTTACGAAAGTTTCACCTCTACAAGTTGTTAAGATATCACATTCATCCAAGATTATAGCAGTATTTTCCGTAATCTGTAATCACAAGATACTGAATTAATATCTCCTTGCGCTCAGGAAGCTTCATTCTGATTGAAAAAATATATACCTGTATTTTACCACTATCTCCCGTTGAATCCATCCTAGATGCCATATTAACTGCGTGTCCCCAGATATCATACAGTGGTTTTTGTGATCCCACTACACCGGCTGCCACTTCACCATTGGATATACCTTTACAAATAATTAAGTCAATTTTTAGATAATATATAAAATTAAAATGTTTTTTTAATTAACATTAAAATTTACATTTTCAATTACATATTTACCAATTCTTAAATTTAATCCCTCGAAACTTTGAAAGGAACCTCGATTAAAATTTTGTAGTTGCATCATCATGGCGGCTGCGAACTCTACCATGGTTAATACTATAGCTCTATTGTACGGAGTACTGTTTTTCCGCATTGTTGGGTATTGCAAAGACACAGAATCCAGAGATTCTCTTCTACTTGGATCTAAACCGCATGCGGCCATGTAAGTCCAACCAGCCATTTTTATCTTTTCCACTTTGTAATTTGATGCGCCTGTGAGTAGTAGCTAGAATCAAACAATAATTTATTAGGAATGTCCATATGTCCCAAAATACTTAGGTTTAATGTATATTGTACATACTCTATCAAAGTCCGATATGATCTCGTCCAATATACTTAAAAGAAATTTATCGCTCGTATCAGCATCTCCTCCCACCCCCAGTTTATAGTTAGTCAACGATGCAAACATTACAGCCACATTATCATACTTCTCATAATAAAGCTCATCCACAGATCTATTGAGGTTTAAGTAAACTTGAACTAAAACAAAAACAATGATTTGTGTTAAATAATATTAAACATATATTTACGTTTTTTTATTAGTTTACATTTTGCTACTGACCTACATGAGCGGGTAGAATATTCTCCAAGAGCATATTATTAACTTTCAACATAGTTTCTGCTTCTTTTTGTTCTTCACTTAATTGCAACTGCCATAAATGGTCTAACCTATTTCTGTACTCAGTAGTTCTGTCTATCCAGTATAAGGTAATAGTAATTATAAGAACGGAAAGAGTATGTGCTATTCTTGGATCCAGTCCAACATTCCAGGAGGTATCAATACTGAAAAATGCCGTTTTTCTTTCCCATACAACCCACAAATAGAATATGGTCATACCTCCAGCTACAATCCACTTGAAAATAAAAAATACTCTGCTGAATAAAAAGTTTAATAATAATGCCAAGCTCCAACATTGTGTAACATGCTGAAATAAAGTTATAGTTTTAACCTTTAAAAAAAATGACAAAATACAGGCAAAATAAAAAAAAAAGTGATTACCCACGACGATATGCAGTTCGACAGAACAGTTTCAGCTCCTGGAACATGTACTTCTGTACACTCTGTAATGTTGACTACTGACGTAGCAGCAAGGCCTATACTAATCAGCAGATAAATTACGGTCCTTATTTTAGCCGACCTTATAATTTTTGCAGAAATATCATATATGTATCTTAGATACGTATTTCTGGGTTCCTCAAAACCTTTATATTTAGTCCATAGAAACTGAAACCATGTGAGCGGTTGCATGATAATAAGGGCAAATACAAAGAGCCCGAATATAAACCAAGTATACCACCTATAACTTTGTAACCTGAAATAAGGAGTAGCAAGTAATATGAATGATGTATTATGTAACATGTATATAGCTAGGTAAATAAATATACTGTTTTGTTGTTGTGTAATATCTAGAGTATTTAATTTAATGATAAAAAGTAAAATTGATTTGACATTTCATCAAATCTTGACATCAAAAGTTATGATCAGTTTCCACGTCATATCAATAGCTTTTAATAGTCCGTTACTGTACATAGGCCGCTACACTCTCAGGATGAATATTGGTAGTAAAATTCTATATTCTTAAAGCGTTCCCCAAAGGATAAAGTCAGTTTTAGTAATTGTAAACATCATGAGGTGCTTAATGGTAATAATCAGGTGGTGCACCTACTCATCGGTAAACGAGGCTCTGGCAAACACAACATCCCGATTAGCGGCAATTGGCTCACCACCTATTAGTGGGACCAAAACATTGACGAAAAGTTGATATTTAACATGCTTCTGTCTATCTCTCCGGAGAAACAAGTATGATTTTATGTATGCTATGTATGATGTGATCAATTCTTAGAGCTGACCACAACATATATATAAATATTTGAATGCAGGTTATAGAAAGTCTTACCAATTTGTAGTCAATCCGTTGATTAATAATATCAATATTAGCGTTATAAGACAGCATGTTATATAATATTTAAATAGCGGGTCTGGTAGTAGCAAAAAAGTTTTCTCCAAAGTAAAGTTTCTATACATCAACGTAAATCTGTTCAATTTTGATTCGTTGCGGAAATGTTCCCTGAAATGATTTTTTAAAGAAAGTTCAAAACGATACCATAGATTGTTTAAAAAAATTACTTAAATGGACCTAACAAAAAAATTGTTTCAATTTTTCTTTAACAAAACTTTACGCTTTACTTAAGCAAAACTTATATTTTAAAATTTAAATTTTATATTATAAAAGCATTTTTTAGAACTTTTTAATTCATTACACAGGTCTAACTCTCATCTTCATTAAAGAAAAACAAAAGAACATTAAACACGACTATTATGTGTTTTAATATGTGTTTGCAAATTACTATTAAAATTTTAACTTACTTGCCATTAGTCATATCTTCAATTTCTTTAGCCATTTGTGCATCTGCGGCTTTGAGCATCTGTTGATATTCAACCAAATTGTCATCCATAAACGTGGTCGTCCTTCGAACTTGGCTGGAGCTTCTTACTTTCGATCGCTACTAGAAATACACAAATAATATAGCAATTCATTATCTTTAATTTGGGAATGAATTAAATTCATTGATTAAAGAAATGGCTGGTAGACATACATACACACACAATACAAGACATATACCATCTTGTTCTCTCCCTAACATTCAATGAAATTCATTAATTTTACTACTTTATAAGCAATTTGACCAAACTAATCATTCATATTCACTTATCATGCACAATCTAAGAATATCTGACCTGTTTTCTTTTATTTTTATTGCAATTAGCCTTGTGAAAAAGTTTATATTTCCTTGTAGATTTCCAGTCTATATTAATCTTATACAACTTAATTCATGTAAAATTTCAATTTCATAATATTTACATTTGAAATTACTACTGACAATACTTTGTGGTTATTCAATATAATATAAATTCGTACTCACTCTATTAGACGTATTACTTTTGGTTATGATTTTCGTCATTCCAACGGATGCCCTTCGAAACGGTTTATAATCAACGTTCTGAAAGTTTTATAAAAATATATGTAAAAAAAATAATATCATATTAAAAAAGGTTTACCTTATTTTTTTAAAAAATATTTTGTTACCCGTGTCGGTCTCGATAGCAGATACGTCTCTAATTTATTTTTCATTAAGAAAGAATCATTTTGAGATTCATAGTTTGGTTCAATTATATAATCCCTCGCATAATCCAAAAGTAATTCCAGGGTCTGTTTTGTTATATGGACCTTCCTGAAATGCGAGTATTACATTAAAAAATTACTATTGTACAAAGTTACATTGTGCATACAAAAATATAAGAAACCTGGAAGTATAAGGTGGGTCAAGAATTTGTTAACATTTGAATCCAACATCCCGCACAAACATGTTACGGAAGATCTTGGGACCAATGCTACTGGAATTTGCTGGCTACAATCGTAACACATGATTCCTACAAGATGGAACCACTTATCACACATGAAATGAGTCTCTGCCACCCAGAAGTACAGATCTATCCCCAGCAGACTTATTTTTATGGGATTATTTGAAGAATCGTGGACATCAATAAACCAAGCACACTATGTCAACTAAAAGAAAAAATCAGCGAAGAGATATCGGCGATCTCATGGTCTCTTTGACGATAAGTATTCGAAAATTTTGGTGCTCGCTTAGAAGAGTGCAAACGTTGAAATGTTGGTCATTTAGACGATATAATTTTCAAAACATAAATTTCAACTAATTAATTTTCTCGTAAATAAACTAAAATCAGAGTGGCTCTACTATCTACCTTTTTTGTTTTTTTTAACGTGTGGAGACCCCCTCGGGCCGTCACCCCACCGGTGTTTACGGCAGGGTGGTGTGTCGGAATCGGACCGACTAAAACCACACGGTGTGCCACTCTGCGTCTGTCATAGGAGGCATCCGGGAACAGCTGTTATTACGACATCCAGATCCCTCCTAGCGCCTGCCCGCTACCTCAGGCACCATCTGCGGGTAAACTCTCCATTTAAGCGACGTACGGCATACGTGGACGTCTCCTCCTCGCGGCTGGCTACTACAGCGGATGGAGGGGAAAACCCGTCCCGTCCACCCGCGGCCACACTCAAGGCGGCATGAGGCGCTGGTACGCGCGCCTCCGCCGCCCTGTTCGCCGGCGGCGAATTGGGTCCGAGTGGAGGTCGTCCTCCCGGGCCCTCTCCGCCGCCTCCTTTTGCGAAATAACGTCTTCGCAGAAAGTTGCGACCGCGGTAAAACAACTGTCGCTACCGACCATGGAGCGCATAATGGCCGGTAGCGAGAGATCTCCTCCAATAACTGCAGTGAGGACCCCACGCTGCGCCGCCCAGGTGGAACAAACCGCTAGCGTGTGCTGAGCCAAGTCCTCACTGCAGTCACGGTGGTGACAGGCGGGAACTCTACTACATATCTATGTTAACTAGTTCGTAGCCCACCCTATACTTCCCTTAGGGCTTAAGGTTCAAAACACATCAAAGAACCTAAATTTTTCTCAAAGTAATGGTATCTACGACATACTGTTAGGTACCTAAACATCTTTTTGTAAAATAAGGTCATGACAAGTCCTGTATTGACCAATTTGTCATTTAGTAGATTGTGTATGCTTTACAAAAGTTACTTGAGAACAAAATAAGTTTGGTTACCCTGCTTTACCCGTAGATTCCATTCTATTTGCTATTGTAACATCCTTCGACCAAATATCAAACTGCCATTTTCTAATGCCGATTACTCCACTAAGGATCTTACCGGAATGGACACCTATTCTCATGTCCATGTTTAATGAGCGTTTTTCTCTGTGAAAAATATTTAGTTATAAAGTACATTACATACATAAATTTAACCCGCTCCAGAATATTATAAATATAGTGAAACTTTGAACTTCGTCTTTATATCCAACAGTGCGTTAAAAATATTTTACTGCTTTTATTATAGTTTACTGGTTTCAGATATATTATAAAGGAAAACTTTACAAATATATATTGTTTGAATGATTATGAAGATTACAAGTTTACTTTCCCCTGAACCAATAGACAAATGAATAAATAAAAATTACATGTTATTACTATTATTATTGCAAACACGAGAAATGAGGACAAAGGTAGATAGATGTTTATATTTTACCGTATAAACTATTCAGTTTAATAATAGTACCAGTGTGCAAGTATATTCATTGATTGTACGAATGGTGTAGTTTAAAGGGTTGCCACGCCACTTTCTACTACGTTGAGTGTTGTGAGTTCAGCCCGTATGGGAAAACACTTTGTGTGATCCACAAATTATTCTTCTGAATCTGGATGTCCTTTGGGTCTATTTCATGTGTGTTTGTAAAGTTTCCCGCGACACAATTTATCCCAAATGTGAGAGTTGTCTTTTAAAAACAAATAAGGCTTACCTCACGTCTTTAATTATATGTATCATCTCCAGGCCAAGATCCACGCAGTTCTTAGCATGTTGGTCGGTAGGCTTCGGTATGCCACTGACACAGTAGTAGCAGTCTCCTAGAAACTTTATTCTTAACACATCGTATTCCTAAAACAACGATTGATATTGAACACTATGGAATCGAAAAAAGACAAAGTTACGGTCATGGTACAGGTACATTTGTTTGATAAAGAGTTTTACAAAATTGACCCGATTTCAGTTTTAGCTATTTCTGCTACTTATTTTCTTTGAAGCCATATATTAATAAAATAGCATACAGAAATACCGGATTTATTACACCTCAGCAGGACCTATTGTAAATTTAAAATTTAACAAAATATTTTTTTAAGACACTGGCGTTTCGCGCAACACCGCCTGGACAATGGAAAAAGGTGTTATAACAAACAGAGTCTGGAGGATATATTAATGATAATTAATCACACATTACGTTCAATTTGGAAGAGTCAGTGATATCCTAGTGAGGTTAAACTTCTATAGTACAAACCTCAGAAGCTTCATCAAATCTGCCGAATAATTCATTGAGTAGTTCTACCATCCTCATGGGCGACAATGTAGTCGATATCATTGTATAGTTTACCACATCTGCATATAATATGCTAACGTTTTCATGTTCTTCAACGTACAACTGGCTGAAAGAGAAAAATAGTGATAAAACTTTAACATCACGAATATAACTTGCAAATTTTCTAACTTTACTGCCTTGAGAAATACTGGAACTAAGAATTTAAAAGACTTTTTTGAGATCAAAGAAAGTTCTGTTAACGTGTCATCAATCACAGTTTTTTTAATCAATTAAGTTCCTGTACATATCATATCCTTTCTGTATTATCATTAACAAGGTATGTTATTTAAAAAATAGTTGAGATACGTATGCAAAGAAGAATTTATGATAAGTTGAGTTTTCTCCTAAAAACTCTAAGAGATAAATAGGTTTACAATTTCATTGCAGACTTGACCTTAATATGTAGATATGAAAACAGTAAGTGAATACCTTATGTAGGAATTTATTTATGCATTGGTAATGCTTAAACAAAACTAATATATAATACATGTTTTAACGTACAGGGATATGAATGTCAGATATCACTAATGACAAATTATAAATATGTATGTGACACAATCGTTCGTCTCATTGATAACATCTACTTTGATAAACATTAGTTATCTTGTTCTACATTAACTCTCACAAAAAAAATAGCTGAGATAAATATATTAGATTTAGTGAGATACATTTAATTAATATATTACGTCGTTATTTTTGAACGGAATTATTGATAACAGCACAGGACTTAGCTACTAGATATGTTATGTTGAAAACACCTTTTACGTCATGATTAAAGTAGGCCTAGAAAGATATATTCCAAAAGTGTTTACCTTTCTAGTAATATTACAAATACTATATTAAGATTAACTAAAAGAAATTTACTATTCTAACTAAATCAACACTGCAAAATGCTCAACCGTCGTCGCGTCATAAACTTTGAACACAATACATACTTGGAAATACCAAAAACCTTTGATAACTTATCTTTTTGTTGTATTAGAAAAAAATACAATGTGTAAATCAAGGATACCACAGCGATATGATATCCGAAAATCGTGGAATTCTTTAAATTATAAGGATATGCCATAGCTCTAACAATATAATATTTTAGTAATTAGATACACGCACGTTGATATCGCAGCCGGATCCATTAAATAAGTATGTTAGTTTCAAACTTGATTAAGAGGTTTGTGCAGTATATAGTATAAGTATGGAACATAGTAAATGCATGGGCGCTGGCAGAATATTTTTAGGTGGGTAAAATTAGGTTTACACAAATTATTAACGAATATTAAATGTAGAATTGTTCTTATTTTTTACCTATGAAATTGACGTTTTTTACGAGATAACTAAATAGATTTTTTTTTCTATGTTTAATGTCTATTAATTAAAGTACAATACAATCGATGCATCTTTATCAACACTGTGGCAGTTTTTAGATACCCTTCGCAAATAAATCAGTTGGATGAGAGACAAAAAATTCTTCAAAGGCATTTTCTACTGCTTCCTTTGTAGCATTACGCAGCCGCTGGTGTAGTTGTATAAAAATATATCTGCATGTTTTTATTTCTGAGAGAGGGGTACAAGTGCACCCCTCTCCCAAGGCTCAGAAATTGAAATGATAACTTACTTGAAAGATTTCATATTATTTCTTATGGGATGTTCATTGAGTCCCAAGAACATAGTTCTTATATCCTGTCGCACTTTAGACACAATGTGTTCTGGCAGTATACTTATCATAAGGCGTTCCTGATTATAAACAAAAACTGTTAATTAAATTTGATTACAAAAGAAAATCAGAAATAGAAATAAAAACTACTGAAGAAAAGAAGGGTCACAATTGTCACTAGAGTCAAAGGACGACTAAGTTCAAAGTAAACATTAGCTTATAACCTTTTAACTATGCTTTTGCCCCTTATTTCAGTCTCTTTCAATTTTGTTTATGTTTACCAAATGAGTTGAGTAAAATAAGTAAAACACAGGACAACAGCACAGCAAAGAGAAGGACAACTTAACACAAAACCTTTTTATTTTTTTTAACGTGTGGAAACCCCCACGGGCCGTCACCCCACCGGGGTTTACGGCGGGGTGGTGTGTCGGAATCGGACCGACTAAAACCACACGGTGTGCCACTCTGCACCTGAGATAGGAAGGATCCGGGAACCGCTGCTATTACGACATCCAGATCCCTCCTAGCGCCTGCCCGCTACCTCGGGCACCATCTGCGGATAAACTCTCTATTTTAGGCGACGTACGGCACACGCGGACGTCGCCTCCTCGCGGCTGGCCATTGTAGCGGATGGAGGGGAAAACCCGTCCCGTCCACCCGCGGCCACACTCAAGGCGGCATGAGGCGCTGGTATGCGCGCCTCCGCCGCCCGGCTCGCCGGCGGCGAATTGGGTCCGAGTGGATATCGTCCTCCCGGGCCTTCTCCGCTGCCTCCTTCCGCGAAATTACGTCTTCGCAGAAGGTTGCGACCGCGGTAAAACAACTGTCGCTACCGGCCATGGAGCGTATGACGACCGGTGAGCGAGAGATCTCCTCCAATAACTGCAGTAAGGACCCCACGCTGCGCCGCCCAGGCGGAACAAACCGCTAGCGTGTGCTGAGCCGAGTCCTCACTGCAGTCGCAGTGGTGACAGGCGGGACTCAATTCCCTCCTGGCGACCGAGTGCAGATACTTCCCGAAGCAACCGTGCCCGGAAAGGACCTGCGTCAGTCGGAAGGAAAGAGTCCCGTGCTGCCGCCCTGCCCACTCGGTGATGACCGGCTGGAGAGCCTCCACGGCGGCAAAGCCAGCACGTGGAGCCCCCAGCCGGGACGACCAACGAGCCATCGTGGCTCGACGAGCGGCCTCTCGCCACTCGCGTATCTCTTCGGGCGGGGGCCGTATGCCGCTACCCGCCCGGAAGTCAACCGTCCGCCGATAAACTTCGGCGAGCACTTCCGCCTCCAAATCCCACGGGGGAGTTCCGGCCAAGGCACACGCCGCCTCCGTCGATATGGTGCGGTAACCGCGTATGGCTCTAACCGCCAATATCCTCTGAGGGCGCCAGAGGTGAGCCCTATTCTGGGCGGTCAGAGCCGCCGCCCACACCGGTGCACCATACAGTGCCATTGACCGGACAACCCCCGTGTATAGCCGTCTCGTCGCGACGCTAGCTCCACCCAGATTGGGCAAAAGTCGCCCAAGGGCAGAAGCAGCGCCGACCAGCTTTGGAGAAAGCTGTCGGAAGTGCTCGTCGAAGAGCCACCTGCCGTCGAGGATCAGGCCCAGATACTTCATCTGGGCCTGAACCGGTACGAGGACCGAATTGACCACGATGGAGGCGCCGGAGGGTGGACCACAACGGGGCCCATGGAACAAAAGGGCCTCCGTCTTGTCCAGGGCCACCCGCAAACCCAGCGCCTCAATTCGCCCGACCACCAGAGAGACACCCGTGGTGGCCAGGCGCGCCGCCTCTTGAAAGTTTGCTCCCCGGGCCGTGACCAATGTGTCATCTGCGTAGCAAATTACGCCCAGTCCGGGGGGAAGACGACCTCGAAGGGCCCAGTCGTATCCCATGTTCCACAGGAGTGGTCCGAGGACAGACCCCTGTGGAACACCGCACGACATGAGCCGCCGCCTCAGAACACCGTCTCGGTCCTCGTACATGACGGTACGCTCCTCAAGATAGTCTGCCACAAGCCGCCTCAGGTATTTTGGCACCCCATGGTAGTGGAGTGCTTCCCTGATGTAGCTAAATGGCAGATTATTAAATGCGTTGGCGGTGTCGTTGGACATTGCCAACGCACACAACGCAACCACACGCCGCCACAGCTCACCGCCTCTTCGGTAACGGCCCTCAGGCGCAACACGGCATCGACCGTCGAACGCCCCGCCCGGAAACCAAATTGGGCGTCCGACAGATCGGGGCCCACCTCGCAGAGGTGCCGGACGATGCGGGCAGAGAGTATCCTCTCAAACAGTTTACCCGCCTCGTCCAGCAACACGATGGGCCTATAGGCCGCTATCGATTCGGCTGGCCGTCCCGGCTTCCTCAATAGGACCAGCTTCCCGCTTTTCCAGCACTCAGGGAAGCGTCCGGACGCCAAGCTAGCGTCCAGGACCTCCCTGAGGCGGTCCGATATGTGTTCGAGGGCTCGGGCCAGCACTCGGGCAGGTATCCCGTCCGGCCCGGGGGCGGTGTTCTTAGAGCGGACCCGTAGAACAACCGCCCCTACCTCCGATTCCCTGACGGGCGGAACATCGTCCTCGTTCCCCCTGTCGTCTCCGACCATGAAGGCCATCGAGGGGGGTGTGTGTTCTACCCGCTGCGGGAAAAGGCCCTCGACCACTTCCCGCAGGAAGCTGGGCTGGAGTGTCTCTGTAAGGGGGGGGGGGGGCCGACGTACGGAGCTTTTGCCGCGCCGCACGATAAGGGCGACCCCAGGGGTCACGATCGACACCCTCCAGCATCTCCTTTCTCTTAATTTCTTTGGCGCGGCTTATGGCCAGCTTCAGAGTTTGCCGCGCCTCTCGGTACTCTTCATGAAGCTGGTCCTCCTCGCCTTCTTCGCGGTGTCGCCACCGACTACGGGTGTAGGACCTCCGGGCACGAGTACAGGCCGCGCGGAGGTCCGCCAACTTCTGGGACCACCAGTAAACCTCCTTCCGTGGAGGACGGCAACCTCGGATGCGGGGCATGGCCGCATTACAGATCTGCGCAATGGCATCGCGGAAGCGACCAGCCCCCATGTCGACCTCCTCGGTCGGGGCCTGCGGAGACAGCCAAGAGTGAACGATGGCTGCCTCTTCTAGTAAGTCCCTATTTAATTTGGCTAAAGCCCACCGCGGAAAGCGAGAAGAACGCCGCGCCACGTGACCCCTACTGGGGTCCTGGGTCCGGGAGATCTCAAATCGGATGTAGAGGTGATCCGAGAGCGTTTCCGCGTTCCTTACTCGTTTGCGAGTTCCTTACTCGTGCGGCGAGGGCAGGGGTAGCGAACGAAAAGGTCCACTATCGACCCTCCCTGCTGTCGCACGCACGTGTTGGTGGAGCCCCTGTTTAGTAAACAGAGGCCCACCGAGGCCGCCCACTCCTCTACGGCCTCGCCGCTAGCGTCCGTCCTGGGGGAACCCCACGCAATGGACTTTGCGTTGAAGTCCCCCAGCACTAAGACGTGCCCAGACGTTAGACGCCGCATCGAAGTTTCCAAGTTGTTAAGGAAAACCTCGAAGTCGTTCAAACTCCGGTTGGGGGAGAAGTATACACCATATATAGTGATTCCCCCCCACTCGGCAGCAACATATCCAGTGCCCTTGTCTCTTAGCGACAAGGGCGGGGAATGAGCCGCCGTGGAGCCGACGACTGCCACGGAACCGTCCCGGTCACCCAACCAGTTTGGACGGGGAGGAACATAATAGGTTTCCGCAGCTACGGCAACACCGATCGACCACTGCGCCATGGTTTGCAGGAAAAGGTCCTGCGCCGCGGCACAGTGGTTCAGGTTCGTCTGGACCAGGAGGTTGGAGACTTGGGCCATTACTCGACCGTCTCTACAACCTCCTCCATGGGCGACGATATCGACGCACGAACGACGTCAGAAGCAGCCTGGGCCGACTGGCTAACCCCTGACGCCTGCCGAGAGTTGCGGGAAGGTTTACAGCCTCCCTGCCCAATCTGGTGATTGGCAGGCTTGTTGTCCGCTGCACACACCGGGCAGTGAGGGGCGGCAGAACACTCTGCCGCCTTGTGCCCTGGTCGACCGCAGCGGAAACATAATCCGCTGCAGTCGAAACAACTGACGCACTTGGCGCGTGTGTGCCCCGATGCCAGGCATTTGTAACACCTCATCGGTCTCGCCGCCAGGACTGTGATCCTAGCGCTCACGAAACCGATGAGCAGCCTGCCGGCGTCGCCCAACATTTTAGCCGACGCTACGGGACAGCTGACCCACACTGCGCCAAGCCCTCCCGGACCGGGGCGGATGGTGCCGACCCTAATATTGTCCGCGTTGCAGCCTGTCTTCTCGCTAATTGCAACGCGGACATCCTCTGTCGATACAGAGTCATCCACGCCCGAAATGCGCAACTCTGCGCACTTTGTAGGCCTGGCAATCTTGACACCATCCGTAGCCGTAAACATTTGCCGCAACTTCTCGGCAAATGTGTCCGCCGTCTTAGCACCTTCGGCTCCAGGGAACTCGAGCACTCGAGCTCCTGTTTGAGCGAGGTGCAACCTGACTCCTACTGTCCCGAAGTCATTGGCGAGACTAGCACGGGCCCTCTGGAAGATGGTTGCGTAGGAGAGTCCGCCGCTAGCCGCCTCCGGCGACACGGTGACTACCACAGCCGCGCTTTTAGGCACCTGCAGTTTGCGCGGCTTTTTCGCGATAGCCACCGCAATCGACGGTGTCTGCGGGGTAGAGGCTGCTGTTTGTGCAGCCTTCTTACCCTGCTTTCGGGACTTCCTAGCCCTCCCGACCACCTGCCAACCATCGGTGGAAGAGGCAGATGTTGAGGGAACACAGGTGGAGGTGCCAGGTACAGCGGTTGGAGTGGGAAGCGGAGGGAACTCCGCTCCAGCCTTTGCCGCTGTTTTGGAGCCTAACCTCGGTGCAGGCGTCTTGGTCGCTACCTTCGCTACCCGTCGTGAACCTGGAGTTGTTGCGGGAGCTGCAGACGCCGACGCCGCCGCTGCATAGGTCACGCGACCGCCCACAACGGGAAGCGCAGACGGTGCCAATGCGGCCTTCGGCTTATGCGCCGCGAGCGGCGGCCGGACAACAGGGGCCGGTGGCAGCCTTGCCTCCAGGCCAGCCAGACGCCCGTCCATCATGCGCCATACTGCATCCGTTATTTGACGCAGATGGGCATCAGAAATACCCCCGTGGTTGGAAGAGGGGGTAGGTAGTGACGGACGTGAGCCTTCTCGTTCGGGGCGATCTGCCCGAAATTGAGCTAACTGAGCACTAAGCTCAGTCACCTGCCCCGTCAGACGCTCGTTGGCTGCCTGGAGACGAGCCATGTCTCCGATAAGGCTCTCTACGACCCCCGCAATAGCGGAAGAGGAATCCTTACGGGCCCTCACAAAAGAGCCCTTAAGATTGCTAGACTTGGTGGCCACTTTGTGAATGATGGCCACCGCCGCGTTTGCTCTCTCCTGCATGGCCGATGGTGTTTGGAGAACTGAATCCCCCACCATCGGCTCCTTGATTTTAAGCAGGAGATCCGCGACCTCCTCCTCCGCTAATGCTTCGCCGTCCGCCCTGACTCTTCTGTAGGCTCCTGCCTTGCAGAAAACGGAGCCTGATGGGGTCGAGGCCGGTGTTCGTGACCTCCCTCTACGGCTGCTTGCAACCTTGGGAGGCAACATCTCCTGAGACGTATCACTCCCCTCGTCCCTGGGGCGGCCTCGTTTCCGGCTGTCCGGTTCCAGTTCCATTAGGTCTAGTGAACCTGTCCTCGCACCGAGACTACCGTCTGCGCCATCCGATGATAAGGTGGATCTGGAACGCAGTCGTTCCGATACTCTTCGGCTCCCAGAAGCTGAAATTGCTTCTGGGAGCCCCATCAAGATAGGCGTTCCAATTGCTGCGTCCACTGTATTGGAGAGCTCGTCCGCTTTTGCGCTTTCCTCCTTCCTACTCGTCTTCTCCTTCTTCCCTTCTACATCTTTGTTTTTATTATATAATTTTATTTCATGTTCCATAGTTAAACCTACGATTGGGGGAGAAATAATGGTCGACCCGGGCAGAGATCCCCCAATACCCGGGCAAGCGTAAATTTGTGCCCAACCGAGGGGTCCGCAGGTACCTCGGCTGGGAGTGCGCTTGCAACTGAACAACCCATCAGCCATGCATCCCCTGGTCACGCACCAGAACACGGGATTCGGGGTAATTTTTTATAGAGGTTTTCTTCTTCGCAGTCCGGGCGGTTAAGCCAAGACCCTCGCCCCCGATTGGTGTCGCGAGACATAACCACGACACTCCTTTCGGGATTACGATGTGACAACGGTGGCAGGAAGATTAAATCTTCCAATGCCTGCTCGGCGGCAGTGTGAGTACACACCGAGCCCGTTCTCCTTTCTCCACCATTGACAGTGGAGAAACGCCGACCCATGAAAGGGTCCCACCCTAATGACTTTTTATCGAGGTTTTCCTCCTCATTGCTCCAAAGAGCGAAGGCTCTTCGCTCTTTGGAGCAATGAGGAATTGACAAAAATGCCCGCTTTGTTGGACCAAGCCTCAGCCGAATGGCCGAAGAAAATGGCCTCCTCTTCTTCGTGCTAGAATATTAGCCGTTGGCGTGATGTCCTCTTCCAAATGGCACAGGAAGAAACAGTGCCGTCGCCAACGTTACCAGGGTGCACCACGTGGAGGTTTTCTATCCCAGCACCCCAACTTAACACAAAACCTGTATCAACCCGACTGGCCTACATATTATATATAGTAAACCAAAACCTCTTTTCTATGGAGAGGTTTGTCTCGTAAAAGACTATTAAATGTTTTTGATAAAATAAGAAAGGAAAGAACGGTTATCAACTGTCCGTTTTGCGTACTGTGTCAACCTGGTATGTATTATCAGTAGATTAGGTTAAGGATTATAACGTGCTCTTATCTCTAATAAAGGGAAATAACCTACAATAATGTATTGATAATAACATAAGATTATCCTTACCTCTTGATCTTTGACAAACTTTAATCTGAGGGTGCTTTCTACACAGGCTCGCCTGTCCAAAAATGATCGTCTAGTAACTATTTCGTTCATAAGTCTAAAATATATGCCCATGAGATTCACCCCGATCAAGAAAATTATTTCTGATGCAACCTAGTATAAAAAAAAATATCACTATAACACTAATAAGTAGTTGTATGATGTAAAATGTGAAAAATAGCTAACGAAAACGTAGATTTCGGAAGTGTAAGAAATGTGGAAAATTAGAATTACTTGTTAAGATGTGTGTGTATGACGTAAATTATAATTACATAATAAATATACTTACTATAGCACCCAGATATTGAGTTTTCTCATATGAAAAGAATCCATAAATTAATACATAGATAGTGCTGACTAAAATACCGAGAAAAATAACTAAGAAGTTGTTCCTCATTGGAAGGAAGATGTAGCTAGAGAGCAGTGCCATCGTCGCGTATGCAGGCCTTAGAGCAATACCCTCAAAATAGCTGAAGATACTAACGATGACATCTGTAATTAAATTAATATTAGAGAATACAATACTCTTGTAATTCACCGTATACGGGCGAGACTTCATGAGGTATATGGGTGTATAAGACAGTGCATAGATTTTACTGTATTTAAACATATAGGTTTTAGCCTAGAGTTTACAGTGCCGAATCACAAAAGTGGTAGGTTTTTTAGGGTTGTAAATGAAGTTTTGTATATTTTAAAAGTTATCTTAAAAGTCTAGAGAGGAGTTTATTTCTCATCTATATGTGGTGCGATGGAACTGCGCAGAAGTTTCCAGCAACCTCTCTGCACCATCTAACTTTACAGACTTTGACCACGACTGGAAGTCTATTATTTGTAAATTTTTTATCTTTTATATTTTTACTATAATATAATTTAATCTTATGTTAGAAATAAAGATCTTTAGAGAGTTAATATTGCGTAGTAAAGCTGCCAGTCTTTTGGAAACGCTACCAATATGGAGTGATGAGGGGAAATTTCTTTGACGCTTGCATGTAAGTATGTTTTGTTATTTATTATTGTCTAGCATTTCAATTAGTAAAAACGCAGTATTAGGTTTAAATTATTTTAAGTTTTATTTAAGTAAATTGTTTGTTAGTTAGTGTCTGAAATATAAAATAAATAAGTTTTCATTGTAAATATACAGAAATGATAATTATATTTTTCGCAATTAATTTTCTTACCAGTGAAAACAAGGTTTATAGTGATAACAAATGTGACTAATATCGGCATCCAAAAGCATTTTGTCTTTAGAGGATAGTAAATTCGCTTCCAAAGGCATATTATCGGCACTGCTATCCTTAAGACGTACATTCCCATAGTTAGAAATGTAGACACTGATTGTATTTGCTGAAAAGTCATTCATATGAAGTCTTTGAACTTAACAGTACAATTTTACATTATTTAAAAGAAATAACTAAAGCGTTACTCAACAAATAAAGGAGTTGGTATTAGTAAATTCGTTTTCTTTGTGTGACAAAACTTTTTTTTTATAGCAACCCACCAAAGTGACTCTACTCTGCCTGATGGAAAGCATGAATAGAATTCAAGATCTTTCTTTATTACTTACTGATAGAGTTATGTTATTAATATATTTTTGAAAGACTGCTCTAGGATTTCTAGGCACGTCTTTTGTATTTAATTAGTTGTATACCTTACTTTTATTAAAAGTAAACTGTTAGTACATTATAATAACCTACTTAGTACACTCACTGTAAACATGTTCATTTTGTTAACCTATTCAAAAAAGGAGGAAGTTTTCAAATCGACTGTACTTTAAGGTAGTAGCTTAATAATCTTCAGATCATTGTTCCTACAATGTTACCACCCACATTGTTTCTGCATTGGATCCACAATAGTCTACGATTATCATGGATCGTGTCAAGTTTCAAATACAATTAATAAAAACATTAAATAAAAAAGGTGTAGATTGACATTTTGAAAAATAGTTTACCTCGGTCACTGTACCCACAACAATAAAAATTATGTGTACGGTAGTAAATAATATCAATAGACTCAAATAAATATAAATTAATGTTTCACGTAATTTGTCATCGTATCTTCTGTATAATCCTTCCAAGTCTTTTTGATCGAATTGGTCCTGCAACAGAACAAGTATTTTAGCCTCCTTAAATAATTCTATAATGGAACAAGCAGAACTCTAAGAGTCACAGAGTGATGTTATAAAAAATTATCATTCTGGCAACTTACCCTTAAATATTTCCAATTCCATTGTTTTCCACCAGCCATCTCTACCTCTTGTACTCTGAATTCATGCAGTGACGATAACACACTCGTAGCTCTCCCGGAATTCATGGAATACCTTGCTAAGAGTTCGAGAGCACCAACTTGGAGTACCACAGACCCCATAGCCTTGGTCAAGTTTTGATCTTGATTCGAGCTCTGCGAACGAACAGAGACTTAATGATCCTTGTTATTCATATCCAAATATTTTAATTGTGAATTATTAGTAATCTTAACTTATGAGTCAGTCAGCGGTCGTGGGTTTGGTTCCCGCCCCGAACAGATAATTGCACAATGAATATGATTCTATGTCTAGACGTTGTTGACCTCTTTATGTATGTGTGTGGCAATATATAAATACCCATAAAGCTAACAGCAATCAGCATAGGGTCAAATGATTTTGTGTAACGTGAGTCTAGTTGTTCCTGTTAGAGTTGGTCATGTAATAAGTTGACAGAAACACTGACTTTCCTTATAACACTATCTATTAGTTCTAAATATTTAGTTATTTATAAAATGCTTAGATTTATGTCGAGGCCAGATCATAGAATTCATCATATCTTTATAGTCTTAAGGTTTTTCTTTGAAACGACTTAAGGAGATTAGAGTGTTTTACATAAATCTAATAGTAATAAAGATATAAAAATATATAACACTATGTGTATAAAACTAGATTATGGTTTGAATCATAAATCTATGATTCTCTTCACCAACTAATTCTAACGCATGAAAACAATTCTTATCTGTTATAAGTAAATTTCGCTTCACTCTTTTTTAGAATGTTTCTTTACACACCCCCTCTCTCTTTCTTCTCCTTTAAAATAGCAAGTGGTGATATACACATTCTCACAATACTTACAAGAGTACCTGGAAACCGAGATTCACTCTGTAATTTTTTTTTGGTGAATCCACCACATAGTCGATTCACAATTTACCAACGTCTTTTGTTCTCATCCTTAATTTTGTCACATAGATAAATGTCAAAACGGGCCCAGTAGACAACTACATCTAGTGAAGTATTAAGCTTTTATGTTGCTCTGTCGGCAAAACAGCATTTACCTTCGTATTCTACTGAAATTGTAGCAGTTTTTCATTGCTTGAAAACACGGATAAAACAACGTTTTCTAAAAATGAAACCTAGTTGGATCGATTTATCGCCTTCGAACCCCCTGCATACTACATTTCATGAAAATCGGTGGAGCCGTTCCCGAGATTCAGACATTATATATACTTACATATACAAGAATTGCTTGTCTCAAAGTGTTAGATACCGATAAACCTCATACCATTGTAGTTGATAGAAATTAAAACAAAATAACGAACATCATATTAATGCACACGATTTGTTATTTTTATATTGACTTAGTGTAATTTATAGCATAATTAAAGATTTTCACAGGAAGTAGTCCTGTTATGACACCTTTAGGATTTATGATATCCTAAAAAGTATTATTCTTTCCAGAGAAAAGAAAATGAATTGAAGTTTTTCTTTATTTATTTTATTTATATATACTTCTACTTATATATATATATACTATATACACATATACTACATCTACACATACTCTCTACCAAGTCTGAGTCTGAGGAAACGAAATCTACACTCAGAGTAAGCTTGAAAAATCCAGGGTCACATATCTATACATTCATCCTATCATCGGACAGACTATACACACACAAACACATAGCAAAATGAAAACTACATAGATAACATACGTTTCTTTAGAAGCGGGAACAATTCGAGATAATATCACTTTTTTATACTGTTACTTATGTATATAGATAAAGATAGATAGATAAATAGTTTTGTTGATAACCAGCCTAAGTTATCAGTAAATACATCGAGAAAGTTTGATACACGATTTAAACGATAGTCTCAAGTCCACAGGAGTGGATCACAAATTTGACGGGCCCTGGGTTAGTACTAGCTAGGGATCTGTTTTTGTAGACTGGTTTTTATGGTTTGAGGGGGTAATCGAGCAGATGAATCACCCGATGGTAAGTAACAATCACGTCCCAAGGGCACCTGCAATTCAAGAGTTACAAGTATTTCACCATCCTTTGAGTCTCTCCCTAGGCTCTCGGTGAGAAGCGGGGTTGAGGCTCCAGTTACCTCATTTGTTCGTTGAAAGTCAACGAAAGAAGAGCTTAATGTCGGTTATGAGTAGGACCGTGGATTCACTTCGGTCGAGTGGGCTTATTCGAGTAAAAGCATGATTCTTCCATGGTAGAAAATCTATTAAGATGTCACAGGAGCTAGGTATACGAATTATTTCCACTAAAAATCGGCCACATTTTCTCTACTTTGGGGAGGGTTGAGATCTGACTTCAGATCACTCCCGGATCGACGTGATATCTAACCAGGCTCTGTCACATCAGAAACTGCAACACTCGCACGCCTATCGGCCCAATTTGTAACTATGTTTTGGGTGTTCGATCGTGTTTTGATGGAATTACTATTGGGGATAAATCACGTCTAATTAGATTGAAAAGGACCTCTAGCATATGCCGGAACGAGTCCCAGTCGGCTGCTTAGTTCAAGTATTCTACTGTCTACTCACGTCCGATCCAATTCGGGTATTTACCGAAGCAACTATGCTCGATGAGTTCCTGCGTCAATCGGTACGTGGTGCGGCTTCGTTGACACACATTCTGCGCGTATCGCGACTATCAAACAATGTGAAACGCTCGAAAAATATTGTGTGAGGCTTAGGCTAGCCAACAAGTTCAAAAACGTGTTAATTTTTGACAAAACTTCTAAACATATGAGTTCAATTTGAAATGACGTATGAAAGCGTATCGAAAGTATGTGTTAGCTCAAAAAAAGTTATAATTGTTAAGGAATTAGGTTTTTAATTTTTCTTTAGCAATTCAAAAACTAATAATATTTAAAAAAAATTGAGAAAAGATCCGAAAAGAGGAGAAAATCTCAAAAGACTTTTGACTCCCGGAGCTCTATATCGTTATTTATAATTTTAATTCAACGTCGAAAACAGCTCGGTCCAGCCGCAGCAATGGGCATTTTTTTATGTGCTAATATGTACATGCGATATATTTTTCTTGACGTTATTTGGAGTTGAATGACCCACCGCTTCTGGTCTTAGGAGCTTTACCAAGATATAACACGGTTTTGAACTTGTTGACTGACCCACCTCGTAGGAGCCTTATTGCCATTACGCTTGATTGAGTTTAGCTCGCCAGCAGGTGGGTAGATAAACGCTTGTTCCATATCGACACCCCAATCATGGACAGTATGATCGCAAATCCTCCAATCCGCCCGCAAATCCCCTAGATTAGACAGCAGTACCTGTAAGGACTCCACCACCCTGCAAACTTGGAATGTCATTTGCTCGAAATGTTTCCGTCCCCGGTAACCGCACTCAGAGAAAAGCAAGGAAAGAATGGACCAGTCGTGTAGATAAATATCGATGTAGTATGTTTACTCAACGCAGGTTTCTCTTGGTTATCGCAATCCAAAAAATACCACATTATTTGTACATTTAAATCCTATTATGCTAGTAGTTAGTAATACTCCAACGTGAACGTTAAAAATCGTATGCCGTACAATCTCAGTCTTAAAATTTTTATTTCTCACATAGCCGTCTATTGTTCTTAGGCACTTGGGTCCCTATTTTTCTCGAGGCCCTGAGCTGCAACCCATTAAACCTGTAGGTAGATACACCCCTGAAACCCATAAAGTTTGAGAAACTTTCTTTATTTCTCATCGATTTCATCATCCAATCTTAGTTTAGTGATAATGTAATCACTTAGTAAGTACTCTCTTTTTATTACAAAAATAGTTTTCAAAACCGGCCTAAAATTAACGAAGAAATCACGCAATTTGTTGGTTATTTAATTGTACGCAATGGTTCAAAACACTCAAAAAATATACAATTAAATAACCATTACAATTGAATTTTAGAAGATTTCGTTTTTGTAGTCGATTTAAAACCAAACTTGGGAGCAACCTTATAAAATGCTGCAAGGACGGGATTTTTTTTGTATATGCGAGTATCTGAATCTGGCAACCTTAAAAGTAACTATTAACTAATTCACCATCTTGCGCTTGCATTATCTAGAACGTCTAAATTAATTTTTATTGTCCTATCTAAGTCTAGTGCGTATTATCTTATTGTTATTATCAAATCCATGTATTCTAATATTGTGCAATTAGTAATTCTAATATTTTTAACCAACCGCAAAAAAGGTCACTGCTTTCTTACATTTATGGTCTGTTAGGTCACGATACGCTTCTACACAATATATCCATCAAACAACTCTGAAATGGTGACTTAAGTGTATTTTTGATAATACTGGTTACAAAGCTTCACATTACTGGTATTCTTGGGCCTGATTTCAGAAAACGGGGAAAACTTATTAAAAACGTATACTTAGCAGCTTAATAAATGATGTCATAGATGCTTATTTTAAAAAATTGACATATTAGTTGTAAATCCATGAAGTAGTTTTTAATGTTAAAGTGGTAACTTATGCTATAATTTTTATAATGTTTAAAGAAACTTGTAGAGTAATAGTTAAGTAAATCAAGCCGAAAGAAGGTACTCAATTAGTAAGAAAGAACTAAATAATTGTATTTAATAAATTCACGAAATGTTTTCCAATTTAACATTTTTGAATTAGTTTAACTGAATTTTCTAAGTTGATTCAACATAATCGTTCGTATAAAAAAAAATAAGTGTTCATTTAAGCACAATAATATTACTAAGGGGAAATACCCTTATATACATTTCTATTACGCGATATTTTTCATATAATAGTTCTCCAAAAAACTATTTAACGTATAATATAATAGTTTCTACGAAACTATATATTGCTATATTCACAGTTTCGAAGCTAGACTAACACACATACCTATAGGTATTCACACAATTTCAATAATATCATTAAACATAAACTGCCATCGTCAGAATAACAAGCCCATAATTTTAATGGTGTTACTGAAAAGGATGACAAATATTTTTTTTTTCTTGGAATAGCTTTATAACTTTACTAACATTACATGATAATTATTAGTTTTTTAAATGCCTAGTCGCTGTTGGGCATAAAGTTTAAAAAAAAAGAAATAAATGTACAAACTGAATAACACTATATGTGTAAACAAAGGAATAAAATGATCTAAGTTCGGAGTTTGATTATTAGTTTATTTTTGACTATTGTTATTAAGTATAATATTAGATACATAATTTTAAAATATTTTTGTTAGGCGCACGACGACAACCATTGGGGTAAGCGAGTTCCGGAGAGAAGATCGCGTCTCGGTAAATGTACATCTAAAGGCGGAGTCCTGCGTACGTACGTCCTTGCTTCCTTAGACGGCTCTTCCGATAACCACGTGATAAATAGAAGTGGTGAAACTCCGTGTTCCTAATCCGTCACCAAATAGATTACTCGAATTGAATTTAGTGAGTGAATTCGAAAGTAAACCATAACTAATAGACCAACATCCTCATCTTTTAACCGTCCATTGCTGGACATTGACCTGTCTTCACCTAATTTGGTATATGCATCAATCTCTTAATTTTATTTCCATTTCTTTCAAATAACTGTTATCTAGACTATTACACTATGTTATAATTCATAATCTCCCTCTCCAATTTTATTTTGGGTCAAGATTGCAAAAGGGCTTTTTTTTGCATTGACTGACGGCGCCTGCCTGTCGCCATTCTTCCTTGGGATTGTAATTATTTTCAGATAGAACAATGAAAGAAAGCGTATCGGGATAAAGAAAACAAATGGAGCGTGTAAGTTAATAGGATTGCACTAGTCCAAATAGGACGGGACTGCTGTATTCTGTTCTATGATCGAAGGGACCACTAGTGACGTTCTCGTAAATATGTATTTTAGACTAATTATTATATGAGTAAGTGATATACAATAATACTACTCACTAGTCTAGTCTAATACTAGTCACTCACTTTTATACAAACAATAGATATATCACAATAATCGTGGAAGGCATAATACACTACTGTATTTTGGAAGGTTTTACGAAATTGTAACATGTTGTCTCAGATTCAATTTCAGAATCGGGAGCGTAACTAGAAATTTTACGATAAAAAATTTAAAAAGATTTGGAAATTGAGTTTTTAATAGTGTATAATCCATAGATACTTTGCTACTTACATTTTGATTTATAATATAGAAACAAGTCATCGATAAAAGTTAAATGACAAAGTACTATTAGATAACCAATGAAAATTAAAAAAAGTCTTTCAGTTCACGGGTTAAAAACAAATTAGATATTTTTAATATCCATGTCCTGGAAACGAAAAAGATAATAAATAAATATAATAAATTTCAACACTTACCATGCTTATATTATTATTAACATGACACAGTCATTACAAAAATATAAAAAAAACACAACATGCGTTATTGTTTGCAACGATGAACTGACTACTCATAAATTATCAGTAAAACAACGATTAATTGATAAACGCCACTATTCCAACACGCGTATTACTAGATTGTGATTATCGAATTTAATCATTACATTAGTGAATCAAACAAGTGACGGAATTGGCTGACATTGATGACAATAGATTAAATTAAGAACTTGAACACTGTTTTTGTGTTTATAACTTTTATAATAAAACTAAATCTATGACAATATATATGTACCAATACGAGTAGGTAGACGAAGTGTACTTACAGAAAAATAGTAAATTTCAGTGTTTTTTTTTTATTTTGACGATCTATGGTAATAAAATTTATTAAACTAAAAAGTTTTAAAGATTTTAGAGATAAAGTGAACAAAAATTCCATTACTCTTCGAAAATATTAAGGTACAAACTTTTACCCGACCATCCATTTTCAAAGACTAAAAACATAAACAAAAAAAAATAACAACTACACGAAATTTTTTGAACGAAATTTAATTTTAGGTAGTTTTAGGTAGTAACATTAGTAAATTAGGTTCAATAAAAATCTATAAAAATATTACATCACCAGCACTGTTCTCCTCTAGTTTGAAGATAATTTGAACCATTTCACACTTTAGGCTTCCTTGAAAACTGAAATACTACTGAGCAAAATAAACGTGAAACCTTTTAGTCGCCAACTTTTTAAAATTATGCTATGCATTACGTAAATTAACAATAGGGTGTTGAAGTGTCTGCGAGGCGCCGCGTCTACTAGTGATCGCCGGAGATCCAAAGGCTACGACAAGACTGCGTGATCGGGTTGCCATTCCGGACATTTAGGATGGTTGGATAAGGCCCAGATCAAGTATCTGGGTCTGATCGTCGACGGCAGGTGGCTCTTCAACGAGTACTTCCGACAGCTTACTCCAAAGCTGGTCGGCGCTGCTTGTGGCCTTGGGCGACTCTTGCCCAATTTGGGTGGAGCCAGCGTCGCGACGAGACGGCTCTACACGGGAGTTGTCCGGTCAATGACGCTGTATGTTGCGCCAGTGTGGGCAGCAGCTCTGACCGCCCACAATAGGGCTCGCCTAAGGCGCCCTCAAAGGATATTGACGGTTAGAAACATACGCGGTTACCACACCGTTTCGACGGAGGCGGCGTGCGCCTTGGCTGGCACTCTCCCCTCGGATTTGGAGGCGGAAGTGCTCGAAGCTATTATTGGCGGACGGCTCACTTCCAGGCAGGTACCGGCCTACGGCCCCCCGCCCGAAGAGATTTGCGAGTGGCACGAGGCCTCTCGTCGAGCCACGATGGTTCGTTGGTCGTTCCAGCTGGAGGTTCTACGTGCTGGCTTTGCCGCCGTGGAGGCTCTCCAGCCGGTCATCGGTATCTGCACTCGGTCACCAGAAGAGAATTGAGTCCCACCTGTCACCACTGCGACTGCAGTGAGGACGAGGCTCAGCACACGCTAGTGGCGCAGCGTGGGGTCCTCACTGCAGTTATTGGAGCAAATCTCTCGCTATCGCCCGTCATAGGCTACATGGCCAGTAGCGACAGTTATTTTACCGCAGTAGCAACCTTCTGCGAACGTTATTTCTCGGAAGGAGGCGGCGGAGAAGGCCCATGAGGAGGACAATCTCCACATGAACCCAATTTGCCGACGGCAAACCGAGTGGCGGAGGCGCGTATACCAGCGGCTCATGCCGCCTTGAGTGTGGTCATTGGTGGACGGGACGGATATTCCCGTCCATCTGTTACACTGACCAGCCGTGAGGAAGCAAGGGATCTGGATGTCGTAATAGTAACTGTTCCCGGATCCCTCCTATATCAGGCGCAGAGTGTCATACTGTGTGGTTTTAGCCGGTCTGATTCCGACACACCATGCCGCCGTAAACGCCGGTGGGATGATTGTTCGAGGGGGCTTTCACACGTAAAAGAAAAGGTGATCACTGAAAAATGATGTTTCGGAGATCACTTATATCAACTGAGCTAACAACTGAGTGTCACCATTGCGATGGCCTGACCGTGGTCACAGCGCTTTACACACTGGCAGAATGCCCGGCATGGGTGGAGCAGAGGCGCAACCGCGTGGCGGCCATCCGGATGGGGATTTTTTCAAGGTACGTCGGGGTTCCAAGGATTTCCTTACTAGGATTCATCTGGTTCCCCGGCTACGGTTTTGGTTGTTTCGAGTCCAAGATAACCACCTTTCAGTAGTACTCGTGGGGAATTCCGCTTAAATAAAAAAAAAACGTAAAAGTGTGAATTAGGTGTGGGGCCTGAGACCATCGGCAGAGAAAGGTTTTAGTCTTTGATGAATATCTATAGCTGTCGATATGGTTATACCATTGGATCTAAAATTTGTCAAAAATCCTTGTTAATAAATACGCTTTAAAACCGTATATAACCTTAATAAAGAAGATTAACATAACAAACCCATACTAATGGTAGTACTATGTATTTTATTACCCAACATGCTGGCATGTGGGGAAGGAAGGAGGATTGTAAATTGTAGTCCACCATGATACCACCGTAGAGAGATCTCATACTGATCTGATTCGAATGTAGAAAAGATTTTCAGTAAATGGTTTTTATAAATTACGACTGTGTTTGTTCACTGACTTGTTAATTAAGCACTCAATTTCATTTTAACATTCAACTTGAATAGTAACTGATCACGAAGTTTAATGAAATCGGATGTTTATTTATCTACTAAATAAACTATGGTGTGTTTAGCTTTCTATCATAACTGGGTCTACGCAGAGCATGTTCAAACATACTATAGTGACAAACGATAAAAAACCGTAAGATCCAAAATGTGAACGGAAATAGAAATCGTATGGTCCAATAAATATAATAGCTGTAAACCCGTGAGAAAAACTTATGATTTACACATTATACAGCTGCCTCTAATTGGCTGCTGGTTCGTTTACTTCGTTACGTTCGTTATATGCTTTAAATACGAATATTTGAGATTGGATATATCGTACTACTCCAGTATGCTAATTTGGAGGCCCAATTTTGTGTATTACACAATGTTATGCTTGTGTCTGTCCAGCCAAAAGTTACGCTATATTTACTTAAACTGTATTTATTGCATGTTGGGTGATACTACTTCTTCAACATAATATATTTATTAACATAGTATATTTATTTGTAGTCATGACGTGTATAAGAATTGAAGGCACGATAAAAAGGAAAAAAGTGGAAAACGGTATGACAAAAAAAAACAATAATATTTTTTTTTGCTTTTTGATAATGATGTGTGAGCCTTAATGGTTTACTGTTCTAGCCCTGATGAACACTAATTTTAATAAAGAGACTAAAAATAAAGCAGCGTAAAGGTAGTCTAAGGCATCTTTATAAAATGTTATTGGTTAAATGGAATTTTGGAAAGAGTTTCTGACAATTTAATCATAAAATGTCCTTTATTACAGCGCCCTCTAATGTTATTTATTAAAAGCATATTTTGTTCTGCTTCAATGAGTTTGATCGAGATTTCAGGCTTACTATACAGATGGCGCTGTATTTTATCTTGCAAAATTAATTTATAATCTCTAATTCTTACGGTAAGAACTTATGAGAAAGAAGGATTTACGAATATAAAAATAGCATATCATTGATATAAAAAGTGCACATTAAAAAAATTCATCTCCATAAACTAACTTGAGACTGCTCCAATAAGCTCAAACATTATGCCTCTACTATAAGTTGGTGAACATTGAGTATCTAGGTGATTCTAGACGATGTTATAACAGATAAAGATTATTCCTCGGTCCTTAACACCGTATAATCAAAGAATATTAGGCTCGCTATCAGTACGCTATTTTCTTGAACGTTACATGATCGTTTCGGTTCGGAAATACCGTCGGTGACAAATAATTTCTTGAACCATGGCGGCATGTTGCCGGCCGTTGTTAGTCCGAATAGTTCTTCAGAAGACTCTCCGTGATACAGACGATACACAATTCAGAGTGATACTACATTCCTAAGTAACACCAAGGGGCCCAGCAGATCAGAAATCTAGCTATCGGCTATTGGAGATGCTCTTTGGTGGATGCGGTCCAAAAGAAGAGGCTTGTTCTAGCTTGCCCTAGTATTAAGATGAGAACAGTATTCCATATGCGGTCGAATTTGTATTTCAATTATAAAGTATTTGTTCCTATGTAATTTCTTTTCTTTGCCTTGACAAAGAGGATAAATTTATTTGATTAAATACACATACAAACTTGAGATGCTAGCGGTAGCAGATAATAAGTCCAAGTCCAAAGTTCGTCAACACCGTGTTATTAGCCCTTGGAGAAGTTTGCTTTAATGCTACGTATATTTAAATGAATTTAAGTTAATAACTTGGCATTGAGAAAATAACGAGATTCTTAATTAAAAATACAGAGTAGAGCCCATTTTCTTTTGTATATCTAAAAATATTAAACAACATTCCGAGTTAATTATGTAACATAATTATGATCAAATTAAAACGTTTTCTTATTACGTCTGGATGTTATGAAACAACATTTAATCTAAACATTTATTTAAAAGCAATATCATTTAAGTTCAACTATTTTTCAATTTACAATTTCAAATGTTAAGACACCGAAAAGCCAGCGTATGTCAAATGTATTTCAAAATTATGCAAAATAGCTAGCTTTCCATCGGGCAGAAGAGTCATATGGACAGGTTCTTAAAAAAATATATTTAATGTTCTCGTCATAATTGATTGAGCCTCTTTTTTTGAGTTTCTGGGTAATATGTAGTTCGAGTCCATCTAAGGTAATATGCAAGTACTTTTAATTGCTGTTATGTAAAAAAAATATATCTAAAAGAAGGTCCTTAAAAACAACTGCTTTTTATGTGTGTTCTGGGTGTGTACATCGCGCATGCTGTTTGGTATGGTATACGCTTTAGTAAACCAATTTCAGTAACTTTTTCCTAATTGAATTGGCTGTACTTGAGGTTGGTCGCTTTTGTGTAAGAGAAAATATTCCACCTCTAAGAAGTAAAATAATATGAAAGAAAAAAGAATACGTGGCCGTTATAATTTTTATTTATCATGATTCGGATAAACAGGAATCGTTCTTACTTTTTTTCAATTTTAAATATTACTCAAGTTTATTATTATTATTATTTTTTTCTTTAATTTTAATTAATAACACACATTTTTGATTTCATTACAATATGTTCAAATTTAATTTTAATAAATGATACTATAAGTAAATGCAAACATGAAAAAGTGATATAAACAATGAATTTAAACTATCCCAGATCCAACTGCTTGAATAGAATGAAACTGTGTACGAGTATTTTAAGATTCGTACGGCGCTACATTGCTGCATTGGTGTTAAATCAATCATGATTCCTAAATATTTAGAACCAAAGACCAATGGGAAGGATATTTAAAGAAATAAAACCTTTGGTTCTGAGATTGTCTGCAATTACTGGGGACTGCATCGCTTTACAGTACAGTGATAATGTAAAATCTAGATCATTATTCAATGTTTCCCCTTATTTTTGTGTCTTTTCTATTTTTTGGTTTCCGTTGTTTTCTTTTATGGATTTCGTAATTTAATGTAGCTATAAATCTTGTGTTCGTAATGAAGTTATTTTCATGCGATAACACAGCTCTACAAAAAAAAAATTTTTTGGTGTTGCCTTGGATATTTTTGCAAATTTTTATGTTTTCGAGTACCTAAATTACGAATATATTCATGAAAATACTGAATGTGCTCTTTTTTTTATGATTTTTACGTATCTTATATTTTGAACAATTATCAGCTTGTTAGTACTAAAATTTGTTTTCCCAGTCCTGATTAAGCTTCTGCGCAACTTTTTTGCGCATACAAACATCACGTGATCTCCACTCTCAGACTCCTTGCTCCGCAAAACAGCTGATAACTCAGTTATTTGATAATATTGAAGTACTTACACGTGAATCTGGATAAGTTGTCATATGTTAATATTTTGATTCAATTGCTGAGTGTTCATTCTAATATATTTGTCTTGTCTTTTTAAACATGAGTTCGTCACGAAGAAAGTGTAAATATAGTAGTGATTTATTTTGTTATATTTGTGGTATTTATATATTAAAAAAACAAAAACGAAATATCACAGACTTTGTTAAGGAGACTTATGCTGAATATTTCGGTTTTAAAATGGACAAATTAGATAAATCATGGGTTCCGAATAAAGTTTGTAAGTCCTGTGTTGAGTCTTTGCGGTTGTGGAAAAAAGGAGAACGTTCTGGATTAGACTTTGGTATTCCTATGATCTGGATGGAGCCTAAGAATCATGTCGATGATTGTTACTTTTGCGTAGTAGATGCTAAAGGTTTTAATCGAAACCAAACGTGGAGATATCCAGACTTACAGTCTACAAAATGTCCTGTTTTACACAGTGAAACTCTCCCTCGGCCTGTTTACGTTTCAAAAGTGATTCGCATGCCCTCAGAAACAATGATGTTGCCGAATTCACAGAAATCGAAACAGTCTACCAGTGGAAGTGAATGGGAGGGTGAAACATCTACGCCAAAGTTATTTTCTCAAAATGAACTCAGTGATTTGATACGGGATCTAAATTTATCAAAACAGGAATCAGAACTGTTAGCCTCAAGATTAAAAGAAAAAAAAATATTGGCATCAACAGTAACAATTACAACATACAGAACGCGAGAAAGTGAGCTATTACAATTTTTTGATGAAAATGAAGGACTGGTATACTGTACTGATATTGCGAAGCTGCTTTTAGACATGGGCTTGAAAGAATACAAACCTACTGAGTGGCGTCTTTTTATTGACAGCTGTAAAAGAAGTTTAAAATGCGTCTTACTGCACAATGGAAATAAATTTGCATCAATTCCAATTGCCCATTCAACAAAACTCAAAGAAGAATATGAAAATGTAAAATTAGTTTTAGAAAAAATTAAATACTCGGAGCATCAATGGCCGATCTGTGTAGATTTGAAAATGGTTAATTTTTTACTTGGTCAACAAAGTGGATACACGAAATACCCTTGCTTCCTTTGTATGTGGGACAGTAGAGCAAAGCAACTTCATTGGGAACAAGATGTTTGGCCTGCAAGAAATTCTCTAACTGTCGGTAAAGCCAATGTAATAAGGGAACCGTTGGTGAACAGAGACAAAATCATACTTCCACCATTACATATTAAGTTAGCAATGATAAAGCAATTCGTTAAAGCTTTGGACAAGGAAGGGGATTGTTTTAAATACATTTGTCGAAAATTTCCGAAGCTTAGTATGGAAAAGTTGAAAGGTGGAATATTTGATGGTCCTCAAATACGGCAATTGATAAAAGACGCAGATTTTATGAAAGTTATGACTGTTCCGGAAAGTGAAGCTTGGGAAAGTTTTGTGTTGGTAGTCGAAAATTTCCTAGGTAACCATAAAGCACCAAATTATGAAGAAATTGTACAAAATATGCTGACAAACTTTCAGACTCTAGGAGCAAATATGAGTATCAAGTTACACTATCTCCGCAATCATTTGGATAAATTTCCAGATAATTTAGGAAATTATAGTGAGGAACAAGGAGAGCGGTTCCACCAGGATCTGAAAGTAATGGAAGAAAGATATCAGGGTCGATGGGACTGTCATATGATGGCAGATTACTGCTGGTCTTTAAAAAGAGATTGTCCCCGGAAAAATTATAAAAGAAAAGCTCTTAAAAGGCGTTTTATGGAAATATAACATGTTTTCCAAATTTTCCTCTCTATTTACTTCGATATATCATATTTTTATCCAAATAAAACTGACATTATAAATATATCTGTTATTTTGTTTCTCGTTTTCCGATTTTTGTAATGTAAAATAAAAATAAGTATTTAAAAAAAAACGAAAGCAAATCTTACAAAATCATTCATAATTTCATGAATTGTGAGTATAAATATATCCAAAATCAATCTTATATCTAGGGCAACAAAACCACTGTAGACCAGTGTAATCCTTTCGGAGACTGCGCTCTGGATGATCGTTGGGTTGGTGTTAACTATCAGCTTGAACTAAAATGTAGATGATCTACTTTAAAAAAATATTTACAACTTAAATGCACCAACATCATGATCAATTACAGATAACTATTTTTAATACCTATTTTCCTACTCTTAGGGATGACATTGATTCCAATTTGAGCGAAATTTAACGAGAAGTATCCTCCCTCCCAAATAAGAATTGTCTAATTCGGTTCACTGTTGACACAGTTTTGAGCTACAAACAAAAAGTAATTCAACTGAATGGGGAACCTTCTACTATTTCTGAAGTTTTTTGAAAATAGTATCACATGCAAGTAAAATAGGTGCTCCGTTGCTTTAAATTATTTTGTTTGATTAGGTTATTACTTTAATTTAAATCTTTTGAGGATTCAAATCTCAGTTATTTAATGTGTTATGCTAACTATCTAACTCTATATTAATACAGCGTGGGCCACGAATTATTTAACATTTGAAAAAAACATATTAAAAACCATTTAATATATTATAAAATTGTTTCTTTACAGGAAAGCTAACTAATTGGAATTTATGTTTTAAAAATTACATCGTCTAAATGACCACCGTTTCGACGATTACGCTCTTCTAAGAGAGCACCGTAATTTTCGAATACTTGTCGGCAAAGAGAGCACGAGATCGCCGACATCTCTTCGCTAAATTTTTCTTTTAGTTGACGTAGTGTATTTGGCTTATTGATGTAGACACGATTCTACAAAAAAAACCATAAAAAGACGTCTGCTGAGGATAGATCTGGACTTCTGGGTTGTGATGGAATGTCGCCTCGTCTGGAAATCAGCTTTTCCGGAAACGTGTCTTTGACCACCAGCTGGGACTCATTGGATGTGTGGCAAGTGGCTCCATCTTGTTGAAACAATGTGTTACGATTGTAACCAGCAAAATCCCAGTAGCATCGGTCCCTAGAGCTCCCGTAACATATTTATGTTAGATTCAATTGTTATCGAATTCTTGGCCCACCCTACAGTATATTCAAGCTTGGACTTAAATGAGATATCACTCTGTACGCTAATGATAATATATTAGTTCATTTTATTATGGTCGTTCGGTAGATACAATAGCTGATCAAGTACAATACGATCTAAATATACTTAATGGCTAAATAAGCTTTAATTTATTTATTATGAATGTCACAAAAATTCACTCCATTTTTTTTTCTTGCTGAATCTATAATTATAGCCCATTCATTATTAACGGTGAAAGAATAGGTAAAGTTAACGAAAAGAAGTACTTAGGCCTCATATTGGATTATAGACGCACATGGAAGCCTCATATTGATAAAATACAAAATAAATTAACGTCATTATCAGGCACTTTCCTTACCTTGAACCGCAAAAAGATACTGTTTATTATTCTTTGACTGAAATCTGAGGAAACTCAACAAAGAGTAAGTAACCTAAAACAATTATAGTGGCTGTTATACGATCATATCGAAAATATTTTTTCGATATGATCGTATAACAACCACTATTAAAATTTATAAAGAAACAGGAAAAATGAATCTCGCTCAAACACATAAATACAATACCATCATATTTCTAATATAAATCTTGCAAAAAGATACCCACTCACAGCTAATATTTACAAAAAACATAACCACAAACTTTTGACTAGGTAAGCTAATAACATCTACGAGTATCTGTGGATGCCAAGCGCATATTACGGGAAAAAAAATATTTTATATAAAGGTGCCAAAAACTTCAATAATTTATCTAACGATATAAAAGAAGCTTAAACATTTAGAGAAATATCAAAGAGTTACATTTTTAAAGACATTTCACTAACAAACTGAGATTATGGCATTGTAAAGGTTTATGTTAAAATGCTATTACTAACATCACTACAGAAAATCAGAATTAAATATACAAAATGTAATTCTTACACATACATATTTTCCATATATACAAATGATACACACTTGCTCTAAGATAAACAGATAAAAATTTAAATATTAAGTAAAAAAAAACAATACATAATATTCTGCGTTGCAATAAAGTGTAGTCTAAATGTATAAAAACAGTTAATTTATTTAATTACTCATTAAGCTTCCTTGATCGTTGCTTTCACTATAATAAAAAAAAATGTTTGGCATCCATTTACAGATCAATGTCGCTAAGTCATAAGCCATAATAAACATAAAATGTTTCTCAGTTAACATCTATGGCTAACAAATCTATGGGAAATGATAGTACTACCAGACTCATCTAAAAACAAATTCATAACTATCTTACTAACTGCGCTAATTACGTAATATGTATTTGTTTAATGTTATTCTTTTCTTTGTAAGTAATTATTATGATCTTTTGAGAAAATATTTTAAACCATTCAAATTTTAAAAACATAATCCTTGTAGTTTCGTTATGTCCATCCGTCTGTGTACGCTACTTATCACAGATTATTAGTTTTAGAAACCTGTCACATCGCGTGAACATACATAATAATTATGTAAACAAAGTTGTTAAATAAAATTCAAAAAAGAGGAGTGTATGTACCTCTAGTACATTGACTACCTTTTCAAAGACACTCCGTCTTTGGAAAGGTCTTTTAAAAATCATACGGATATGTGAAGGTAACATTTTAATTTAGGTATTCATTTGTGAGATATTAAGCCATAAAGCACAAATATTTAATAGAGTAGGTCCTTCCCCCATGAAATAATGTGAAATAACGAAGCACCTTTGTCTTCTATATATTTTAGTTACGTATTACTCCTAATTTTGTGATAGTTAACTACAAAACCCTTCATTTCACGTTGTACAACACACACTTGGCCGGGTTTTAAGTATACAAGTGTCGTGAGTTACACATCTATGTTAAATATTTATATTGGAAGTAAATTTACGTTAGGGATATATTAGATTTTGTAACCACAACATCGCAAATTTTACTAGACTACCATGTATTTTCATTAATTGTGTTTAAAATTGTCATGAGCATAGTTCCAATCAAATCTTGTGCTGCCAGTTACATCCACTAAAACGGTTAAAGTAATATTTACTCACGTCCAATAGGTCAATTTTTACAGAGTATTTAAGAAATTTTATAACAATTATACTAAGTACACTATTACACTATTCTTTATAAGTTTTAAGACAGCGTTACAAATATATGGTTCCAAACCGTTAACTCAGTTCCATGGAGCGCTGTCACATTTACACGATTACTTACATCTTGATAGTATTTTTTCAAATTCAAAACCATTTTTCCTCCAAGTAATGTAGTTAGTTCATCGTGGGCTTCCATAGTTTCTAAATTTATTTAATATGCTCCACAATTTACATAACAGTCAGTTAGTGTTTGAAGTTTACAATCACAATGTAGGTATAAGTCAATTTACATTTTATGAATAAAAAACTAAATTACTTAATTATTTACATGACACATTAATTTGTACTTTTGCGACTTTCTACAGCATGAGTCTGTTCGTTCAATGTATTTCCATTTCCTAGGATCGTCACTAACTAAATTATATTCTTTAGCAAAGCTGTTACAAGTTCGTTTCCAATCTAACTTTTCGTTTATCGTGCTATCCATTATTTTTGTTTAAGAATGGGAAAATTTGTAAATTACGTAAGTACGAATGGTGTAATTGTAAAAGTTGTTTCTTTTTATGTAAATAAAATAGAAATATACAGGTATAATAATTATACCGAGGCAGTTAGTCATAATTAAGGCTAGTTCAGAGTTAAGTACTTTTGAATTAAATTATATAAATGCTACCTAAGTATACCTACGAGGAAAGTGTTTAAAAAGTTACTTATATGTATATCACCTCTGTTTTGATTATCTAATTGAAACATAAACTAGACACAGCAAATTTTGCCCTATTCTATTTACAATGAAACAAAAACGTACTTCAGTGAAATTTGGCTCGATGTGATCTAAAACCAAATGTTTTAAGATTACAATTATCAGTGGGTACACTTACACTGTTAGATTAGCTACAGGTACTCCTTCGGGATCTTCATTTTTAGTAATTAATGGTGCTGTTGTTCTGTTGTATGTACGAGTATATGTGTATTGTATGTATAAGTATGATGTAGGATGATGTATGATGAGAAAGATGAAAGATGATTTGGAATCTATATTCTATTAAAAAATACATAATTTTAGTTTTAAGTAGTAAAATAAAAATACAAGAAATATACATAAAAATATGTGTCTTAATATTACTGGATTATTTGCTAACCAAGCCTATTATAGATTCTTTAATTATATAAACATTTTATTAGTATTATTGGCTCATTTTAAATGTTTAGTATAAATTTACGTTAAGTGAAACAACTTCTTCGTTTTATTTTGATCTAATTAACGATAGCAGTATATTTTCTTCTGTCCCTCAGTTGCCGAGACGGTCCACCTTGTTATCTATTCATTTTTATGTGCCTGATGTTTTTATAAATCTTTTACTTAATTTATTTTCTTGAGATACCTTACACACAGTCGTTGAATACTAAATAGACAGTGTCTATACTATGTTACCAATCTCCTGATAAACATACTTCCATATTATAGGTAAATAATACCCAGTAAAAAGAGGTCCTTGGGATATCAGACTTAAATGTCTTTTCAAGGTCGGTGATTTTTACTACAATATAAAAGCGTTGATTATACTGCAGCTCACTATTAAATCTGAAAGGATGCCGCTGTAAAGAAAGAAAATTATTTTGCGGTCGATGATGTTTTATGTTTAATTTACCTTATTAGCGGTGTATAAATTTATTTGATGGTATCTGATTGGTTTCATTAAATCGAGTAGTATTGTTTACAGGAATGTCACGTATGCCAATTTCAACCCCATTAGGCTCTAGCTCTAGCTTTTCTAAGCTGAAACCGCAGCGGAAGAGGGGATTACGGATCTTCTGTAGAAATTCCGAAAGCCGGTGGAAGGGAGTTTTGTCCCGCTAACACCAGTGTCTTTGCAGGTGAGAGCAAACGTTTTGGTGGTCATAATCCAGAAGGTGGTCGTCGAACCTTAGGAGTTCTTTTGTTCAGGGCTTCTCTTTGACTGTCGTCGGGATCTTTGAAATCGTTGGTGGCGTGGGTCCTTTTCAGGCGCCCAACGACCGCCTTTGAACCGCCGTTGCCAAGACGTTATTTCCCGTGGCGCTGACAATGGTCCCTGCGTCTTTGTGGATACGTTCACACGAGGTCGGACGCTGGAAGAGTTTCAGGTAACTTAACAACAGCAGTGCCCAGATTCTTTCTATTTCAGAATTAGAGAGGCACACCGTATGTTTTTAGTCGGTCCAACTTCGACACCCCACCCCGCTTCAAACCTCAGTGACGTGACGGCCCAATGTGGTTTCCACTAAACAAAAAAAAGTAGCATTATTTGTAGAAAGAAGACTGTTATAAAGAGCAGTTATTAGTCTAGCGGTTAGCGTATGCAACTGCTAATCAAGAGGCGTCAGGTTCGATACCCGGGTCGCGCAAAACCGTTATTGAGTTTTCTTGCAAGAAATTGTTATTATAATTACAATTGGAATATGCATGAGATATTGAAAATGGATCGTGTTTGCCGCCCGTGCCTAGAAGAGCACCTTAAACAGTCGGTCCCTGTAGTGAAGAACATCTAAGGCAATCGTTATTGCGAAGTCAGTGCTCTCAAATAAACTGACAGCTAGTTTGACTTTTGAAATCAGATTACCCTCGGAGTTGCAGAGGTCTCATGCCCGTGGCTCCGTGGAAAAATGAGATTCGGGTAAAACCGGTTGCACTAGTAGTCGATCCCGACAGTATTCAGAATAACAAAGGCTAGGAAGAAAAATGTTTGTAAAAAGGTAAACAAAAAGAATAAAAGTCTTCTCTAGTTAACATCCTGGCAACAAAAACATCTATTACTGAAAATAATTAAGCGAACTCCCGGTCAAGCTGTCATATCAAACTAGGCTCAGTAGCTAGAATCATTAACCACTTCAGTGGCCCGTGAAAAGTTAAAAGATGAAAAATTCTAGTAATTTTTACTCCGTTATTTTTTTGATGTCCAATATGATCTTTGTATTGAGATAGTTTGATGGGCATAGTTAAAATATTGCCTCAAACCTTTAGGTATACCACAAGCCTGCTAGAACATCCCATCACAGCTTTCTATCAATTCTTAATCCGTATAATCAGAATTCTGCTGAAATCCCGCATGATTAAACTTTTTTACACATAATTAAAACGTTTTCTGCGTTACGTGAAGTGTTTACAACCTTTAACTTTTCTTTTGTAAAGCAGTAGTACACATCGTATAGATTAAAGGGCATTTATACCTTATTATGAACGCCACTCTTCACTGGTTTTTATTTTCTGTGTAATGTCGGGACTGGACTATCGTACACCATTCAAATATACATATATGTAAGTAATAAATACCGGCTCAAGCCACGATGTGTTACCAACAACTTTGAGATAGACAGATGTATTGGATTAGTGTAAACCGGCCAACAGGTGCAATGAAACAGCTTACGGAATTTTAAAATTTCAAAAGAGAAAATTAAATAGAAAAATTACAAATATATTTAGATACGTAAATACATAAGCATAGGTAACCTGAAGCTTCTCCCAACTGCTGAGGTAGGCCGCCGTGAGGTTTATTAGGTAGACCAGTTCTCCGGACGCAAGCCCTTCGTCCCCCTGCGGAGAGTATGGAGCGAAAAGCGTTAAAAAGTATAAAAAAGGTAAAAAAACTTATACAAATGAGAGGACTGAGCTGTATATGATTTGAGAAGAAATTTGAGCTATCTGGTCATTTTTGGAGCCTGAACCCGTTCTGATATCTCATTAAAAATCATTTTAGGTATTACGATTGCGCGCGCGACAACAAATTGGCAAATTCGTATACTGGGCTCCGCTCCAATCCTCCTTATGAATTTCCTAACTATCGTGATAGTAGCAGTAGGCTCGTGAACCACGACCTTCCTTTTGTATCTATCTGCTATGAATCCAATTGTAAATCTGACATGTAGTAGATACATTTACTGTTTTATGGCAGGTGTCAGCCATTTTCAATTTATCTTAATAAACTAGTACACAACTTCAAATCAAACATATTTAGGAAGTCAGAAAATTTCTAAATGAAGTGAATAAAAAACTGTTCTGTGGATCACAATTAAAAAAATCCATTTAATGTCTTATAGGAATTCTCTAAAAATTGATAGAGCTACGAAAAAAGTGCTCTGTGCCGCGGGCCATGATATTAGCTCGAATAATGTAGCAATTCACCAGCACCAAATTAACGGTCGTTACCATAATTTAAAGCTTAAAGCAAAGTAATTTCTCATTCAGAATACCTTTAATGTCAACTGATTTTCCTGAAACGGTTAATTTTAAATCTAATATCATTTAATGTTTGGCGATTTCAAAGAAAATGTATATTTAGTACACATTAACATAATAAGCGGGCTTCAACTGAGTTTACTATCAAAATTCATTTTATGATTCAATTAAAGCGCATACGAAGCGTTAAGGGGTAAGTTTCAACAAAAACAGCTTTTGACAGCGCGGCTTCGGAGCTTATGCGAAAATATATAGAAAATTGCATGATACACGCGTTGCGCTCATAGGGTGCGCGGGAACCGTTTGGGGGGTGTATATTTAGAAATGTTTCTTGCCTCTAGCCGACAGTCCACGCTTGGCGCGCGAACTGAGCGTACGCGTTCCTGTCTTCCCTGTAGCCATTGCATCGTACCCGATTCCGTAATTAACATAAATTGAAATTAATTAATTAAGTATTTCTCAAGTGTTGTGTGCCTCGAACTGGATTTGATCGTGTCCTGTGCTACTTTGTGCATTTTGATAACTTTCAGTGACTGATTATTTAATCTAATGTGCATTGACTGTTACTTAAATAATTATATTTTTTTGATTATAAGGTAGGTGAAGTAATTAGTACTTTTTTATGTTCTCTGATAGAAACATTCTTTCAAACTGTAATTAAATGTGATGTTGTTATTAACTGGGCTAGCAACGTTAACAATGCGATAATTTTAGTCATTAAATGCATTGTTATTACAGTTACTAGTAACACATTTATGTTTCTATGTTATATGTTATAATATTTATGTTAATGCTAAACTCTTTTGCATATGAAAATTTGTAAAGTGGTAATTTTTGACGATATATGCCCAGAAAATAATAGCATAACATAGCAATTTTTGAAAACTAATTTGTAGAACTATGATGAGTACTATTTTTTTAACATTCATTGATCATAAATAAAGTCTGACACTATATTGTTGTACCTAGTCTACAACAGAAACTTATGTTGAGGAAGATAAAATTATTTAAACGTACATATTGATGGCGACATGAATCTCACAAATATTTATGACTCATTCATTTGTAAACACTAAAATGTTAGTAGATATTAAAAGATGTGACGATTACATTCAAAAAGAGAACACACAGATTGCAGAAAAACAATAGACTAACTCATTGTTTTGGAATGAAGCGATTGTTTATTAAAGGCAACCTAGTTTGGGAACGCTATGTTGTAACTTTGTTATTTAAATTAATCAAGTAAATAACGACTTATTTACAATTCATGACGATAACAAACGATGTAGATGCAATATTTTATGTTCTTGTAAGTAGTTCAAACATCAAATATTAATGAGTTATTGGCTTTGATAAGAGATTCATTGTAAGCTATTTATAATGCTTTATCAAGTCTGTGATCCGGCGGTAGAGGCAACTAGCACCGTTCGTATTTTAATTGTTTTGTATTATTGTGCTTTGTATGATTAATTTGATTCGTATTTTATGTGGCAAATACGTTGTAAAAAGAGAACAAAGTTCCAGTAAGAATTATTTGTAGATGGTGTGTCAATATTGACGACAACCTATCTCAAAGATCGGTAAAATACGGTACTGCACATGGTTTTAATCTTGGAAAATGTTTTTTCTTGAAACATTAATGTTTTGCGTTGTTAAACTTAAACTATGATTTTATGCTATTTGATGGTGATACCTTACTCTTATGCAACTAAATCTTATTTACTTCTATTCCATTGTCAAGTTTGTATGTATAAACATATATATAAAATATAAATTATTTCCATAATGGTATTCTACTGAGAGGAACGCTACTGATTCAAACTGTTTTCATTTTGTAGAAGAGGGTTATTTGGACCATATATAATATAAATTAAATATATTCACGAAAACAGAAATTTAAAAATTAATCATATATTTCTCCAACACTTAAAAGTCCATTACTGAATATTCGCCTCTGAGATTTTGACCTACCATGCTGGGCAGACGGGTTCCTATAGTGTTTGTTTTTAAGTTTTCTTTCTCTTTGGACTGCTGTTGTTTTGCGTAGCTTGCTCCTTTAGACGGCTCTTACGGCACTCATGGGACACACTGTTTTAACCTATCACCACGCGAACAAACCGCATTTTAGTGCCTTTATCTAAAATTAAACTTTTTTCTGAAATTAATTCTTGTCGTGCCTACCTTTCTCTGGGTTAGGCGATTTTATAACAAAAGCCCGAATAGTATAATAACCCCAATTTCAAACTTAAATAAAAGTACTTGTGTATAAAATTATTTTATACTTGCGGCCAAACACTAATTAGAAATGTTAAAATGTTCCTTATTTTGTTCAAGTGGATATGTAGCTATTTGACCTGAAAATTGTCTTATTAAGGTATCTACCTTATTTACATTAAATTTTGACTCTTGTGATTTAGTTACATAATAAGTACATCCCTAAAAGGATTAGATATGATATGAGCATTAACTACATAATAATTTGCAAATATAGTAAAGGATTATTATTATATTGGCCAGATTACTCACCGCAAGGCTTAACTATTTGGCAACGGGTGGTTATGGATCGACGCTAGCCGAAAGCAAACTTCACTACCACGGTATTATTTGTTATCCATTGTGTTATTAATTTTAGTTAGTTGATAGTGTTGTGGAATTGTGGGTTGTTGGGCATTCACAATACTTAATTAAAATAATAAAATTTCGCACAATCGTTGCATGGTTTCACTAATTTGATTTAAAAAAATGCTTTTTATATTTCACTTGAGTACAGTTAATAGACACATATTTTTTTGTTTATCATATTTGTGAGATTCATGTCGCCACCGCTAAGTATTCTACACTTAATAGACACATTTTTTTTTTGCTTATCATATTCTTTTTATAATTTCAATTATACACACAACTCTGCCCTCGTGAGGATTCACAGTGGTGTATTGAAGTACATTTTTTTTCCAATATTAAGCATGAAAGCGTCTGAAACGTTCACAAAGAGATACACACTTTGTGTATGTATGTTGGCCATTTATTTAATGGCGAATCTTTTACATGTAAAACGTGAGAGGTCACGGGAGTTTCCAGGTAAACGCCAGGAATTTCGACTTTGTGCAAACGTTTGTCGGGGCACATATTACGGCTCTTTGACTACAGCTTAGATAACTGTTAGATTACGTCAGACTTTAGGATTGCTTCCTGGAGCATTTTTAGTACATGTTTGACATTTTTTATTTTGTTGCTTGTAGATGTTAGTGTATTTTATTAAATTAAATATTTATTTAGTCTTACGATTGTTGTGATTTTACGACGATGTGCTAACAATCGTTATATCAGCCTCACAGATCGAAGCTTCGACTCTGACTAAGTGTATACATTATGTCGTCATTAATCCATTTAAATTTTACAGCATATCATCGTGTACTAAATCCCGTAGCAAAAAGTACTAAAGTACTTTAGATCTCGGTAGCATTTATTTATATCTACTTAGTTACTTTTATCTATAAATAACGTAAAAGATGAATTAATTCAAAAATTTAATTAAACTGTCACGTAAAATGCTATTAATTTGTAAATCGAATCACGTTTTTGCAAAATTAAAAGTGGACCACAAATTATTCGTATATTTGATTGTAACCGCACGGTTTCGATACGTATAACTTTAATCCCTCCTGATAATATCGAGTATACTCGTATGTGTACATATTATTATGTCTATTATACTTCAGAATTCGTTGTAGCAAGAAAAACCTTTGTAACGAACTATATTCTACTTTTGACGGTACTTTGTTGCTATAAGTAGTTCTTATATTCACCACTAAACGTCAATAACTGTTTGATGTAATATAAAATACTGTATAAAATAATATGTACCAACATATCGCCGTCCACTGCTGAACGAAGGTTTCAAATAATAATAATATACTATGTAATAATATGTTAAAAATCTACATTATTACATAGTATATGTACAATTTCTAATTTAATATAATATAATTTTTGTACAAGTACAATTTCATACTTTAGTCTTGTATATATATCGTATACGATATTAAGGAATATAGGATATTAAGGCATTTAGTATTAATTATTTCTTCTTGCTATTTCTTCATTCTGTTAAGAATGTCTAATAATAAATCGCTATTATTTTACCTATGCTCTAATCTACAAACTAACCTTATGTCACTGACCACATCTGTGAAAAAACCGATAAAATTCATTCTGATTCTTCGTTGTCAAAATAATGACAAATTAGGGAAGCAATGAACACGTTTTCGCAAACAATGTGTTAGTAATTAATCGAATACAATATTTCAGTAAATACGTTTGGCATCATTCTCTCTTATGTCTTTCAAATACTTTGGCGGTGGTAAATAAAATTACGACCTCTGCGATATCTTAGATTTATCGCTGAAATCAAATATCAATGCAGACCAAACGTGTATGACTTTTGGTCTAGATTGATATTTGATTTCGGCCGTAAATCAGATGCGATAAAGATTACGAATCTCCGTAATGGTCGATTGGCATTGATTGTAGACTATTTTCTATTACTTTTATAACTACTGTAAGGGATATTGCAAGCAGTTTTGAAATTTATTTTCAGTAATACAGTAAATGAATTAATGGATAAGTGTTTTGGTTTGACTGACAATAGTCTCCAGACACAAGTCGGTGTCCTTCAATCAGATCTATTTAAGTTACATCTTATTTATATAACATTACAACAGGACAAACTATGTTTTGAATATCAAAAATGTTCGTAAATCGGCGTCGGGCTCACGTGGCCAATCTGATGGACCACTGTTTTGTTTGCTTTCTCAAAAATTATAAAAAAAAGTTTCAAAGAAACCAAACTTTTCATTAAACGATTTGTACAGATATTGTGAAATCTAATGAGGAAAAATATCATTATTTTATTTGTCATAAAAGCTCTTTTGAAGTGTTAGTTTTAGGTGGAGTTTGCATCTTTTACATGTACTAGAAGTTTTCTAAAGTTGTTTGACGTATAGTACATCACCACTATAATATTTCAAAGAACTTCTAACTGGGACAAGATAGAACCTGCATGTTGAAGCCGCAACTCTACTAAATCTGATATGTGCTTAAATGAGTTCGGTAAAGAAGACTTATAAACATTTATTAGATTACGCTTTGCACTTATAAACGTCAGTACGTTTATCTCTGCTGGTAAAATTATATTATATTAAAATTATATTATATTAAATACTGGTAAAATCATATTTATACATTTTTCGAAGTCTATTATTGCTTTAATGTAGCTATAAATTTTCATCAACATGCAACACAATTAATATGATAACAATATTGAAAATAAAGTTTTTTTTATCGATAATTTCAACTGCTTTACCAAATTCATTAGAAAAGTACACTCAGATGTTAAATTTAATAAGTACAGCACATCTAATAACTAAACTAAACCATATCGATAACACGAGTGTTTATATTTAGTTCAATTGTATTCATTACATTTCAGCAAACCAAATATAAATCGAATCCCTTAAATAGCTAGATGTTTAGAGTAACGAAATATTTGATTGCTATGAAATTACTTACTATTCTGTACTACTTACTTGGGGTGCGTGTTGTGGTTAACTAATGTTTAATTAACAAGTCATGTTACTATCACGAGCTTTTATCTCAAATAGAACCTCAGATGCGGCTTCTAGCCCAATAATGTGCTCGGGTTTAATATCGTTATTCTCGGTTAGATACTAATGATTATATATTGAAAATATATGTACAACACACAACACATACTTCATAATTTTGATTGAATAAGTTGTATTTTTTAGATAATTTGTAATTAAGAACTTATCTTCAACAAAGAGGAGATATAGCCGCTGTGCCTACAAGACTTACCTTGCGTTTAAAACTTTAACTTTAGTGTATTATATAGCTCGTAAGTAACAATATACTAATAGAGCTGGTCACAAAGAACATAATCGGCCGTAAAACCCAAGGCACAGTCGTCATTGGGTCCTTGCCGGACGAGTGAAAAACCCTGGGATTATGCATAGTTGCTAGGCAGCTTTTCACGTGTGATTAGTAGTTGGATCCCCTTTTTTTTTAACGTGTGAAAACCCCCTCGGGCTGTCATCCTACCGGGGTTTACATTGCGGTGGTGTGTTGGAATCGGACCGACTAAAACCACACAATGTGCCACTCTGCGCCTGAGATAGGAGGGATCCGGGCACCGCTGCTATTACGACAGCCAGAGTACTTAGATCCCGTAAAAAAGACGGGCTATTAACGGTGCATCGTGTCTTCTCATTTCGTTTCATACCAGAACTTGCCACCAGCTGCACAAACTAGTAACCTCAAACGATTCGCTAACATGATGCGAATATAAGTAACCATCTGTCTCTAAGAGCTGGCTTATTTATTAACCGTAAGCAGCATTACTGTGCAGCTATTTCACCTTGATGTTGTGGGGTATCGTGTGTAACTAACCGATTTGAGCCTTCCTAATTTAGAAACTACTGATATAAAGTAATAATAACAATGTTTAATCATTTCTGTCTTCACAAAAGAAATTAATACAAGCAATTGACAAGGCAACATATAATACACCGACGAATATGCATAGAGTTCTCACCAAGAATTTAGGACCAACACCAAGAACCCAAGCCAACTTCGCCTGTAAGTGATGCACTTGCTCATTGATGGATGAGGCTGTAGCAAACAAAATATCTTGATTAGCGGCAATAGGCTCGCCAGCTACTACGTGGAACCAAAAGATTGACAAAAAGTGAGCATTTAATGCGCCTCTGCTTAACCCTCCGGAGAAGCAAGCGTGATTTTATACGATGATGAGTATATATAGTACATATACATAATTGCGAAGGTATAAGCAACAGTTTTTCAGTTTTCTCATAATTAAAATTTTGTAGAAACTTGCATAATGTTTTACTGCGCTGATGCTTAGTAATATATGGATGAAATTGTTTAATTTTGTTATAGATGTAAGATCCATGAACTGTGTTGGGGCTGTGAACATGAAATTGTCCACTTGGACCTATTGTATACTTTCGCCTTACGTAAGTAGGACTAGTAGGACTATACGGAAGATATGTTTTCGGTACAATACATTAAACATAAAAAGTGAGTGAACAGTTAGTAACTTAGTCAGGTAGAAAAATTGTAGAGATTTTTTTACTTTAACACTGCTCTTTAGGACTTCTTTAGATTGAGCATTACCATTTTAGGTGCTCCGCCCCATATTGTTATACGAGTACAGCGCGTAGTAGCCACACAAGTTTTATAGCGCTAAACTCAGTCACATGGCGTAAATTTTTGTAAAAATATGTTATATAATCAAAAAAATATGTTACAATATATTGATATGGTTAGGCTCTAACAAATGCGAAACCTTATTTCGTATATCCTAAACTATACTGTTCAGTATTTAGCACAAATACTACTTACGGCTTATGCCTATAGCAATGTTTTATTTCTATCCAATGCGAAAAGTATTAAATTACCTACTCATAACTTTAATGTCAGCTCAGTTATTCATGATAGTTAATATATTTACTATGTAACAATATTTCTTTAAGAGATACGTCAAAGGTCAAAGAGCAATACATGCCGTTGGTACGCTAAACGTTAGTTAGGAATTACTTCATAGCGGTATGTATTATGGAGCAGCCACCTCTCAATTGCATAACCAAAGCCCATTATGCTACCGCAACTTTATTGGTACCATAAATATTCGAGACGAACTGTACACACCAACAAATGTTAAAAAAATCTAATTTAAATTCTAAAAGGAACCTCCATTTCGTCCTAATTAACTTTAATACTTGTGTATAAAAAGTTGAATTTTCGATGGTTGTAAACCAGCCAAGTTGGTTTATATGTGTACTATTACCGTCAATTAGTACAGCGGACGGTTTTCTTTGATGGTAGTCGGTTGTAAACAGAAAATTGATCCGACCGCCCCGAAGACAACGGACGTGTAGTTTTATTTGAACGCTCAAAGATTTTAAGAGTAGTGGTCATCAATCCAGTTCAATTTCGTCAGTTTCTATAGATTATTTATTGGTAGTTTAGTCGGGAATGGAAGACAAACTAGGTATAAATGGGGCCTTAATTGGTTTCGTTTACGTTCTTATGTGAAACAAAGATTCGACACGATAATAAAAAGTTGTATTTTGATTTGTTGGTTTCTAAAATTGTATATACTAGTAGGTATTGACGACAGTTTTGGTGTTTAATTTCATATTTTTTTATGGTTTTTTTTTTGTAATAAAGTCACCGATAAGTTATGGATAACTTTATTAAAATACATACATAAATAAATATACATAAGTAAATAAAATACTGTACAAGAGTTTTATGCACTTCTCTTAACTAAGAGAATAGGCTAGATGACACCTTAGTCAAATTAGTTACTTTTTATCATCTGTCAAAACGATAATTTTGTATGAAAAATGTACTAAATACTAAATTGTGACGTCACTATTTTAGACTACTCAATTGAACAATGTATTTCACTGTATATTTGATTAAAATTCGTAATAATAATAAAAAGCTATGTTAATTGTATTTGCCGAGATGTATCGTATTATCATTAAATCATCGTCATTTACCCAATTACAGCAAAGTTCTGTAATGATAATGTTTATAAACTTAGAATTCTTCTTATGCTAAAAATATGATTTTGTACTACTAAAATCAACACCAAGTTAGTTTTTGTGTTTGAACATATTCTTATGGTTTTTACCATATAAAGGCTAATAAAAATGGTTACCTCAAAAGAACAGCCTGCGAATCTGGTGGTAACATTAACTAAGGTAATTATACCCTTTTAAATTAGTATATTATATGTTTACAATATACTAGACAATAGACATACTTTGAAACATCATAAACATTCACTTTTGATTAACATTCGGCATTTAAAATTCTAATTGGTTTCTGAGTACAAAACCACAATAAACTTTAGGGATAAAATTGAAAATAAAAGTAAACAAATCATATAGAACAGTAATCAACTCTTTTAAGAAGTTAAAACTTTTCACGAGCGCATACTTCGTACTAAAATATTAAACTTTACACCACAAGGCGAACAATATTCGTTCATTATTTACCAGAAGAATGGCTTTTCTGAATTCGAGCGGTCCCGCCCGAGAAACATGCCCGCCGGTTATAAACACCAGGTGTGGTTAAAATAAATAGCGCCATACATCCCAGTACATAGCTACGCTCACTAGCAATTATTACGATTAATTGAGAACTAGTCAGTGCTTTTATTCTTGTTTCGGATCGTTATAACTGTAGGAAATAGTCTAATATATGAGACGTCGTCGCCTCAGGGTCTCTTACAACCCACAGAATATTTATCTACGTACGTAACTTTTTTGAGAGAAAATTATACGGTTTGATGGTTAATAGCGTAGTTTTAAACAGAAGTGCGCTCAACGGTGGCACGGAAGTATTCACGAATTCCAACGTAGAATTATACGGTTACGAAGGGGTGCTGTCGTAATAAAACACAAAGTATCCATTAAACTTCTTTTACACATCACAATAATGATTTACTATAGAGATGGGTAAGGATTAAATGCATTTAAGATATACATCAATATTCGGTTTGCCTTAGATCGACATTGCTTGGGATGCTTTAAAGGGAAAACTACTTAAAATGGATATTGCTCGTATTTTGTATTTTTGGGATTTTTTTTGTCTTTGTTGTACTATAAAGAAACATAGCAAATATTTGATTACCATGCTCAATTTTTCTCGTGTTACAGCTTGCTAGAAAGTAAACGTCCCCTAAGGATGCAATCAAATAATCTATCACTATCACACAGGAAACACGTATGACTTTTACTTTATGGTTCATCTACCATACCCACTAAACGTGAAATATAAATAATTGTGCTTATAAACAAAATTTTATCGATTAAATATTATTCCTTACATACAAATCGATGCTAAATATCCAAGAATCACATAGCCATTGCTATGAAAGAGATTATTACATTTTTAGTACACTTGTATCTGTAATTTCACCTATAACAGCTCTAAATTATACTTTCTAAAATCAATTATTAAGTTGCAAATAAATCACAAAAACTAGATAAAATTAATTTAAACAATAGGTCTTAAATTCAATCTGTAATGTCTTTGGAACTTAAGAAGTCGATTTCTCAGAGCTTTCTTACTTAGCAATGTCTCATATCCATAGTGAACAAGTTAAGTCAGAGTTTACTGACTCGGAGATAATTCTTAGTATTCTGAATTAATGCGGTGTGAAAGTTCACAATTTTATTCCATTATTGGGCGGTGAGCAAGTGGTTGACCTAACGCAGTTCCCGTGTAATCCCAGCTCTATGCGAAGCGTTAAAAGTTCGCCACCGAACAAACTTTCTTCTTACATTCATAAACATTTTACTTTTCGAGTTGGGAGTGTCGTGGTTACGGTAACACCTGCTGTTTTACATTCAAAACGCCGCTTTTCGAATATTGAGTACAAATGTTGACTGTTTTGTAAACGGTTAATTTTAATAAATTACGACTTGGAAACTTTGATGAGGCATTAGACTTTCGGAATGTAATGCATATCATTTTCAATTTTAGTTTCTATTGTTTTTCGATATACATTTTTTTAATATTTTTAGGTTTAGTTAAGTGTCTTTTAGTTTTCTTCAAGATTGAGAAAAGAATACTGGCAATCAGTTGTTATGATACTTTAGAAGAAAATAAATATCTTTGCGTCTGACTTAGTAATGATGTGTTATTAACGTATTGAAGTCCTCATAGAATTTCATTCGTTTTTGTTTTGAAACTCTGAACCAAAAATACAATATGAGTCTTTATTATATAAAATGAAATAGAGCAGAAGGGTTGAACGGGGCGCATCTGCCGTTGCGTGCAGTGCGTCCTGGTGACATAAATATGTAATCATGAATACAGTCAGGGTTAAATATTCTGAACACTGGATCTACCTACAAAGTCGGTCGCAATAGGTAAGTGAAACTTATTTATAAAATCTCATTAATATAATTTATAGATATGTTCAATCTAGTTAGATGTTGATTACTGTGTACGTGTAAGTTATACGTAGAAGTTTCACGATCTTCAGTTGGTAAAAAAAGAACAATAAAGCGAGGAAGGGCAACACGGCACACAACTTGTCGCACTTATATTACGTCATTCAGACTCGACTCACGTTCATAGGGGCATGAACACGCCCGATATGAATAAGTTAAACGTACACAAGCCTAGCCTAGGCCGTTGTGGCCTTACTACCAGCTAAATTTTAATAGTTTATTGCGTGTTGCAAAAGCTGAAACTTTAATACGTTTTCAGATTAAACGGGATTTTGATTAAAGAGCTCCTTTATACGTATAGTGTGATATTTTGTAGTAAGGTTCTAAATAATAAAAAAAAAAAATTATAACAGCATTGAACTCTTATACAAATTAGATTGTCATATCATAAATAAATGCATTTACGAGTACACTTGGTTGCTAGTGTATCTTTGGATGTACAGTTATTCACTGAGGTGCTCGCTGAAACCACTACGTTAGCAAGTAATGGCATGCCCCTTAATATTTTACAATACCAAAGCCTGTGATAATCGATCCTTTAGATTGCACAGATTAGATGGCAGCCGTTCTGCACAAGGCTGCTAGACTAAACTAAAGTGGTACAATTACTTGATTTATTTACGAATATGTTAAGTTATACGCAAGGACACTACAAGCAAAGGTTAAACTCAAGAGTAATTTTGAATTTGTCATCTATATCTTTCTATTCTATATGTCCATGTGGTGACGGATTAAGAATACATAGTGTTACCACCCCTATTTATCCCGTGGGTGTCGTAAAAGGCGACTAAGGGAACAAAGTATGCAAGACAACATCATTACCTAGTCTTGCCATAAATATTGTAATAAAGAAAAAAGAAAATTGTTAACTGCAAATAACATTTATTACTTTTACAGTGTGTCAGTTTAATACATAAATATAAAACAATTAAAAATATAAAAAGCTTATTCGAAGTGGTCTCCATTGGCTGCAATACAGTCCTTTAAACGATGAGGCCAGTTATCAATAGAAGCACGCACTCTTTCCATGGGAAAATTCTTCACTGCCAATCGTATAGATTGTTTTAGGGACTCCAAATTATCATGGCGTTTAGAGCAAGCTGTACTCTCTAAAACTGACCACAAATCATAATCCAGCGGATTAAGATCGGGACTAGACGACGGCCAGTCTTCAGCTCTGATGAAGTCCGAAACGTTCGATTCCAACCAAGACTGCGTGGACCGAGCTTTATGACCCGGCGCCGAGTCTTGCTGGAAGGACCATACTTGGTTATTGAACATGGTGATGTTAAGGGGCTTAACTACCTTCTCAAGAATGGTATCTTGATACACTTGTGCCGATGTTTTGATACCTTTTTCACAAAAATATGGCTCAGTCACTCCTTCATAGCTAACACCCCACCAAACCATCACTGAAGTCGGATAATGTCCACGTTGCACTCTGTCGACTAATTGGGAAGCTTCCTTAGAGCTTTGAGCATAAATACGGTCATTTTGTTTGTTAAAATGTTGCTCAATTGTAAAAATTTTCTCATCCGTAAACAAAATTTTTCTGTGACCTCCCTTTGCGTACCGCTTCAGTAGTTGTTTCGATTTTACCACCCTATTCTTCTTTAAATTATCAGTTAAGAAATGGCCAGTGCGTCTCTTATAGGCTGCAAGTCCTAAGTCATCTTTTAAAATACGCGACATGGTTCTAGGTGCTATCTTCATTTCCCGAGATAAAATCTTTTGCTTTCGGACAGGATTTCTTCGAATTCTTTCCCTTACTGCTTTGACCACCTTTTTCGTACGAACACTACGTGGACGGCCAGATCTTTTTCTGTCACAAACAGAGGAGGTCTCATTGTACCTATTAATAGCCCGGTACACAAACATTTTACTAATACCAAGTGTATGGAGAGTTTTAAAAATTGCATTTGGCTCCATACCTACTTTGTGTAATGCTATCACAGCGATTCGGTTCTCTTTATCACCCCACACCATTTTAATATCGCAAAATATTTTACAATGTATTGGCGCCAAAATGAGAAAACACAATGAACAATCGTATAAAAATGACAGATTCGAAATTCAAATGTAATATTTTTTTATAATTAAGTGTAACAGTATTTATGGCCAGACTAAGTACAAAGAGAAGGAAAACTTGAAACAAACCCTTTTTTTTAACCTATGTAAACCCCCTTGGGCCGTCACCCCACCGGGGCTTACGGCGAGGTGGTGTGCCGGAATCGGACCGACTAAAACCACACGGTGTGCCAATCTGCGCCTGAAATGGGAGGGATCCAGGAACAGCTGTTATTACGACATCCAGATCCCTCCTAGCGCCTGCCCGCTAACGCAGGCACCATCTGCGGATAAACTCTCCATTTAAGCGACATACGGCACACGCGGACGTCGTCTCCTCGCGGCTGGTCACTATAGCGGATGGAGGGGAATACCCGTTCCGTCCACCTGTGGCCACACTCAAGGCGGCATGAGGCGCTGGTACGCGTGCTTCCACCGCCGGGTTCGCCGGTGGCGAATTGGGTTCGAGTGGAGGTTGTCCTCCAGGGTCTTCTCCGCCGCCTCCTTCCTTGAAATTACGTCTTCGCAGAAGGTTGTGACCGCGGTAAAACAACTGTCGCTATCGACCATGGAGTGTTTAACGGCCGGTAGCGAGAGATCTTCTCCAATAACTGCAGTGAGGACCCCACGCTGCGCCGCCCAGGCGGAACAAACCGCTAGCGTGTGCTGAGCCGAGTCCTCACTGCAGTCACAGTGGTGACAGGCGGGACACAATTCCCTCCTGAACTTGAAACAAACCCTATTCTGACCCATCTGGCCAGTGCGGTATAGTAGGCCAAAATCTCCTTGCTAAGGAGAGGCCTATGTCCAGCAGTGGACTGTAAAAGGCTGTTGATGATATTTCTATATTTGCTTTCATAACTTCTACGTATTTTTGGATGCAAAGTTCTACAAAATGTAGTTTTTTAATAACCCACCTTTACTAATGACATCGTTCATTTCGCTTATCACCATTTACTGGATGGTAATTTGTATGTTACAGTTTTGTTTTACTAGTAACAATTACTAGTGAATTATCAAAACTAAAGTTAGATTAATGAGAAATAATCTATAGACCTTCCTTTTTACTTGGCTCCAAATTAAAATTCTTCTTTAACATATTAATATATGCTGTTTGTTTGTCACAACTCGTTAAAAATATAATAAATCAGTAAAATATTAGGATTATTTATTTGTTTCGGTATTATGCAGTTGAATATTAACGATAAATGTTTTACGGGTGTATTCTATATTTCTTGGTCAGTGGATGTCGCTTTGTGATTTTGGTTATAAAATTGACACAAAATATCAAATGTTAGGTGCCTTTCTCATTTCGAGTCGTAGGAGTTGAAATCAATAAACTGTTTCTTATCTTTTGAAATGAGTAAATGTTAAATTTTAACTTACCTAAAAAAATACCTTTTATTGGTGAAATATAAAGAATTTACATATCTTACATACATTCATCCCTACATCGCTGCAGAGTACCTAAGCAGAAGAATATAAAATACCTGGATTTAATGGCAACTATAATTTTGGTTCGCTTTAAGCAGCAAGAAACGAGTGCTCTTTGGTAATTACGATAGAACTTTGAGAGTATATTAAGAGGAATAGAAATAAGACGCAAATAATGGTAGACATACTGCTTATACGGAGGGGATGGTGAATTAGCAGTAGTTCTAGTAGACAAGGTCGCAAACCTGTATTTCAAATAGATATTTACCGAACTCACTAACTGAATGTAATATTTACTCAATGGCTATATTTTGCTTTACTGTACGATGATTTATTTGAATGTATTTATATTATATATTTATACGTACATTTTTTACTAGTTTGGTCGTTTAAATCAAAAATTAGCAAGACGATTGGAAAATTCTTATTAACAAGTAGGAAAGGAATATGGATATTATAAACACTGCTATCTATTCCACTAACATTTGAAAACCGCTTTTATTAAAACTTAAAAAAAATACAGCAGTGTTTATATTTACACTCGAACAAGCTATTGAAGTGAATCGAACAATTAATTTAAAGAAAATAAAGCAATTTTATCTTATTAGCAACAAAAAAAACAGGCCTATATAATAAATCCGTAGTCTTATAAAATATTTGGAATCTTAGTACCTGATTCCTTACAAGAGACTCGATGTTTTGTACACATGTCACTTTGTATCCAAGATACAGGCTGTCTAATGCGAGATCATATAGAAGAGCTTGTGCAAAATATTGTAGCAAATCCTTTTATATTATGATACACTCAGCCTAACCCATACACAGAAAGTAAGAGGCTTAAAGACGTATAGATATAGATGTATGTAAGTTTAATTATAGACCTCGCTGGGATGTTATACGTACGGCCAAGCCTATAAATATATGGGTTGTACAGCTTATTAAGTTACTACCTGCATTTCGTTGCCTCTATTATTTTTCAAGTCAGTCATTTTTTTTCTAAGCAACACAGTCATGGTAGAGGTTTCGTTTTAAGCATTCGTATGCTAAGAAAAATAGACTAGCGTTCGTCAATGTAGACTTTGTTAAGGAATTCATAATGTAGTAAGTACTTTTCTTAATTTACTTTCTTTGGAAGTAGTACGTTTTTGTAAATTAAATATATTGTTTAGTATTTTTTGTACTCCTCTGTAACGTATTTGTACTTCTATGATTATAGTTGAGTACTGTTATTGAGTAGTTAATATATGATAGCACAAACAAAATCAAATTCTCCATCAATAAATACATAAATAAACAAATATTAAACAATACCTTTGACATACACTGTCAACTAGTTTAAAACTAAACAGAGCTTGTGCTATGATAACTAGACTGACTGATAAAATACTTGTATACTTTTTTTGTAAATACATACATATTATACGCAGAAAATACCCAAACCTCTAAATAAATATTTGCAGATGATACAAAAATTTGGTCCTACCTAGGAATCGAACCCGAGACCTCAAACACAGCAGTCGTATTCACTACCGCTGCGCCACTGAGGCAGTTAATATATTATAATATTAGTTGTTAGTTATTTACAGTTTCTATCACAATATTCTCTTTACAATTAAATAACTTTTATTTCAAAGCGTGCATTTCAATGCACTTTAAACAAGTTTTATCAAACAAATTTATTCTCTGCAAAAAGTTAGTTAGTATGTTCTTTGCTAACAACTTGTTAAAGTTTGTGTACCTATTAATTTTTTTGCATAGTTATTTAGTTATTACTTCTCAAAGTTTAGTGTAATAATATTAAAAGTTAAAACCAACTATACTAATAGAAAAATCAGATACGTGGCATTATTATTTTTGAAATAAGTTTCATATAACTATGTACTGGGATATCCTTTGAGGTTTAATGTGTATGTTATGACATTATCGTACGGTGTCAACAATCTCAAAAACGGAATTCATACGATTTTACAAAGTTAAAATTATTAATTGTTATGCGTAAGTAAGTGAGCTACAACCCTTATCATTGGTTCTATTATAATATTTTTATCACACAATTGAATAATAGCCAAATATCCCTTTATCGTTCCCGAGGGCCAGCTATACATCAGGGTTAAGGGTGTACGATCAATATTCAATATCCGGGCAGAATTCGCCTCTTCCGATCGCCGGATATTCCGGATGTATCGACTAGTTACACCGAGCGATTTATCAGTACTGTAAAATTAAGTGAAAATGAGGATACGTTTCGCATGTGAGTGATACGACGGTGCTCAAAAGAACATCGAGTTACAGTTAAATAATAAATGTTGATTCATGTTTCATAAACATGCAAACATTTCTACTTTTGTAAACTATCAGTGCAAGTATAATTGAGTTTTATTAGATTTGTTTTTATTTACCGATATTCTAAATGATATCGATCACTAAAACAGTAACTCGAAAAGATTCTTTAATAAACATCTTGGAGATGTAAGTACCAATAATAGTTGATAAAATCTATTTTGTAATACTCTTCAACTCTCACGTAAATTAAAGTAATCTCAGTTTTATTTAAAAAATAATGAAACTATTTTCGTAACTATCCTCAGAAATAAATGTTGTGTCTGAGAGTAATACGTGAGAGGCCATTCTGATAACATACTATGCGCTAGTATTCCATTAGTAATCAGGCATTTCTTACATACAGTGAGATAACGAAACCGTAATTATTATTCGTAGAAACGACTTCTGTTTACTTAACTGCATAAAATCAAAAGCGGGTAATGTTTATGTAACAGAACACAATCATAAATCAAATTATATTTATTTTAGTTCATCTAAACATTCGTAGACGCCTCTTATGTAAATAACTATATTATAAAAATGTCTGCGAACCTGACGGAGTGAAAATAACTGCTAAGAATAAATTACATACGCGTAAGTACAATTATTGTCCGTGTGGTAAAGGATTAAGAATACAGAGTGTTACAACCCCTATTCATCCCGCTGGTGACGTAAGAGGCGACTAAGGGAAGAAACTATTCAGGAAAATATCATTACAAAGAGAAGGAAAACTTGAAACAAACCCTATTCCAACCCATCTGACCAGCGTGGTATAGTAGGCCAAAACCTCCTTGCTAAGGAGAGGCATATGTCCAGTAGTGGACTGTAAAAGGCTGTTGATGTATGTATGATGTAAGTATAAGTTCAAATGTCTATTCTAGGAAGAGAGTCTGAATATTAATATTATCACACCAACAATACAATTATCGATATACAGAGATTAATGTAAAGAAAGGCTAGTTCAGAATATAACTTACGAAGTAAACTTTAGTCAGAGGCGATGAATCTTCATAAACCCGCATGGGTAAGAGTTATTTTTTAATTTAACGATAAAGTTGTCGTCAGTTTAACTATTTGGGATCGTCGAGATGAGTGAATGTATGCAGCACCTAAAGAATCAAAATGATACCGATTCTGACTAAAAAAATATTGTACAAAATTTCTGAAAAGATGCAGTTTTATAATAATAAATATTACATCGAATGCTAACTGAAGTATTTTATATAATTACTAGAAAACTTCAAACTACCATCATCAATTTTTTCCTTTAAAATTAGATTGCATTTCTGATGAACGTTTAAATTCTCTAATAATAAGCTCGTGCCTTTCAACAGCAAGATAAGTTTATGCTAGCAGTAGGTTTCGCATATATCTATCCGGATACAACTTAATCTCTTTATTATCGATGAAAATTCTACGGAACTATGCACTTAGATACTTTCGAAAGACATTATTCCTACTCAGCTAAGTTATAAACGATTATCTACTATTATGAATGAATAATTAATAGTCTGTTTTTATTTACATTTACTTATTTATGTGATAAATTTGGTAGTTTAATATTATTGAAGTTTGTAACATAAATTGTGTATGATTTCAGAGAAAGTTATACCAGGTAACTTTCCGTTGTTACAAGTACCCTCATATCAGTTAAAAGATTAAGGTGTAATGCATTTATTATCGACTAGTCGTGTATTGAAATTATAGAAACTAGTTACGGATAGTAATGAAAGCATTTTTATGTTATTGTTTTCTTTTTTATGCGATGATTGTTATACACTGTATACTATTTTCGTTCTCCCTAACTTTATCATTTATAATTATAATACACGGTCTAGAAGGTTATTCTTAATTTGTAAAAATTAAACTATCGATACGGAAATGAGCAAACTTTATGAATATGAGTCGTAAAACTAAGTCTTTTAGTTTAAAAATTTCGTGGCGGTTATCTCAAGTTTTTGTGGGAACATTTCCTCTCTATGCAGCTATAGCTTTCAAGTATAACGTTGTATGAGAAGAATTTCTTACTAAGTTCAAGAAATGATGTCCACAATACCAGGTACTTTCAATGCAGACCTTACATCTTACAATACACGTTATAACTTAATTCGTTACTATGTATATTGGAGTAAAAAAATACATTATGTGTGACTTTTATACAATTTATTTGTTTTATAACGTGCTCTAGATAATTACAGCGTAGAGTTTATAGACCATGGCCGTGCATAAATAGTAGCATGTTGCAAGCCCTTCTTCTAAGGGTGCATAGTAACCCATTTCCATTAACTGACTTTATAACTCTTGTATGATAAACAGCTGCTTCTACATCTGTCATGTTTTCTTTCATTAGAAAAAAAAATTGTCATTCTAATGAAAATTTGGTAACACACTTTTTTGACATAAGCTTGAAACAGTATATAGCATTTTCTCTTAGAAACAGATAGAATGTAATTTTAAACTCGAAACAAGTAACCTTGTTCTGTGTAGTCTGAAACGTTTGTGTAAGATAATACTGACTGTGGTGCTATTATGAAGTTTGATCTGCATTTCTCAATCTCTGTATACATTTGTAGTGAGTAGTGTGATCAACACTCTTGGATTTTGTACATGCTTTCCACGAGGCGGATAAAAGTCACTTTAGCACGTTTAAAAAAAAACTAATAACTTAAGTGGCTATTCATAAATAATCATAAACAGTGTGTTGACGAATTAAGAATCATGAATGTCACAACCTCTAGTTATCCTACAGGTGTAGTAAGAGCCGAATAAACCTGTAAGGCGAGGCAAAGTACACCAAAACCTCCTTTCTAAAAAGAGACCTATATCTAGCTCTGAACTATTTAAGACTGTGTGGTGAGATGTACATCTCAGTTAGCCAGTCAACCTGATTTGGCATCCCTGTCATTCTGATGTTGTTTTTAATTCCCTTTTAGCAACTTTACATTGATGAATTTGACAATTGTTAGCAAAAAACGAGTATGGTGTAAGATTTCTTAAAAATTAAACCTTATTTATGGTCGTATCACTTTTCTTACAATTTCTTTTAAGTGACTGCTTTCTTTAATTTATGTTAGATGTAAATCCATGCAAAGTACGGTTCTAAATTTGTTTTGGAATGTAGAGTGTATGACATAAAATGTGTATTAACCTTCTATAGAATGTAATAGTATTATAATCATTTCTAACGAAAATAATTTTATTTCAGGTTAACAGACTAACTTCTTAACTTCTTTGCGGCAAATCAAAATAATTTTGGTAAGTTTATAAGATGTATAAGATTTCTTTTTTTCCGAAGATCAGCATTCCCTTTTTTTCATTTTTAGCTTATAGGCCACTACTAGACATAGGCCTTTTAGAAAGAAGCTTTCAGCTTACTATACATCGCTGACCAGATGGATTGGTATATAAATTAGCCTTCTCTATTCAGTGATGTTGTCCTGGGTAGTTTGTTCCCTAACTCGCTTCTTACCACATCTACGGCATGAATATGTTCCATTTTATTAATTCACCTTCTTGAATAACTTCTTAAAAGGAAATTAAGCGACTAGGGAAATTGTGCTTGTTGTAAGTTACAGATAACTTATTTTCTTTGGGTGTTAAGTTCTCTATGAACTTGTAAACATATTTTTTTTATTTATTTTTTGCATAAAATACTGTGATTTATTATGACAAAATTACAATTTAATTAACCTGGTTTGACAATTGTCATTTCATATATTGTGACGCCAATAATGTAGGTCATGAGATTACAATGAAGAGACGATAAATGCTCGAAAGAGAAACCTCGCTGAAAATAGTAATAACATTTTAAAAGCTGTTTTCGGGAACGTTATATTTATACATTTGTATAGCTTTTTAATGTGTGTCTTATTCTTCATTTTTTTACGTATAAAATAACAATAACTTTTTAAATAGTATTACCTACATATTCTTAATGATCGAGTTTACCAATTGATTGCGCCTTTCGACTAACACGGAATCGAAATCAGTAATCTTTAATATTGCGTAACACTAACGACTTTACATCTCGTTGCGCAACCTTCGCAAATACAATTATCACAAACGGAGATCTATCATTGGTAAAGTCGTTGAAGTTGCTATCAAGCTCGTTTCTTTACTACGTATCATTAGTTAATTTATGTTGCTTTCTGTATGGAATTATGTGGCCGGTGTTATCTGTGTTGAGATACTCGTCCGAGTGGCTACGGGCAGGTCGACGTCCTTGCGATCACATCTCGCTCGACCGCGCCGCAGGTGTACGCGATGCACCTGCCCGGCCCGCCAACTTACCATAAAATGCGATTCTAACCAACCCCGTTGAAACAAAGCTTCATCTCACTCACACTCATCGGTAAAAGGAGCGTCCGCACAATCACGACCGATATTAACTCAATATACGATGGACGCAACGCGGCTGAACGGAATATCACTTTTTACTGGCGCAAAAACTATCGGAATTTGAGGTCTGGGTTAGCTGCCAACCGTAATCACTCGCCCGGGACTTACTTTTAAAACAATATCTTCGCTTTATATTTCATCGAAGCAGGTGTAATTTATGGGGTATACTTATCCTTTTTTCTAGTTTTGATTTTTCACTCGGCGTTCATGGTTTGGTAGCATTGATCGCGTTCTCAGAGTTTTATTTTTCTTCTGTCTACAGTTCGTCTCGGGTATCTTTCGCGGTGTTTACTTTAGAGTTTAGATTGGATTTCACCGCCTTTTTAACATTCTTTCTTGCTGCGCTCGAAGCTAATCGTACAATCTCTCTACGAATAAAAAATCAATTATAAACAACAATATAGAGTGCGAGATGGAGAACATAACGCGGTTCGGGGCTTCGTCATTGTTGTATAGAATTAATAGATATCCCAACGGGTCGCAATATCAAAACACCACATCAATAAACAAGTCGTCAGTACTATTATTGAAAAATGTAACTGTATATGTTATTTTTAATTTGTAAGTTTTATTGCTAAGTCATGGTAAAGTCTACACTTGTCTTTAAAACTCTGGCCACATATAATGTAATATAATGATTTTAAGAATATAAATTATAATACTTTTAAAGCCACTAGCACTTACCGTTACAAAGTTTCAAATACTTTACATATTACGATTTCATTTTTTAACTCAGGTAAGGTAGAAAGCTTCACTCAAACATTGTGTATTACTGATGTCCTAATTACGTAAGCTTAAAGCTCACAAAATGTGTAACAAAGTAGATAGCAACATTATATAAATAACGGAAGGCTTCACCTTTACCTGCGCAAGTTTAATGGGTGATGTGAAATGCGCCGGGACGGTCTTTTTAAAAGCTAAGTCACGCCTCGGCTTGATGAACAATATGTCTTAATTAAATTGTAACTACAGCGTTAGAAGTTACCGGCATACATACACCCACATACACACATATTGACACACACACAAACCACATAGTTATTTAATTACAAATGTTCCCCCAAGACAATCCATAATTTAAAGCCAAGCCTATGTTCATTTTATGATCTAAATACGAGTAGTGAAAATTAATTAGTGCATGTGCACATTCATAAATACATAATGAGGATAAGCTTTACCTACAACTTGGATGAGATCAGGATTCACATAAATGCTACTGATATGTATTTACGCTAATAATCATTACATTATTTCGTCCAGTGTTGCAATGTTATAATTAACAAACCTAATATAGATTAGTAAACTATAAAATATGAGTATTGGTTTACTATGATTCAGGAGTTATCAACTGAGATGTAACCCATGCGCCCAATACTGTATTCCATAATATTACGTTCCCATTAGACTTTTTTGATTCTGAGGTTTTATGCTTCTAACAAATAGGTTGAGTGCTTATGTTAAAATGTATTATGTCACACATTATAAATTATACCCAACGTTGCAAAACATGTTTCAATAAAATTTGTAATTAAAATAAAATAGATATTATGATTGCACGGTTGGCCTAATGGTTTAAGCGATCGCTACGCCGCTCTCCACTTCGCTGAGTGTTGTCGGTTCAAATATCACATGGGACAACATTTTGTGTAATACACAAATTATTGTTCTGAGTCTGGGTGTTCTTTGTGTTCGTTTCTATTATGTTTCTAAAGTCCCCCGCAACACAGGATGTATTCCTAATACGAACGTTGTCTTTAAAAAAAAATAATAAAGAAAAAAATTATAACGTGAGGATTTAGGTGCTGTTCCCAAATTAGAATTAATATCCTTGTTTCATTAGTTCTCGATATATTCAGCACTATTTATGGCACAATTGTATTAAGTAGTTATAACATGTTTAGAGGAGGCGGTGGTTGAGATTTACAGCGGCATATCACGCTAACAATAGGTCGGCCAATGTTGCATAGTCCACGCCATCTTACATTTTGCTCTTACTACGTTCTTGCAGTCTAGACGCAATATTTCTAAACATACTGCGAAACATGCTAAATGTTTGTACATTATTGACTTACTCAAGGACCGTTTCCCATTCTATCTTCTTACACGAAATGTGGTATGCCAATATGATATACAACCCCATTAAAATTTGTGGGTGGGTAATTTGTTGTATTATAAATTCTCACCTTCACTATATTCTTGTGATTTGTTAGTCTGTGGTGGTAGGCAGCATTACTCGCTCTCTACTCTGTGGATGTCACTAGCGCTAACATTGTTAAACGTTTATTTCAAAGTTAAATAAAATAATTCAGTATATTTTAAATATATTTTCATTAAATAACAACATAATTGATAGGTTCTTACAATTTTATTAATAAACAATAACATCGAACTTCAAAAACAAACCTCAAAAAATGACTTTTAATTAGTCACAAATTTAATGCAGGCCTCAGTATTTCAAACAGAAATTCGTTCTTTACGAGAAAACAAATCTAATAAAAGGCTCTCGCTTTGTCGAGAATATGTGAGTTTATTAAAACAAAACATCAAGCGCACTCATTTCCAATTCCAGTGAGTGCGGCGCCGCTCCTTAACATTCACAGAGCGGCCGCGCGCGGTAGGTGTATTTAATCTGAATTATACCAAACTGACTGACAGAATGTTTAAGCGACAGTTACAAAAAAAAACAATAAGTTGTCGACCTAAAGGGGAAAAGTTTCGAATAAAGAAGACTCCGTAGGACGACGAATAATAAAATAGCAGGATGTCTCCAGAGTCATGCCGAATCGCAGCCAGTCCGCGAATATTAACCGCCCGACTCGCTTCTGATTAAAGAGAAGCGATTTTGGACAGGATGACTGATGCGCACGTGATTTCAAGGAATAATGTTGTTTATTAAAATATGGACGGAAATTTTTACTTCGTGATAGGAAGAGCCTGTTTTGTTTCGTGCATACAAATCAGAGTGCACGCTTAATAACAAATAAACGGGGTGTTTAGTCGGGATTTTATAGCCCACTACTGATTTATGGAATCTTGTTACTGAATGTAAACTGTATACACTTAGTCAGTTTGAGTAACTGCAACATGGAAATTCGGTCCCGGCGACTGGCCTCAATAAATTTACGTAGCCCACGTTTGCTTATGCTGGAAGCGTAATTATCTCGAATTAAGCGAGTCATTACAGGAGCGTCGCTAACGAAGTCGCTCGTCTCTAGAACCGAGTGTCGCCGAGCGTAGCCGCCACATAACCGGAAGGTTCAGTTTCGCCCCCAAATACGCCGACGTTTTGCGATCATTAACGGGGTACTGTTGTGCATAGAATATTCAGTCCCTGTATTTTAATTGTTTTTCTTAATGTCCATCATTAGAAGTATTTCAGAATAAGTTGTGATTGTTTAAATGTTGGATCAAATTATTATCAAAATTTTATTACTAAAGTCATCAAAAAAGTTTACTTTTATATAATAGAATGTCATGTTATCTTATATTGTGGTGTGCTTAAATTGTGTTACGCGTGAACTTCTACGACACAGAACTGAACTTTATTAAATATTTTATTCAAGCTCAAGTGGTCATTTTAGTCTGGAACGCGTATTGTGATGATTGTACGTTGTAAACATGAACCTGTGCGGTATTGTTCGCCTTGTCTGCGGTTGCATGTTTTTGTTCACACCTATGGCAGTCTCCAAGTTATGAGATCTGACCCACCAAAAACCTACAAACTCCATATTAAAATTACTTTGTTTGAGTATTTAGTAGCTCGTGTGTATTTGTTTGGGCTTAGCGATGCTAACGTTAAAGACTCACGTTAGGCCATTGTGACTTTATAATGGCAATATTTATTTTTCACAGGCCAACACAAAGACGACGAAACATTTATCTTTCTCGGCATTAATGCGTTAAAATCGTGTCGTGCTACTGTCGCCATAAATCATTATCATCAGACAGTATTCCGGACGACGACGTCGGCTTTCATCGGACGCTTTCAATCTGGCCCTCCTTTATTTCATTACAATAAGTAATTCACTCGCCTACCATTCACTCACTTTTCGGTAAACATTTTCTGAAATTGGCAATAAATTCCCCTCTAAAATATCGTTCCATCGACTACAGCTCAACGTATCGTAACAATAGAGCGACTGAGATGTCGTCTTATGAAGATGTTCACTTGGTTTTGTTTGGTGTAACAATAGTTTTATTTAGCTACAGCCCTCTGCCCACACGCCTCAACTAATGGTCAGGATTGTATAAAGATGTAAAAATGAATGGCCTGTCTTATAAAGAGCTAATAATAAGTTCTCATGCGGCTGCGATCGAATACCATTGTTCGGTTATTTTTTGTGTGCGTACGTAGATAGTGCTATAATGGGGTAGGTGTCAATCGCGGCCGAGGCGAGCGGGCAACGGGCAGGTGTACCGTGTGAGTACGGCGGCCGCGCTGGAAAATAAAAATGCTCATAATTTCATTCTGCAGCTGCCTGTCAAGTGAGCATCGATTCGAACCGGACCGTATCGTTCTTTTATATCACCAAATTCCACGAAATGTTGCTAGCCCATCATTAATATTAATTTGTAAATTTTCAGCCACATTTTATACTATAAGTTTCATTATGAGTTTGGAAATAGTAAAATAAAATCATCTAAGTACATTTTTTTAAAACTGCTTGCAAAATCAGCGTGGACCTCAAAGTTTCGTTTTTCATCCGTAGGAATTATTTCGTATGGAATAATATGAATTCGCGTTCATTCCAGCAAAACACGACTTGAAAATGAGCGTTTATAAGCACGGCGTAGGTAGGTACTTTATTCTTGAAAGTACAACATTCCAAATGAAATATACTCATATACCTACCATCTAATATATTGTTTAAATGTACATCTTTTCATTTTATTGCCTACCTCAAGGGTCTGAACTTTATTCATAGTCAATTTAAATTAAATGAACGATCCAAGTTTTAGTAGACCTGTCTAGTTTCTAGTTATGTTACCTTTTTACTGTTATTTATATTTTTAATAAATTTATTCGTTCGAGTTTGGGTTGGTAGGTAAGTCGCTTTGTAAAATTATTAACAATTTTCAGATCGTATCTATTATGAATTTCACAAATAATTTAAACTAACTACAGCCGAGCTCGAGGAGGGCTTCCGAAATCAATTCTACAATTAATTAATCAACATCAGTCACTTTAATAATTTTGTTTCAACAGTGAAGCGTGAAGGAGATGGCGGCACCCCCGCTGTGTTCAATATGAGTTGATTTTCGTATTAGGTAACTGTGTCGACTTTTAACATTAAATAAAGTTTTAGTAGGAATGTTTGCGTCCTCCGTTAATATCTACTGGATAAAACATACTATTCACCGTAATGTAGATTACATTAGAGTTAAGACATATTTAATATGTATTTCTATTAGCGTTCAATATGAAACGAGTTTGAGTAAATATTGTGGTATCGTACATAATTGTACGCACAAACAAAACAACCCTTTAACGAATGCTTAATTAAATCTTAATAAAAATACGTGAACGTTGTGTGCAGAAGGGGAATAAATTAATGTTTTGATAAAGGAAATATAACGTTTTGTGTTATCTTTTATGGTTGTTACAAAGTTGGGGGAAAACGCTATTGGTTACGTTCTGCTGGACTAATGTAGATGTACATATCTAATTTGGATGCAATGATATTGGACTACATATTGTCTCGGATATTTGAATCTGATAGTTCATAACAACTTTTAATATAATATTTTAATATACTATATACAATAATGCTCAAAATTTCTAATCACTTTATAGTTTCATATAGATAGAGTTTGTTTGTGTTATTGTGGTTGGAAAATTGCACCAGAATTTTAAATAAATTTGCAGATACTATTTATTCGAATTTGATGAACAATTTGAAGAAGTAGTTGTTATGTGTATGCATAGTATGTATGTATTTTTAAGTAATACGAATGTTGTACCAACGCTGCACCATGTTTGGTGACAAGATTTATTTCTTACAGATTCATGTTTTTTTTACATAATAGTATTTAAATTTTGATTATTGTCGACACGCACAAAGGCTTATCTATATAATTATGCATCAGACCTCTAAACAGGAACATTAAATATTAATTTATGTACGGCGTCGTTCGCACAATCTCACAGTATCAATTACCTCGCCGCCCACTTATCTCGTAAACTCACCAAAACTCTACTCTCTATTCCCCGATCAATTTGTTTTATCTCTGGATAGCTGTTATCGTCGAATAAAATATTAACAGCACAATAAAAGCGTCCTCCTTGCAATAATAAAACTAATAACTACGATAGTGGAATTTATGGATGCCAAGCGGGCAACCATTTTTCTTTAAAAATAAAACTGGATGGTTACTTAATTAAGTATATGAATAATGAACTCTTTCTCAGTTTAACAATGCTAATGTAGTTCACTTTATTTTATAATAGTAACCTTTATCAGTTATTGCGATAGTGGTATGGGAAACAATAACATTTCAAACAATATTAGTAATTGATAGTGAAACAACGGAAGGCAAGCAATTCTGTTGCACGGTATTTCATTTTAGTTTGCACCTCCTATTGATATTCCCAGCACATAGACAAGATATCAGCGGGTGGGTATAAAACTTTACGTGAATATAAGTTGAGTCGCGACTGACAGCGATTTGCCTCAGGCAAGACGCTAAAGTAACTAAAGGGACATGATTGCAAACAAGTGAATTGCGAAGGCGGAATGTTTGCTCACTGTAATATAAGTTTACAATTGGCTTAAATTATCTTCGTAAGTTTGTGATCTGTTTAACATTCTCCATATTCTTATGGATTATTTATGACATAGACTCTCGTTTTATTACCCACTAAATTTTATTGAAAACCGCTAAGTTAATGCCGATGTTTGATAAAAACAAGATCTAATGTAAGATAAACGGCATAAAATTTGTAAATAGATTTTATTTTATTACTAATCAATGTTTAGTTTATAGTCATTACAGGTTTAGAAAATTTAGTTCATCTACAATACGTTTGTAAATGGACCAAATTAGCCGTATGAAGTAATCCAACAGACTAAATTGATGACTATTTGACTATTTGATGGCTGGAGTTACTCGTAACGGTTCAGCTCTTCCTTCCTGTGTTGAGCAGTCAAAACCTGGTATTCCACTATGACGATGATTCCTTCTACTATGATTCCAGGTCCTTTATTAAACGTAGTGTGAAAAAGTATCTTACTAGGCCACCATGGTATGGGTTACCATACTATATTGTCCACATTTGCAATGAGGACGGTGACCACCTCTCTTGGATTGTACTCATGCTTTCCATCAGAGTAACGCAGAGTCATTTTGGTAGCTATTATGTAAAAAGGGACGTTACAGTACTATTCTGTACACAAACATACATATATATACATATATTTGCACATGTACAAAGCATACACGTTTATTATTCTTTAATATCATTTTTTACATGTTAACATTATACATCGGGTTGGTTTATTTATATCGTAGCTGCTCGCTATTACTTGGACTGTAACTTTACTCGATGCAGTAGGCAGTTACCGTCACGATCGCTGGCGGGCGCGGCTCGTCTGAGGGTGGCCCACAATTCATTGTGCTTTGTTTGCCTAGCATTTATCTAACTACAGTTCATTTACCTAGGTTCATTTAACGATTGATGCTTATGCAATTTGCAAACTAACTGGAAATAAAATATTTTTTGGCAATAAAAGAGAGACAACATTTCAATACATTTTTGCATTTATTTTAACTAAATCCAGCACGTTCGTCACAGGAGAATAAACAAAGAATAAAATATATTTTATTAATCTATTAAAAAGAATGGCAGCAAGAGATCTCCACTTACTGTAAAGCATTTCTTGTTTGAGCATTAACATTAAAAAGCTAACAGCTCAATTTTAGCCTACTTATCATGGAAGTACTGGCAAAAAGAAATAAAAGATTCATCGATATGTACAATGCGTGTATTTGAATAAAAAGATGGGAATAATAAATAATCGCTTTAGATTTTTACGAAGTGGTCTTAATATACGAATACGAATGTCAATGTATTCAGGTATACGTTGTCGTTTGCATAGAGACAATTTATTTCAAGTACTAGCTTTTGTCTGCTCTTTGAACGTGGTATTATGGAAATATATTACGCTGCTTACATGTATTGCTACGTGATTTATTTATGTAGTTTTGAAACAATTTGTACCATTTTCTTTTTGTATAGAGAGGATGTGATGAAGTAGTTTATTTTTGCCATATAAATGAAGATTTCTTAGTGTACTATTCTTTTTAAGCATGATACCGACAAAAGAATAACTTAACGAGTAATTTTACAAAAAAAACGACCGATTTTAGCGGTGTACCTACTTCGCTAAATATAAGCAAAACCTTTTAGCCTCATAATTTTCGTAAAATTAACTTCGCAACATGAAAGAATACATTATTTTCAATTAGACATTAATTTCTCGTATCGTGTGTTTCTCGATCACTTTTAATAACTTAATATGATGTCCTTTATTCCTGATGTAATGTAAATGTACGATTATAAAAAAAAATACGATTAGAACTATTCTTAAATGTGCCACGTAAACATAAAATTTAAAACTGATCACACTGGATCCAATGTAAAATACTAGTTTATCGTATGTACGCTGTAAATTGTATGTAAATACGTGGACACCTGCTGAATATATTTGGTTAAGCGTTAGTCCGCAAGGCGTGTTTGAGAATGCTCAATAGTGTGCATTTGACTGTGTAAACCTATTAATATGGGCAGTCTAGTATGATGCAGCTGGGTGTTATGTAAATCGTGAGGGATAATATGACAACTTCTGAGACGCGTGAGTCGTTATTGTGATGCATTTTGTATATCTGAGTATGGGATGATGGAAAAGAAGAGAGCTTGTTCTCCTGCATTAGTTTGATAGATACCAATTGTTATCTGCGTATGATGTTTATATTATTTTATAATAAATGTAAGCGAGTGCTAATATTTAAGGCCAAGATGCATATAATTTATTATTGAACATTCTTTCTTTATTTTATCTTATACAAACTTCGGTTTCAGAGAAATTTTCTCCCGCGAACAATCCCGTTATGGAATGAGCTCGCTGCCGAGGTTTTCCCTGGAAACTACAGTATGGGGCTCTTCAAGAAGGGGGTAAATAGGTTTTTAAAGGGTCGGCAACGCGCACGTGATGCCCCTGGTGCCGCAGGCGTTCATAGGCTGCGGTAACCGCTTACCATCAGGCGGGCCGTATGCTTGTTTGCCACCGTCGTGGTATAAAAAAAAAATACAAATTTCGTATGCTTGAAAGTAAATTTTATTCTAATGCTAGTTGAGTTGTATAGAAGTAAGCACTCATATATAATGAAATTTGAAGGATTTTTTTTACCTTACATTTCAACTCTTGCAATGTTTAATTTTTTTTCTCATTATAGTTCACATTTTTTCGGCACATTTATATGGCTAACAGAAAGCGATCGATAGCTTTATGCAGATCTAAACTGAAACTATTTCAATATCGCTATCAAACAGATATCAGTGATTACATGAAGTTTGGAAATAAAGTCGAAGCGTGTGCTAAAATTTTAAAGCTAATATTTGTTTTATTGGTGTACCCTAAAGTTTGGTGTGTACAAAAGAATAATGACTCGGCTTGAAACATGTTTTTTGCTAACATGTAAAATGCGACCGTCCCGAAACTTTCAATGGTCTAGTTTATTTATGAATAGGGGATGACTGTGTACAATTGAATAACATCCAATTGATACCAAATAGGTTAAATGCCTGCAATAAATTTATCATTCTGGATAAATTTTGTAATTACATTTATAATGGGATGGATTTATATGAACAATTGTAATGACAACAATGAATTTGACATGTAGTTACTGATGAGACTACGGAGCAAAACAACTGTCTACAAAATAATATAATCAATAAAATACGAAGTGTATTCATGTAAGATATATAGAACTAATAAAACCGAACCATTATCATGCACGAACCTTGTTAAGTAAACCCGTGTTCGAACAAGTACATTGACATGACTTTTTTTTATCTTTCGCTCCCATCAACTCGATACCACTCACTGATGCGATTATCTCAATACGAGAAAAAAGTTTTTAAACTTATCGCCACTGTCAGTAACAGCAATCTTACATCTCATGGAATGTCCGTGGTGATGTTTCGAAATCGTCAATAGACGAATATTGGCCGTTAATGCACTGTCGTAACGTTTTACTGGTTTACAACCGCTTAGGACCAAAGCTCAAATTATCTGACCCATATTAAGACTTTGACTCTATTATATCGATATTTTGTCATCTATTGGACTACCTACCTTTAAATATCTTTTTTATTATTCTTTTAAAATGTCGTATGAATGCTCAATATATTTTATAGGTATAATAGGTGCAATAGGTAATAGTCTAGATTACCAATACATTTTAATCCTCTGAAATCTTTTAAGATATTCATTTTAATAGTATGTTGTAAAAGACAATTTTGGTCTGCATTAAATGTAAAACATATGTAACGTATTTCATTGGATAACGTTTAATATTATATTGGTTTGAAAAACACTGGTTAATTTAAGATTAAAATTAAGGTTTAATGTGGATTTTTCGTAGGATCTAAACTTATACCATAGGGAACTTTCATGTAAATAATTTTATTATATAAAATTTCGTAGTATATAATTTCGATATATTTAGTAAAATTTCGTCAATATTAACAATAAAGCGTTAAAAATTCTGTGATTTTATGAAACATTGATCCATTATATGTTCTATTTATAAAACATTGGTGTATTATACATATAAATATTCCTTGAATTGGTTTACATTTCAAGAAAGATAGAAATTGTATTTAAATCCGTTTCGTATTTTTAAGATTGATACAGTTAAAATCAATAAAGCAACTTCATTTTATACTATGTAAAGGTAATAATATCACACAGCCGTCGGACTCTAAACTGTAGTAATATACTTATAAACATATTTAACATACAACAGATGTCATAATATAAATATATATTTTAGACAAATGAAGTAAAAAAGCAATTAAACTATGATTTCAGGGTGGGAATGGAAACCGACAACCTCGTGCTAATCAGGACCAGACTGTTAAATCAACACACCAGTTTGAATTCCATTAAGTAACTAATGTAAATACAAAACATTATCGGTAGATATTGCATGTAACATTTCACATTAGTAATCTTTTAGTTAGTTGATATTCAGTCACTCGTCTAAAAGTCAACATTTGTTATTCACCGACAACACGACCGCTCCACATGTCATTACGCCGTGTAGCAATGACAATGAGTAATAATTTGTTATCGATAGGAACGCAACCGACAAAATTACCGGGTTTATTATTACCGTTACGAGATTCAGTTGATGACCAGATAGAAATCTATTAATAACATTCGGCCAGTGCCGACGGTCAGATCTATAAATGATGAGTTTCATTTCAGATAAGATCATATTCGATATCTCAAATGATTGATGGAGAGCCGCTTGATATGACTTAGGAATTCTATTAAGTGCATACTCGAATACACATTGTTTTCTAGTCCATTATAGTCGCATTACCATAGTTGGTTGCTTGTAACTTGAACTTGTCTATTGAATTCGAGATTACTAAGTGTCGTGTGTAATCATTCTAATTAATTTTCAATTAAGGGGCTGTTGTTACAACTACGGATGCTGCCTATGCTTATAAAGTTTGTTGTTGGATTAATTTACAGAATACGGATTATGTTTGAATGTTGAATACGTTTGTTTTCTTAGTTTAGATATTCAAAATTTTCGCGTAGAACTCATTATTATGACCTATCGCCGTCCCCTGCTAAACGGAAGTCTCCCCCAGGAGCGCCAATTTACCTACCCCAATCTTGGATCCATCATCCGCTAAATTTCTGTACATAAATGAAAAGCACCGACAATGATATAAAAGTACTTAAATCATTATATTTCTGACTAAATGCTAGAGATTTTGATAACGATAGTTATTCCGTTTGTGTTCGATACTCGCTTAATTCCATCGCTTTATATTATGCTAAGGTTTATTGTTAACATGCTTCAAAGGAAAACAAATGAATTTAAATCACTAGGCAACATTAAGTGAGAGGAAATGCGAAGGCGTTGTTACGAACAAAACTTCCAGTGTATTTTGTATCGTTATCTCCGTCGCACTCACTAATAGATATAAAAAAGAAAAGGCAAAAAAGAACGAGAACAAAAAAATTCATGAATGTTTGATGTAGCTAGTAATTTTTGCTAATTTCTCAGCGTCGAAATACTTTACAAGATACATGCTCCTCGTATTTTATTTCGTTATTTGTTTTTCGTAGTTCTAAGAGTTTTTTGCAGATCAACCATCATGGCATTGTTTGCGTTAGTCTTGTTAAATAAATAATGTTTTATACAGATAAAATGCTAAAAATAACATAGATTGCCATTAAATACTTAAAGTTATTGCAAAATTAATAATCATGGGAATAAATTTTAAATTTTTAGATGAATTATCGTATTATAATACCATTTGGTTTAGACACGCCTGTCCTCCAACAATCTGGATAATAACTATCATTTAGTTGATAGCCATTAATTAATTAAAGTCAGCGTACCAAATTTGAAGCCTTCCTCTAACTACTCTAATGACTTAAATGTTCCACACGTCTGGGTGTATTATACCATTGATATTATACGAATAAGTAAAATGTTTTCGAATGAAAAAAGAGGAGTCTGTATAGAATATGTTAGAGACCACACACTTGGTCGTATTTCTTGTGGCCCTAATGATATGCACATTTATTTAAAAGTTAATGTAATACATTTTATACATAGGTGTTGATACTTTATAACATGTTGATTTTATTAATAGGATTGAAACTTTAGTATATAATTAACATATACTTTCGTTTTTGATGCCCATAACTTCTGTTTTCTTTTTATTAGCTAATAAAACAGCCTAAATAAATAAAAAATACAAAATATAAAAATAATATTAAAGAACATATACATACTTTTGTTAACTATTTTACAATTGGGTGGTGCTCTTTCCAAGCCGTTGCTATCTACATATTTATTTGGCACTCACGGTTTTAAAGTAAAAATTTCATTTGAATCTGGCATAGTGCCAGCGATAAAAATCTTGTTCAACTTGTTTATACTGTTGGGTTATTACGCCTACTTTACATAAGCGTACTTGCTTAGTATTACTCTGTTTATTTTTGTCAACTTATGAGTTGGTTTCTTACTTCTCATGCATTGCGGTGAAATGATGCAAATGTGTGATCATATTCACTGAGCGCCTTCCGTTATATTGTGAAATGTTAAAAAAATATCTATGGTCAAAACTTATGTTGTATTTTTTTATCTATTTCTTTTCTACGCACCTATTTTCCATTTATTTATTCGTCCTATTTAACCGTAGTTTCTTAAGATTTAAGATTTCTTTATGCTCTCTATGAGGTATTGATTTATTTAAAAAAATTATGCAATCATGTACATCGGTTGACTTAATGACTTGAGCATTTTCTACCAGCTAAACTTTGGGTGATGAAATAATCTTGTGAGATAGGTGCATTGAGATTACTGTTGTTGTTTTTTTTAAAGACAACGTCCGCTTTATTAATATATATCCTGTGTTGCGGGTGACTTTACAAAGAAACATGAAATTTACACAAAGAACACCCAAACTATATATAATGAATGAATATAATGAATATGATAATGAATAACAGTTTATGGATCACACAAAGCGCTTGAACCACTGGGTAAACCGTACAGTTTGGGTTATCAAAAACTAAATAAAACTTACTAATACATAAGGTGAGAGTCCTTTTAAAAATGTAATACAGTTATTTTACGGTATTATTTATTATCGTAAGCAATTTGTATCAGCACTGTTGTTTTAGTAAAGTATTACCAGGACTTATTACCTATACAGACCTCAACTGCTAGTTGTGGTTCACGGATGTGCCAACTAATTGGGCATGTCACGACCGTTCTGTAAACTTTTTGTTACAAGATAAAGATTCTACAGTAACCCAGAGTAAGAAGAATCAACTTATTTTTTAAATTTGATTTATTTGTAATTAATTTTAATAATTGGTAGGTAGTAGAGCCACACTGATTTCTGCACGAACGGATCGGCTCGACCGGGCCAGTACTACCCTCCCACAGAAGATCAACCTAAAGCGACAGCATCCGTGCTGTCGTGTTTCGTTGGTGAATGCGAGACCGGAGGCTCATTGATGCAGGGGTGACAGTTGTCATGGTAAGTGTATACAATACAATGTCACGATGATTTCCATGCCTTTTACGTACCCAAACGAGGCGTGAAGAAGCATCTTACTAAGCTACCATAATGTGGCTTACCTTACTGCATTGTCTGCATTCTCAATGAGTATGGTGACCACAACTCTTAGATTCTATTCATGCTTTCCATCGGGCGGAGTAGTCACTTTGGCAGGCTCTTAATATAGAAAAAAAATAAAAAAGTTATATAGAAAAGAGATTTATATCTCTGCCAAAAAGTCTCCATTCCTTCCCCTCCCCACTTTTCAGAACACTCAACTGCCACTGCAGGACAATCTCAGTATCCTGGGTATGAATATTGGCCGGGACCTCAATCCGCGAGAATATACTGAAAGCGTTACTAAGGCGGCCTCGCGGAAGCTGGGTATACTGAACAGAGTGATACGGTTCTTTGCACTTGAGCATCTGTGTCTTCTTTATAAGACCCAGGTACGCTCCTGCGTGGAGTACTGTTTTCATCTTTACAGTGGATCCGCGCAGTATTTGCTGGCCGCTTTAGATCGGTTACAGCGGCGAGCAGTCCGGATTAACAATAACCCGAAAGTCACTGAATCCCTTGAGTCTCTGCAGTTGCGAAGAGATGTCGCTTCTATGGCTTCTATTCTTCCTCTATCGCTTTTATCATGGAGAGTGTTCTGACAAACTCTTCCAACTGATCCCATCGCCTCCGTTCCTCTACAGGACAACCCGTGCTGGCCTTGGAAGTCACCGTTTCAGAATGGTAGACATACGCTCCCGAACTAAACGGTTCGGCTCTTCCTTCCTGCAGATCAGTTAAAGCTTGGAATTCATTACCAGCGAACGTGTTTCCCTCCCATTACGATCCCGGGTCCTTTAAGCGGGGCATGAAAAAGCATCTCACTAGGCTGCCATGGCGTGGGTCGCCATACTGCACTGTCTTCAACCACCGCTTTTGGATTCTATTCATGATTTTTAACAGGCAGAATAGAGTCACTTTGGTATACAATATTTCAAAACAAAAAAAGAATCCGAGACCTCAAGCACAGCAGTCGCATAAGCTACCATATTATATGTTCAAAAAATTTTAAGGATATTTTTTAAGGAAATAAAGGGTATCAATAAAAAAAACTTACACGAGAAGAAACTTTAAAATCTAAAGTGAGAAAAAATAGATGTAGAGGAATTGTATCGTTATGCATGTTATATAAACTGATTGTTCTAGTAGAAAAATGACGTCATAGCAGTTGAAATTTCCTCCACTACAAGGAAAACGAACCTGTATTTGATGCACTATTAAGCTTAAAGAAAAGATATAGAGAAAACAAATTGTGTTTAAGATTTATTTCTTAATGATTTAGACTAAAACAGTTAATGTTACCATATTATTTACTAATCTGGTCATGAATACAGTGCTCCACAAACTTCATTTTTGAATTAAATTATTTTACGCTCAAAATGCGACAGATTCTACAATCACCTTAAAAAGATTGATTTCTATTCAGCAGTCCAGTGTATTCAAAATTATACACACTGAATTGAAGAACTCGAATGCAACCTATATACGATATGTCCACTGACGTTAGTTCTGAAACCCACACGTATATCTGGGTATCGGATCTGAACTCAAACCGAAATAAGTACGTAATACCTGTCAATCTTTTTCAGGTGCCTACAAAATCAGTCCACGTTTTCAAATAAAGGTAAACTTACTCAACTTTCGAGCACTCTCATTTATACAGCATTTGTAGAGAAGTGCTCTCTTGTCGCACGCTTATGTTTGGTTCCATGTAGCAGGGGACAACCCAATCGGGCACAATTCCAAGTTTCAGGCTACATTGGATTTGAAATGCAAGTACATATTTAATAGTACATAAAGTCAATACAATTTAACATTGTGCTATCGAATTAGGTAAGAGTTTAGTACTCTCAAATAATTAATTACATTCACTGGAAGAATTTAGTCTAAATCTAAATTATTCTTTTCACTTAACTGCCATTGCTACAGATAAATCTATTGCTTGTACTTTTAAATTTATGCGATGTAAATCTTTATGCTAATAAAGCAAATGTTTGCTTCGGTTTATACCTTGTATAATGATCTCACTCAAGTAATGTACAAGCTAAACAATGATAATTTCAATAGGGCCCACGTGTGTTCCATGGAACGAAACGTTGGGTGGTGTGTACAACTATCCACTAATCTCCATATTGGACCGTCAACATTAGGATACAACCACGAGAATTTGTCAAACCACTTTGAACTCTATTTATAATTATATGTGTAACATTTATTTTAGTTTGTACTTGGTGAAATTTCATTCTCAATCACCTCATTGTCTGATTTTCAAAGAATAGAGAATAGAGTCAGTAATTTAAATTCTTATACTCACTACTAACATAATACACGAATATCACAAAGTTACTATATTTTTATTCAGAATAAATTTAATCTCTTTGTCACCGTTTCTATTTTATTGAAAAAAAAATAGACAAGTCAATTCCATTAATTTCTACTAACAATGTTTGCAAATAAAGATTTCCAGCCTACGTTTCGTGGGGAGAAATTTATTCGTGGAAGGATAATAAAATGGACAATAATTTCTCGTTATTATCATGTGATGGATGGTGCACCCGGCCAGGTAGACGTGACGATTATTATTATACTTAAAAAAAAACCTACCCAAACATAAACAGTTGTATTATTCGAAACACAATAGCGGGTTGAACCGCGCCGAATTCCGATCGGCTACGCTAGCTTAACACAGTTAATCGTTACTTTTTACTTTATGCCCTTGGTCGTTATTAACAATTTAATCTCATTAATAAGCACTGGAGCGAAAGAGAATACATTTGAGAGCGGCACACTCGTATTACACTCAATGGTAACGTTCGCATTAATAATGGTTTAACGTTTTATTCAGATCATATGCCGCTATTGCATCAGCACTAACGATATAAAATTTCTAATTGATATGATGATTGTCATTACTGCGGTTATTAATCTTACGGCTTTGTCTAATGCCCCTTCCATGATTTCTTATATAATAGAGACTACAGTGAATTATGATTTTTACGCATCAAATTTTTTTTTTTGGTAAATACACATTAAAATTTAGTTTGCTGGTACTTGTTTGGCAGTATAATAATAACACCCTATATTTGCTAACCACAAAACCACTCAAATCCAATTCACAACACTGCTTCTTTTACTATGTTTAACAATAGATAACGGTAATTTATTTCGACATCGAGTATCGCACGGTTGAAATTCAATATAGAAAATAAAGTAATTCATTCTGGTTGAAAGAGTTAAATGCTTGCATCTGACGTACAAAAAACCTTGCTACACAGGCGTCAGTACTCGTAGAATGTGTGCGCTTGCCTGCTTCCCCACAGGCGGGCACCAATCACTCTCCCATCCGAAACATTCTCATTCTGATGTTTAGATAAACATTAATAAGCTACTAAAAGATTCCCTACCCTATTCCACATGCTTCACAAGTAGCAGTTACAAGTTGTATTATTTCCAGAAAACGAAATATATGTTCAAGTCAAAACCACGTGAAAGAATGTTAATTTAATTATGCGTATGTTTTGTTAAGTTACACATCAAATTAGGGCGCATATGTATGCATAATGCACTGTTTATCTAACTTAAAAGTGATAAGGAAATTTATACACGCTAGAAACCATCAATTCAATAGTGACATCAATATTCTAGTAGCGTTAAAAATTAAGGAATGGTAATGAGAGTTCCCAGGCTGAGCTTATTCGAGCGGCAACTCAAAGTGTTGGGCAAGCATAAGGCCGAGATACACCAGCTAATAAAGATATGCGAGTACACTCGACCGTGTAAATAAGCGAAACCAGAGGCACTTTTTCTATTTGCCCTCGCGGGATTAGTAATTTAAAAGTCAATGCGGACACTCGAAAGGGTCAATCGCATCGTTCGCCCAGTGTATTGAAAACAGATACCCTTTTCTGTATTCCGGTGGTAGCCCATGAAAGTTATAAGGGCTGAGTTGTTGAACTATGTAATTGACTTGGTTCTGCGGTCGCAGGCTTTGTTCTCCGGAGGGCGGATAATCGAAAACGCCTCTGGTTAGCTCCGAATGATGGGAGAGAAACAATGCAAAGTTGATATGTGGATTCGCCAGACGGTCCCTTGTTTGATTTGCAAAGAGCTATTTGCTCAACGAAGACTGTGGCACCAGCAGGAAATTGGACCTCAATACCCAGTTTTGACTCCGCTAACACTTGTTCAATTACTTTTTAACAGTTTAACTTTTTAATACGAGCACTCAATTTAATAAAGGGCGGCGCTCGTTTGATCGTAAACATGTGTGACGAAGCAATTTCCGTCCAACGTGTATAGTTGTCGGAAAAACTAATACACTTCACTAAACTAAAATGAAAACATGAATGTGATGCGAAGTCAGTTATAAAATACACAAAGCAGTTTAGCTAAAGCAAAAATAGCGATCTATTTGCGGCGGTCGTGCGCCATCATTTTTAATTTTCTCGTACAGAGCTTGTCGGCTGTCGTTTTGCGTTATGTCGGAGCGCCACACGTAACATTTGACGGTGTTTTTTTTTAGTAAATGTGGACGTTCCAATGATTGACTTATCCGGGGGTAACTTGAGAGGCTATCGTGAGGAGCTCAAAGCTAGCGGGCCGGACCGTACGACTCACCGAGTCTCCGTGTAGCGGTAAGTGCAGTAACCCTACACCGTCAGCCGGACGACAAACACAACTCAAACACTGACAGGTATCTTAGAGGTGAAAGGAAGGTGAAAGGTTGGAAATTTGTTTAATATAATGTATGTAAATGTAATACAGAACGTATTATCCACTTTACCAATAAATTCATTCGGATCTGCTAGAAATTGTGTACTTAGATATAAACCTCAAAGTGAATTCAATCTTAAAGATTTATGTATCACATCAGATAAAGATCATGATGATTTATTTAATTTATACACAATATACTCATACGTTTATATCTCCACCTATGTATTAATTAGACCAGGTCACTTCATACTCAATAAGTGTAATAGTTAAAAGCTAGTAAATAGAATAAATCTTCAACATTGTTCAAGTCATTCGTGTTCTGTCGCGTCGTCCACAGCGACTAACACTAATCTATCTTTGTTTAGAGCCGGACCGCTTTAGACAAATGCCTTTGTTTTACTAAGGGAAGGAAATATTGACGGTCTCGTGTGTTTTAAATGTCTCCTGTTTAAGAGAAAGCTAATACGGATGAAGGTACCATCTGTTTGTTGTCTTTTTCAAATGGTTGGGACTAGTGGGAGTGGTAACTCGATACGTGTCTATACAAGCTGGGTAAGTGTGTAGCCAAATAAACCTTTGCATATATTGAACACAGCGACTGAAGAATATGAATGTAGTGACACAAATGCGGGGAGTGGAGCTTAGCGCAAAATGAAAAAAAAAACATTGAATTCCAGTCGAGTTTGCTGGCTTAACGCATCACCATAATTCAATCGTGGCTCGTTCCTTTGCTACCAAAAAGAGCAACGAATTTATTACAAAGCTCTTTTGGTTCGGGAACCCCTACCTATTATTTATGGCACTCGGTTGGTCTGTCACAAAAAACGGACGGGTGCCTCGAATATCTCAGCGGGCGACTACGAAACATAAGCTGCAATAACACGCACTTCCTACAGTCTGTAAGTAAGGTACTGAAGCGCAGTTGCACATTTGTTACCACTTTTATTGTATTATAAACCTTGTCGCACAGATGTATAAAACATTTTCAAAAAGCTATTAGACACAATTCGTGTCTGGGTATACTTAGTTGAATGATAATCCGGATTTATTGAATGTAACTTGCAGTACAGAAGATATGTTTCAATGCGAGCCATGTGGTGGCAAATGTGGGCACCCCGCCAAGACGTTGTCCTACTAACAATTTTGTTACTTCATTGTTGTCTTGTTATAAATTAGTTTGATTCAGAAATAAACTTGTGGTAAGAAATATACTTCGTTAAACAACGAAAAAAAAAACGAAAAGTTAGTTAGTTTTGTTTAAACGTTGACATGTGTTTTCCGCTGTATATTTAATTTCATTGGATGTATTTTATCTACCCAGTGCCTCTATTTTTTCTACTTTAGAAGTTTACGTGGATTTCTATTTAATTTTTTGCTGTTATTTCTTTTAAAAAGCTCTTAAGTAGAACCGGATACGTGTTCAGAAAACATTTACGTTCTACAGAAGCATTAACGTTTAAGATGTCATTGAACTGCCTTTAGAATTAAGTAAAGATCCCTCTTTTGCAGGCTGTTAGAAGTCCTCTTTTGTCATTCGAGAACACTCGAATAGTAGAGCCATTTTGAACCATCTCTAATTATACAAGATGTTCGTACGAAGGGCGCGTTAACCATCCCATGATGTTTATTGTTAAGACAGATTGAACAAACAGCAGCCGTTACTGTTCAATACCGATCACTTTTAATCCCCGAAATGAGACAAATATCACGAACCGGGTCACCGGCTATCTTCTCACGTTTGTTGACGACTTAAAGTGTGATAATATTTATTAAACGGTTCACTCCAAACGACTACCGACGATAAATAAACCCCTTAAGATTATTACGCGTCACGCGAGATTTACTGTGTATGGTAACGACTGCGTTTTTTACCGTTACCGCATTATAATGTTGAAAAATTCGGTCGCGATGTTATCGTTTGTTGCTTTACTAGTAATTAGTATTTATTACCCAGCGGTTCTTGTGAGTCTCGCTTTAGAGCGATCTTTTGGTGTGAAGACGATTTAAAGTGAATTATGTGGTTACGGAACGGACGAGTTAAGCAATTAAAGCTCTTTTTATGTGAACAACCTCGACTACTAGATACGGGTTGAGATAATAACAAAATTTATGGTATATAACAAGTGTTGAAGATCAGTATCACAATATTTACATTACTCAGAATTCCACTAAAACAGTATTAAACAATATTTATTATTACAACTTCATTTTTAATTTAAGTTATTCGCAAATTTCATATTATTTTTTGTTACTCTCAGCCCACACAAAGAGATAGCGTGTAGAGTCTAGAAAAAAAGAACTACTGTGTTGCTTTTTTCTACCATCTGTACCGGGGACGTGATCCTTTGCTCAAATTAATACGATAGTTAACGCTTAAATGCACTGCCAAACCTGCTCACTCTTCGCGACAACGAGTCGTGACCCTTCGCTCCGAATAAATCATATGATAATTGAATCATATGCTGCGTGTCAAAAGTAATTAACAGACGCTGCGATACGTATCTCGGGCCACATGTGCTTTTTTAATAACGTCGCCTCTCAGTTTCCTCTCGCACACGCGACTCACGCTTGGGATAACATCGACATAGAATTTCTTTAATACTCACATGAAAATTATTACTCCCTATTCAATGCTCGGAGATGACTTTATATTAAGGTCATTGTGAGAGTAAATTGATCTGTGCGTCTCTGATCCGAGTGCGGGCGCGGCTGCAATTATACAAATTTAATGGAATGATAGTACTTTTCTGCCATGCCCGTTCCACATTTAAATGTTTGAACTGCATGTTATATAGTTTTTGTCATCATACCATTTTGTTATAATAAATTTATTTTTGTTAGAAAAAGAGTAGAAGATATTTAAAACATCAAATTTGCATCATTATTATCGTATTCAGTATTTGATTATTCCGATGCACAACGAATATTAACAGTGATTTAGTTAATATGAATATATAGAACTGAAACGACCGGCACGTTACGTTCGAATACATTTCGCAGGAGTACATCAATTACCTTAATGTAGTTACATCATCAAAATAAAATTTTCAGAAAATCGTACTGCGCTTTATCCTTACAAAACGATTTTTTCCTCTTCTCTTAATGAAATTAAGAGTAAAACGTATAAAAAATCCAAGCAACATTAAGTACCACCGCCTATTTTATGAAGATGAGAAACTCAAGATAAGCAACGTTTTAGAAAAAGCTGTTTCGCCAAGTAGCGACACACCGCGGTCCTTGCTAAGGATGAAATATTAGAGGTGTCGGACCCCGCCCGGTCTGTAATGAGACCCGCAGGAATACCAAGCAATATCTTAATACCCACCTTGGCCGGGGTGACAAATACATGGCGTTTGCGAGGGAACAGTAAATAATTTATAACCGTCCCGTCTTACGCTGTTTCTAAGAGGTTCGATGACAATCTAGGCCGATGTGGCGACATTGCTCCAAATACTCGTACACCGCTAAGTGGAATTATTGCTGACTGTCGCTTTCGCAATTTTCAAACTTTGCGCTTTTGCCATAGATGTTCGAGTAGTACATGTTTACTATTTTCATGTTAGCAATATAATAATGATACCTAAATAAACATAATAAAGTTAGATTGGATATACAAATATGACTATAGCCTGTTAAAAGTGTTACTAACCATTGAACGACCGGACAGAGATCAGGTACAGGAGCGATGGCTTAATTTTCTCTTCGAGGCACGGGAGTTAAGAACCTAACTTTCAAACTACGGGCTGTTATTAAGCATTTCTTTAATCAAAAAAACTCAACAACACGTTTACGGTCACTGTATCGGCAGTGACACACACTAACCGCTAGATCAAAGAGGCAGTCGTTACACTTATACGAGTATTATAAATACATATTAATTACATTTTTTAATACATAAAAAAGAAAAACATACATTATTAAAAATATAAAAGACCATCTACTTGGGGTTCAAGGACCAAGACACCGGTGGCTAAGATTACATAGACAGAAACCTCACTATACAGGCCGTATCAAGGGGGACTGCCTTATTATTATTAAAAAGTTGATACTGTAGCGTATCTAGGGTAAATTGCGTAGTTCGGCTCCTGACTTCAAAGAACAATAGTATAGACGGGGCGTAAAATAAACACGTTTACGAGTGGCTCGCACTAATTTATTTTGTCATGAAACAATCGCACTCCCGCCCTCACTTAAGAACGTTGCGACTGAAAGTTGAATATGAAAGGGCTCATAAAACGGTCGTAAACTCTATGAGGAGTGACAGTCGTGCTTTTTGAGTGTTTGGGTGTAGGCACTTTGATTTGTGTGGAGCAGCTGGCTGGAAGAGCGTTAATAACTTAATTCGTCAGAGTCCACTAGACGGGAAGAGGGTTTTAAAAGACATGTGCAGGCGCCGAGGAAACGTGCTGTTAATGCGCCGAGCGAGGATGAAGTTGTGACAGTTTCTTGCCACTTTCAAAGTGTGCTTGTTGAGCGATTTGTGTTCATCGGCACTACTTGACTTCAGAGTCCATGGCTAATTGATTGCTAACTACGATAAACATTAATCAATCCGTCTAAATGTATATCATGAAGATCATCACCACTTGTGAAGAAATGTTCTTGCGTAATACTCATAGTATAATTGAAACATTAAAAAATTATAATCACAAGAAATCACTGCTGTTTTTAAATTATTTGAAGTAATAATTAAGATATTTACAATAGTATGGTTTAAGGAATATAGTAGTAAAATGTATTCTGAAAGTTCATTATGATCGATTTCCATTTCATAATATTAACAAATTATATTTAATTTTAAAAAGGTAACACGTAACAGAGAATGCACAAGAAACCAATCTCACTCAAAAATTCAAACGAGAAAAAATACCAAAGTTATTTATACCTCAACAATTAACAGACGTAAAATTTCGCTCTCGTATTTGATGAACCGTAGTCATCAATTATACATTAATAACTTATATAAAAATTCCGGTATACCGCATCTCATTATAGAGTCTTTAAATTCCTAAGCCCTCGACAGGTGCTTCGAGCACCATTCCTATGAGAACTGTCATAATTATTTGTACACACTTGTTGTGGGGCGACGAGATGTACTCTGAAGCACTACTTCAAGTTTAGATAGTCGCCTCCTCCTAATAATTCATATATCGTCGTGTCTCTTCGATGGAAGCCACTTCAAATCTTGTTAAGTGTCAATGGAACTTACCTACTAACATCTCTGCATTATTTTCATAAGATTCCCTATGGTTTCACAAGGTTTTTTCTGTTAATATTTTTAAAGTAAAATTCTCATAAAGCACATCTATACACAACTCTATCTTGTACTTGTGGCTTATAGATAAACATAGTACATTTTTCTTTTAAATCACTTGTCATTCTTATGAAAATAAAACTTTATTTTGTAAGGGTAAAAATTGGTTATTAGGGACATATCGGGTCATACATCTTCGAAAAGAAAATAAAAAAATGACAATAAATAATAAATTGTAAAGTATATATTTATTGTAGATACACATGTAATTAATACATACCAGCCAAATGAAAAGACAAGCGTACCGTTTTAGTTCTGCAATCGATAACTTTGATCGAGTTTGATATTTTGTGCTGCACATCAATTGATGAAATTTGTTATACATTTATTATTTACTGAAATTTATATCCCGTATATTTCTGTGTAATTTGGGCGTAACTCACTGGTAGAAACCTATAATTATGCTCTGATAGCTGTATTAATTGCCTGGTCACTAGATAATGATTAGATGTGAACAGATTATTTAAATTAAATTCTAGATATATGCAGACACTAATATTGTTTTCTTAGTCTTATAGTGTTCATGTTCTTAAAATTATAATCTATATTGATGAATCAAAGCAAAATGTTCTAATGAATATAAAAGCAATGTGATCGTAGTTTACTCTGAACTCATCAAAGCGGTGTCAGAAGTCGGAACTTACTTCCAGAACCATGTTTAAGGGTCAACGAATTGTAACTCCATTAAAAGTTTCCTTGTTTTTGAAGTAAACACGGCACCACTCAAAGGAAGTCCTTAAAAATTAATGGAGACATCCTGATTACTCTAAAGATCGGAGGTATGAGTTGTATTTAGATCGGTGCCTCTATTTTTGTTGACACGGACATCTTTACGATTTAATCTTCCGTGTAACTTTGCATTTCCTTTCAGACATAAAGTCGAATTATTGTTTGTGTTTTCTTAATACAGCGAAACATAAAATACATTTACTCCGATAGGTGACAGATACTAAAGAATGGGATAAATAACCTGCATGCGGGTAATATTGTGACTGTCGCCGGCACGGTGCAGTTAATATCTGAATCCCACAAAGGGAATATGGTCTTGATACCAAACACGAATAAAAGTTGAACAGAGTGCACTGTGCGTCAGATTATACGCATAAATTATTAGACACTTTTGTTCAAGTCAAAGAGCTACTCGCGGCCCATTCAATTACGGATCAGCCGTACAAGGAGTGCCGAGTCTTTTTCAGATGTTTGTGTAAGGGATTAGTCGGAATATCTGTGCTGGTATCTCCGTGAGATAAGTACGAATATACGTCAACGTCGGACGGCTAAGCCGATTATTTTAAATGTATTCACTTCCTTAATGGACGTCGTTTTTCACGTTGCGCACCGTGAGCTCTCTTACTGACTTACTGAAGATTTTCGGTTATGATCCGGTCATTGACTGACGAGTATTAATGCTCACTTATCCCACATTTAATAAATTATTGTAAAGAGAGCATGCTCAAGTGGATAAAAATGTCAACTTTGATAATTGATGTATCTACTTGTCTTAACCCATGTGAATTGTTAATTAAATCACAATACACCTGATTTTATTTTAAATATGTTTTGTTTAAGGAGCAGTCGAAAATAAAAGTTGTACTATAAATTGAGACCACACATAAAAATGTAGCAGCGAATGCACGATCGTGATCATTCGTGGGCTTATAAGTAGTTGTGTAGGATATCGAAATGGTCCAAAAAAATAAAGTAATAACAGGACTGGCGCAGCCCACCTAGGCGGGCATTGACAAATGCTGCTATTACCTCGTGTTCCCTCGATGCCCAAATAATATACATATCATTATTTCGCCTCGTGCCCTCATAAATATTACTTACAAATTCGCCCATCCACCGGCAGCGAGCTACGCCGGCGGCAATTTTTCAAGGAAATATCGCTTGAGACTCGACAACCGCTGGGAATAGGCGACAACATGCAATGATGCATTGTTTTATTTGTGTAGGAGTAAGAGGGCTGCTACTTCAGTAAATTGAAACTCTATATTTCTCTGTATTGTACCCTTGTAAAATGTCGATTCAGGCGGCACAAGTTATTAGTCTTTGATATTACGAAAGTAATTGATTATTGAAATTGATTAATGTTTATTGATTAATTAATGTACGGTAAAAAAAACATTTGTTCTAAATCCAAAGGAAACTACTTAACAATTAAGTTCAAATAAACAAATATTAACCCAATAACAGTCGGCAAATAGGTTTTTCGGTAACCATCAACCACAAATACAGGGTGTTTTACAGCAGGTGGGCATCTAATTAATTAGTAGGGGTTGCTTTCCCCACGAGGGTCGAAATTAAATGTATATTTTGCATTTTTTTACCAGCCATGAACGCCGCATGCCGTCACTGACTGTAATTAATGATATTTTTTAAGTAATGGTGGGTACATACATCGTTTCTTGTACATGATTTTAATATTTTTCATGCGAATTAGAAACTGGATCAGATTCTGTATTGTTGATTAGTTATCTTTAAAAGCAGCACATTGCTCTCGATAATTTAGATTTTATTGTGTATTTTATATAGCTTCGAAGCAACATAGCGCAAGCCTGATGTTTCACACATGTTCGAACCAATAATATAAATCATGGCTATTAAGACTGCCATGTATCTTTGTCACATTAAAACAAAAACTTGCATCAGTTATACGTTTAATAGACATTTCACATATTAAAAGGTTATTAAGCTGTCTCTCTTTTTAATATATCCGCATAGTAAATAAATAATTGTATTCAACCGTGGAATACATCAGTAGGTGGTACAAAAATAACTTATGCACTCGTCAGTACCTTGTCGCTTCGCGTGTATCCTAGGGGGGGAACGGTATAACGCTTGTCTACATAATATTACTTAGTTATTACAACTTACAGGCGGCTGCATGTCACTTCACCGCTTTGGGGTGAATAACTGCTAATAAATATGCTTTATAGTTAAACGGTTTTTTTTTATATACACGTTTACATATTATAACAATAGTTGCTAGCCTGTTCAGTTATGTAAGTAAAATTAATTTTATGAAACAGCGTCAGTACACTTACATATCAATAATTGCCAACTACGTACTCGTACATGTTCACATAACTATTCAAATTGTAAAAGACTCATAAAGGGTGATTAAAGGAGGTTTATTACGTTCGCACGCCAATTCCAACGGTCAGCGTATGACAGTGGGCCGGTGTATCTGTGCCTGGCATTCATCCAGCAATTCACTACAATTCAATTTTGGTTGAAATTTCCAATTACAGTTTTGACCCAATAAACATGCTTAAGTGGCTACTTGAAATTATAATGGTACAGGAAATAAGTTATGTTGATACAAATAACTTTGTTTTATTCATCCTTAGTTCTGAATAGAAATGTAACGAACAGATAGTAACTAATGTAAAATGTGTTATGTAATGTCATGTAAGTAATGTGTGTATGTTACTTTAAGTTATAAGTAAATATGTGATAGCGTACTAATAAATATAGACCGATACGAAACTATATGAATTTTGTCTATAGTACAAATGATAAAATTGTAGAAATTATAAAAATGCATGTTGACTGCACGCTTGGCCTAGTGGTTTAAGCGGTCGCCAAGCCACTCTCTGCTTCTCTTAGTATTGTGGGTTCAAACCCCACACGGGACTATACTTTGTGTGATCTACAAATTGTTGTTCTGAGTCTGGATGTTCTTTGTGCCCGTTTATTGTATGTTTGTAAAGTCCCCCACGACACAGGATTTATTCCTAGTGAGAGTGTTGCTTTTTTTTAAAAAAAGATATGTATAATTATAATTTGTACTAGTGATTTGTATGAATTTGTTTTTAATTTATGTTGCTTAAACAAAGTATGGGCATTTAATACCCTTCTGCCTACCCCTGGGAGATTTTGAACTAAGTAAAAAATAAGTTAAATTTGAATGTAGAGTGTGTACAAAATAAGTATTACATTTAAGTATAAAGTTCTGTAATAATTAATTTAAAAATGTTCATGAAATTTGCCTAACACACCGTCTAGTGAAAGAACTTGGACTTAAAGTGTCTGTTCTAATTTAAAAACTTAAAATAAATTAGAACAATAAGAAATCTCACAATAAATTTTGTTAATAAGCATAATTCTCACAGAAACTTTTGTTTCAAAAACTTCGAAATGGATGACCTTGTTTCGTGGGGTTGTAAAATTAAAATTAGTGATAAATTATGTCTGTTTACCGATTTTGAGCATTTCATGTTGTAGTTGATTTTGATATTGTTATTTTTGTGGCAAAATTGGTCGACTAATTTTAACTACACATGTACAGATTAGAGTAAGGTTTACAAACATCAAATCGAAGACAATCAACACATAGATTGTTATTTTTTGAATATACTTTAACGTTTGAAGAGATAGCAGTTATACAAAATATTTTACACTTTTATTACTTAACTCATCATCGTAAAACTATATTTTATACGTTGTCAGGGGTACGGATCTTCATACAAGAAAAAGTAGGGAATTTTTGTTAAAAGATAAGTTAAAATGTTGAGGAAAGTCAAATCAATAGTAAGTTTGTTTAAAATATAACAAAATTGAATCTGTATTCTTAGTTTACGACGTAAACTAAGAATACAGATTCAATTTTGTAAACGTAAACTTTACGTAAAACTACAAATGCAACTATTTTTTTTATGCTCGGAACTTGATGTTTAATAGTTTTACTACATATGTTACGTTATTTATTATTGTAAAAACTTACCTTTTAACCTAACCTAAGCAGTAGGATAAGCAATATTGCTCTCTATCATTTTCTCGAGGCTTTTATTAACCTGTTGAACATATGACTTGTATGTTGTTCTGAACTAAATTTCGAGTTACATTTGAACACGTAATGATATTAGTTACGGGCATACTATCGTTTCTATTACCGTTTAATTTTCATGCTTTCTTCCAATTAATCAAATTGACATTTGAATTGTATGAGATTTTAACCAGATTGCATTGAAAACTGACTCACAATCAAATTTGGGCTATGACCAGTCCCATATTTTTCAAATATGGACTATTTGTTTTTCCATCAAAATGAATTATATAACTTAAACAGATTTAAACAAACACTTCAAGTAAAAACTGACATTACCACACCTGGCCTATAAATATCTTGTAGGTGTCTAATCATAACTACATCTAAGTCTCACCTGCGTAAGTCACATATATTAGACAGGTAGATATATACGAAAGAGACAGGGACATATACGGGTTTGTAAACCCGTATATGTCTACCAAGCTAATCATTAACAGAACAACACAGACTAACTAATTTCTGTAGCGCGTGTTGCGTTTCTTCGAACGAGTTTATCAGGCGATTGATGTGATGATATATGTATGTACCTCGATACCTTTAAGAAAAGTACGACTGACTTAAATTGAGGTTTTTTTTTTTAAAAACGCTTTTCAATAATGCAACAACATAACTAATAATTTTATTTAACAAAATAAAAAAGCCGTAAATGTTACCATCCACTAAGGATTATTTTATTTATATTAGATTTATGTTAAATGATACTAACACATGTGATTTAGCCTAGAATCCATCAAACAAACAACTATTTTTACTGTGACACAGGACACTCTTACGAGGTCAAATTAAAAAAAAATGTAGAAAGAGATGAGTGAGACCAAATCAGCATTTGATTTCGAAATTTAGTGTATATTAGTGATGCCTAAAACCACTACTAATTCTGATAACTAATATTATGTTCTGTAATTAATGTCAATTCCGTGTTGTATCCCAAACATTGAAGAGTTTGAACGAAAGGCATCGTAACTGATTCTTCACGCCTCTCAACACTAGTGTAAAACAGGTTTAAATAATCTTGCTTAACATGTACTGGTTTAATAGTTGCTCCGGTTCTAGTGTTAATAAGGTAAGAATATATTTAATCGTTGTTTATGTCGCGTGTTCTGAGAAAGGTAAAAAAACTTGTCTCGCTATTTTTATAAGAATTACATTTGTAGCTTGCCGCGGTGAATCATACTTGATACGCAGGGGGATATTCGCCAGCTAATTAACAGCTAACGAAATGCCGTCGTTGTACAGAGTATATTCCACACGAACTTACAATATCTATATTCAAATGAAGACTATAGTATCATTAAGTATGACGTATTTCAATGATAGTTATGGTTCTCAAAATATACTTTCAGGTACAGAATGTAATACGCAAGTAAACAACTCCCTTTTAAGAGTATTTTCAAGTCAGTAAAATAGAATATTATTGTATTTTACGATTTCTTGCGCCGCCATGTCATAAATAACGATAAAACGAGCTACTGGAATGCTCTACAAAAATACACATTTCACTATAGAAAATGACACCTAGAATAGACGGTAGACATTTATATTTACTAAACTATAGGAATTTAAACAAACTACTTGTACCTTGATATAATCAATGAAAAACTACCTTGTCTGTATAGAAAACTGTATTTACGTACTACAAAAGGGTACCACACAATGCACGTGAATATATAAACTACCCACGCAAAGTTAACAGCCTCCTACGCATACAAAACACTTAATACAGCGATGGGATCAATCTATAAAATATACAAGGCAGTAAAAATGTTTACCTACAATCGTGTACAATGCGTTAACCGACCATAAAAGTTAGTGATATTAAGGTTTGAAAATTATTTGCGTATGAGAAATGGGAGAATGGACTTGATAAGCTTTCTCTACACAATATTTATTTAAGTTCCTTTCATCTGACTACCTATTTTATCGAGATTAAAAGCTTGGGTAAAAGTGTTTACAATAATAAACTACTATTTTTGTACCACCTAAAGTGAGTAGATAAATATTAATTTAATAATTGACAGTTACCCAAATGTTTTGCAAAGTTAGGATTTTGTAAAATACTTTGTCAACGATAATTAAAGTTTTGAATATACTGTTATTTATTTGAAGTATTGTACATCAGAAATGGAAAAAGATGGTTTTAATATGTAACTACTAGTAAGAAACCTCACAGTACTGACTTGTACGAGTACATTGTGTTTCGAAAACCTTATAGACAAACATTCAGTTTTTAATAGCAATAGATTTTTGGTGTACAGATTTACAATTTTATGGTCTATTTCTGCTAATTAAGATTTCAGATTGACTAATGTCACATAAACTTTGACTTAACTGCGAAATGGTGAAAAATATGGCTTGAAATGACATATTGAGCAATTTAATTTAATGTTCAGTCATTAGATAGATTCATAAACATGGAGATTAATAGCTAATATCAACTTTATATCTATGTAATATACATTCTAAGGAAAATGAATCTTAACACACAGACAGACAAACGAACGTTCAAGGGAGATGAGGGTTCCTATTTTTATTGCCAATAACCCATAAAAATTACATCAATATCTTTAGTAAATTCAATAAAATAGTTTTGACCTTAAGTGACTGGGTTTCAGGACTTTTAAAACCAATTACGTAGTTTAAAACAAAACCTAAAAGAAAGTGCCACTTGTAATAGGGTTTACAAAGTCTGCGTCATCATATAGCGTCGTCAGGAATATCGTGTGCTGTTTCAATGCTAGTGGTCTAGACTGTTAGTTCTTATTTACAAAGTAACGAAATATAAATTAAAAGCAATTGAACTAGAAACATTTAATAATGAGTGGACCATGTATTTATAATTATTATCCGACCACAAAGGCAAAAGGAGAGTTTTAATTTTAGCAGTCTATGTACGAGTATGTATGTTCATCTGTTCTCATATCTCCTGAACTACTTGCCATATTTAGTTTAATGAGATATTATTAGAATAATCTTAATCTTTCACTGGTTATGAACTATATGGTGTCTCATTATATTGAATGTGGTGCCCTCTACAGGATATAAAGTCATTTACATTTTTTTTTATTGTGATTACTTGTAAGGTATCAAATGAACGGGCTTAATTAGCATAATTCAAATATATATATATATATTTATATATATATATATATATATATTTGAAATACTTGTGTTATAATCTCATCAACCATATATTTGCTATGTACGAGAATAAAAAAGGTGTTCTATAAATTAAAACAAAAATTATTCTCATACTATCATGTCAACATCAAAGAAATTAGATAGGCTTAGGGCTCGGAGGAGTACCGTAATTAATTATAACTAATTAAAAAAAAACGAAGTATGAAGAAAATTATATACTAAAACACGACTAGTTAAAAAAGGGGTCTAAAAAGGACGATATAAGATAATAGTTCTGATAAAAATTCAGAAAAGCATGAGTGCAAAGTGGGTCAAAGTAGAGCCTTGGTACTCTCTGTATACCTACTATGTCTAGCTAGCAAGCTAGTACCATGTCAAGCAGTAGGATTTTAGTTTTTAACTTTCTTTTTATTTCTTTTATTTACTGTTCAATGTAACGGAGCAAAAACTGACAAGGGTATGTCAGCTTAAAATCTGAATCGAAAAATTATGTTATTTAGGGTCGTGATATTTCACTTTTAACCCACGTCTATCGGCAAAGTAACCCCGCAGTGCGATTTATACAGTTGTTATTGAGTAATAAAGACATAAAGGCTCGTAGTAGGTCCCCCAAACAAGGTGTGCTTATCTTACTATCGATTGGAGCAGCTGTAACGGGCGGGACATATTACCTCGATTCTATTAGCCGCATGAATATGGGTGGTCTTCGAAAAACATGAGGCTTTTGTCCAGTCCGAGAATTTTTCGTAACGTCTTACTTCATTATTAATTCATTCGTTTGTCTCCATAAACAAGTTAAAATGTCTCTATTTGAGTAGGCACTCGTAGTAATAAACGACGAAATAAAATAATTTATTCATGTACAACTTTGCTAGCAACGTTTTGCATCACAATGCGTCGCGGACAAAGTCTGCTAGGAAATGTATCCGAACGTGTTTGAACGACGAAATTGAAACGCTCACTTTTGGTTCAAAAGTTTTAAAAACTTTCTTTTGAAGTCTTTGAACTCGTCTTTTGAAACAAAATTCTTATAATATTATAATTTTATATAAAATAGTAAGGAATAGTGGCAAGGGCCGTGATTTCAACATTTTCATTCTTTGTCGTATCTAAATATTACTTTTTACCACATTTATAGTATTCTACCACATTGACAAAATACTATTAAGCATATCAAGTACTATAGATGCTAGACAACTAATATAAATACATACAATCTTTTTTTTTATTGTAAATACAATTGTCTACTACTACTACTACAAGTCAAACATTAAATGTTCATGCACACAAATGTTTGAATTTAGTGGGCATCAAACCTGAAGACCTTTTGTGTAGCAGTTCATCCTCCGCCATCTGGTGATAAACCATCTACAATCGTTCTCAATGTCATCTTTTATGCACTACATCCTTACCCCTAGGTAATTCTGAAAATACAATGAAGTTTTTTTTGTTGAACTGTAGAGCTGTACGCGGCTTTAGAGCTGCCAACAAAATACAACTGTACATAAAATATTTCATTTCTGTAACTTTATACTTACAGTGCGGGTTCATCCCTAGAGATTGATGCATGATGCAGGCAGTCACACAAATAGCTGACAACCGGCTTTCACGTAGATAAGCGGCAACTTCGCTCTTTGTCTGACAACATTAATTTAAGCTTCAGATATAAACTCGTTTGAATTGTTAAATTGATTGTACTCACTCCGTTATCGAAGAACCTTTTTATTACCGCACGCAATGCTTTCATCGGTCCAAGTAATTAAAAGACGTGAAAGCATTTGTAGAGTGCTTCCAATAGCTAAATAGAAAATTATCTCAAAATTGAATTCAGATTTCTTGTTTGTATTAAATAAATATGAACTCGATTCAAATTCTGCTAGGGCACGCGATTGTAGTATTCAGGTGGAACATGGCCCGACGCCCGGCTAGACGGGTCAGGCGGTCGCTCGGTCCGGTCCGGACAACCATCCGAGCACACATTTCCGCTTGATTAGAGGACGTGCGAGTTGCCGAGAACACCTGCGCCATCTGTATGTCGACTTTTCGGTGCGCTTTGTTTTGGAATTCGGAACGCTACTCAGACGAAGTTTTATCGTTGAGAACGGGTGATACGGGCATCGTTTGACTTTTACCCGTCAGAAAAGAAATTTCACTGCAATATATTTTGTTTGATTTCAACAGCGATTTCCTTTTTTAATATGAATTACATGAGGGTTTTCGAAATGTATGTTAGTTGATTACTGTTTAAACTCCTCCACTATCATCACACAAGTTAGAAATGTATTTTAATGATGTGTCTTTATCGTACTTACAGAAAACGAGAAAGAAAACGAATTATGTGAATATATAAAAAATATTGCTTGTTTATGGAGGTCTGTTTTATAGGGCCCCAAAAGAGATACTTCTTTATCGATGCTTATAATGTAACGGTTATCCAAAATGATAATAAAGTTTAAGTATATTACAGATGTAAATAAATGTCTTAGTTTTATCATATTTTTGTTTTGTTTCAGGTTTTTTCGTTTATTCCTCGAGCTCATGATCCTGATTACTGGAACAACAAGCTAACCTACCCTCGCTTAGGTAAGATATCACTATAAAACTATTCCGTGCCTACTAAGTACACAAAGCCATTTAAAGCCTTAACTTTTCTATGCTGTATTTCTGTAGCGATTTTAAATCGTAATTTACTTAAGAAAACAACGCTTTAAGTTTATAATTTATTTATCGAGTGTAGGTATAAAGCAGTGAGAGTATAAGTAAACAATAGGTACATAAGAAAATAAAAGATTATAATGACAAAAATAGTACGACATAATATTCTTTTGATTATGTTTTTTGCGCAATTGCCGCCTCATTTTTTTAAGAAATTAAAATGGTACCATAAATTATTTTTGCTTACTGATGACAAACGAAAACGCATAAAAAATCTTAATGATTTAAAAACTTTTAACAATAAATATTTATGCAAAATCCATTTAGGTACGTCAACAAAGAAACGAAAAAGACAACACAAGAAACAATCTGCGTAACGTTCACCCAACTTCTTCTTGTAAACGGCATCAATCCGCCATCAAATCACGCAGAAAGGGGTAATTTGTATCTTTTTTTCAATAAAGCAACACCTGTGCCCGACCATTTGTGCTTCCTCTAAGCTTAAAGCTTTGTAAATGTTACGCCATTTGTAGCGGAATTGAAAAACTGTTTCGTTGCTCAGTCGCAACAGTTTATCGTATAGTGTGCTACTGCCTTGTTTGTCATCATGCACGTTTTGTACAGGCTATGTGTGTAAAAATACATAATTCTTTCCTTCTTTTCCTTTCAAGTAAGGTACAATTAAACATTTATTCACCACGTAATTAATACTTGTAAATTACGTCTTTTTATTTAAAGAAAAGCAGTTTAAGACTTAGATAGACAGACACATACAGACAATATTTACACACAAACGCAGATATTTCCTATATTAACAGTTTGTTATTATTATAGATAGTTAATATATACAAAAAACATGATGTATATATGTGTTCAATACTCGCCAATTAGATTAAGTCACTACACTACTAAATATTATCTTGGTCTTTTCATAAAGTCTATAATATCAACCTTATATTCTCTGAATCTGTTTCAGATAAATAATAAGACTAACTGTTACTAAAGTCTGATAATATTAGTAAATTATGGTCATAGTTCGACTTCCAGACGATCTTTAGTGTACGCTTATGTTAATAAATGTATAACTTACTTTACTAACTAACAGTTGCTTTTGTTTCCATTCATACTTTAACAGAGTCTGCATTTAAAAAACAAAGCTATACACCGCCAGAATATTTGAAGCATTCATACACCTTGACTCAGCAATGCATCTGAGCAACAACAATATACTCAAATTGGGCCTAATAAATTACCATCACTTAGATGAGTATAAAACAAGTATTTCTTTTTTATACAAACCTATGGGCTCATATACACGTCACTCAAAACATATGGCCAAACATTTTTCAAAAGGGTCTTTAGACTGATTTAAGGCTTTGTATTCGGTTGACGCGAGTATTTCCAAAGCGTCAATCACACGAATGAACAGTGGCCCCTATATGAACAGTGGCGTTTAACGGACACCGTTAGAGATTTGTTTGAAATTCTGCTTTTCGCGGTAAGTAGGACTTCAGAATTTGGAAGCGAGTTGTTAATCACTTCAACGTACTATAATATGTATAGGTAATCCGGTTTCCGAACATACAACGAATTACAACGAATAAGAGGAAAATTAATAGTACAATGAGAGGGAAGATAGAGTTACTAAATACTTGTAAAATATAGATAATTATCATTGTTATATTGGACTTTTCATAATTGTACCATCACAGTGGTAACCTAAAAGATTTATAGTTGCAATATCTTTATACAAAGCACTGTTAATGAACGTCTTCTCATAACCAGCCACAAGGACCTAGATGATTATGTTTCGAATATAGATTTTTTAATTTAACGTTTCTCAAAGGTCCGATATTAAATATTGTTTTTACGTCGCATTCATCGCATTCCCATTATAATGCACAGAATGAAATTACATATACTACCGGATATCAGTGTGGTGGCAGTGAAAACTTCGATCCCCAATTTCATTATCATACAAATTTTAGTTGGGTTCTATTACTTAGCAATTTTCGTGATTAAAGACCCTGCATACCTATACGGTGGCGACAGACCAGCAAATAGCCTGATCGTGTACTTCTCAATGAATATTTATGTGCACACGAATCTAATTCGGGATGAGGTATGTTCGCTGAAATTGGACAAGTTTTATGCCTTCCCTGAGTGAACCCCGATAAAATAAGCATTTTAAAAGACAAGCGTAGGATTAGTCCAAAGATGTAACATGTTTACAACTGGTATAAAGTAGAATATAGTTGCAAAACTCTTGTCTAAGCTTGTTAATTCTTCTTAAAAAAAACGCATGCCTTTATGATTAGGAATGATTTTTTTTTTAAAAAGGACATTGTCCGCATTAGTAATAAACCCTGTGTCACCGGGGACTTTATAAACATATAAGAAACGGCCACAAAGAACACCCAGACTCAGAACAATTTGTGGATCACACAAAGTATTGTCCCATGTAGGATTTGAACCCACGACGCTCAGCTAAGTGGAGAGCGGCGTGGCGACCACTTAAACCGCTAGGCCAATTGTATAATCAATCAAAATAATAAAAGTTATAAATAAAAGTATTGTAATTTGAATCGCCCCTTTTTACTAAGAGAATGTAATTTGAATAACTTTGCTCATTACACCAGTTTTAGTTCAGTTCAAGTGTCAAAGTAGGAGTCCGCAGATGATAATCTAAGTAAACTTTATCATAAATTACAACACATCCATTTCGAACTAAGCTTACAAGGGGTATTTTAATTACAGGATGTTTGAAATATACCATTGTACTGATTGTATCTTTAAATAAATGTTCAAGCTCAGTTTACGGAGGTTATCATATACGGCAAATAAACTATCTCCAATTCCTAACATAATTTACTAACTTATATTTTAACAAAGGTTAAAAGTACTTGTCTCTTTCGAATCGGAGCTTGATGATAAAATTTTATGATTTGAACTGACTGTCGTTTATCTTAATAGGCTTCACATTTGTGTTGTATATAAACTACCGGTAGGTGTAGCCTTTTAGTATGTAGATTTCAGACCTTGCTTGGTCGTTTCACGTGATCTCTAGATTCTATATAGGTCCATGCGGGCTCTAAATTGAGGCTTCGACGACCGGTTGGACATTACGTTCTTGCATCGACATGCTTTTGTCAGAGCAATTCAAAGGTGGCTGTCCATAAGTGGGTCAGCTGGGATTTGCTTACGGTGTATTCAGTTATACGTGCTTTGTAGCCATTGTGAATTCGTCATTGTTAGACCTTTTGGCAGCCTCGGGGAAAGTTATTTACTGAAGTGTGGGAAATGATACTTCTTAATAGATTTATAATTATTAAGTTAGCACCAACCTTAATTGCTAATAGGGAATATTGTAAACCCTAGTATTTAAGGTAAAAAATGGCAACTTAAGGTCAGTATGTATAAAAATCAGACAAAAGAACTCTGAAGCGGCCACAGTCTACCCATCGTAATGTATTTTGGACGTTTCAAAAACCTTCATATTTTAGAAATAGGTCGTCAAAACAAATGGCGGGTGAAAAATACAAGCGAATATAAACAAAGGCTTGTTTGGTAGTAGGTTGCCGGTGCGCGGGGGTTCTGAGCGCCTCATTTCGACAGGCGGATAAGTGCGGCCGTAATCTGTGCCGGAGCTCGTGTAAATGCAAATTGTCCCATAAAGCCATCGCTCTTGCCTCGTCCCGCGGTCCGCCCTTCTCTGTTAATGAAGAGAAGCATCTCGGACGAAAGCCGACGTCATCTCCGCAGTGGTTTGCGTGGACTGTACCTACAAGATGATATTAGATTATGCTCGAAATTGGTTTGCATACGTGTTATAATATCGTTGTTTGGAGAAAATTGGATATAGAATTTCAAATAAATTTATTCGTATAATGTATTTTTATCAACTATTTCATAATCTTTTTTTTATAACTATGTAAGTTTTTGATTAAAAATATTCACCCGCTACGCTAATAGTGAACATTTTACTCGTTATCTATGAAGATTTTCACTTATTACGTTAGGTACTTCAGTTGCAATTATTTCTCAGATATAGAAGTTACTTTATTGATTTAGTTGATGCAAGGTGTTTAAGTCAGTATCGGTGAGATTTATAAACCTTGGAGTTTATATTATGTTATTAATAAGAAACGTGTAATAAAAGTCCTATCATACTGAAACATTTGTTTTCCAACAATGATAAAAAAACCGTCATAAACCGTATGACTTCGAAACAAAAATTCACAATAAATGGTGGGTACTGGTATTAGACAAATGAATAAACTTTGATTAAACTCATCAACAGACAGAATGAATGAATGATAACATAAAATTAATGAACACTACGCTCTGGTCGGTAGTAAAAGAACCAAGGCTTATTTATCCTAACAACTTCAGCTTGCAAACGCTATTTATCCGTTAGCACAGACAGTTTAATGCAGTCGGCATTACATTTATTATTCACTACTGTTATTTGTTACTTACGCACAGTGTGTAAGCGCATTAAGCTTTAGCTTAAAAGTGCAATGAAAGGCACTGTCTGATCATAAACTGTGAATGTGCAGAGTGATGTATTGCTTGGTTGGCAGATAGGAAACTGCCACTCTTATATGGTATGTTTTAAAAGCAAATGAATGCGAATTCACTACTTTAATGCTAGTTCAAAACCACAATTGCACCGGAGGTAAATTTCTATCTCTTAAAACTGCCTTTCACAATAAACATAAAATAGTAAATGAAAAGATGTTAGGCCTATATAATTGTGCACTACAATATCTTTTGCGTAGATGGCTGGTCTCCGTTGAGACTGGCCGTCGTGGCCGAAATCGGTTAGGAGTACATCATTGTTGGTATAGATATAAATATTAGATTAAGGGAAAGGTAAAAAGTGTAACTCTATTGCTTGTGATTGGTTCCTTTTTAACCCTTAACGCAAAAAGAGGGGTAATATAAGTTTGTCTGCTATGCCTATTTGAGTGTCGGTCTCTGGCATTATAATTCCAAAACTGATGGATCGATTTGTATGAAGTTTTTTTTAAACGAACTACTCATGCCATTCATAAATAATTTTTTATAATTTATTTTGATTTGGTTTTGAAAATGTTTTGCAAATAATAGATAATAATATGATAAATTTCGTTATGATTCTGCCTAAAAACTAAGCTTAACATTTTATACATTCCATGCCGATGACTTGTTGATTCCTGTACCTAGGTATAAATTTCATTCCCAACCATATTCCTACACAACACAAAAAGTATATGGTGTCATTTTCGATCTGACAAAGCAAGTCGTTGTTTGTTTTTATTCTCTCAAAAAGTAAAGGTGATCATTATAAAAATGTTTATAATTGATGAAACATATTCTAATTTCTTTTTCAAATTAAACTACGAATCTAACTAAATTGTAAGATGTAGTTTATTAACAGCTTGTAAACAAGTTATAACAAAAACTAAGCTTTCAGCCATAATCCTGTTTCAAGACTACGATTTTCATAACTTTTAGTTCAGTTTAAGGCTCCCTCTCGAGCCAATAGCAATTCACGTTAAACGAAATTAACAGTTCAGTACCGTAGTTAGTAGAAATAGACAGAGTCTGTAATCAAAGTGAGTATCCAGTGTAGTAGATTCGGCACTATTACTGCCCTTTATTCTAACGATTACGTTTATTTTAATTACTCTGATTGGAACCGATAACAAGCGATATGAATCGGTTATGACTTCATTATTTTATTGTTTTTAAATTTTTGTAGCAATGTGTACCTTATGTATGTGTTGATTTTAACCCTTTTGTTGTTTTCTTATTTTTGGTGAGAGCAGCGTTAAGGAATTGTATTTTTCTGATTAATTATGTTTATTGATGATAGCAAGCCCCAATAGAAATGTATTAAAGTTACATAAAACACTTCTTATAGGCATTTTTAATCGACTTGAAAAAATACATTACTCTTTTACTTATGTTACGCGATGTGTTTTGATGATATTGTGAAGATTTTTAATTTAATATATTAATACATAATATAATTAATATATAAAACAGTTGTCATACTATCAGAAGACTGTTAAATATGACAAATGATCTCCAAGATGTTATTACGTTGTTAGTATGGGACTCACAATCAACCCGAACATCAAAGCTCAAATTAATTTGTAACTACCGATCGTTACGTACTCAATGCCTTCTATCAATAAACGTGAACTTCGCCTTAAGTAGTACCGGCTGAAACAATACGTACTGCCGGGACCTCGCGTTGAATTACAAATACGAAGACTTGACGTGAATTTCGAATAGGGAGGACTGAAGGACTTGGGGCACCGATATGTTGTACGTATATCAGAATATCAGTTTAGCTGATGCCTTATAAAGTAAATGTACTGTTGAATTTTCCAGGCACGTAATTGCTGCGCTATCCTGTTTATCCCTAAACAAGTGTAGTTGTCTCCTAAGGGAATCTTGTCTAGTTTTTGGCCAGGTAAGCAACTTGTGAGATTGAATTATTGTGTAGGCCTGCAATCTGCAGTCGTAGTTTACACTTGTTTTTTCGCAGTACGTGTTTTTTAGTAGTGCTCATTTAAAAATTTTAGTTATATGATTATTTCTTACAATTGTTTTCATAAATTTAAGTTAAGTTATATTCTCTTTATAATATTTAGCGTTATTTCAACGAAAATCTGCTACCAAAATTTTCATTAAATTATTAACTTAATAGCTTCAAAATTACCAAGAGCGTAATTATTAACTGTCAAATACATTTGAGGCTCTACACTAAGGCTCTGCGAGTTTCATCAAAGTCTGTATTATGATCATATTACAGCGTGACCTACATGCATTAGGAATGTTTAATTAGGTCAAAGCAGTCACAGAAACTTTTTATATCGTTTTGACTTTCACTACTGTTCCCACCCATTTTATAACCTCATAAAATTCAATTCTCTGATATAATAGCAATTCTCTATGGACATATACCTAGTCTTGCCATAAATATTGTAATAAAGAAAAAAGAAAATTGTTAACTGCAAATAACATTTATTACTTTTACAGTGTGTCAGTTTAATACATAAATATAAAACAATTAAAAATATAAAAAGCTTATTCGAAGTGGTCTCCATTGGCTGCAATACAGTCCTTTAAACGATGAGGCCAGTTATCAATAGAAGCACGCACTCTTTCCATGGGAAAATTCTTCACTGCCAATCGTATAGATTGTTTTAGGGACTCCAAATTATCATGGCGTTTAGAGCAAGCTGTACTCTCTAAAACTGACCACAAATCATAATCCAGCGGATTAAGATCGGGACTAGACGACGGCCAGTCTTCAGCTCTGATGAAGTCCGAAACGTTCGATTCCAACCAAGACTGCGTGGACCGAGCTTTATGACCCGGCGCCGAGTCTTGCTGGAAGGACCATACTTGGTTATTGAACATGGTGATGTTAAGGGGCTTAACTACCTTCTCAAGAATGGTATCTTGATACACTTGTGCCGATGTTTTGATACCTTTTTCACAAAAATATGGCTCAGTCACTCCTTCATAGCTAACACCCCACCAAACCATCACTGAAGTCGGATAATGTCCACGTTGCACTCTGTCGACTAATTGGGAAGCTTCCTTAGAGCTTTGAGCATAAATACGGTCATTTTGTTTGTTAAAATGTTGCTCAATTGTAAAAATTTTCTCATCCGTAAACAAAATTTTTCTGTGACCTCCCTTTGCGTACCGCTTCAGTAGTTGTTTCGATTTTACCACCCTATTCTTCTTTAAATTATCAGTTAAGAAATGGCCAGTGCGTCTCTTATAGGCTGCAAGTCCTAAGTCATCTTTTAAAATACGCGACATGGTTCTAGGTGCTATCTTCATTTCCCGAGATAAAATCTTTTGCTTTCGGACAGGATTTCTTCGAATTCTTTCCCTTACTGCTTTGACCACCTTTTTCGTACGAACACTACGTGGACGGCCAGATCTTTTTCTGTCACAAACAGAGGAGGTCTCATTGTACCTATTAATAGCCCGGTACACAAACATTTTACTAATACCAAGTGTATGGAGAGTTTTAAAAATTGCATTTGGCTCCATACCTACTTTGTGTAATGCTATCACAGCGATTCGGTTCTCTTTATCACCCCACACCATTTTAATATCGCAAAATATTTTACAATGTATTGGCGCCAAAATGAGAAAACACAATGAACAATCGTATAAAAATGACAGATTCGAAATTCAAATGTAATATTTTTTTATAATTAAGTGTAACAGTATTTATGGCCAGACTAAGTATATCACGAGTACTCATAATAATTAATAACGAGCAATTTTTAAACGCAAACTAACAACCGAGTACTCCCAATACCTTGTTTTCATTTTACACCGCATCGAACCGAATTTAAAATGTTGTGAACAATTATAAAGAATTTGTAATAGTTTTTACTGCTTGTAATATATAGGATCAATTCACACAGGTCGTGACGAATTGAATAATTGTTGTATTGGTTCACTAGAAAAATAATTATGGAAGCTTTGAAGACGTTATATTCACGGGCAGTGGACCGAGACTGTGAGAACTTTTCGAATTTTGGTAAAATACATTTGATACTAAACGGAACACGTTCGTGGTTTTTTTACCACAACATTGGGTTATTTGACCATCTTTGAATATTCCATTTAAGTGTCAATGTTTTACGTGAAACTGTGACTTTTTATGTTGACGTTTGTCAATTTGTCCTACTTTGGATATTGTTGAGTTTCAGTTTGATGAATGTAATAAGTAGAAAATCAACAACCATTGCGTTATTTTCTAATGCCTTTGTTTCTGTATTATATTTTTGTTTGCCACATGTTTGGCGTTTTATGTGGATATCAATTTGCGCACTTTCTTTCTTTCTGCTTTGTAACCATTAGCAATTTTTGTTTGTGATCAAAACTATTGTTGTCAATTTTTTTTTCGGACAAGATTTCATTCTTTCAGTATCTATAGTTACATTTTGTATGTTTACATAGATATCATTGTATGTTAATAAATAAAATAAGTAAAATACTTCAAATTAATTGATAGTGAATGTAGTACAGCACTATTTATTTGATTAAAAAAAAAATGATTTGTGTCATGACATTGTGGCATTTATTTTAATGATTTATTTGATTAGGAATAAATGTATTTAAAAGGATAAAAGGAATTTAAGAGAAATCCCTCGAAATACTGAATTGAAAAGTACATTTTTACAGAATAGATTTGTACATTTCTTCAATATTTTTCTGTACAGTTATTAACGGTCCCTTTTTCTAGAATAATCATAAATTTAATATTTACAAAAGAATTTGAATATTCGCTGCATCACGACTCTCGTCCGTCATCTTATTGCTTTATTCAATTAAAAGTAAAAGTGTACATGATACTGAACAATAACAAACAAGAATATTTTCCCGCCATCTTTTATGTTAATTTTTTTCATTGAAAGCATATCTACTATTTCAAATGGGATCTTCACATGAATCGAAAAACCGCAGTTTCACGGTCCATAAGTTCACGTCAGTATACATTTCTGAGCGCGCAAGTTGGTCACAGCGATATTCGATACACCACTGTATTGTATCACGATAGATATAGATAGATACCGGATAACGGCCAACAACGCCACTGAGGTAGACCTATAACATCTCTTGACATACCATTTAGAATGACTATATGCATGCCAGTTTGACGTTTAATATCATATGATGGGAACCAAGTTCTGATTTTACACGCTGTGTAAATCTGATCGTTTAAAAAAGTTTTACAGCATGTAGTCACGTAGCCTTGTTGTGTTTATTCATATTGTTGATAGAGGTCAACGAAATATTTACAAACATATCTTTTTAGATGATAATCTTAATATTACTATTCTAAATATATATTCTTTAACTTTATTATAATCTTTTAGTTACGTCAGCTTAATCTGTGATCAGAAATAATAAAGATGTGGAACTAGTACTTATTTTCTTTGAATTGCAATAAAAAGTTTTATTAACTGTTCTTTAAGTGATTACTTCAATTTCCATAAAATCAATCTATTATTTAACGTAGTTTAAAGTGACTTGAAATTGTTATAATTCGTTGTAAGTTTTAAAAGCCTTCTTTGAATAATTATACGTCGATATTATCGACTTTCAGTCATTCTATAGAATACATTTTTGTAACTTTTCTTATTTAAACCAAAAAAGGTTAATTAAAATTAAAGGTTAATAAATTCTAAATATAGGTTAATCTTCCTTGAAAAAAACTTCAAAAAAAATCAACCATTACAGCTACGTTAGATTTTATTTCAAAAACAGTTTATAGGTGTTTATTTTAAAGTCACAGTACATTCTGATCGACAGCATTTTTGTTACAAGTTTTAAAGTATTTCTAACATCTCGTCCATCAATAACTAAATGGAAAGGAAGCAGCTGTCACATGGACAGGTTGTGAAGCGTTCTATAGACGACTTGCGTTAGGGCTGCCCTTTTCACTAATAAATAGAAAGTAATACTATTTAAAATCTTATTGTTTTCTAATAAACTTTCTTAAGTATATATGATTTATTTCATTTATGTTAATGCTTAGTTTTACGAATATTTTAATATCGATTTTGATGACGATTCAATGTATTCCGTATCTAAAATAATGACTATAGTTACGACGCTTCTGCTGAGCGTTTCCTCGAGCAATATCCTGCAGCCATTTTGATAGCATATAGCTAGAGATTACTTATTAATTTAATAAATGAACAGACTTGCCGTTTAAAATTTAATGAGTGAGTGTTAGGACAGCCCTCGTATAAAAAGGTAGATGCGTTTACGCAACGGTTTTTTTGATCGCCACTTGTTTAGGACGCGTGCGCGACTTAGGAATTTAGAATTATTGTTACAATCTTAGATAAAAGGCATTACGGTTTTTTGCTTTTTTACAAATTACATTAATTAATATTGATTGTCATTTAAATATAAAATTAATTGTAAAAAGTTCTTAAAACAAAAACGAAGGTCTCTCCCAAGGAACGCCAACATTCCCGGTCTTGGGCAATTCGCATCCATCCGCTGCCAGCCACCTTCTTCAAGTCGTCGGTCCATCGCACCGCAGGGCGCCCTACACTACGTTTGCTCAATCGTGGTATCCACTCTAGTACACTTCGGCTCCAGCGACCATCGGTTCGTCTGGAGACATGGCCGGCCCACTTCCACTTCAGCATACTGATTCTCCGTGCGATGTCAGTTACTCTAGTTCTCTGTCGAATAACCTCGTTACGAATTTTATTAACCAGAGAAACGCCCAGCATCGCACGCTCCATCGCACGCTGAACTGCTACTTACAGCTTCGTGGCACCATATTGTTATATTATCACTCAAAATTCATATGTACCCAAATTTATGACCAATCGAACTTCAGACTTTTAATTATACATATTATCAGAAAAAATATTTATTTCTAAGCATAGATAGCAGATGAGAACTTTAGATTAATTTATAAAATCTTAAAATTTTCTTATTCAGCTTGTAGTGATAATCTTAGGCATTTAATATTAAGATTCATTTGCTAGTATTTATACTATATCGGAGGCAATGAATAGTTGTCAGTCACAATCTCCTCTTATATCAACGAGACATTCATCACAAGTCACCAACCTCAATGCAAACTGCCACTTATGCAAAACATTAAACAGTTTATTCAAGTTATCGATTGAAGATGTCATGCTTCTGTATTTTTATTATGACCATGCACGTTAAATTTAGAACCGAATGATTTCGATTACGTAACTGCTGATTTGTGAAAGCATGGGGCCCTAGCCAAGACACAAGTATTTCACGTCGAATATCTTTCTGTTATTGCTAACACATTTATTCTCTACTATTATTTTGTTTTGACCACGTGACTTAACGTTGAAATGACGATGACATGACGCATTGCCATATGTTTGATAAGTTTTTTAATAACATTTACGGTTGTTAAATGTCACTTTGTGAGTTCTTTTTGAAATACCTTATACGCTCTTAGCTTCTATTATCTTTTGTAATCCAATGTATGTATTAAAAATCAGAAAAAGACACATTTTTTACGACATGCCTAATAAAAATTTCTTATGTAATATTGTTAATTTATTATAGAAGTAGTCAATCATATGATATTTATTTTACACAAATAATGGATTCGATAGTATTAGATATTATAATATGTTCTAGGGTTAAATGCTGACATTGAGAAACAGAATCTGTTGTTTCACTTACACAAATGGATAATCCATCTATTATGAAATTGTGTATATACCTGCTATTAATTAGCGTGAACCTTTCATTACGCTAAGCAAGATCAGCGATCGAATCAATACAGATGGTATTCGGAATATTTACCGTTGGGTATAAAAACTCATATTCATGAAATTTACTATAATAAAACTGGAGTATGTACAGTAAAAGAGTATGATTATTGGTGACTTCGTAAGATTATTTATAGTTTAGTAGAGGCATATAGAGGCATATAGCAGTAATAATAACTGATGTTTATTAGTGATGTGTCCTATGTGTGTGATAAGAACGTTGAACAATCATAGCACAGCATATATAACTGTCTTCAAATGTTTTATCTAAAACTGTATATCTTATGACAAAGCAATGTTCTACTTCATAACACCGCAGACAATGAGGCACTGCGTACTAAATTGATTCGGTACAGTAAGATAGACCCGTTGAATTGAAATGCTCTGATTGTCTTAAAAAAAGGTAAAATATTTAAATAATACATCGAGTGGATACTAATAATTTTACATTTGGATTTTAATATTTACGTTGGTATTATCTTTTCTTAGAAAACTACGTACTTCAGATATGTTAGACAAATGAATAAAATAGATTTTTTTTTAACTGACACTGGTCGAGTAAAAATATATTTAGTTTTTCCGTTTACATAAGATGTATTAGATTACTATGCTTTATTGCAAAATAAATTCATATAGATGTAACGTATATAGAATATAACGTATATAGAATACAGTTTTAGGTCTTGTTGCAGTCGCAATCAAAGCGCTCAGTTGGTAAATTGAATTAATCGACTCACTGCCCTATGAGTGTCACACACTGGACACTGATTAATAAATGCTCAACTCAACCTAGTGTTATCAGTGTCGCTAGGTGATTACTTGGATCAAATTCACACGTCCTTATATAACGATATTTGTCTGGTTTCCATTGGCTCACAGAATTTAAACTAAATCTATCTACTTACGTGAAACTACGTTGAAACTTTTCTGAGATGAAAAATGATTTCATTTTGACAAACTTTTGAATAATAATAGAAAACTTTACCTTATGTCTCCTTTATTCTTGCGGGTGAAGATAAGCCTCATCATAAAATATTCAGTACCTCAAGTTACTGTATGGGACTCGATTTAACTTTTATAATGTAAATCAAACGTACTAACATATTGTAGCATTTGAGCGAGTTTCTTTTGTAAGAGAACTCAGTGTAAACTTTAAAGTATGTGCCTGCATTTCATATCTGTCATGAGAATACTATTCTCGAAACTCGTTTACAAAACACCCACTCACCTATATGCGACTTCAAGTTAAATGTTTTTCCGCCATTCTCGCTCGTCTCTAACTTTATGCACTGTGCACCCATAATAAACAGCAACATTGTCACGAAAGATCTACCTGTAACCAATGTTTGAACAAGAATGCAACGCCCCTGTTACAACTTCACTAACCTTAACAAAAAGTCTTACCAGATGCAATACGTCGGATGCGCTTTTCCTTAAACCAACGGTTAGTTGGAAGTGAAATCCTTCCATTCACTCGTTCATTCATTCATAAAACGCATTACCGTCGTCGCCGCGCACCCTAACCCCGCTGTCTCAGTTGCAAACGTGGAATACGTTAAAGGCAAGTCTCTTTACTGTGCAATACGAGATAGAAACGTGAACGAGGGATTTTGTTGCAAGTTACGCTTGCAGAGTACCGGGTAAGCTTAGCTCCTGGGTTTGCATCTGGCTTTGTGGTGCCCACGCTTTTTATATTTGCCTTTAATAAAACCGAATGATATAAATTTATGTGTCAGTTTTGAAATAAGGAAAGAGGAAAATATTTACGTAGCCATTGAATACGTTTTATGTTTTTTAATTACCTTTTGACCTTTATATTTATCTAAGTTTCATTTAAAAGCTATGCCTTAGTCACATTTAAAGATACAAATTTGCGAGTACCGGTTCAACATTTTGAAATAATATCCGAAATAATTATTAAAATTGATCACAATATACTTAGCAACGTGTTTTAATTAAATGAACGCTATTACGAATTCTTAAAATATAAAGTAATATAATACAATAACTTGTCTATTATGAAAAGATTTGTAAAGACATTACAGGCCATATCCATTTATCTAGATCAGAAAATGTTTTATCTAAAACTGTATATCTTATGGCAAAGTAATGTTCTATTTCATAACACCGCAAGCTGTTTTTTTTTTGGTCTGTTATCTAACTGATTACGAATCTCCTTAAAAATACAATCAATTCTAACTAACTAACCTAAATAAAACACTGATTTATGTTTATATACACCACACGATATTTTATCATTAGAGCAAGTTTCTTCAGTTAATTTCGTTATTAATATTACATACAAAATTAAATAAGGAGTAGAAACATAAAGAATTTATTTTTTCCCCCAATTTGTATGTATATTTATAAATAAAAATAAGAGTAATTAATTTAATTTATAAATTACACATCGTAATTATTCTGCAAATATATCATTACTAATGCAACAGTTTTATAGTTTTTGTGTAAATGGATTACATGCGCAATGTTATCCATTCATGTGTATAAACGAAGAACAATGATTTTACCAGTGATAACAGTTTTACTTCCATTCTTTTTATTGGCAATCCGGCCGTAAGAGCGCAGATTTTTGTGTCGGATATGCTTTCACCGCACCGCACCCGCCTCGATGAAGACAATATACGAGCCTGTCTAATTTATTTCATGGGCATTCTTTATTTACGGAGAACACAGATTTTTCCCTTTCAAAGGAGAGTAGATTTATTCGCCGCCTCATTTCCCTAAAACCCACTTCACTTAATAACCCTAAAAGAGGAGCCAAATATCTCACACGGAATCCGTTGGATTTTCGCTTCTGCTCGGTCGCACGACCGCTTTCCGATGGTCCACAGTGTCGATATTGCCTATTCACCGTCTCAGCAAGCTATTTCATTATTCAGTCTCACCGGCTCTGTTAAAGATGGCAGCGATAGGATTGACTAATTTCGTAGTATACTTTAGATGATCGTCGCGTGGCATCTTCATTTAGGCTGCGATCATTTTGCGGGCTTAGTGAGAGATCCACTCGATATCTGGCATCTAAGCACCTCATTTGTAACTCCTTTTTAAATTTAAAGTCAGTGAAGCTTTTTAACCTCCTCTATATAAATAAAAGGTATAAAAAATGAAGCATTGAATAATTTTGACAAAATTACCTCTAAGAAAAGGTTTTAGAACTGTGAAATAAATTATGGTATTTGTTTTTAGTTTTTGTCCACGGAACTTGTGTTGGGAGTTTATAAACCTGTATGTCGGCATGCACTGTTAAACTTATTAATAAATGCATGTATATTCTTTTAGTAAGCAGCAATTAAATCGGTACATTCTGATTGAATTATTTTTTCAATTTAGTCTAGCTCGCATGTTGATTTTTCTTTAACGTTTAAAGTTAATTGTAAATAACCACGTTTTAATTTGCACGACCAGTGCTTGGCCTAAATTCATTGACTATTCATTCGTGGGCCGCATCTAATCGCGAGAGGGTACGCCTAATCCTCGCTCAGCGATGAAAGTCAAAGCAAAAGCAAGTTGGTTCTCGCTAAAAGCCCTTTGGCGAAGCGTCGAGGCGGCGATAGAGGCACGTGCGGTAGCCATAGTCGCTTACTATTATAGCCCAAGTGGTAAGTTTTGTGCTCGGCTCATGGGCGATTCATCGGCGTCTCTCGTTAGGGTGCACGGCTGAATACCGCCTTAGCACTCCTCATTATTGCGTTTATAAAGGCGCCCATACAGGAGCCTGATTCACTAAAACTCGCTTTGTTGGTGAAAGAGAAAATGGAATTGTGTAGACGTTTTGTCCGACAAACTTCCTTTTTTATTCTTTAGTGTAAACGACCTGAAAAAAGATATTTGTGGCAACATTATAATATTGCCCTTAATTAACGCTGGTAAAAAGATAGAAAAATGTAGTAGTAGTAGTAGTAGTGTATAATTCGAACCAGTGTTACGCTCAAATTATATTTTGTGTAAGAAATCCTAGTTAAATATTTGATTTGTAGTGTATGTTAAAAATGGTATCTGGTGCAGATATGTGTATTAATATTTTTATATATAGAGAGAGACAAGGTATGAAATATATAATAAATATGCCAATAATTGCCAAGAGGTGGCACGGGTCTAACGGGGCTTTGATTGCAAAATCAATAGCGTCGTGGCGTGCAACTATTGGCAGGTGTACTGGCCAGTACCAGAGATATTAAAATTTGTTAGGTACAGTCGATTAGGGTGCGAGTATCTTCATGGTTAACCTACGGTTATCTGTGAACTTGATTTCTCTTTATTAAAGCGATTGGTCATACTGATTAGCGTCGATCTGTTCAATTGTGGGTTCAAGATTGTTTTCTATTTAATTTGAATTTTTGTGTCATGTTTACTCGCTGCCAGAGGTTTTAATTAGTTAATCTGAAAAACTATTTAAATATTGTTTACTATTAAAAGAGAAAAAGAAAACGGCCGAGATAGCGTAAATACTTTAACCAGTTTCAAATTAAGCTTTGATAAAGTATTTATTACATGTATTTACCGTATAAGCTGGTATCTTATTCATGAAATAAAATAACCTTATCTTAACGTGCTTACAGATGCATTTGTAGGTATAAGAAATTGCGTTAGCTGAGACACTTAAGCGTCTAGAACGTTTGACTTCCAGCATCAAATTAAAAAGTTTTCTTTAACACCTTAATGTTTTGCGTTCGCGAGATTTTAATTTAAATAGTAATTAATGAGAATGTATATTCATTTCTTATCAACTAACTCTTCAAGATTTTTAATTAATAGTTCACTAGATATTAATACATTTCTAAATTAGCATATCTCTTAATTAGTTTACAACTTAGAGTTTAATCATTTGTAAGTGTATCAATTTATAAGCATAGATATTATGCTTATAAATCGATAGCATTCACTTAAAAGAGATTTATGAAAATTTCAAGCTTAGGGGTCAAAACTAGGTATTATTGGTTGTATGGACACGTTCGTCATTTTCAACACTAACAACAGAAAATTTTGTATATCTTAGTACTTCTGATTATCAATCAATATGTTAATTCTTTTAAGATTTGATGTTCTGCAAAATTTAACCACATAATATTAATCTTGTAAAGAAGCCGTGGCCAATGGGTAGTTTTATTTTAAGTTCATTTGAGTGTCGTGATGCATATGTTTTGATTGAAGTTCCTACAAGTAACAGGAATCTATTGAACATGCGCAAGACGCCCCTGGATCCCGCCTGTTAAGTACCGGCTGCATTCTCCTCAGCACCGGCCAAGTTTTCTCATTATGGCCAGCGCCTCCCGTTACTCACACTTACGACCGGCAAACATGCCGTCACGTATACGCACTCCAAACGAACTCCAAATGCAACACACATTTTATTCCAAGAAATAGAGTAGGAAACAGATACGTTCAAGATAGCGTCTTCTATTTCAATATGTCGAGCGCAAAAGTTTTCGACTTAAGTCCGGAAGACTGTTTTAAAAACGCCAAAGCACGACTTAAGCAACTCATAAAAGTGAAGAGGGCCAAGATATTTCTCGGGGTGGGCGAGAGGAGCGGTTAGCCGACTTTTACACTGGTTTTATTGTCTCGGCGCCCCTCGTAAACCATCCTTTGTGTTAGTAACGTCTCAAGTTGTATTAACACCGTGATAACTTTAGTGGGGACCCTTTGCTTCAGCGAATCCGATTGGCTCATCGCCGCCATTAGGACGAGGTAAGCCGATAGTTTTGATTATAATTTAAGTGGTAGGTTCAATATCATTAATACGCGAGAGATTTTAGACCCTTTGATATTGAATTTCGTGAACCAACGGAAACTGTATCATAAATTAGAGGCATCCCTTAGAGGCGTCTCCTAAACGGTGTTTAGATGTTATGGTGTAATTAGGAAGGTCGTCAGATCGGTCGGGTCGAGTGCCAGCCCGTGTTAGTAACCGTTTTGCAAAATTCATTGTGTGGTAAATATTTCCTAAATGCTAATATTATTTATACATTATAGAACAAGACTAGAATCCCAATTTCAAAGATAATTTACTTTATAAAAAAAAAACTTTTATAAAGAACTATCATAAATGACAAATTAATCGTAGAAACGGATGGAATACGCGTAAGAATGCCTTACTCATAGATGAAGTTTAAGAAGCGATTAATTAATAAACTCCAATGCGTGACGCATTAAAATGACTACTGTTTTTGTTGTTAAAGATTGATTCCCAAGTTACATTTCACAAGGAAAAAACTGAAAAAACTCAGTCTAATATCCTTATTTAAAGTCAATCAGAGTAAAAAAAATCTGTTACAAATATTAAAATCCCGCATCTAAATGCTATAACATTCCAACTTTTTAATAAGGAAGCATTTAATTTCCATTTCAAGAGTTTCGACAGAGCGAAAACAAAACATAAACTTGAAAACATACTGTATTTATAAAAGGAAAACGAGAATTGAGTTGCTGCTCATACTGTTTCTTGGAGAAGAATTTAGCAACAAGAATTTGTTTCAATCGATTATGTCGATAATGGAAAAGTTCAATAGACAACAACAAAAGTCGATATAAGTTAACGAAGCTCACGAAAGTGAAATTCACGATGGGAGCACTCTGGCGGACAGGAAATTAAAAGACAAAAGAGTGGCGGCCAGGGCAGTTTAGACTCGGAAATGGAGGGCGTGCCTTACCTTTTTTCATAGGCGTCAAACCGCCACCACTTTTGCGTGAATATTAAAAAGCGGTGTCTATCATATATTAAGTTGATATTATCTGCCTATGTCCATTTTTATTCGAAATCTTACGGGAGTATTTATATGTTTTACTAGCTATACCCTATCACGCTTCGCTGTGACAAATTATGGTTACATTCATAAGAAATGAAGAACAAAACTATCACGAAAAATAGATTTAAACGATCTTAAAAGCCAGCTGTAAATCGTGTCAAATTGAGTTCCATCAGTTCAGAACTGTTTGAATTTTTGACGAATCAACTACAATTTACATAAATATATATATCTATTATATATATTTGTGTAAAATGTATATATATATATATATATAGATAATACTCGTAAATCATAAATGCTGTAGTGTGTATTGAGCTTCTAAATTTGACATTGTAGCATTTGTCTAAACATTTAGGTACATATTAAATAATTATATATATTTAATATAGTAAATATCTAATTTTTAAGATTAATTGATAAAGCTGATGTATTTGCAATATTAAACCGTTAAGCATCCAATCTTTTAGGTTCACGTGACGTCGAATACATTTGGAATGTAACAGAATTAATCCTTCCTAATACGGCGATCCCTAATGTATCAAGTATACATATGGTTTCTGTAATTCAGGCGGGCTGCTGTAATCCATTCGCATCGGGTGATATCGAGTTTCTGGGGGAGCCTAGATGCCGTTTCTCGCATCTTTATAAGGACTCTAACTACCCCATTGGATTGAACAATTCAGTTTCATACGAGAAATTCTATTGAGGTGTTTTAACTATATTGTTTCTTCACTTTTGTTGTTTATTTTGCGTATTATAAAGTTATAGAATAATTACATATGTCATACATTGTGTAACTTGTGAGAACATAACACTAAAATTTTTCATACATTTCAAAATAAATTCACATTTCAAGTTATATTAATTAATAAAATGTATTATCGTAATACGACTACAGTCGATGACACAACGAAAGTTCAAAACTTGTTTCCTAATTTAATTTACATTTAGAATCAAAAACTTTCCGTGACACTGTTTTGCATTATTAATACTTCAGCATGGCGTGATCTCTCGGGAGGCGCACTAGAAACCATAAATTGAATTCCAACCTTCGCAATTAGTTATTCCCGCGCGTGAAAACTTTCTAGATCGTTCGCCTTCGTTAACAGATGTTACGGTGCTATTCATTATACATTCCGTCGAATTGTAAAGCCGAACATTTAATTTAAAGTACCTACTGAACGCGCCTTTGTTAAATCGCCGAGCATTTTGGGTGGATTGTTGAGGAAGCGCTCGAGAAACTGAGGATTAGCGGTAAGAGCGGTGTACGCTAGTTTCCAGTTTACGGAGACCATTCATCTGTTAGAAAATGTAGGACGATAAATAAAGATGTGGAATATGGAATTACGGGCGAGCTAGGCGGTCGCGGGTGTGCGCCACTAGTAAACTCCGGCGTGAAATATATTAATCTCAGCAGCGTGCTTGCATGTCATGCTAGCGGCACAAATGACCAGGTCTTCTTTTTAATGCTGTATTGAATGACAAATCACAACATAAACAGCGTTTGTGCAATATGCTCAAAATGGATCATCCTCCGGCCTATGCGACAGCGTACCGTTAGATAATAAAAAACTTTTTGTGGTGAGATTACCATTTCGCCTCCACGGCACGTCTCTTATCGGCCTAATTTGGATCAAACAATTCCATTCCCCCATACAAATTGCGGAAAGGCACATTTGTTATCTGCAGTTTTAGGCAGAAATTATATTAAGATTTTGTCGAGCGATAACACTGTGTATTTTACTCTCTACTCTGGTGTCTAGGGCGATGAATCTAGAGAAAGATCCACTTTATTTTACGAAGACAATAAATTATGTCAAAATGAATTGATTTTTACTGATTTTTATCTATGAAAATGTGATTTTCTTTACACAAAGATAAAGTAGTTGATGGTAAAATATATCATTATAGAATAAAGGTCTTATTAATGGATCAATAACAGTTAATGATAAATAAATCATATTATTGCGTATCTTTTATTTACCAATTGATAAATAACATCTATATTTAATAAATATTTTTTATTGTTGCAGGTCATCTGTAGTTTATACATGAGATGTTATGGGCTCCTGCGTAGCGAAGTGGCGCTGGTGGGTGGTAGTAGTAGCATGGGTGTGGGGCGCGGCGGCGCGAACTTTATGCCCCACGCGATGCGCGTGCGACGACGCCCTGCGTGCCGCCTCATGCGCCAACGCGAGCCTCGAAATCGTACCCATACAACTCAACCCAGAAGCAACTCACATCAACCTCACGCACAATGCCATCGACAATCTGCTTTACACGTTTGGATTTTACACTCAACTAACTGTTCTCGACATTTCTTACAACAAAATCGTGGATTTAGGTAGTAAAAATTTCGAGAATAATATTGAGATGACGTATCTCAATTTGAGTAATAATTTTCTAAAGCGTTTAGATAAAGAAACGTTTAGAGGATTGAAGAGTCTTGTTGATTTAAATTTAGCTGATAATGAAATATCTAGTATACATATGCAGACGTTCAAAGATTTATCTGCGTTAGAGAGACTCGATTTATCAAATAACAGACTGGTGAAGTTTGAACCAGAAACTTTTAAGCCACTAATGTCACTGAAGATATTATCGCTCAAGAACAATTCAATATTAGATATACCTTCTCCTAATCTTGGTTTTGTAATACATTTGGAGGTTTTAGACCTTTCAGAAAATTTGATTGAGCAAGTAAACAAACTTGGTATTCCACACTTACAGGAATTGAAGCATTTAGATTTAAATAATAACCTAATTGAAAGTGTGGATCAATTAGGATTTCACAACTTGCCATCACTACGCCACTTAGATTTGAGTGACAATAATATGACATCGATCCCAACATCAGCGCTGTCAAAACTATCAAACTTGTCTCATCTATATCTAAGTGGAAATTTTTTTCAAAACATTACAGCACTTTCCTTCCAAAGTCTATTTCATTTAAAACATCTACACTTGAGCAGACTATACGAACTCGAGAAAATCGATTCAAGAGCTTTTGTAGACAATATAAATTTACAAAAAATATGGATGAACGAAAATCTCAAAGTGAACGAAGTTCCTCCGAGGCTGTTCCACGGTAATCCAAAGTTGACGCACATATACATGCGAAATAATGCACTAGTGGCTCTTGAAGCTGCTCATTTCCCTATAGATAGGTTGCAAGAGCTAGAGATTTCTGGAAATCCGTTTGTTTGTAATTGTTCTATATTATGGTTATGGAAACTGGGCAGAGAAAGCGAAATCAGTAACAAGAAGTCTGGAAATATAAGCTCTATATTAAAAATAGACTATGAAAATGTTAAATGTGCAGCTCCAGCACATTTGAATGGTGTCTTATTTGTACAAATTCCAGAGTCAGAATTCGGATGTTCAAATGGCTGGGTAATAGTAGCGGTTGTGGTACTTACAGTGAGCATCATAATAAGCGTTGTTGGTGGTGTTTTATACTTCATGGGACCCTTGAAGAAGTGCAAAGGTGACAAATCGAAGCAAGTGATGACCAGTGTCATGTTAAATGGTGACGTGTCCAAGTTAGGGAACGGGCTAGGTTATTCAACACGAGGACGAGAACAAGAAAATAAAAGAGATGTTGATCGATATCTCATGATCGGCTCATCTGTAAGTAATAACTTCCATTCATTGAACCCACCTTGGCACAGCGTAGACAAAAATCCATATTACCAGGAGGATAGCGAAGAGCATATCTACCAACAGTTCGCTTACGAGACAATTCCTCATCACAGAACACCTGAAAAACCACACATAGTGTACGTCTAACATAAGTTGTGCGCAAAGGACAATATCATGGGTATATTTTCTTTGCTAAGTTATACGCACGAGGTTGTGTATAGTCGTCAAAAAGACGAAGAACATTAAATTCGCAATAATGTATATAGTGATATGAATAAAATGTAATATGTGATAGCTTTGTATATAGTCGTGTAAATATATACTCAGTGCAGATAAAGACATTACTTTATAGGTATTATCGATTTTGTACTTACTCATTTAGTCATGTTTAAACATATTATTGATTGTCATTTCACTTGTCACGTAGAATTGACTTCGACTTGTTTTGTTTCCTAAATTCTCAATCATATGGGAATCCTAAATTTCAGTACTTGTATGATTCTATAAGATACTCAATAATACGTGAATATTATAAAATAATATACTATACGTGATATATTTTTCAGATCTGAAACACCAATACTTGATGTAAACTTTGTACAAATAAGAGCAATATAGAATAATTTGAGATGTTATGTCGTTACTTTTTATTCGGTATTGTTATAATATACTTATTAGTTATATTTAGAGATGAAACATTTTAACAGTAAATAACGTGCTTAGAACATTTATCTGTATACACTCATAAATAGAATTATATACAATCAACCAGTTGCTCTGATGCTAAGGGGTACAAATACATTATTATTGGCTAAAAAAAATGATCAACAAAAATTATTTTAATAAGATTTTGTTGATAGATATTCTGAAATTAATATTTTTGTACTTAGAGAATATGATTATTGGGCTTAAAAGTTTTCAGATAAAACTATAAAGTAAGCATGCTAGTTTGAAACATATAGATTTTTATTTTTAGATTTGCTAATTAACCAATTTGAATCTAAGTGGAAACAAATGCCTGTAAACTTTTTGGATGCGATAATTCTCTCATATATTTTTTTCTTTTTAGAAAACACGTTACGTTGTATTTACCGATTTTGTTTGTACTAGTATTTTCATGAAAACTTTTAGGTCAAATTTTTAAGAGTTTTAGCTAAAATAATCATTGCAGTTATAATAATTTTTATACGTATAAAGAATCCCTAATAAAACGTTATAAAAATGATATCCGCTTCATAACCAATCACTAACCTACTCAGTCGATACCTACAGTCATATTGATAGTGTAAGGCTATTTATACATACTATTTAAAAAAAACCTTTTGTTATGAAAACTTATTTAAATATATAATACATTAAAACAAACGACAAATAAACAATTAAAATTATATATTGCATTTTAATTAAAAGGAGTACTTACTGCAGCGCGTCCCAATTATATGAGATTTATAATTAGAGCGAGTAATAAAATGACAATATTATGTATATAAACCATCTAAAGTACGTATCATTACATTTATTGTAAGAGATAAATGAATTTTATAGTAATGATAAATAATTTAAACTCTCTTGAAATTTTCTTAAATGAGAAATGGATGATAGCATACCTCACATTACTGTGCTTTGAGTTTGGCAACAAAAGGAATAATTACTAAACTTATATTACGTAGCTTTTGAAAATAATGTACTACAATGCACTATACTTGCATGTCGAGGGAATTAAAGAGTTCTGCTGCCAAATGGACCAGAAGTATCAAGAGAGCTGAAATAAAAACGTTGAGTACAGTTGAAGCAAGTGCACATAGTAAGTACTTCGTTTATCCTCGAGGAACAGTCCAAGAAGTTTTATATAACATGACTTTTTGGTTATTTTAAAAATTATGCTTAAAAAAGATACCTAGATTTAATATAAAGTCATAGTTAGAAAGCATCCATCACAGAATCTATGCCTACATGTTCTTGGTAAGTTTAGTCTTATACTGTGCACGCATAGGCTTCTCGTTTTAGTAATATAAAAAGAAACAGATTTGAAATAAAAGAACTAGGATCTCAATATAACGTGATTTTTTTCTTTTGTATATATTACCAAAAAATACCCGAAAATTGCGACCGAGATTTGTAAAAAACAACACAAAATTACTAGGTATGTAGTTCTTTTTTATTTAAAAGGCTGCCAAAGTGACTCTACTCTACCTGATGGAAAACGTGAACAGTATCAGAAAGTTGTGGTCAATATACTCATTGTGAATGCAGACAATGCTGTATGGTGATCCATTTCACGCCCCGCTTGGGGACGTAAGAGGCGTGACAGTCATCTTGGCAGCGGGTGACCGGTCTGACACTTACCGACGAAACAAAACAGCACAGATACTGTCGCATTAGGTTGGTCTTCTCTAAGAGAATAGTACTGCCCTGGTGGAACCCCGGCCCGTTAGTGCTGGAATCAGCGTGGCTCTACTACCTGTGTCCAATGATCTGGAGCAGGTTGCGGTAACCTGTTGGATGCAAACAGTGGGTGTAGAAGTGTACCTTTGGGGAGATCTATGTCTTGCATTTGATGACTTTCTGCTAAGACGACGATGACGATGGTGATATTTTTGTTTTTAAGAGTATATTATCTAATCATTTCCATTGGTATTAGTTAATTGTCAGTCATTTAGTTAGAAGGATCTTATAATTTCCACAAAAAAATATAGGAATATCTAAAGGCGTTATACATTTCATTAAAATAACTTGCGTATTTGCTGTCACAAAGTACTACTTAGTGAAATGGAACTTCTGACAAAGGCTTAACATGACTACCGAAAGAATTCAATTACAAGTAAGTATACAAAATATTTTATAAGCATACAAACGGTTAGCGTGATGTAGCAAGCTAAAAGCTTTCTTTCCAGTTCTGGCTGCAGCAGTAGATTCATTAAAGACTGTAGATGTGACGTAATGATATTAAAGATTAAATATCTACATAATATTAATATCATTGTGAAAGGTAATATTAAAAAAAAATGATACTAAGGTGCCGACGTTAGTCTATTGCACCTCTGAAGGTGAACAAGAGAATATAAGTTATTATAATTTAATATTTTTTTTATTTATTATATTTGTAGATATTATGTAGAATTGAATGATACAAATGATGATACAGAGTCAAACCTGCCTCTAGCAGTGGATGGTGATAGGTTAATTTGATGCAAAATTACACTAAACTATTGCATAGAGCTGCCACAAGCATCATCCCTCGTAGTTTTGTTGGCAGTTTAAACACAGAAATGGCAGGCAAAGCAATCTTACATAAAAATTATCTTTGTTCTGTAAAATATCATATAGTTACGTAAATCTGCTTTGGTTAAAACCTGTATAAAATATGTTCCAGAGAGAAAAATAATTCGTATGTAAATTTTATAATATTATAATGCCAATGAAAATTTGCTGACGCCTACGCTGAATGCCAAGGTAGATATTTTAATAACTCCAAATAGGTATTTAACACCGTTTTATTAAAAATCAAATAAATTTACTCCTCAGAAAAAAATGAACACTGGACCAATTTATAATCATGAAGTTTTGAAGCTATACTTAGTCTGGCCATAAATACTGTTACACTTAATTATAAAAAAATATTACATTTGAATTTCGAATCTGTCATTTTTATACGATTGTTCATTGTGTTTTCTCATTTTGGCGCCAATACATTGTAAAATATTTTGCGATATTAAAATGGTGTGGGGTGATAAAGAGAACCGAATCGCTGTGATAGCATTACACAAAGTAGGTATGGAGCCAAATGCAATTTTTAAAACTCTCCATACACTTGGTATTAGTAAAATGTTTGTGTACCGGGCTATTAATAGGTACAATGAGACCTCCTCTGTTTGTGACAGAAAAAGATCTGGCCGTCCACGTAGTGTTCGTACGAAAAAGGTGGTCAAAGCAGTAAGGGAAAGAATTCGAAGAAATCCTGTCCGAAAGCAAAAGATTTTATCTCGGGAAATGAAGATAGCACCTAGAACCATGTCGCGTATTTTAAAAGATGACTTAGGACTTGCAGCCTATAAGAGACGCACTGGCCATTTCTTAACTGATAATTTAAAGAAGAATAGGGTGGTAAAATCGAAACAACTACTGAAGCGGTACGCAAAGGGAGGTCACAGAAAAATTTTGTTTACGGATGAGAAAATTTTTACAATTGAGCAACATTTTAACAAACAAAATGACCGTATTTATGCTCAAAGCTCTAAGGAAGCTTCCCAATTAGTCGACAGAGTGCAACGTGGACATTATCCGACTTCAGTGATGGTTTGGTGGGGTGTTAGCTATGAAGGAGTGACTGAGCCATATTTTTGTGAAAAAGGTATCAAAACATCGGCACAAGTGTATCAAGATACCATTCTTGAGAAGGTAGTTAAGCCCCTTAACATCACCATGTTCAATAACCAAGTATGGTCCTTCCAGCAAGACTCGGCGCCGGGTCATAAAGCTCGGTCCACGCAGTCTTGGTTGGAATCGAACGTTTCGGACTTCATCAGAGCTGAAGACTGGCCGTCGTCTAGTCCCGATCTTAATCCGCTGGATTATGATTTGTGGTCAGTTTTAGAGAGTACAGCTTGCTCTAAACGCCATGATAATTTGGAGTCCCTAAAACAATCTATACGATTGGCAGTGAAGAATTTTCCCATGGAAAGAGTGCGTGCTTCTATTGATAACTGGCCTCATCGTTTAAAGGACTGTATTGCAGCCAATGGAGACCACTTCGAATAAGCTTTTTATATTTTTAATTGTTTTATATTTATGTATTAAACTGACACACTGTAAAAGTAATAAATGTTATTTGCAGTTAACAATTTTCTTTTTTCTTTATTACAATATTTATGGCAAGACTAGGTATATGTATACATTTTGAGACAATAGTGATCTACCATACTTTGTGTTGGATCGAAAATATAATTAAATTTTAATATTGTACCCCACTTTAAAAGTTTTAGCCCTCATCTTAGAATGGATGTTTGTCTATGTCAAGCAGTGTTCTGTTGGTGATGATCGATAAAAATTACAATCATCATCATCAGATGATGTTTGGAATTCTTATGGAAGTGTTAATATAAAGGTATGAAAGTTTATTTTACATAATATGCGTGTATTGAAAAAAATAATGCTGTGTTGTGTATTGATCGTTTTCGTAAGTAAATATACTCCTTTAGACACTTACTGTTTGTACTGTTACGTTCAGTTTATGTGAAAGCGTGAACTTTCATTTAATACAGACTTACTGACTACTACAGTATAATAATGAACTCAGTTAGAAGTAATAAAAGGTCAAATTGTTTGAGATTTTGATATTTAGCCCTGTTTGACAATCATTTACTACAGAAGTAGATAAAAAAGGTAAGCTTCGTATTCAAATCCAACAACATCTAAGAAATATTTTCTGTAGGAATTGTTGTACCCTAAAATGGGTATCAATCTTAAGACTTTTTAGGAGCTTTTTTCATATTATAAATAGAACATTAATTGATTTCAATTCACATCGGCCTCGAACCTGTCGAAGCCGTAGTGAATTACACTAGACATCTGGGTTGTTACGTCGACGATGATGATGAGGTTCATAAAGTCCTTTCGGAGGTATTACATATTTCTAGAGCCTCAGGTTTTCTCTTTTTCTATGAATGTTCAACTTTTTATATCAAAATAAATTACTCAGAGATAACATTACCAAGTAAGTAATGGTGTACAAAATTTTTGACACAGTAAGTCATATAATAACATAAAATTAACCAAAATATGACAAATAACAGAACGGTATATACATTAGCGCTCAAAAGTATTTTAACAAGACTACTTTTGCAGTTATCTTTTTACTGAGTACTTCAAAATAATTTTAGTATTTTTTATATTATTATTTATGATGTATTTCATCCTCTGTGAGTTGCAAGTTGCAACTTGCTTGTTTTCTTTCTTTGTTAAAAACAAAACACGTCTATACATGCGCTTAAAAGTATTTTGACAACCATTCAGTTCCTTGCTGGTAGCGGTTCTACTCACACTGCATATATTTTTGCCTATAAGATATAATTACTCCGCTTTTATCAATATGCCTAAGACTAAAGAATATTCAAATGATATTAAAAATGCCGTGATAACTGCCCTACAAAGTAGAATGACGCAAGCAGAAGTTGTTCGAAGTTTTAAAGTGTCACGACAACTTGATAGTTCGTGGAACAAAGCTTATAATAAATGTAAAACTATTGAAAATAAACCTCGAAGTGGCCGTCCAAAAAAAACATCCGCTAAGGAAGACCATTTGATAAAAAGGTTATCGACAAGTGATGTCCGAAAAACGGCTGTGCAAATAAAAACGAGTTACAGGAAAATTACGACGTGAATTTACACGTTTCAACTGTAAAACGCAGACTAAAGGACTTCGGATGACATGGACGACATCCAACTAAGAAATCTCTAATTTCTGCAAGGAATAGGAAGCTGCGCCTTGCGTTTGCGAAACGATTCAGATTATTGACGAGTTTAGAATGGTCCAAGGTGTTGTGGAGTGACGAAACCCACAGTAAAGCATGGAGGTGGCAATATTATAGTCTGGGGATGCTTTTCTCGCCACGGAGTCGGATCTTTAGTTAGGATAGAAGGTACTATGGATCGCTTAATGTACGCAGATATATTAAAGCAAAAAATGCTACCCTATGCTAAAGCCAATGTGGCACCTGGTTGGTATTTTCAACAAGACAATGACCCAAAGCACAAATCGAAACATGTCAACGACTTCATGAAACTCGCTAAAATCAAAATTCTCGACTGGCCAAGTCAAAGTACCGATTTAAGCTCGATACAGCATCTTTGGGAAGAACTGAATCGCCGCGTAAAATGTTGAAACTATTCAAATAAAGATGCTTTATATGAAGCACTAAGTAACGAATGGAGCCGAATACCCATTGATCGTTTGCAGAAACTAGTTGACTCGTTGCCGGCGCGTTGTGAAGCGATCTTGAAGGCTAATGGATATGCAACAAAATACTAATAGTTAATATCAAAAATAGTATTTTTTTTATTTTATAAAATAAAAAACTGTCCTCCAAAATACTTTTGAGCCGTGTCATGCCGTGTCGTGTATGTACATTACATTTAAGTGTCTTAATTTGTGAATTTTTGTTATTTTTGTTATCATTTTTTGTGATATGGAATAAAATTGAGTTATCAAAATACTTTTAAGCGCTACTGTAGATGCATCATATTGCAGTGCAAAAATCACGTCGTTTTGGTACTAGTGAAAAAGTAAAATTTTCATCAGGTTTAAAGAGAGTCGAATGAATAAAGTATATATGTATATAGAGAAAGAGCTAACAGAATCCATTTAAAACAACTTGGTAAGTTACCAAGATATTTCAGTAACTCCCTCATTTACTATTAAAATAAATAATAAATTGAAAACTCATAACTAAATAACAATCAAATAAATGTTAAATTATGACAAACGTGCTATTTTAGCAGTTAACTAAATGAATCGCAAAACATTCAAATACCTCGTTAATACTTAACATTAAGAGGAAATGTGTGGTCACTAATAAATTTAGTTCATTGGCAGTAATTTGATTATGATAAAACCGTTTCGGTCAATATCGGACGGGTGACATTTATTTGACGGCTAACAAGGGGTGCGTGAAAGAATGCTATTGAGAGCCTTTTCAACATACACAATTGCCTATCAGTAGTGTGTTAAATAGCGGGATACGAGATTCATGAAATTTTTTGTGCAACTTTGGAATATAATTTGCACCGTCGTATAAGAGCGTCGGTAGTATTTAATAAATTTTAGGTTGCATTTTGTATTTCAATGTATGTTACAATTTTCATTCCGTTGATTAAATTTTTCGCAATCAATTGAAATGCATTTACATTCGGTCAGCTGATATTCGTGTAACAGTAATTTGACTGTGAAATAGACAACGCGCGAAATAGATTTATCTATTTGTAAAGAGATTTACACTTTTTGTCGGATGTCGGTTTTTATTGCTGGTAAAGTTCATTGTGACTTAAATGATACTGACGAAAAATAGCTTAAATTGGAGATTAGTTAGGTGATAATTTTAAAATCCAGGATTATGAAAAAACTAAAAGTTATTTTGTCTTAATAGATATGTTTTATTGAATAGATGGTAATACTAAATATTATTCTTTTAAATTGCAATCACTTCACTGTTTGCCACCACTATCACTTACCTTCAAAACACGTCACCTTATCTTGTTTTAATCTGAATATGATGTGGTTAAAGATTTTGTTCTTTATATTTCTAGACACTCACAGTTCTCCATAAATTAAAAGTAGATAAAAAATGATAAAAAGGAAACTGCCAACAAGTGCTTAAACAGAACCGTCATCAACCGTGACTGTTGGTACCAAAAATTTTGGTTCTGAAATGAAAAAAAACGATATTTTCATTTTATAAATTAAAAAAATAGTAAGAAGTAAGTCTATATCAAAATATTTTGTTTATTGTTACTGGCATTTTTCAAGAATGATAATCTATTTCTGAACTCTTGATTCTCCTTTGATATATAAAATAAAACGTTCTTTATTCTGTTATTTATAAGTATTTTTTGAAATATTCTTCGGTACTTTGCTTGACTTTGTTTTAATATTGTACCCTCACGTGATGATTAACATTCAACTGATCGTTATAAAATATGAATACAACGTCTGTAGGGGCTACAAAAAAGGGCATCGGCTACATCTCCTTTTGAAACAAATAATATTCCCTAGGGAAATGAAAAATGAGGCAACGAAATCAATATATTGATTATTACGAATTCATCTAATATCAGAATCTAAAACAGAACCATGACACTAATTAATAAAGTAACATAATATTTATATATTTCGAATTACAAAGAGTCATAGAATAATCACTTGCTATATTCAAGAATCTTTTTAGCTGTAGTCAAATTAATTAACTTGACTAAAATTAAGTTTCCAAAATATTCTACATAAATACCGTACATTAAGCTCACTGTCCAAGTTGGTTCATCTCAGTGTATCTAGTAAGGGAGTACGCCATAGGGACTCGTTACATAGCCGTAACCTCCACAGATCTATAATGGAGATAAATGAATGTCAAAGCACTCAAATAACGACCGGGCTACCCTCTAACGTAAAATAGCACGGGTTACTCTCATATAATGGAGTAAGCGTGTTGGACATTTGTTTCTCAATTAGTTCACGTTTAAACTTACCTCCATTTGGCTGTTATTAAATGAGGCCTTGGCTCTACATTTTTGTGAGGAAGAGTTTAGGCGGAGATAAAATTTATAAATGGAATGTGAGATATAATGTTTGTATTTTGAAATGAAGGAAAGTTGTACAGACATGTTTATATATAGATCTCACAAAATATTAACTTACGCAGAATGGAAGATGTGGTTAATTGCAATACGACGAAATTAAGAGCAATGAAGAGATGATAGAAAAAAACAAAGATAGTTTCGGAAATTAATTATCAATTATTATTATTATTATTAATTAATTACCATTTCATAATTATTGTGATATTTATTGTCAAGTAAGTGTGGCAAGATAAAAGAAGGTTTCCCACTCTTGCAGTATACATATTTTAATTATTAATTTATTATTTTTATTAATTTTAAAAGCCTGCCAAAGTGATTTTACTCTGCTTGATGGAAAGCAAATAAATCCCAAGAGTTATGTTCAGTACACTTATTGCGAATGCAGACAATACAGTATAGTGATTGTTTTCACGCCTCGCTTGGGGGCGTAAGAAGCGTGACAGTCATCTTGGCAGAGGGTGACCGGTCTGACACTCACCAACGAAATACGACAGCATGGATGTAAACACGAAAGCTCGGACGCTCGCTGTCGCTTTAGGTTGGTCTTCTGTGAGAGACTTTGTGCTGAAATCAGCGTGGTTTTACTACCTTTTAAATTAAACACATTACTATTTTACAAGAAAGTTCATCTAATTGTGACCTACCTGTATGAGTGAGACTGTAAACAGTTAAAGTTGAAATCGAAAAATATTTATATTCCTTTTATAATGTTAACCCTTACCTTGATAAAAATGTAAATTATATACACATAGTTACGTGTACATAATTGGAAGTACCGAATCGTATAGTTGTACGATTTTCTTTTATTTAGAAATTGCGACGAGTATAACTAAGGTAAAGCAAAAAAAAAATAACTGAGGTGTGCTTAAAAATTCTATACTTTGTTTATAGGCTACCTATAACCTTTTTTAAACAGCAAGAGCTGAACCATAGTTTTAAACTACTAAAGCGGCGGCAGTGTATTGCGAATGTCGCGACACTACCGCTCCCCTAGCCTTGAAATATGTGCAAATTTATCTTTCTCTGTATCTACCCCTACAAAGGCTGAGCGGGTCAACAAAAATCAAGCACGGTGTAAAAAATAAAGCAATTTTATAATTTTTAATTATAAAGCTGCATTATTCAGGAGTACCTAACATAGGCACACTATCGTGAAGTAACATTATCATAGTAGTACACTATTTCATTAAAAAATATTCAGGTTTTTTTGTTTCTATTTTATACCGTGCATATAAAAACGGTGATGTATTAAAAAAAATTGTAGCAATAAAATTAAAATTCTAAATTCAAGAGGTAGGACGGCTCGGTAGTGTTCAATAAAAGGTTCTGTTTATGTTTCCAGCGACGAAAGTCAAGACAGAATATAAATGTGAGCGCTAAAAACAACAGGATAAACTCGCAAATCTAACGAAGCGACAGTATCTATTAAAACATAAATTCTTATCCACATTACAGCGCCGTTAGCCCATAAAGTTTGTTCGTTCAGGTTAACTCAACAATATTCAATGAAAAACACACCGGTAACGTGCTCTTTGCCCAAAGGCCGTAACGGAAAAACGAGAGTGATAAATGTTTTTTAGATTCGTGACAATCGAACGTTTGGTCTAAATTTGCCAATGGATGGACTGACAGCTTTAATGGGCTTTGTAAGGGAGTGAGCTGGAGCATACATTTCGAGACATGTATAATTTGTAGGTAGGTGTATACAGACCTGTGCTTCGTGTGACCAATTTTTCGGGCATAGCGTACCCGATGCGCAATCTATTTATTTTATCTTTTAATTTGTTTGTCTGAAACCGTTAGCTCCATTTGCCATTAAATTAATATGAATTTGGCAATAAAGCTGGGTTTTTCGAAATGTTTTTAACAGAATAAGGTTTTATTGTGCTTTTCCATTGTTGTACAATTTATAACATATCTTTTTAACCTATTACATTGAATATTAATATTAAAATAGAATTTTATAAGGTGTTACATACTTGGAAGTAACATCGCTAGGAAGTTTCAGATCAAATAATTTAAGATAAAAAAGACGAAAAAAATTACGTCTTATAACGAGCAAAGCGCCACTGCCCTTTAGCAGATTGCTTTTAACCTGGCATCATGTTTAATTTAATTTTTATTATGATCAAGCATTCTATAATAGATTCATTAAAAAAGATGAGACAGTGTACTTTCTTGAGTTGATGATATTATTTCTAAATGATATTAATAGATTTTTATTAAATATTTATACGGCAACATTTTATTTCTATTGAATAAGAACTGATGTGCTTTTTTATATTTTAAAAAAATCTTATTTATACAAGTAAAAATAAAACTATGACACGATGACAAAATTAAAATAAACTTGCCAACGTCAAATGGTATAGCTTAAAAATTGCTTAAACTCTTTAATATACAACTACAAGTCAACTATAACATATAAGCTTGTTAGAAACTGTTTTCCAATATATAATTTCCAATCCTGTCCTTTTATACATATCTTTGTTTAAAATCAACAATTAAAATCTTGGCACTTAACCAATATAATTTCCTCCTATCGTAAATCAAAGACCTCCGACAGTAATAAATCACAAGTTACAAGTAAATTAGAGAATTTATAGAAGTATTATCTTGGAACCGATCGATTCTCTATAAAATGGAACCAATCAAAACATGGAACATAAAGGGCCATCAATGAGAGAAAATAAAGACCTTTTATCCTCGTTCTGAAAGCGGCTGAAAGGGCAATGCTACGGCTGGGGTGGCACGATTTATTTCACGACAGTACTCGTTATGGCACCAAAGGGACAGTAGGAGAATGCAGCCTGCAACACTGTGGGGGCAGAGCCGGATCCACACTATATTGACTATGTTTTAACAATGAAAGAAAAGATGTTACACTAAGATCCTTTCTCAGCAATCTGGTCGGTATTATTGGTATAATTTCAAAACATAAATGCTTAAAAAAAAAAAAATCGGACATTTAGAACAATGCCAACTAATTTCAAACAAAGCAGAGTTTGTACTATGATAACTAAACTGACTGATAGAATACTTATATACTTTTTTTTTGTAAATACATACATATTATTCATAGAAAATACCCAAATTCCGAAACAAATATTTGAAGATCATACAAACATTTGGTCTATCCCGGGAATCGAACCCGAGACCTCAAGCACTGGAGTCGCTTTCACTACCGCTACGTCATCGAGGCAGTTTATTTTACGTTTAGTTATTAATAATAACATTTCCAATGTTCTGCTAATAAAATCAAAGTTTTTAAAGAATAAGTTCAGAGGTGATCAAAAAGGAAAGAAATATTGGCTTATTATAAATGCTGCCTTTTATTTAATTGCTTTTAAGAGTATTAGTTTATACATCGGTTCCTTAACTAAAATTTATAAAAAAATTAAGGTTTAGGTAATGCAAAAAAAAAGGAATCCTAAGAAAAGATATAGGTATATCCGAGATTATATACATATATATAATATTCAAAACATTTCTCCGTGCTATTAATATAGCAAAATTTGTTCAGTCGACCTCGTCACTGCAAATATTTTTACAACCTTCAATATAAAATTTCCGTTCTCAATAATCCCAGTAGTCGTCGGTCCGGCCCTGAGGAGGGGACTGTACAATTTCCGTATTATATGACCACAGATCGGAAGATCAGAAGCGTATTCTGTGGATTGTGTGGGAATTGGGACATTTGAGTTTTATTCTGTTCTTGTTAATTAAATTCGATGCTGTAAAATTCTAAAACAAGCAATTTTGACAATGGACTGTTCTGTGGAGGAACGGGTGTCAAGTCTGTCCTACACAAAAGGAGGATCCTCCGGCCAGGCGAGGTGATCATGTTTGGCGGGCTGCGAGCCAACGGTTGCAGTTGGGATGTCGTGTATATACTAATCACTGTGAGAATTTCTATACTGCAATGCAGGATGCAAGTAGTTGCTCCATAGTTCATTACTCTATAGTTCGATGTATCTATGGTAGATGGCACTGTAGTATGTCCTTTTATTAGCGCTGAACGTGGAAGTCGGTACAATTTGGTATAGAATATGTCGAGATCTGGACACCTAGCTAATCAGAGAATTGAACAGACTTACTGTGCCTACGATGTAACATAAACTTTGCTAATATTTAATAATGTTAAGGTATAATATGTATTATACAATCGTAATACAACATTTAATATTGTTAATACCAAATACAGAATGCCTGAATACCTAGTACATCGCTTCGTAACCAGATATATCTTATACCAGTTTAAATGAAGTAAATTACCTGGATCTTAATATTACTCACAGATCTTTGAAACGTAGGCATTAACTAGATGATTTTAGGACAGTAGTTATGAGCATGATTCAAGATTTAATTGCTACACAAAATAGGAAAATGGAATTCCTCGAAAATCGTATAATGGCATTTTATAAATGTATCTCTATCCGAACAAATACGTTTTGAAGTAAAAATAATAACACTTAAAAGTTACTTAAATGCGATTGAAGAAAAATATCATGAGATTGCAAAAATAAGTTTAAAACCTGCATTGGAATTCGGAACACTCTCAAAGTAATCAGGGAATCGCAGAACAACTTTTATACTTGCATGCTATCACTAATAAATATATTACAACTACCAAGTGACTTACGTGATGCGCATGGATTGCCTGGCAAACCAGACAAGAAATTTTTAATTTACGAACTCTATTTCAAATACTCAGTTCTTAATAGATTCCAAGGGATACAATCGTGATAACGCTGGTCGGCCACTACTAGCTCACATTTTGGTTTCAACGATATTTCTCAAACAATTTACATTTCTGAATATTTAATACATAAAACGAAACGGCTACTATTTCTGGCGCGAGGTTTTGCAAAATAATAACTATGTCTACTGCTGGACAACAAAAGAAAACGTTTACCTAAAGAAGCGAGTAGGAATTTCATCCACCTTAATCAAACACGAACAGCAGCTACAAGAACTAAAAGCATTCACTGAATGTCTTGTCTTTAAGATTTATTTCTTTACATTTTTATCTTTCTTATGCTTTATATTAAATACAACTACATGTACCTGTTGTAAAAACACATAACACACACTACAAATTACTATCATCATCAACTATAACACAAAAACACTACTAACACAACACTTAAACAATGAATACCTATCCAACACAAATATAATAAAACTATATCTACTTCTACACACTTTATACTTATTTTTGTATCATGATTTGTGAGTGGATTACTAATACTATTGTGGAGGAACGGCGTGTCACGTCCCTTCAACACAGAGAGGATCCATCGACCAGATGATCTGATCATGCCTGACGGACCACGGTCCAACGGTTGTGGCATAAGAATTTCTATATCGTGATACTGGATTAATAGATTTGTTGCGCGGCAGTTACTTCATAGTTCTTTGTGTCTTTGGCAGATGGTGCTGAAATATATTTCTGTTGCCATTATGATATATTTTTTTTTTTTTTTTTTTTTTTTTTTTTTTTTTTTTTTTTTTTTTTTGGTCATTCCGCTTCCGACGCGCGTCCCGAGTGGACGTGTCTGACAAAGTGCTCGAGTGCTCCCGCTGCGACATCGCGCCCGCGCCACGCCGCACCTGTCGCTTCGCGCCATCGCGCCGCCTACGTCACCGTTGTGTGTCGGTGTGTCGTAACAGTCGCCCGTTTGCGGCATACTGCGCTCACTGCGGTTAGTGTTTTTTGTGAACAAGACGCGTACATCCAAAGTCGTAGTTGTTGATAGTGGTAGTGTTGTTGTTGTTGCTGTCGCGTGCCACGCGATACGCACAGCAACCAAACCGCCGACATGGCCATGAAGAATACATCATCGAACATGAAGAATCTATCGATGAAGGACCTACTCGCAGACCCAGTCGTCTTCGCCGTACTCCAGGAGAGGTACGGGAACATGGTCGCGCGGAAGGCGCAAGAAAAGATGGAGACAGAAGAGTCTCCAGAGCCCGCTGCGAGTTCGGGTGAAGACAACGAACGCGAACGCGAAGAAAAGGGACAGCCAGAGTCCCCCTCCTCCCCCTCCGAGAGCAGCGATGAAGAGTCCTCTTCAAGAGAGGACGAAGACGAAGAAGGTTTCTCCGTGGTTTCCTCACGGAAACGCAGCCGCAAGGCCAAAGGAGGCCCAAACAAGGCCCCAAAGCTGTCAGAGGGTAAGGATACCTCGGCAGCACCCGCCCCAGTTCGCGCCTCTCCGAGGCCTAAGGGCAACAACTCCCCCTCAGGGAGGTCCACGCCCGCTATCACCGACGCCTCGGCGGCCGCGCCGAAGACCCCCGCCCCTCCACCGATCTACGTCCAGGAGAAATCCAAATGGACGGCTATCTCCACCTGGTGCAACGAGCGCCGGATTATCTACCATTCGGCTCGTAGCACCCAACAGGGCATCAAAGTCGCCCTAGCCACCGTGAGCGACCACAGGGCGCTCTCGAAGCTCCTTCGGGAGAGACACGTGTCTTACCACACGTACACTCTGCCGGAGGACAAGAAGCTCCGTGTGGTTATCCGCAATGTGCCCAGGGAGATCTCCCCCGAGGAGATCAAGGAATCCCTGTCAAAAGACTACCCGGTGCACGAGGTACACCGGATGGTGAGAGGCCGCACCAATACCATCTTTGATATGGTGATGGTCTCCCTCGACGACAGCCCCGCGGGCAAGGACATCTTCAAGATGTCATCCGTCTGTGGGCTGTCGGGGATAACCGTGGAGCCACCTCACCGAAGAAGTGGCATCTCACAATGCCACCGCTGCCAGCTCTACGGGCACTCGGCCCGAAATTGCTTCGCCCGCCCAAGGTGCGTCAAGTGCCTGGAAGACCACGCGACGGAGGAGTGCAAAAGGCCCAAAGACAGGGCCAATTGCACTGCCCCAGTCGCGTGCGTGCTGTGTGGCGAAGAAGGCCACCCCGCCAACTACAGAGGTTGCCCGAAGGCGCCCAAAACCCCCAAGGCGAAAGGACCTCAGCGTCCCCACCCAGTCGTCCCTGCTGCTGCTGCTGCCACTGCAGGGACCGGGGGGAGCTTTACAGCTGCTCCTTTGCCGAAGACGAACGCCTGGGCCACTCCCAGGAAGACGGGGGAGACCTTCCCACCTCTGCCCGTGCGGAAGACGATGCAGGTCCCCATACCTGCCCCAGTACCCGCAAAGGCAGCCTCCGGCGTGCCCACGCCCACTAAACCTCTCCAGGGAGGGCCCAAGCCGCTCGCCGTCGACTACAGGAGCCAACTACCGCAAACGATCGACACGGACCTATCCCTAGTGGCAAGGTTCGCGAGTGCGATCGATTTTAGCGAGCTACGCCAGCTCGCTAATTTAATACGTCAGAACGAGGGCAATCCGTTGGCCCTCCTCAACGTCAGTATCAGATACTCGAGCGTACTGGAGAAGTTAGGCGCATTCAAATGCAACCCATAATATGGATAGGACACCGACAAGCAGAGTCAAACCACGATCACTCAAGCTAGGGTACTTCAACGCCAACGGCATCAGTAGGCAACGAGATGAAGTTGGCGAATTTCTTAGGGCACACCAACTCGACATATTGCTAGTGCAAGAGACCTTTTTGAAACCCTCGCAGAGAAACCCAAACGTTGCGAACTACTCTGTGGTCCGCAACGATAGGATTGACTCTGCGCTAGGGGGAACTCTCATATATTACAAAAGGTCCCTTCACTGCGTACCTATGGATCCGCCTGCGCTGACTAGCATCGAGGCTTCGGTCTGTCGAATAGGCATGACCGGACACCAATCGATCACGCTAGTTTCAGCCTATCTGTCGCCCAATCGGCAACTACTCGAGAGCGACCTCCGAGCGCTGCTAGAACTGAGCGACGCCGTGATAATCGGCGGCGACCTTAACGCCAAAAACACCCTTTGGAACTGTCACCAGTCCAACGCCAAAGGCAGAGCCCTGGAGTCGCTCTCGAATAGACTAGCGTTCGACATCATCGCCCCGCTCGAACCGACCCACTATCCGCACAACGTGTCTCACCGACCCGACATTCTGGACGTGGCACTCCTAAAGAACATAAACCTACGTTTGTGTTCAGTAGAGGTGCTTCACGAGTTAACTTCAGACCACAGACCTGTGGTTATGGAGTTCGCACCCAGACTGGGTCCCATCGACACAGGTCATCGTACCCCGACTAGACGAATCACGGACTGGAGGCGCCTCGGGACAAAACTCGAGGCAACCTCGTCCGTGCATCTAGATAGGATACCCGACCATATAATTAGCCAAGAGGACACCACGATGGCGATCGACTCCCTCACAGCTCACGTGCAATCGTTAATTAACGAATGCACTCGGGAGGCACCGGCGACGAACGATCGCCGCTGGGACCTACCCGATGACGTACGTGAGCTGCTGAGGCGGAAGAACGCCGCCGTACGAGCCTACGACAGATATCCATGCGAAGCCAACAGGATCAGGTTACGACGCTTAGAAAGAGCGGTCAAGTCGCGCATCGATCAAATGCGCCAAGACAGGTGGGATAGGACACTACAAGACCTTGAACCTACCCACCTTGCCTTCTGGCAGCTATCTCGCTCGCTTAAGAGAGACACCATCACCTGTATGCCTCCTCTAAGCAGACCTAACCTTCCACCGGCATTCGACGATATCGAAAAGGCAGAGTGCCTGGCCGAGAGTCTAGAGAATCAGTGCACGCCCAGCGTAATACACTGCGACTCGGACCAAATAGCCGAAGTTGATTCGGAAGTAGAGCGCCTAATAACCTCACTTCCTACATCAACATCAACGCCGACGGGGATGACAGATACACAACCAGACCTAGACACGGTCACCCCCGAAGAAGTCGAAACGATCGTCAAGGGCCTACACGCTCGCAAGGCGCCCGGTTCGGACGGTATCACAAACAGGGTGTTAAAACTCTTTCCGGAGAGGCTACTGGTCCTGCTGACGTTCATTTTCAACGCAGCACTCAAAAACAACATCTTTCCACAACAATGGAAAGAAGCCGTTGTTATTGGGATACCCAAACCTGGCAAACCAAAGTCCGAACCGACCAGTTATAGACCGATCAGTCTGCTTAACGGATTAGGCAAGCTATACGAGCGTCTAATCTACAATAGGCTGAAAGCGTATGCCGATGCTAATCTTCTCGTCCCCCACGAGCAATTCGGTTTCCGAACCGAACACTCGTGCGTCCACCAAGTCCACCGCATCGTTGAATACACCAGCGATCGGCTTCAACGCAACCTGTTCACAGGTATCCTCTTCTTTGACGTAGCGAAAGCTTTCGACAAAGTGTGGCACAACGGCTTATTATTTAAGCTATTCACCATGGGAGTGCCACACGGACTCGTGCTCATCATACGAGACTACTTGTCGAATCGAAGCTTCCGCTACCGAGTAGAAGGGTCACTGTCCTCCACTCACCCCATACGAGCCGGTGTCCCACAAGGGTCCGTGCTCTCCCCCCTACTCTTCACGCTGTATACCAGCGACATTCCGAAGCATCGGCATGTGCAGACGGCACTATTCGCAGACGACACGGCTATCTACTGCTCAGGAATGAACCCCCCGACAGTAGCCAAAAAACTCCAGACCGCAGCCAACGCACTGAGCGTTTGGTTCCGGAAATGGAGGATAGAGGTCAACCCCGAGAAAAGCCAAGCGGTGCTGTTTCACAGAAGACAGCTAAGCTTGTATCCTTTGGAGAAGACCCCTCAGATTAGGATGTTCGGCAAGTCTATCCCTTGGGCTAGACAGGCCAAATACCTAGGCATAACCCTCGACGACCGTCTAACCTTCGGCCCCCACATCAAGGCAGTCCGCAACCGGGCTGCCTTCGTGCTAGGACGTCTCCACAATCTATTAAACGCGCGTTCGAAATTAGATCTAAAAAATAAAGTTAGGTTATACACGTCATGCGTACGTCCTATAATGACGTACGGTAGCGTAGTATTCGCACACGTTAGGCCACACAGGATCCATAGGCTTCAAACACTACAAAATAGATTCATGCGCAAAGCTACGGGAGCACCGTGGTATGTACGCAACGTCGATCTCCACATCGACCTCAGATTGCCGACCATCAAGCAATTCATAAAACAGTGCTCCCGTAGCTACTTTGACTCTGCTCCGACTCACCCCAACCCTCTAGTGGTTGCGGCCGTAGGATACACACCAAGTAGGATTTCGAAGTTACGACGACCCAGACACGCGTTGGAAGAGCCAGATGACGAAATCACGCTCGCCCAACGTAGAGCGGACACAGCTAGGCAATCTAGGAATAGGAACCGTCCGCGTTTTCGTCCCCGTCGTCGGGGGCGGAATACGCGCCGCGTAAATCGTATACATAACATGGGAGTAGGTCGCCCCAACGTAGCAGCAACACCCCAAGCCGAGGTTCGTATCCCACAGGGGGTGCCCTTGGGCTATGTTGCTTAACAAATGACCGGTTGAGAGCCCTCAGCGCTCACCGTAATGCCCGCGTAAAGTTGTAGAGGCCATACCAGGCCAACAGCTAGGTCCTTATCAAAAAAAAAAAAAAAAAAAAAAAAAAAAAATTATATTTTTAACAATTTTTTTTCGCCGCAAAGTAATCATTTAAAAGTATCATACAAAATTTTTTCAATGTTTTATGTTGACCTATTTAAACTTTATAAAAAGTTATAAAATATATAAAATATTTTGTTTACATTCCTGTTATTCCTATATTATCTAACGAACAACTTCTTTGTTAAATTAATACAGTCTACAAAAGTAGATTTAAATGACGTTCACTGCCAATGTAGAAAAACAAATATCATTTTAAACTATCAAAATCTTGTACTCTTTACTTACTTATGTTTATAACAGGAATAATTGAGTTTACCAATGTGCTATGTGCTTACAAAATTTGCACTTTTATAAATGAAATATTCTTTTGGAACCATGTTAATTATGAACTTATTTAAAGAATAGCTTATAATAATAATAATAATATATAGCCTATATAACTTATTAAAAGGAATAGTAAATAGATTTTTGAAGATATTGATAGTACTACTCTAATTTCTTACTTTAAAGTGGATACTCCAGAACTTTGAACCACATCTTGGCGCCTGTGGGGGTCGACACACAGTGGTCTCACAAAACATACGTAGTAAATTAAAAAAATATAGCACATTGTTAGTTTTCTCGTAACTATTAAATTTTAAAGGACATATGATTATTTTGACAGAATGCTGAGTTGATGACTCTTTTTTTTTATATTAAGAGCCTGCCAAAGTGACTCTACTCTGCCTGATGAAAAGCGTGACTAGAATCCAAGAGTTGTGGTCACCATACTCATTGCAACATGGCGGCCTTGTGAGATGCTTTTTCACACCCCGCTTGGGGACATAAAAGGCATGACCTTCATCGTGACAGTGTGAGGTTTACACAGTTACCACGATAACTGTCACCCCTGCATCAATGGGCCTCCGATCTCACACTCACCAAAGAAACACGACAACACGGATGCTGGCGCTTTAGGTTGGTTTTCTGTGGAAGGGTAGTACTGTACGTACGTACTACTACCTAGCGTACTACACTTGTTTACCGTTATATAATTAGATGACTATATATGTAACGTAATTCAAATACATGTTGGTCAGTAGATCAAACGATTACGGCTGCGATTAACTCTAAGTGCTCCTTTAGTACCCGACTAACATTACAGTAGGAGCCTCTTATACCTTTTCTGTACAGATTGGAATGAGTTTGGATGTTTGTTACAATAACAGCAAAAGCTTTTTACATATTTTGAGGATATTCCGTTGTACATTAGATACGCTCTTGATTAGCAAATGGGCTTGTTATTCATTAAACATCCATTAAAATCGATAATAAATTGCAAATAAAAGTGAGTAAGGTAATAAATTCAGCCGTGCAGTAGGACATATTTATTAAAACTTATTCTATATTGATGCAATTGGGTATGGCATGACGATAATAACTACGTCTACAGAGTTAGTAAAGTTAAATGGGCGTGGATGAGAATCATACAGTAATCGTAATATAAATTGAGGTTGTTCCACAAACTACACTTATGGAATCGAACATTGAGCAATGACAATTTCCATGACAGATATTTAACAATACTCTATCAATTCCACGTTATTTCAACCATTATAAATATAACCAGCCAAAACCACTTAGGGATATTAAACATTTCTTCTTCTTGAAGGTTCAAAATTTCTTAAAAGTTTAGGATCATTATATCGTTGGTCAACCAATAGTCTAGTTTATTTCAAAGTATTTCTAAATAGGGTATAAATAACTTGATAAGACTTTTAGTACTTTTAAAGATTTTACTTTACTTTACTTTAAGGATTTACTTCGGTCTAGAAGTAAGGTTTCAAATACAACCCAGTTTATCAATTTATATTCGTAATATTTTATTTATTTTTTTATTTTGTGAGCCTGACGCAGTAACTCTACTCTGCCTGATGGAAAGCATGAATACAATCCAAGAGTTGTGTTCAGTATACTCATTGCGAATGCAGACAATTCAATATAGTGACCCACATTATTGTGGCCTAATGAGATGAGTTTTCACGTGCCGCTTCGAAACGTAAAAGGCATGACAATCATCATGGCTGCGTAAGCCTCGTACACTTACGATAACCGTCAACCCTGCATCAATGGGTCTCTAGTCTCATACTCACCAATGCAACACGACAGTACGGATGCTGTCGCTTCAGGTTAATCTTGTGTGAGAGGGTAGTACGGCCCCGGTCGAACCGGCCCGTTCGTGCTAAAATCGGAGTGGCTCTACTACCTTGCATATGTTATGTAACTAACGGCTATTTACTGAATACTGAATCTTCAAACAAGTTAAAATTCGGAATTACGTCATCCAGCGATAGGTGCATTCCGATGTTTTGTATCTTTCTAACCAAAACCGTACAACCCCTATTATAAACCAAACAAAAATATGTGGAATAGGCAGTTTTACAAAAACTGAAATTTATTTTTCTTGGTTTAAACAATTAATTTAAATTTTAATTAACAACATTTAAATTTAATTTTTTACATTTTTTACAAGTTAAATTTGTTGCTTAAATATATTGAACTCTTTTAACTTTATAATGTGACAGTTTTTCCTTTTGTACATCTTACTGTAATTATACATGAACTCAGTACTTTCCTGTTCGGGTAAGAATATACCCATACTATCTTACCGAAAATCAAAACCCGTTTATGTTACTTTTAACTATTTAACTAGATATAGGATTATTCGAATCAAAAGAATAATAAATCAGTAGAACGTAGAACGTAGAACGTATCTACTACCTTAAAACATAGAAACGGTACAAATATAACAGGACATATTTATGTATAAGATTCTCTGATTTCTTCAAACTTCTCTCTTAACATTCTTAATTGTGAAAGCGCTTTGGTTTGGCATGTCTGAGCTTCGTAACAGCAGCGGTTCCCGGATCCCTCCTATCTCAGGCGCAGAGTGGCACACCGTGTGGTTTTAGTCGGTCCGATTCCGACACACCACCCCGCCGTAAACCCCGGTGGGGTGACGGCCCGAGGGGGTTTCCACACGTTAAAAAAAAAAAAAAAAAGGCCCGACCGGACTCATACCACGGAAACACAGAACACACAACTAGTGTCAAGTGGTTCTTTCGTTACTTTTCGCCGAGTAAGTGAAGTGACCAAAGCATAACCCTCACTAGTGACTGCACTTGTGACGCATGAGTTGCAGGTGCCTAAGGCTGATCACTACTCGTTTGCCCCATACCATAATATCTAATACAATTCAACTCTCGCAAAAGTATCAATTTCAATTTGTGAATAAGTTATAGTACCATATAATGATATTTAGTGCACATTATTAGAATCCGATATTACATTAGATGTCAATAAATTTTATAGTTCAAGATAAAATCCACTAGGGATGTTTTACGATTACCACTCCCCTAATGATATAAAGGTTATATAAGGCACTATTATCTATTCTTCTAAGATAATGATATTCTAAGATGGAAAAGTTTGCAGTAGTAGTAGAATGGGTGTGCTAGACCAGTGGTTCAGTTCAATTCAAACTTGTTAATAATTAATAAAAGTGTATAAATAAAATTTCTCTAAGAAAATGTTTATTTTCAGTGGCTATTTCCAGAAATGTCCTCTGGTTGGTTCCTTAAGTATTTTATTATCAGACGAGAAAACGTAGAGACGCCCAAATGTATTCTTAAATGGAATTGTCTTAAAGCTATGCATCGACCACCACGAGAACCACGTAGTACGTACGGATAGTCTTATCCACCTTCTATTTATTAATAGATTTTGGATGGTATGACACTGACACTGGTATTTATTTAAAAATTAAAAATAGAATAAGAAATTTCAGGGTTATCAAATTTAAAAGAAACATTTAGATTGAACTGAACTGAACATCTGTGACAAGTATATTTTTCGTAAGCTTTATGACCTCTTCGTTTTACAACCTTTTCCTAACTTATTAAAGACGTCTAAAAAGGCCGATAATATTTAGTGTGCTCTTATTGAGTATATGTAATGTCAATTTGATAATTCATTGGTTTTGAAGTGTTAAGTGTACTTTTGCGTATATCTTTTACTCGTAAAACACTACAGGACAAATGCTCAAAATTAAAATTATCCATATAAATAAAATGTAGATAAAAGTTATATATTTGCTATTTAAAAAACAACAGTTTCTGACTGTATATTAGTGGATAGTTCTGCAATATATTTATCATAATTATAACTCTTTCTTAGGTTCTGTAACCAAAATGGTAAACATGGATTACGGATTATATAGGGTGGGCCAAGAATTCGTAAACGTTTGGATCTAACTTCCCGTGCAAACTACGAGAGTTCTTGGGGCTGATGCTATTGGAATTTGCTGGCTACAGCCGTGAAACATGGTTTCAACAAGATGGGGTCACTTGTTACACATCCAATGAGTCCCTACCGGTGGTCAAAGACATGTTAATGGAAAAGCTGATTTCCAGACGAGGTGACATTCCATGGCCACTCAGAAGTTCAGATCTATCTTCAGCAGACTCTCATTCACAAGATTATTTGAAGAATCGTGTCTACATCAATAAACTAAATACACTACGTCAACTAAGAGAAAAAATCAGAGAAGATATGTCGGCGATCTCGCGGACTCTTTGCCGACGAGTATTCGAAAATTTCGGTGCCCGCTTAGAAGAGCGCAAAAGTAGAAACGGTGGTTATATAGCCGTTATAATTTTTAAAAACTATATTCCAACTAATTAGCTTTCTTGTAAGTAAATAATTTTTGTAAGTAAATGGCTTTTTTTATATCATTTTTTCAAATGTTAACTAATTAGTGACCCGCCCTATAATTAAGTCATATCCGTATCTCCACAGACTACTATGAGTACTAGAAATCTGTATTTTCAGATGAATAAACATAGTAATCATATAGATAAGGTCCTAAAATAAAATATTGGAAAAAAAAATTTGGTATAGCTATTGTACCTTTTAAGTGCGTATCTTATTTTTTAAAATCAACCACCTGATGATCTTGAATATCATTGGGTAGGTTTTTGAAAAAAGTAAGTGTCTGTAAAGACCATATTTTGATTAAGGTATACATTTTTGAGATACTAAGCCTTAAAACGTTGATTTTTATTAGAGTCGCGCGCTTCTCACTTCTTTCCCCTAGCCAAACGGTAATATTTAGAGATATCAAAATTTTATAATAGTTGCACATTAAGCAAATTTAAAAGGAAACCAGCTAAGTAGAGTTTATTAGCTTTAGAATAATAGGGGACCAACTAATTCAACACTCTAGGCCGCCGAAATCGTTATTGTGAAATGTTTATAACTTGAAATAACACAACGTACTCATTTTATTTATTCTTCAGTAACTGAATGCGATTTTGAGTTTCATCGTGATCTACTGGTGGATTAAGACGGTGGACCTTGATGGCCGGAGTGTAGTTCGCATTTTTGTGATAACCAACTGTGGAACCCTGCATTGGGCATTGCTCAACACGTAGTTGGCCAGTTTTTTGTTTATCAATTGGTTATTCAGAGATGTAATGTACACAATCGAAATATTTAATGAACATCTGGTACGACCATCTGCACATACCACGTTTTATCCGATTCGAGAAACACACCTGTCATACGTAGAATATTATACTTATATCTATATATAATGTGTTTAATTTACATACACCTCCATCACATAAAAACACATAATTTGAATAATGCCAATATATTATTCTTATAACTACTTTGGGATGTAATATTAAATCTCATGTGCATAGGGTTCCCACCAAGAACTCAGAGCCTCAAGCCATCCTCACCTGTAAGTAGTGCACCTGTCGATCGACTGACAAGGCTCTGGCAAATAAGACATCGCGATTAGCAGCAATAGGCTCACTACCTATTACGTGGGATTAAAACAATGGCGAAAAGTGGACATTTAACATGCCTCTGCCTACACTTCCGGAGAAACACCACCACCATTATTGTTTATTATTTTGACTAGCAAAACAATAATCATGAAGTTTTAATGAAAATTACATCTGGGTTAACGTTCATTAACAAATTGTGTGTGTGTGTGTGTGTGTGTGTGTGTGTGTGTGTGTGTGTGTGTGTGTGTGTAGATTTAGCCACGAAAACGTAACTACAAAACTATAAAATAATAAGGCCGGCAAAAACGATTCTTTTAATATAAAATAACAGTTACTGGGTCACGTATGTAGATCTAAATTTTAACGAATGCAACAAAATTACATATTATTTTAAATAAATATTTAAAATAAGTGGGTAAATTATTTAATGACTTGATGTAAACTTAACTCACGAGTATGTTGATGTTCGTACATATCATTTGCAGAGTTTACCAATTTACCCCAACCCACAATTTAATAAGGGCAAATTAACACAGCATTCATAATCTTATTATAATATTTTTAGCGTATTATGTATTATGTATGCGTATTATTACATTGCTAAAGGGTTCATTATTTGTCTAGGAAAGGTAAACACAACCGGAAAGTCGATGTAATTTTATGGTTTATGAATAAATTTACTCCCCAGGGAGTGCAATAATTGAGACTCGGACAGCAGGTTAAACGACCAGTCTGTGTATACTGACTGTTTGTTAACAGAATGTGGTATGCTGATGTATTATTTGTGCAGCGGCGTAAGCAACTTAAGTTTATTTGTAATCGGTTGATAGAAAAGAAGAGCATTTGGGAATACCGTAGAGAATACAAGCGACTAGGCTCAGAAGATCAATGTATGTATACTTATCTTAAATTATAGTTACATGTATAGTTCCATGTGTATTTAATGAAATTGGATTATTTCGGTAATTACCTAAGTTGAGTTCATGCCAACTGAAGACTCAACTAAAGGCTTTTTAATTAGGCAGGTATTTTATAAAATACTGAGAGATATTATATGGATAAGAATGTGTCTTGCTAACAAATATAAATAAAAAAATTAGACAATAATTTTTTTGGACACAGTTAACATAAATTTAGTAAATTAAGAACTGCACAGTTTGTCACATAACATTGACAGACTTTTTTTTTGTCCGTCAAACACTCAAAAGAAATATTTTCCAATTTAAGTACAATAATACTGTGTTTTGAAATAAAAAATAAACAATATTCATAAGGAATATTTTACAGTAACACTTTAAACTGACGAAATAAAATGCAGGCGTATTTTAAGCTTTAAGCGTTGGATTAAACCGGGTTTCAACCAAATGCTTGGTTGTATTGATAGAACTATAACAATTTCAGTAACGGCTGTGCTTTACAGATACAAACATTTTCTTTAAAATAAACTTTTGTCAACATCTTTTTTACTATGTAATTAAACAATATTGAAAGTTTACACAGTTTTAATGCAAAATGTGGACATAGCTAATGATTAAAAGCCTATACTTTTTTGGGACCACCTTTTTTTTGGTGGCCTCCTGTTTTCTTTTTTCTATGCAGATATAATATATTTGTTTAGATTTCTAGAAAATTTGTCCTCTATTTATATAAGGTCTGTGTTCGGCTTTCTGTATGCGGTGAGAAATTACATTCTAAGGTCACAGTATAATAAAGTTTATTTGCCGAGATGTTACAATGTCACATTTTGCAACGAACCATCTAAACAGTTCACAATCTGACGGTTATGTATTGGTCAAAAATCTGCGCCAGTACTGCCACTCCAGACTCAATACATCTGAAAACAGAAAACAGAGTTAATTTTTGGTACATATTATAAATTTAAAATCATTAAGACATGCACGCCCCTCTATTGTTGGTTAAGTTTTTATTAGAATAGATTATAACAGTAAGATCTTATAGTTCAAAGTACTTTTCAGTAATCGCTCAGCCTCGAAGTTGACGTTGTAAACGAGGTTGAGAAATAAGAAACAAAACTGACAAGCAAAATTAATAAAAAAAACTTTGAAGTGGGTTGTATATCGTGTCAAAATTAAGGTAAAATAATGCAGATCTTTGTGAAATTAAGTTTCGAAATTGCTTAATTATATTTTTAATCATTAAAAAATATTATAAACAGGTAGAGGAAGAAAAGAAAATGCCTTTATTGTTTCTTTTTTTTATGAAATATGAAACCCTTAAAAATATATTGTTTGCAAACACCGATATTGTAATAGTCAAAAGAGACCCGTCTGCTATTGCGAAGTGAACGTGAATAAACTTTAAAAAATCTATTTAAAAGGATTAACAAGAACAACAAGCACCCGCACTCTCATAGCTTTTAAAAACAAACATTTGAAAGTTTTAATTTGAAACCATGTTTGAAAACTAGTAAAACACATGCTTCTGTAGTTTTACCAACTACTATCCAATTAAATATTTCATAATTAGCTCATGCTAGCTTTGTTAGCATAGGATTGAAAATATGAATTAATCTAGATTTTTATCCACTGACACAGCAGAAAAGGGTTCATTAAGAATTACAATACAGTTTGATATTAACCGCATATGAGTTAATTTTCTCCCTTGATTACGGTAGCATATTTACCTTTGTTCTGGCTAAATGGGAAGGTATATTTACATCTTATGTGCCGATGTACACTTTAGAATGTAGATAATGAATGTTTTAAGCTTTATTACTCACTATGCCTACAGCCTTGTTTTTTATTAGTGAAGTTTATCCGTCCTGGTAGAAACTCATAATAGTAGAGCTGTACGAACTTAACAATTGAAAGTCAACACGAAATCAGGAGCTGTAACATAAATACACGAGAAATGAATGAAATTATTTTGTTTACATTTTGAATTGACTACAGCACTTTCTTTTAATATTCACCATAGTGAAAAAAAAATAAATAAATATTATTTAACAACAAACGATTAATAGTAGATATATAATAGAGATAGAATACCTTGTACTTTTTTATTTAAATAAATGAATAATAACTATTATCACTTAATATCTTCATGTAATGTGCATTGTAATCATATTTTGCAAAAACTTAATTTAATAATTTTGGAAATACTCTATGGTTTGTTGTTATCTGACTACCTAGTCATAATATACATTTTATCTTTCTTACAATACCAGACGATAATAAAAGCCATGAACTAAAGCGGTCATATGCATTTCAAAAATAACTTTACATCCTGTGAGGTAATAATAAAAACGAGGTATGAGTCAATAATAAAACAAGGTTATTATACTAAAGTATTATGTATAATGATAACGTCATTCGCATAATCCACAAGAAAAATGAACAGCCACATTTAGTTGTAATTTTTTTCGTAACTGTAAGTGGATTACAATGTTAATTTTATTGATGGGAAGACCGAAGGATAGACGTCGGAGTCCGTCCGACCCCCGATATTAGTATGCCGGTGGCGGGAAAAGATAAATTTGTTGGTGGAACATTTAATTTATGCGATTTTCTAGAGAGGAGTACGGGTACTGTAAATATAATATATTTTTACTTAGTGTTTTAGAAATTAAAGTGTTATTTACAAAGCTTTGAACTGCAAAACCTTTGAAACGCACATATTAAATATGTTCTGTTTTGATTATCCAAAAGATAAGTTAGCACTTAATTTTTAATGCATAAAAATATAAACAGTAATTTATGTACGTTAGGACAGGTAGTTACTCCACAAGGGATAGGAAAAAGTGCACCTTTGTAGATATAGTTCTTATATATCGAGAGCTTCTATTCAGCGAAGCTGTCAGAATCGTCGTTTTGCAATGGAAAAGTATATGTGACTCAGGCAGAGGCTGCCCGCGACGAGGATCCGTGCGACCTATACCGAACGTCAGGCAATTCAAAGGCAGGCAACACTTATTACGCGATAAAGTTAATTGCCTTATTTGATGGAAATATGTATTTTTAACTATTTTTGTTAATGTTGTTATTCATATAACAATTCAACTTTACCTAAGTCTAGTTTACCTCACGTTGCAACATTTTTTTTTATTTAAACTATATCAAACTATTTCAAAACTAAAACTATTAAAAGCTTGGATCATGTACAATACATTTAACAAATGTAGTTTTCATTTGCGTTTGGTTCAAATCCTACGGTATATATTTAAACTATTCTACAAAATGTCGTAGACATTTTCTTCGACAAAACTTTAGGATTTCATTTCATAAATAGAAATCTGAGTTTGTGGAGTGTCGCATAATTTTAATTACTCAATTAGGATTCAATAATCAAAAACTGTCGTAAAGTGCTCAACTGTTCTCAAACTTTTTAACGATCGGCACCTGCCAATGTAAAATCAACTTTCAGCGTAGATTGTAGTAAAGGGATATTTTATCCCACCATATAATTATGGATCTTTTTACTTAAACAAATTTAAGCCTCATATAATTTTTTTTTTGTTATTTATTATATTACATTCTGTAGGTAGTAGAGTCACGCTGATTTCAGTACAAGCGGGCCGGCTCCACCGGGGCAGTACTACCCTCCCACAGAAGACCAACCTAAAGCGCCAGCATCCGTGCTGTCGTTTTCATTGGTGAGTGTGAGACAGGAGGCCCATTGACGCAGGGGTGACAGTTATCGTGGTAACTGTGTAAGCCTTACACTGTCACGATGACTGTCATGCCTTTTACGACCCCAAGCGGGGTGTGAAAAAGCATTTCACTAGGCCGCCATAGTGTTGGTCACTATACTGCATTGTCTCCATTCGCAATAAGTATGGTGACCACAACTCTTGGATTCTATTCATGTTTTCCATCAGGTAGAGTATAATCACTTTGACGGGCTATTAATATAAAAAAAAAACAAAGATCATAAATATATACACTCAACGTGAGACGAAGATTGATCATTAAGTTTTATTTGCTTTATATTAGGCGTACTTGTGTCAGTCGACATCAGTTCATAAATTACAGGTATGTATGTCCCTTATAGGGTAGAAATATGCATGTACTATATTAACAATAACAATAACATACAATTAATGAAAATTGTATATTAATTGGAGTAATAATATACTGCTTTATTAGTATGACATTCTGATCTTATTATTAAATAACTGAAGTTAAAACTATCGTAGCTATAAATTGAAGTACGTGTCTAATACTATTTTCTTAGATTAAGGTTTTGTTAATCAAGTTTTATAGAGCAGAATTTATATTTGTCATATATGGAAAGTTGGATCGTTTAGTCCTACATTGTGCCATGTGACAAAACTGTAAAACACAGTAAATCTGCATTTACACGTAGACGATAAGTGAAAATTAAAAAAGCCATAATGATAAGTAATACCGGCTGCTAAACCAGTAAAATTTTGAACTTGAAGAAAATGCCTATTAGCGGACGGATGTGGACTAGTCAAGACCAGGATGGTTGGTGTCTTTTGGCATAGACTTTCGTTGACGGTCACAGGGTGAATGTGAAGCTGGTTTTCATTAACAATCAGGAAAAATAATTGTGTGATGTTTTATCAGCGTTCTGGTTGCTATAGACAGATATATACTTTAGCACAGGCTATATCTAGTTTGTGATCAGACTACCGCATGTGAGATATGGGAAGAAAGCAAAAGCAATAAAAAATTGTATTACCTACTTCACATCGATTAAAATATAAGTAGAATAATAAAATAGATCCATCTAGATTTAGAGATTCTGAACTCTTTCAGCTCTTAATCTTACAGACCTCTATCCAGTCGTATTTTATAGGTATTTCTATATCTCAAACATGAAATACTACGTATGTTTATATAAAGATTCTTCAATAGTGCTTGACTTTATAGCGTTGGGGAAGAGAAGAGATACCTATCAATTTGCAAGCACTCAAATGGAGGGTACTTCGAGTGTTGTCCCTTTTAAACAATGGCTTTGCCCTTTGCCATCACTTTGCGAATTTAAATAAGATTTGTCCATCAAATTAAATGGCTTGAATAGAAATAAATACAGTTTTTAAGGAGAGAAATGTGTTTTTTTTTCATTGCAGCTTGCGAAAATAAAATTTGAATCAATCCAAATATTTGTCGTTATTAATAACTTTGATGAGTTCACAAGTCAAACTGCAATATGTGTTTTAAAACAGTTCTCGATTCTGGCATTTTAACATTTGTTTATAATACATTTCTTAAATAAAGAAAATAATATAATACAAAGAAGTGTACGAATGTAAGTTGTTTTAGTAAAGTATTAACTTTTTTTGTATTTAATAAAATATTCATGTGACATAAGTACAGTCACTGTTAAAGTCATTTTAACTCTGTAAAATAACTTAAGTTATACTGTTAGAAGTACTAAACGGTAATGGTAGCTAAATATAGAAAAGAAGTACTTGATCCCTTTTATTCTTTCGGAAAATTAAGTAAAGTAATGCATTTCTTTGCTAGTACGGCCTTTTACGGCAATAGCTTGATGGTAATCAATGTCGGTGATACCAGGGTTATTAACAGTAGTGACACAGGTGTAGTTTCTCTATGTAGAGAAACTATGCCTGCCTATCAATGTACCAGGACCAATGGACCAGGTATTCTTTCCTTCTAAAGAATTATAAAACCTAACAGACGAATAATGTGGGCGCTTAATTAAACACTTCAGTGTAACCCTTATATTTTCTAACGTGTGGACTCTCACACTGTCACACCACCGGGGTTTATGGCGGGGTGGTGAGTCGGAATCGAACCGACTAAAACCACACGGTGTGCTACTCTGCGCCTGAGATGGGAGGGATCTGGGAACAGCTCTTATTACGATATCCGGTCTTTTGTCTAACGATGCGAGGATAACGATGTAAGCGTTTGTGGGTATATGTGGTGTGATGGGTATGTGTAGAATACCGCTCTTGCGTCTCCTCTATATAGTAAAACTAATTTTATAAAGTGTAATACTGTATTATGACCAACTTCCCGTGCATAACTTTGTGACATAGATACAAACTCGAATATAAGTTTAAAAGTATTTGCGATGTTCATTTTCGGTCAACGTAAAAAACCTTGGATACCAGCGAACACTGTTCCCTTCTAACCGTTATGAATTTTATTAAATTATTAAATTTTTTCTCGCAATAACAAGGATCGTCAGTGAAATTCAAATCTCCTGAATAAAAATGAAAAAGGTATTTTCATTTGAGAACTTTGAATTTTAAATTTATCAGTCTGTTTGACCTCTTCCTGGTTCAAATTTATTGGATTTTAAGGATATGAAAACTCTATCATTTTTCATTTTAAAATCAAATTAAAGATTTCATATAGTAGTAGTACCAATTTCCTAATATCGTAAGTATTACGATAACAACTATAGTGAAAATTATGTAATTGAAATGACGTATTTATGAATGTGATCTTGCCTGGGAGTGACTTCCGTGTGGTGACGGTTTAAGAATACTTAGTGTTACCATACCTATTCATCACGTGGGTGTCGCAAGAGACGACTAAGAGAACAAACTATTCAATAAAATATCCCTACAAAGAGAAAGAAAACTTGAAACGAACCCTATTGAAACAATCCATCTAGCCACTCACACATCAACCACAAGGTTTTGGCCTGTTATACCACATAACAGGCCAAAACCTTTTTTCTAAGAAGAGGACTATACCCAGCAGTGGATTGTTATACCCTGTTGATGATGATTTAAAAAATGAAATCAAAATGTGTACAAATCCAGTTTATAAAAAAAATATAAATTTATATATAACGCTTAATGTTTTAAAAAAGGCTTCTAAATAAGATTATAAGCTATTAACTAAGTGCGGCATCCGTGACAATTGCAATAACATAAATTGATACATGATAAATTGATTGTTCGTAAACTCTTTGTTTCGAGATGAAGAAACACATACTTAACAACTAACTTTTGTCCACGTCTCCGCCTGCATTTATTTCGGTTACCGCTTAAAATAGTTGTTAATTTGTTATGCTGATGTATAAGCTATATTACTGTAAAGTTTTAACTGAATCTGTTTAGTAGTTTTTGCGTGAAAGGATAATAAACATCCATACATCGCATTTCGCACAAACTATATTAACTACAAACTATGGCAAGGTAGGATAGTAGGATATGTGTAAGTTTAGTAAAAACGTATTGGAGTATGTGTAATGTATTTAAACAATGATTACTACCGCGACCTAAGTTTGATAAATATTAAATCTGTACAGAGTATAAATGCAGTTTCACCTTTAAAAGTTACAATATTTTTTTAAATATAACGGGAATATTCTTGAGTGCAACAATTTACACAATTTCGAATTCATAACAATTATTTCGTAACTAATTAAGATAAATATGTACATACATACAGACCTGTTGGTCTAGCGGCTAGTGGCCCTAACTGCTAAGCCGGAGGTCGTGGGTTCGATTTCTACACAATCCAAATATTTGTGTAATGTGCACGATCATTTGTTCTGTATCTGGGTGTAATTTATTTATAATGTGCATGTATTTAGAAAAAACTAAGTATCTTTATTACCAGTCTAGATACTATAGCACTGCTCTTGCCTAATTTAGAATCAGACAACTATGTGTGAGATGTGTAATATTTGTTATTTATTGTTATATAAGTATATAAAATACGAATCAAGAAATTTTACTTTTCAGAAATCGCTCAAAATTACAAATCTCACACTCCTTTTACCCTAGCTGAATATTACTATTTCTCTTTATTCTCTGCGTTACTTTTCTGACTCTAACTACGAAGAGCGCAATATTTTAATACGTAAAATATTACAAGAGCTTGATACCATCGGTGTTTGCTGTAATTTTAACTAGATTTTCAAGCAAACGCTGTTCGTAATACGACGGCAAAGGCTATTCTCACATAATGAAATGGCCTTTAGTGGTAAGTAATGAGGTAAATTTAAACGTTAGCTTATGAAAGCGTAATGCTGATGGAATTTTAATGTCAGATAGTGTTCGAAGACAGGTACTTTTACGTAGCAAGTTAAAAAAATAAATTACTTTTCAGAAAACAGTCTGAGCTAAGCACCAACATTAGCTGTATAAACTAAAAAAGATGGCAACGAAACCACGAAGTGTGATGCGACAGTTGGACCGAAAACCTTGAAATATGTGACAACTAATATCTGATTCTAATAAATAACGTATGTTACTTAGAGAACATGACTCTACTACTGTTAAACAGCCATGTAATGACACTGCCTCATAGAGGATCTGTTAACCAATAAGCAATTCTTTCGGTGCACTTAACTTTCACATTCTAGCTTTACCGACTTCTTTTCCCCTAAACTTTGGGCTCAAGGGGCAATACTCAAAGGACGATAATGTTACAAAGTACATAGAAAGTAACAATATTTTTCCGTCTCTTGAGTCGCAGATGCCTATGGACGGTGGTGCCTGCGTACCAGTTGGTCTGGTTATTCGCTTTCCCTATATAATATAGACAAAACCTTAATAGCGTGTCATAAGTGAGAAAATATGTAATTTATATGTGGTATTTTGTGATAAAAAATTGGTCAATTTTACTTGGTGATTAGTAATGTTTATAGTACGCTATAATTATTATGTTAAGTATAATAATCTGACATAAACATACTTTTATATACAAGAATATATACATATATTATAAAAGAATATGTCTAGATACAAAGTAAATGATTGTGCTCATCACACAATTATTTGTCATAGCTAAAAATCGAACCAATGGTTCAGTAGTCAGTGTCACTGAACATCACTAAACCTGAAGATAATTATGTAGAAGGAGCATAAAGTAAGTAAATGAAGACTTACATATAGAAAAGTTTGATATAAAGACCTCTAATAATGCGGTATAATTTGTTATATTATTATTTCCTTTATAACTAAACTTTTCTAAATTCTTTAAATGACTATGTATTTTATTAACAAACTTGATTTTAGTCTTCAGACAATTATCTTAGGATAGTACCATAAAGAATTATATAGCTGTACTGCTATAATATAAACTGTGATATAAAGACTCTCTTATTATTTAAAACTAATTTTAATTTTATAGGAAACCTTCGAAGGTAAAAGTTTAGTTGGTAATGGGGATTAGCTTTTGGCTTTAATCGAATCACTGGATAACAGATATTTTTAATCAAAACATTGCTTTAAGTATGTCAAGTTAGAATTGTGTTAATATTTTGTAAGAATAAAAGTAAATAGATTTTAAATTTAGTCTTTTTAGACAGTTATAGTCGTACACGTAAACGTTGAATTAAGATCTATGTGCTAACGAACAACGTATTGCTTACATATCAGTTTAGACATAACAAAAATTGTTATTTATTAAAATGTGGTATATAGAATCTATCTAAAATTATATTAATTAAACAAAATGACGTTTCCTACTTCAGAAAAGATATGACTCTTTACTTAAGTTTTATTATATTAGTATAATGAACTTTTGCTTCAAACTATATATAACTATAGAATTTCTTAGTGATATGACCAAAATGTGCCACAGCGAAACGTGACTTCGAAGAGCTAGTACTCATTTTACATTTTTGGTTGTAATTAAGGTACTCAGTTTCTTATAATATCATTTAAGAACACCTGCTGAAACGAGCTTTTGCATTTGGTCTACTTTATTGAATAAGAGTTGATTTTGGATATTTAATATCACGTACACCCGTAACAGTCAATGCATTAATATTATGTCAATATGACACCACCTTCTTTATAAAATAGTATTTAACCCAATTTGCTCGTTCGACATATTGAAGTGACAGAATCATCGAAATATCAGTTAGAAGTGGGTACGTTACTTTATGACCATAGCTTACGGAAACTATTATCATAGTATTCCAAGAGCAATAATCTTCAGATAAATATGTCGCTAGTGGTTTGATTCTCGGGCACACGTTAGCATTATATCAGATGGCAGAAGATGGCCACAGCGTCTACATGCTACATGCCCATGCGCATTAGCCTTTTCTTATAGGCTATTTATTTAATTGTTTACCTCAGTTTTATGTTATTATTTATAGTGTTGATGTCCGTTTTATGTTAATAAATGTAATGTTAATTATTTAGGTACATTTGCATATATTCTTGATCACGACTTCGAAGATAGGCAAAAAATATTGCAGTGTCTTTGGAATATTTGTTATAGGTGTTGCACTTAATGAGACTTCGACCTACGAACTAACACATAATATGTACACAAATATACCGAATTTATCATTTTAGATAACAAATTCGTATAGGTAAGGTGTTACAAATGGCTAGCATTAAGAATATTTCGGCGCACGCTAAACACGTCGGCTCCGTTTGTTACTTTAAATACAAAACATGGCTTTGGTCTTTATTGGACCGCGCAGTCGGTTTTAACATTTTATTGTTTATCTGTTATTAAGTTTTAGGTACATACATTGAAAAGTTTCGCTTACACAATCAATAAATTGTATTTCTTTTTCTTTTTTTTATGTAAAAAGCCATAATACTCAGCGTAACGGAGAGCGGCGTGGTGGCAACTTGAACCACTAGACCATCTGGCAGTTAATTTTGAGTATTGCTGATGATTGTAATATATATCATAAATTGCTCCGTCAAAAATGAACCGATTTTGAAAATATTTTTTTTAGCCTGGTATGTTATGAGTATTGAATAATTAATATACTTCAGAGTTATTATATGATTTCATATGTGTAACTAAAGTGTTACCGCAGTATTGGTCTGCGTTTTTAAAAATAATATTTTCCTCTATGTGCAGTCAGGTGTAAAATAAATCACTTTTAAAATTACATCGAAATCAGTCCAGTCATTTTTCGTTATAGTGGCACAAACAAACAATATAAATAATACAAACTTGATAAAACATTTAATTGTAATATGTAAATGAAATGCTAGTGCCGTTCATAATACGCAGTAACAATCCTGAGCGCCAATACAAGAGTAGGTTAACAACTCGTCGAACGTCCTTAGAAAAACTACTGTTCTTAGGATTCTGTGCTATTATTGTATAGCAAAGTGTACCTAATATTTTAAACAACATTGATGGACGATAATGACAGGGAGGAATTGTCTCTTATTTTTATTTAAAGCCTGTTGCTATTTCAAATATTGGATATCTATCGTAACGGGTACACACTTACTACAAAAAATCTGTCGAGGGTTGCGCAACAAAAGCTAAAAGAAATCATATTAACTCTCAATTTGAGTCGTCTATATTAGACACTTTTTTATTCTACTATAATTATTTGTTTTCATAATTAGGTATTCGCAACTTTTCTTTTTATAACTTCATTCACTATTTTTGTCTTAGAAAATTCCAAGTTCAGATGACCAAAAATTTTAAAATGTTACTATGAGAAAAACGTATATACATATACATATATATATATAGTATATATTATGTAAATAAAGTATGACAATATCGAAAAGTTAACGCAATCTTTATGTAGAATATTCAATATTTGACAAAAAATAATTTGGCATAGCTGGTTTATGAATTTATAATACCAACTGCATCACGTGCTATAAAGTACTGGCCAAAAACATTAGCAGAATAAATTGCTTGTAGTGCAGTGTTGTTTTGTAAATATCGTTTCGTTGGGGAGAAGTTAAATTATATCTCATTGTTGCAGAATATTAACTACAGATTGTAAATCTCTCGATGTCCAACCGCTGCCGCTGTTCCGACGTTCGGCGGCGTGTGGTCGGGTCGTTGGTTTAATTTTTGCAGTCACATCTGAATATGTTGATTATTTGTGCATTTTATAAAAATATTTTGCTGTTATTGTAATCCGTCGACACACAGTTAACAATGACATTATTGTATTATTGCAACTTAACAATGATAAGATTATAAAAATATACGGAAGATGTTCACTTACTATTTGTTTACCGTCTATTTAAAATTATCAATAGTGATGCAGAAGCTTATGCAAATAAACTACTGGCCAAGCAGAAAGTTCAAGTGAAAGCTCTATTAAAATCACAAATCACGATAACTTGTGCTCCAAACGTACTTTCCGTTAATAATGGCATGTCATGGTGATATTTTATAACCTATGAATCTGCTACTACAATATTAAGTCGTAAAAAATTTGAGGCTTTTAACAACAATTATATACTGTAAACCTGCACGTGAACAAATCTTAGCGTGAATGTAACTTGTTTAACAAAAGCAATAGTGTAAGCCACGAATCTAAAAATACGCAAAAAAGGTTCAATAAAACCTCTCGAGCCACGCACCGTTGAATGAACTTGATAAATTTCCTTCTATAATGGAAAATGTAATAAGAAATCGTAATTTATTTCTTATTGAAATGAGGATAATAGACGCCCAGCCGCCCTAAGAAGTACGTACCAAAATTGTTCCCCGTAGCCGAGGCACCCCGAAATCATGATATTAACATTATAATCCAATTTGCGGTATGAACCGAGGTGAAACTCATTAACGAACTTCCTGCATTATTGCATCTAGCATAAGAACTACCGACATCTAATTTCTATCTCTCAAATGCAGTTCATATCGCATAGCCGTCAGTTAAACAGCTCCAATTCGGCGGGGGAAGGATAATAAGATTTTGTGCTTCGTGTTACTGTCGGGGCTAAATTGAATAACTTTTGCAATTGAAAATTAGACTAAAAATAATCGTTGAATATGTATGAAAGAGGCCTTTAAATATAACCCCCGCCTTTACCTAACTTTCTTTACTTTTTTGTGATATTGTAAAAAAATCCTTCGGTCTTACAGCTATAATGGCTTGTGAACGGGGTTGAGCACGTTTAATTTTTTCTGAGCAAGCCTTTTTAAGGTAACTTAAGTCTTTCATTTTGTCGTCTATGTCGGCAAGTAGATAAAAATAACTTGGTTAAATTTTGTTACCAATCTAAATTTTCTCGTTATAGTAGTTTATTTCCTTTATAGGCAACAAGGTATGTTAAGCATTTTGTACACGTCAACGTGTATATATAAACATATTTACATAACATAATTTCTTGTCTTTATATTTTTAAAAGCTGAGAAATTCCTTACTCCTTAAATATTTCATACTCATAATTTATCTTAATATTCAATTCGACAGAAAGATTATTCTCAGAAAACTGATGATGTAATGTTATTTCAATGTTCCTAACAAGATTTTCATAGGCAAACGTAAAACATTAGGTGATATTCTAATATAGAATATTTATATTTTATAACTGACCTAACTAGATTAAAATGTATTAGATCTTTTTCTGTTCAGGTCAGGTTGTGTAATCAGATTGCTATGCGATTTGTTCGGTAATGTACGGAAGATAATTCGTGTAGTGGGGCGCGCGACTCACCGTGTTTGATATCGGTATGTCGGCGGACGTGGTTGGTCAGTACAGTTAGTACACTGCCATTATTCTATGTTGATTCAGTACCTAGTTTATTTTTCTTCTTGCGTCTGTTGGTGGCCTCTGTTACAATAACGGATTACTTTGCGTGTTGTGAAAAAATCACGACTTCGATATTTGCGGTTTGTGTGTGAAGTGTTACCAGGAACTTTTTGACTGCTCGAATGAGGTCGGGGTCTGGAATTTCACTCCGGCTTAATCATCGAGTACCTACTCTTCCTTCCATTCCTACATATATATTTTTAAATAACACCAAAGAGATGATTAGGTAGACAGATCGAGATTCAAATCAACTTTAGGTTTTTTAAGCAACTAGTTCACTGTTTGAAGGAAGTATACAGTCAATGTCTAACTAAAATACTGCAAGTCCAAAGCTTTCAAAGTATGGGACATCTTTTAGGCGAGCTTGAATAGTTTTATAAGCAAAAAATCATAAGTAATGATTATTATTTACTAATTTCTACGTTAATTACACATGTTATATATTTACATTACATTATGTGACCATATAGTCTATCAATCTAAATCTTTAACAAATAGGCAGCTGGAAAAATAATACTAAATTGTACTACAATTTAACATACAATACATGTTCATGTTTATGTCTCGTCAAATTTTAATCTCGGTACATAATTAATAGCTTCCAGTGCTCGAGGCAGGCACAGGTGTATTGTAATAGCTTTATATTTAATAAATGTATGAATGTAGAAAACAAATATTTAACTTGTATAATGCATGACATGATATAGCCCACTTGTTAGGTTTCACTGTCAACAAACGAAAATATTATTTGTGATGCCGAGAACAACAAGAATACGGGTATGCGTTAACTGTATGTGTTAACTGGTGCCGGTAGCCACTTGCCATCGCCTGATGGCACCAGTTAACACCTGCAACTGAGTCTCTGGAGTCACAAGTGTGTTGCCACCTTTGGATTAGATTAGTCAGGATCCGGAGAGGACCGATCTCGAGCGTAGAAGACGTCGGCTTCATTATGAACCGTCGACGGGACCACAAGCCACCAAAGAGTAGGGACTTCTGGTGGCAAATTAGTTGGTGCGGTCGGTGATAAGATAGCAGCCTGGTCTCAAAAATGCAATCGGGTTACACCAAACTTTAACAATGGGTTGATAGGCAGAGAAACTTTTGTGTCCTCCCCAGGGTAGGGCCTGACTAGGCGCGGCGTTGATTCTAGAGGCAACCTGAAATAATATGATCCGGGTCCTCTTCAGAATAGGACGCCTGAGACCGGCCGCTAGGGTGGTTTTTCCACTCCGACAACAAAAAAAAAGGCTGACGTCAACCTCAATTTTTGGAATGGAACAAAGGAAAAGGCACGTAAGGATAAGACGAAAGAAATAAGAGGCTAATGCAACTTTAGGGTAGGAAATGTGATTGACATAGTAGCAGCTCGACGCCTCGTACGCAAATCTCATTGTAGAGGCCAATAGGATATTAGCATACTACTTGACAGTATTTACCAAATATATTACCATCGTATACATACATTGTGTTTCTCTGTCGAGTCATTGTAGTTATTGTGTGTCTATGTTCGGCTAAAGAATGTTGCAGATTCATTCAGTTCTCTGTACACAGTATTCGGGCAAATAACAGTTTCCGTCAAAATATTTAGGGTAGTGCTTTAATGACAGCGGGACGCGAGGACCGGTACGTAATTATTATTTTAATCAAGAGATGAGAACAAATAGGCAAATACCTGAGTTAAATGCTAGGGTGTTCACAGTGATCACGTGAATTACTGAAATTCTCTATCTCCTCTTCTCTATTATAGTTTACTTAACTATTTGTGTTTTAGTTGTTTATACCGGCGTGTAAGATGTTTACAGTATGTTCTATAAAGAAAATATTAATCTTTTAACTGAACAGTCCGACGGGATACCAGTGATTTCTTTTCTAGGTTGTACCTGGTTCCACGTCTCCAGGTGACCAGCAGTTTGTTCGTGTTCTACATAACCACTCCAGGGTATTCGAGGAAATTTATATGATCAGCTATTTATATTCGTTTATGAATGAAGATTTTAGTGTAAGAGATGTATTGAAATGTGTGGAACGATATCAAGCACATCCCTATAAAGATGTTGTTAACGTTGGTACGTTGAAATAATGCTTGTCCTATAATAAACTTTGTGGCTAACTCTAAAGTAGAAAACCTTTTTGATAGTTAAAATCAAGACCCGGACTTTTTGCTACCATCATCATCAAGAGCCTTTATGGGTTCACTGTTGTTTTTTCTATTATACCAAGACCAAGGGTAGGACCAAGAATTTGTTAACATTTGAATTTAACATCCCGTGCAAACATGTTATGGGAGTTCTTGGGACCAATGCTACTAGAATTTGCTGGCTACAATCGTAACACATGGAATCAATAAGATGGAGCCACTTGTCACACATCCAATGTATCCCTGTCGGTGGTCAAAGACATGTTTCCGAAAAACCTGATTTCCAGACGAGGCGACATTCCATGGCCACTCAGAAGTCCAGATCTATCGTCAGCAGATTGCCTTTCATGAGATTATTTGAAGAATCGTGTCTATATCAATAAAATAAATACGTTACGTCAACTAAAAGACAAAATCAGCGAACAGATGTTGGCGATCTTGTGGTCTCTTTGCCGAAAAGATTCGAAAATTTCGGTGCTAGCTTAGAAGAGCGCCAACGTCGAAACAGTGGTCATTTAGACAATGTAATTTAAAAAAAATAAATTACCAATAATTAGTAAATAAACAAGTTTTATAATGTATTAAAATGTAAAAAATTTTATACGAATTTCTCAAATGTTAACTAATTCGTGGCCCATCCTATACAATGCTTATAAAATATTTAATAACATATTTATTATATATACATTATTATATTTATTAATACTGAATAACATATATTCATAAGGCATAGGGTTGGAAAGAAAATTTAAAGTTTGTCTGTGACAATCTTTTGAAAAAGTGCGAATCCGGATGAGTTTATTCGACATCCCAAGGGGACATTCGATTTTCAACGAATAAAATCAACTTACGTTCTTTTTAAAACAGGAGCGTACTGCATGTAGTGTTGCAACATAGTACACATATTTTTCTGAATAAATAAAACCTTTTTTTATTTTATTTTTTTAATAGATAAATATTTAGGACATCGGACTCACAAGACCATCTAGTCCTAAAACTAAACAGAGCTTGTACTATAACTACTAGACAACTGATATAACTACATATTTACTTTTTTTTGTAAATACATACATATTATATATAGAAAACACCCAAATTTCAAAACAATAATTTGCAGATCGTACAAATATTTAGTCCGACCCGGGTATCGTAGCTGAGACCTAGAGAACCACAGTAAGCGCATACGCTACCACTGCGGCACTTTTATTTGTCTAGGTAGGTACTCGTATGTTAAGTGTGTATAAATATTTATTATTTCGCTAGAAAAATCTATTTACTAAAAACATCGTGGTTGAAATAAATATTTTTACTCACATTTCAGCGCTGTTCGTTTCATCATCATCACCATCACCAGCCTATCGTAGACCATTAGGCATAGGTCTCTCTAATTGCACGACACTTGTTTCGGTCCTGGGCTTCTCTCATACAGCTTCAGCGGCTAATGCGTACAGAAGAGTCAGCTATTCAGCATCTGTTGTTCTTACTAGGCCGCCATAATGAAGGTCATTATCCTGTATTGTCTGCATTCGCAATGAGTATGGTGACCACAACTCTTGGATTCTGTGCATGCGTTCCATCTGGCAGAGTAAAGTCACTTTGGCAGGCTCTAAAATAAAAAAATAAAAAATAAATACCTAGTATTATAATTTGTTACGGTTTCACGCGAAAACTACTTAACCGATCATCATGAAATTTTGTTCACATGTTCTTGGAAATATTTGAAGTAACATAGAATAATTTTATATTAAAAAAAAATATATTTATTCAAAATGATCTGTTACGAAACTTAATGTGGCAGACCAAATTTCACGCAAGCGAAGCCGCATGCAAAAGCTAGTAAAAAAGAAGGTCCTGTAGCGTCTCTGCCATACTGACGATATCGTTTGCAAATTGTAAGTGAGAGATGTATTGGCCATTGACGTTGATGCCACGTTCTCTCCATTACAGCGTCTTAGACAAATTCTTCTTTAGTGAATAATTTTGGTGAGATAATGTCCTCTTGTCTCACTTCTCGATACAATAGTATGGACCTTGTTCTGTACACAAACGAACGTAGTGACGGCTTGATAAAGACATCTTGGCTATATCACTTGTCTACTTGACAACACTGTAGGGGAATCCCTGGACTCAGGAGAAACCAAATCTCGCTTATATATTTTTGTTCTCTTATATTTCTCTATTCGCTTATATTTCAATAAAATCATATTTCTATGAACTCAATATTTCGTTATGAATTTATAGTATAACATAAACAATAGAGGTAGTCTTTTGAATTACGACAAATTAGGTCCATAACAATGAAATAAAAACAAAAGCCTTTGTTATCTAACATTTTACAGAATATTTATATAATTTCATTTTAATGCCTGCGTCAAATGATATCCAAAAATGAAATAACGGGCACACTTAAAGTTCCATCAGTGGTCGTCAAGTGCGAGCTGTGGCATAGTCAGAAAAGGAATGCAATCTGCGGTGGAATGCTCCCTCGTAGAATTAAATTTTAGCTATCCACACACCCGGTAGTGCATCCGTCAAGTTCTTCAAAATTATATTGCTTTGCATGAGTTTTATGGTAATTGAATGTTCAGTCACTTAATATTCATTCCTAAAGTCGTTTATTCTTCAATTATACTTGCTTTTAATTTTGTTAAAGTTACCCGATGTTCTTTCAATATGTTCAATATGTTTTGTTCAATTGATAAATTAATTATAATATTTCAATATGTTATTATATGTTCACCCTTATATTTATTTTCTGCAAAAGCTCTTTATTATAAAATAGTTTATTTTTTAAACAATATTTAATATTAAATACCTATCTACGAAATAATGTGTAACAATAGTGACCAGTACAATTTTGAACACCAATATTTTTACGTTAACGTTACGTTTTTCAAATATTTTAGTGATTACAGGTTTTTAAGAACTTGGCTCTGCTTGCAACTGAATAGTTTAAGCAAAATTAAATAAGCGGCGAGTCATGTTTATAATTACATCCACCTATTCGTAATCTGTGTCCTTTATATTTGTCTGACAATGTTTAATGAATTTATAAAACATTTCTTTTATGTGGCCTAGAAGTTTCATGTTTTGGCAATAAACACTGAAACACTGTGACAGTCTATTTGTAAGCTAACATAGCGTAGTTTTTTTTTTATAAAAAAAGGTTTGGTACACGAGATGATTACTAAAATACACAAAGCAATTGTTTGTTAAATAATCTCTAGCTAAATAAAATCAACAATATATACAGGCTACTAAGGGTTAAATCTGGGTGACGGGATTGGGTAACCTACAAAAATCTGCCAAAAATAATGTGATGAGTGTGACTATATACATTTTTAATAGTTTAGAACACATCTCTATAATATGTATGCATAAGTGTGGTGTGAATGTAAGCGACTAAGTCAGGAACGTACTGATAAGAGAACGTTGCGTACTAAAAGAAGTTGTAGTGCCAAAGATTAACAACGGCATGCTTCGATTGTTTGGTTACGTAGAAGAGATGGATGATAGGAGACTCATCAAAAGCAATTATAGAACGAATGTGTACGTGATGATGATATTCTAAAGAAGGGCCGAGTGAAAGTTATCAGGGACCGTCGAGCATGTAAGCAGTGATTGGTGAATGTGGACAAAGCATAAGAGGCGTGTCAGAACCGTAGTAACTGGAGATTACCTGTCTTTGCCTACACCTCTGAGAAATAGGCGTGACTTTTGATATATATCTTACGCGTTAAACGTTTTTTATATATTTTTTTATGTTTGTGACTCAATTTAATAAAATGAAAAACAGCGATACCTCAGAATACGCATAGATAAAGATAAGCGTTTGATTAGCTTTTTACAAAAAATTAAAAAAAATGAATTTTATAAATTAGTTCATAAATGACGAAGTTATAAGGTCACAAACATTAAAAGAAAACTAAATGACTTAAGAACCTTTTTCTCCCTTTTTTTTTAAATTTTAGTACCTATAACAGTAACTGTGTTTTTTGTTATTGTTAAAAAATTCACCATAAAATGATGTGTCACTTCTTCCCTCTCTTGTCTTGTATCTTTGTATGTTTGAGAAATAAACAATATTGTTTAGTCTAAACGGGGTTAACGAATATAAAGTATTCTTAACAATATAATGTAAACCCTTTCGTATACGTGGGTGTCTAATTTTCAAGTTAGCTTCTTGCTTTGATCACTAAATAAATTCATTAAAGTACTCCACTGTTATTAACGATGATTATAACGGCGGAAGAGGTCTTAGGGAGGCAGCAAAGTCGACCAAAGCGGCGGCGGTTTCATTTCCCCCATTTGCAATTCAAAAATTCACTCTGCCTTCCAGTTCATTCGCCTGACTTTGCCTAATTTCTCTCTTTCACGCTTACGTTGAAAAGTTATCTGTGTCCTGTTCTAACATCAATGATTTTAACCAACTAGATACTTTTTGCATCTTCTATGCGTAAAACTAAAATGGACAATGCTTGGTGCAGTTTACTTCGAAAGGATTAGCCATAAATAGTTCTCCCTCATTACATTTTCATGAAGGCTCCCACTAGTTGTGAAATTTATGCTGAGAAAAGTTTGAGATTTACTGAATAAAATATCTCTTTATGGGACTGGCATACAGCCAGGCGACACTTCTCGTTTGAGCGGAACTTATAAGATGGAATATGGGTCAGTTGATATCTATGAACTGTAAAAGAATACATAAAAACGCTACGGCTTTGTAATGTCAGAAGACTGCAGAAATCTTGCAGCTGTGTCTAAACCATACTAGTCATCGACATTAGTCTGCACTTTTATGTAAGAATTTTGTTCTCATCCTCATGCATATGAAAACGTTCTAAAGGGTTTTAATTGGTTCATTTTATGGCGTGTCACGGGTCACCAATATATCTAAGAAACGCCATCGTTGTTAGGTTAAAGAAATATTTAAATAAAAAGGAAAAAAGCGAGTTGGAGCACAATATATATCGCATATACTCGTATATACCGCAAGTTTCAGTAAACAATATCAACATACGATATCAACACATAAAACGTAACTCTGTCAATAAAGATAAGATTTAGTATTGGCGATGACACAGATACACGAAATAACTTGAAGAAGTTTATGCAGCATTTTGCTGATTATCTTAGCTTTGTATATTTTTTATAACAATGAATAAAAAAGGAGGCAAAAATATGACATATGGTTCCATTCACATATTTTTATGTATAAAATACAAAGTGAACTCAAAAATATCTACGTACCATCGTTTAAAATATGTACGAATAAACTGGAGAGGATTATAGCATATTCTATGTTATGCTTCTGTATATACGTAAGGATCAGATATGTCATATACATGATAAGTATATCGCAACTGTGACCGTGCCGCAGGGCCTTACCCATCTCGGGGTTTTGACATCAGTTTAGGTAGGTACTCCATAAATACAAATGCTTATCTTATTTACAATAAATTCAGTGTTAACATAGTCCTTTGGGAATACTTAAATATTTTATTGGGAATTTAAAATCATTACGGTTAGGTTTTGTTTTATGTTTTTGCAGATTTCAAAAAAATGTGAAAGTTTCTCAAATCGTCTGTATCTTTTTTTAAATATATTTTCAGTGATATTATTGTCGTATATGATTTTTTTTCTGTGCCTTGAGTTTGATGTAGCACTTAGATGCTACCATTAACACCATGTCGTGATCGTCTCGGCTGAGGGATCTCAAACATTAAATTTCATAGGCACGTATTGTGCCTTTCGTATATATTTCCTAAATTTACTCTAGTAATTGCGCCATAATATCATGGTTATGACCTGATGATGGAAAATTCAATTCCTTAACAGAAGTTAGAATATAATTATCTACATAAATATAATATAGATATGTTTCCATAGTTGTATTTTTTCAAGTTATTCAGGTGATTTAATTATGGAAAGTACAGCTCCTTAACAATTAGAAATTTGAGGATGATTGTTTCGATATTATACGTATGTATAGATCTTTAGTTGTATTCTTTACAATTACTCAGTTGAGATGATAATAGAAGATAAAACTCCTTTATAGTTAGGAGTTAGAGGATGATTATTTCTATATCAACCGTGCATATAGACCTTAATTTGTATTCTTTCAAGTTATTTACACGAGCTGATGATGGACGGAAAATCTTCTTAATGGTTTGAGGTAAGAGGACGATTCTTGGAATATGATATACACGTATGGCTCATGTGTACAAGTTGTGTTCTTTCAAATTTTTTAAGTGATCTGATAGGTTGGGAGTTAATTGTCCAGATGCCGAAATAACAGCTGTTCCCGGATTCCTTTTATCTCAGTGACAAACCGTCTATCCAATTCCAATACGCCATCTTGCTGCAAGCTCCGGAGGGGAACGGCTCGAGGTAGATTTTCACGCGTACAAAAAGGGGGTAGATGATACTTTAAGTTAAGTGTAACAACCAATATTTCGTGTAAAAGAAAAGACACGTAAAAGTGATGAGCAACCTCTCCCTCCACGGTGAGGTTACCTGCTATTTAGGTGGTCCAAGTCTGTAAGGGTTCACGAAGGCATCTTTATTCCAAGTTTCCTTGAATAGACTCTTTTATGGAGTCCAATTCACTATTAGCTAAAGTAAAGTCATAATAATACATTTTCAATATTCTGCATTGGTATATTATAGGAAAACAAAAATAATTTGCTTATAATGATAAGTACATGAGTATAATTGTAACTAACTGGTGTTAGCAATCTACGCCATTTTTTTATTATGTAGTTTTGACAAAATAGGCAAAAAAATTTTATTTCAATAATTATACTTCTTCGTGTGATAACGTACATATCTAGAATACAGAATCACTATCCCTATGCACATACAAAGTACATACAATATGCACATACAAATGCACATACATTACACTTATATCAAACCGTCTGAGCAGCGTAGTATAGTGAGCCGGAAATTTCTTTCTGAGGAGAGCCCTATGTCCAGCGGTGGACTCTTAAAGGCTGTTGCGATATCGTATGCGATAATTATACCAAGTATGTTAGGAAGATATAATTCCTATACGAACATTTGTAAACTATGTGAGTATTACTATTTTTTCCATATGTGGAGTTTCTCCACACCTACGACTGTTACAGTGCAAAATGTAAATTGAGTATAATGTGTAATAACATGTAAATCAATACACATTTTGATGAATCTGGCTTTAAGGGGAGCTAGGTCACTTGGGATTACTCCCCATACAATGGAACCGCATGTAATGTATTCGGTCAAATTATACACGTTTTCGATGTTGTAATATGTGGTGCTTGGGTTTTTATCAGTTCAATGCTTTTATATGTTAAGTATGATAATGAAATTTAGCTTGAATGAATCAATTTTAAATTCAGAATTATTCATGTCAAATCTGTAAAGTTATATGTTAAGTAGCAGTCTTATTTGTTATAATAATGAGACAGGATATTAAGTCTAGATGTTATTGTATAGAAAACACTACAATTAGAGTAAATAAATTCACGCTTTTTGTTTGAGAGCAGTGTATTATCAATAATCAGGTTTTCGTTGTATTTGAACATTCTTCAGCTACTTCGTCAGTCGCCGTATCGTGTTAAACGTAATGTTTTAAAGAAATATGTAGTTTTATATTCGAAATACTATACTTTATATACATATAAGGTGAGCTTTTTATGAATGAGATAGATAAAAGAAAATTTTCAATTTTGTTTTTGCTCGTGGTATCTTAACCGTAAATAATATCGCAACCTCATCAGATTTTCTAAACTCCAAAAAACCTCAATAAGTGTAGATATATTTTTACTCACTTAAAATCTCATGCTGTATTTTTATTAAAAAAATTTGCAAACAGTGCTTATAACAATATTCGTGTTACTAGTAAAACTTATTAGGGAAAATAAATAGCGTTTTAACATTAGCAAAATCATTTTAAAAACACATTTTAAAATCTAATTCTGATACCTAAATAAGTTTTGATACTTGTATAATTTTTTTTAACCACAAAAATATTATCTAAAAAAACTTCAACAACTTTTGATTTTGGAGAATGAAATTATCCAAATTTGTTTTTATAAATTTACATGTAGTATTTTATTTTATGTTTTTAAAATACTTTTTATTATTTTATTTTTATTTATACCGACATTAATAGGATTTTTTTTTTCATTACAGTTTTGATCGCGTTTGATCGATATAAAAGAAAACGCTTGTTGAGAAACTAATTAAGACAGTGAGAAATTAGGAACACTGAATTTCCTATACCCATTGTCACACTTTTTATTTTGAATTGTAAAAATAAGTTAACACTTATTTACTCACAGGCTGAGGGTAGTCTTGTATAGTTATAGAAAAAACTGGTTAGAATGTATCAAGTTTCCGAGGCGGATATTTTGCTGCACTGACTTGGATTCGTACCTAAGCCTATTGTCACACTTTTTTTGGTTGCATTAGACTGTAAAATATTCTCATAACATTTTTATTTATTTAATGAAACCCTAACATTTATAACCATGAATCAACTTTTGAATATCAAATAGCAAACTTCGTAATAATTAAAGTAAAATTTTAATTATTTCGGCGGAGTGGAGCTTGTGTTATCCCCATGGCGGTGTCGGGATGAAAGAAAAGATAGCAAACTTTATCCAGTCTTAATTTAATTAATTGTCCCCTCGTTTCTTGCGTCTATATTGAGAGACATCTTTTACTTATATACCAACTCAAGATTTTCTTTGGCCTAGCTTGTTATATATGTATGTATGTATAATAAGCGAGCATTGTTTTCTATGCTAGTAAATGATACTGCTAGTATAGAGTTATCTTTCTGTAAGAAATAATTCGTAAAATTGAGTTTAATAAAGAACTTTTAGAAAGGGACCATCGACTTTAAAAACTCTTAATTTTCTCGTGTTCTTCATTTCTTAATTTTTCACGTAGGGGGGATTTTTTTTTGTTAAAAAATTACGATGAAAAGATTAAAATAAAAAATAAGAGGTAGAAAAATAACTGTCACCAAATCTAGTCTAACATAATTATTGTAAATTTAAAGAACTTCTTAATTAACTTAATAAGTTCATAAAATTGTCATTTGGAAATAATCTAATTGCGCCAGCTATCTTTCACTGTCCAAAAAAATTAGAAAATTTTTCATTTCCTGTGAAATAACAAGTGTAATAACATTACTGTTTTTCAAACAGATTTGAAAAACACAACGTAAATTTGAAAATGAAAGTAATTTATTTCCAAGTGACGGCATTAATAGAAAACCCTTCAATTTTATAATTTTAATAAGACTGGAGGGATGTTATTGAAAGGCCTTTATTGAATAAAACACGCAGAAAATCATGGTAAACGCTTTGAGGAAAAAATATCAACCTATACATTCATGAATTATGCTCTGTCATGAATTATAAGCTGTTTATATACAGTTTTTTTTATACCACTAAGCTTTAGAATGTTAAACATAACATACAAAACTCTTTATGTTTATATTTTATCTTTTATACATTATACATTATATACATTATATACATTATATACATTATACATTATACATTATACATTCAGACATCTTTGGTGAAGACATTGTAAAAGTATAAAAATAAAATGTTAACGTACTCTTAACCGATTACCACTACGGCGGATTTCAACAGAGACCAGTCAATCACGTAGGAGATATTATAGTGCACAGGGATGTACAGGTGCACGCTCTGATCCCTCACTCACTCGACCGGGCCAAGATCAAGCGCTGGACCGAGACGGCTTTACGTGCTCTCCAAGGCACGAGGCAAAATAACTAATACCCAGCCGCAGTAGTAAAACAATAAAATGTAACTTATAACTTTGTTAGAAAGAGTAACAACAATCACCAAATCGCAGTTAAAAAATAAAACTAATGAGCATGCGCATAGAGTTTCAGTTTTTTAATATGCTGCAAACGAGCAGTAAGTAATCACCCATGGACACCTGCCACTTAAGAGTCACATTTTTTTTATTTTAATAGCCTGCTAAAGGGACTCTACTCTGCCTGATGGAAAGCATGAATAGAATCCAAGAGTTGTGGTCACCATACTTATTGCAAATGGAGACAATGCAGTATGGTGACCAACACTATGGTGGCCTAGTGAGATGCTTTTTCACACCCCGCTTGGGGACGTAAAAGGCATGACAGTCATCGTGACAGTGTAGGGCTTACATAGTTACCACGATAACTGTTAGCCCTGCATCAATGGGCCTCATGTGTAGTGTCACCCAGTGAGTTCGTTGTCTATATTAATATTACAAAGTTAAGAAGTTTGTTTGTTTCTTTCGTTAATCGTGCTAATCTCAGGAGCTACGAATCTGATTTAAAAATTTATTTCAATGTTAGATACCCCAATTATCGAGGAAGGCTAATGATTATACATCATCACGGTACAACCAAAAGGAGCGGAGTATCAATGACAAATGTTGCAAAAACATGACAAAATTACTCTTTTTGAGAGCTTCTATTGCGTGCGCAGCGTAAATGGTTAAAGTTTAGCAAAAATAATGTATGAAAAAATGATTCCCCTTTAAAAGTCCTAAAAAGGTCTGTGACAGCATACGTCTATCTTTAAAGATTGGCTCATTATGGCCTACTTAATGGTAAAAAAAATTGTTCACGCTGTATAACGTCACGCATCATCGTATATCATCTGTGTTTTGACGGGTTAAGAATACAGTGCCACCACTCTTATTCACCAAAAGTGTATCGTAATAGGTGACTAAATGAATAACTACGCCGGACGACATTCCTGCAGAAAGAAGGAAAACTTGAACAAACTGTATACCGACTCGTTTGGCCAGTTGGTATAGTAGGCCAAAACCTTCTTTCGAAGGAGAGGCTATGTCCAGCATTGTACTGAACATGTGAAGTGAACATCACGCTACGGGTAATAGGAGAGATAGACGAGGATACGCATGTACGCTAGTTTTTGAATAATCTAAGGTTAGGTATTTAAACTTTATGAATAAAAACAAATAGAAAACAGGTATTGGTTTAACGGGTATCGGTAAATTCTTAAGAAATCATTTTATTTTTAAATTATAATCATGTCATTAAAAAAGTAGTAATTTAGTCTCACAAAGTTAATTGTATAAACTAATATGGAATAAATGGTATGGGACGCTCTCCATGTGAGTGTAATTATTGACTTCTGCCTCCGAGCATTTTTCTTAAATTATGTTGGGATCGTCTTTAAGTCTACTATGATACTGCTGAACTTTGATCATTCAGGGTACTTACCATCAGTTCTCCTCAACACAAGTACTGGACGATATCGAAATTCTGTAAAGAGATTGTATATAGTACAGACTTTACCTCGTTTGGGATCAGACTGGCGTGTGTGAGATATGTATGTGAGGATATTATTATTACTGTTGGACTTTTTAGGGATCCAAGTACCTTTAACGACTGCCACAGATGTTCATATGGTACCGGGACCGCGGCTTAACGTGCTCCCCGAGACACGGGGAGGTCTTAATGTGAAAGGAATGGTCACCCGTCCACAGACAGACCTAGCTACAATTGCCGTAACTTGCAATGTGTTAACCGACAGGGACTTCCTTTAATACTTACTAGACTCCGTTATACACTGGATAAATAAACTAGAGGCAACAAAAATAAATGAAAGTAGTTAGCGAGCCTGCGAGTGAAACAGCTGTTTTAATCGTTAACTTGCACTAGTAATTTGCATAAGCATTGTTTAGATCTTAATAATCGTAGAGTGGATAACTGCTAACTGAAGACTATATTGAACTGAACTATTTAATCAATATCTTGTTTAGATAACAGAGAAAACAAATCACTTATCAATTTAGTCAAAAGCCCAAAATGAAAAGTACTACAAGCTTCCACGAGCGAACTTGTAATTCTGTCATCAGACTATTATTACTGAACTAATTTTACAGGCTCATCAAAAAACAATTATAAGACATTTATGTATATGGCAAACTCTTTAGTAGCTTCTAAACCTCTCGTGTTAACAGACACATAAAAATTTCCGAATCAACCTTATGAATAAATCTATTGTGAGGGGCTCAAGGCATTTCGTTGGATAGGAGGATCGTTTAAAATCGTCACCGTACTGTTACCATACTGTACGTTCTTAACGAAGTCAAAAATGGGCTAACCATTTTTTATTTTTTGAGACTATGACTGAAACGGAAATTGCCTCTTGCAAAATAATCAAATTGCTAAACATTCATCTGATCAAGTTGCTAAATTGTAGTAATATATTACTCGCATAACGACCTGAAAGTATCACAGTCTAAATCGTGGTTGAATAGCAATATTTGTCTAACTTGTAGAAAGTACTACTAGTAACTTGTCAATTTTCGTGTAAAAAACAAATAAATAAAAATATATCGAAATCTATATAAAAATATTTCGGACATGTGACACACAACGCCATCTAGTCCCAAATAAAGCAGAGCTTGTAATATCAATACTAGACGACTGATATTTTTTTTGGTAAATACATACATATAAACATAAACATAGAAAATACTCAAACTCTGACACAAATATTTGCATAGCATACAAGCATTTGGTCCTACCCGGGAATCGAACACCACACCACCACCGCGCCACCACGGCAGTCCAATAAATAGATATAGTTATTATTCGTTTAAAATAGGCAACAACAATTATGGAAGCAGCAGATGGAAGCTTTTTAGCCTTTTGTTATAATTTTAACATGGCAAAAGTAGTTGGTTGTTGATCTGCTATTATACATATATACATATCAATTAAATCACTTTCAAGGTCAAATTATAATTATTATTATTAATTATTTTATATATTTTTTTTAAAAGAATAATTTTTCAGTAAAGTAGACCTGAAAATAATGCTTTAAGGCTTAAAATTCCGATTTGATCTATGATTTTCTAAGCATGACAAACCTTATGAGAGTATTTTGGCACTTATCCGTTTTTATGCGAGAAGTGCCGAAACTTAAAATAAAAACACTAAGAAAAGAGATGAAAACAGCTAAATCTGTATTTACCATTGTGTCCTAGATCAACAAAAAACCTTACTATTCGTTACGATCATATTTATTTAACAATCAAAAAAGAAAGTCCAACCGATAGACGTCTCCAATAGCAATCGTCTATATAATATTTACTCAACCTTTATGTATTTATCTTACCTAGCAGTTATAAAGTAAACCTACAGCGGACCAATAACAACATAACCGCGAACAGAAATATAAGAACCGCATATAAACAATCAACCCGTCGCCGCCTGAATAATGCGACCATTAGCGGGTACTACACGTGGGAAGTTCATCAAGGCCTCAATGAATTAACGACGTCTTAAGTACGAACGCACACTGATGTTTTATACGACGCTTTTAATTAAATTACATCGCGTGCTTTGAAAGCCACAAACGGTGAGTGAATGTGTAACGTGTGCTGTTCATGATTTTATGAATACTAAGAAAAATATTAAAATATCGTAGATTATGTCTTTAATGCCGTGAGGAAATTAAAATGATTTATTTTGGTGTTGTGTTTTTTAGGCCATTTATAAGTATAAAATATGTTTAAGTTCGAAATGGAGAGTTGTTTACCTTTAATCAGCTTTTACATTTTGTAGATTTTATTTTAAACTCAAATTTTGACAAGAGTTTTGTTAAAAACTACATTTGCAGCATACAGAACAAAATATGACAGGTCTAAATAATAATATCAGAATTGAGCCGTCACTACGCTATAAAGAAAAAGAATTTCCTTTCAAGTTTCTTATAAAAAGACGAAACAGTAAAGACGGAATGTAACAAGACCGTTTAGTGCGGTGACCGTGCAGATTCAACCCCTACTATAGAGTCACCCCCGACCCAAATCGCTAAATAATGGACACCATAGCAAGCGATCACGTCGCAAATAGCTCACGCACAATCGAATTAATTAATCATGAGAAGGGAGTTCCACTGGAGTTAAAAAACTTGTCGAAGTCACCGTCCAAGTTTTAAGGAGAAGCTAACGAGGAATAGAACCGCAGATGAGAGATGAAAGTTCAGAACTGACTCGAGAAAGAGAAAAACGAGCGCGCTAGACAAGAATAGCGTCAATTTAAAACTCGATTAGAATTCGAATATTGAACGGTCTCGGTTATTAAAAACGGTGTCGTGGTACTGAGTCGATAACTTTGATTTTATGGAATCGTGGTAAAAGTTCCAATGCAGTCCTTTATTTTTTATGTTCTAAAACTTTATAAAATCGAATTATTGGTAAAAACAAGGCAACATTTACAGGGATTACGAAAGCAGCATTGTATTTATTCACACACAAACCCATAAAAAGATTACGTCGTTTTCGTTCTCAACGGCACAGAATAGCTAGATTCGAAGAAATCAACATTTATATTGTCTGTAGAGCAATTTTAGTTCAAGTACAATGCTGTTTATGGTTCCTATCATTTGCATGTAAAGAGAAAATGCTATAGAAGAGGAGGTATTGGAAATTGGCGTTACCGTAAAATCTTATTTACCATAAACTGTCAAACGAGAGATGCAGAAGTTGGCAGCTTTGTTTACGAGCCATAAAATAAATCGAACAAAACTGTGACTTTGGTTTTTACAATGCTTACATTGAGAGTAGTTAAATACTGGCACATGCCAGCCTATGCCTGAATTGATTATCTCATCCATGTAATCTCTTTCAATATTTAATTAAATTTTAAATGAAAAACAAGTTTAACAGATTGGAGCTGTCGTATTCTTCTGTGTGGCTTATACTAGAGAAAAAAACTAAAAAATCTATATATTTTTATTTTATATCTTTCACTAAAAAATTTGTGCCGTACAGAACGTATTTTTTACTTTTTAGTTCACGAGTTTCAAATAAGAATAGCAAAAGAAGTTTAAATTGAACAATTCTTGATTTTTCTTTTAATAATTAATATTTTATACATATTACCATGTTTTTTCATATTTACATGTAAGTGTTATCTACAGACATTTAATATTGAGTTAGATTGCTGTTAGCAAGTCACACTAAGAATTAAAAAAGCCTTTAATGTATAAAATAACATACTACTTAAATATTGCATGCATGAAAATAGTTTACCAACATGAACACAAAAAGTTCATTCCACGCTAATAACATTATTCATAAACCTATATAAGTGAGTATAAAATGCTATATTTTCATTGAAACAGACTATTAAATTACATTTTACCAATCAGTACTAACAGACGTGTAAAACACAGATAGAACTGTAGAATGCCAATCAAAATTGCAAATTTGAGCTACATTGCTTCGTTAACTATGCGAGCTCGTATTAACAAAATTGTCGTTTCATGGTATGGATAAAAACACAAGTATTGATGTATTTTGTGATTGAGCAATATGTGTTGGTGTTCAAAGTTTTATAGTACTCGTATGTAAAATAAAGAGGAATAGTAGTAGTAGAAAGTAGTAATAAGTTAAACTAAATAAGTGGTATATCAAAATGAGTATTTGATTTTTTTTTATCTTGTTTCTATGCCAAGTTAACTTTGTACTAATACATATAGTAATAATAACAACGAGTACTGTAATAGAAAATTAAAGTGCATTTTTCAGTTTTTTTTTTATTCATTTAAGTAATAAATCCAGAATATCCTAAAAAGTCAATTTCAAATTTTCGAATTCACAAAGTCGGTAGGTCAATCTATGAAGGACATGAAGTACCTAGTCCTCATCCTGGGCAGTCGGTAGAGCATTGAGGAACATTTCGAGCGATTAGTCGCCCGAGTGTGAGGGGTAATAGCTGCACTGCATCGTCTGCTTTCCAATCTAGGGAGACCACGGAAAGAAGTTCGACATGTAGAGGACATGGGGGTTTGAGATCCATTGTCCTCTATGAGGCACCCAGTTTTAGCCAGGTTTAGCAATCTGGCGAGTGCCTCCCGCTGTCGGGCTCTACTCAGAAACCTGCAGCGGTGGATACGGATCGTGCTGGGCTACCACACAATCTTGTATGAGGCAGCAAGCCGCTAATGCGTTCCTGGAGCTCCTTCCGACTGCTGAGGTAGGCCGCCGCGTGGTTAAATGGGTAGATCAGTTCTTCCGGAGTCGCACATAGGGTATGATGCGAAAAGCATTCCTTGCGTAAAAAAAACTGTCTACCTTATTTCAGCAGTGGACGGCGATAGATTGATTTGACCCTACGGATTTATAGACTTAATGTCTTTTGGATCTTTTGGATTTGGATTGACCAAATCATTGAAATCAGTTAAATATACTCGTACCACTCGATAGTTGATAAATAATTTTTAATATTTGATCAAGTTTTATCACAGTTTTACCTCTGTCATGCTCACCTAGAAGAGAAATAAATTTCTTGCAATCAACTATAAAAGATACAAATGATTTATTTGAATAAAAATATGATATATTTATATCGTGCCTAATTAGTATTCCATGCATAGTATAGACGTTGGTATTATTATCAGCATTCATCACTGTTAAAAGAGCGGTTACTCATGCTATTCTTAGAAAACTGTACCAAAGTGGGGTTGTGTGACATGTCCGAAATTATTTATTATTATTTATCATTTTGTAACATGTTGTTGGAAATTTAATACAATTCTTAATTTTAACTAAGATGTTTTCAAGGCTTTTTTTTCGTTTATAGTATATACTCGTGTTCACTTTCAACATTAAAGATTGAATTTTAATTCATTGTTAAAGTTATTAGAATTTTTATAAGAACTCAAAAATACATTTTAATAAAAGTCTAGCCACTTTGTTATAAATTTAATAACTCGTCTTTTAATTTGACTTTTTGTTATAAAAAATGTTCTTTAAATGTTTAATGAAACCAAATTTCTCTACGAAAAATATCTTTGTGAGATGTTGAACTGTGAATATAAAAAAACACTGCTTTTAATATTAAATTACCTATTTTTTAAAGAAAAGTACTGGGTTGATTGTAGGGGTACAGTAGAATTATATACTATATATATATATATATTCCAGGTTATTTGTAAGTCAACCTATCTTACGTGAACATAAAATATTACTCACGCATGATAAAAAATTCACTGTTTCAGGTTTACTTATTTTAAGGTACTTATTAGTATTTTTTATATTGTACATATTTTAAATTTACAATACTGTACCCGATATTTTGTCGTAAGGTATATTTTATTTGTTTTTGTATTTGGGTAGTAAGTACTTAATCCAAATAATATTTTCACACACACACGGAGCGATCTTTTCAACTCACAAAAAAATTCATATGGAATATGATAATATTCCATTTAGTACAACTTATATTCGATTTTTTTTAAGCCATAAACCCTTTTAACAACTTGATACAACATGCAACGGCCAGTAACGTCGGCGTTTATAATGAATAATGATCAATAAAATCCTACCAAATGCGACCACGTATAATCCCGAACAGCTTTTAATACCACGCCTGGACAACACATGATATAATTTCATTTTACTTTCTTCGTTAAAACATCATGACGTGAGTTATGTTAAAACATTCGTTTGATCTTAGTTATTCAGACCTTTTAACTTGAGAATAATGCTAAGCGAAATGTATCAACGCAATGTGAGGGATCGTAATTAATTAAATTAAGTTCCGAATACGTTAGGAACAAAGTTGAATGTGGCTACCGGCGACTTGTTAATAGCTAAAGGAGATCGTCCCTCGGTCCGAGCGGCCTCACGGTCCCCTGGTCCCTCGAGTGCCAGTAGGGCCTCAACACCCTGCATGCTAATAGCCAATCATATTCTGTTTACATTCCATCACCGAGTATGAATAATTTGTTATTGTCTACGCAAACATGGTGCGGCGCGGCGTCACGACTAGCATTGTCTGCTGGATTAATTTACTGTCCGGTGCCAGCGCAATCGAGTTGCCGATTCAATACCGCCGATATCAAAGAACAATTGGTTGGTCCACTACAACTGTGGCAGATTAATAGAAATGGAAAATTGAATGAATATTGAAACTTTTAGTATTTTATCACGTCAGCATTATTCATTTGGAATTAAAATGTAATTACAAACCTGTAATTCATACGTATGAGCGTTTAGTCTTACGGATTTCAGATTTTAGCCACTATACTTGACTTTCAAAGTAATGAAACAAGGATTTACGGTGGAAACGTTATACCATAGTTTATATAAATCGCGTTCAATGCATGTTGTAGCATCTTGCATGCTATGAGATACATTCGTATTGTAAGTAATGCTTCAGGGCTTGCCAGTAGACCATGTTACATCGTAAATCTCGCAAGGTGCTCGCATTGAAGCTGCCCGAGTGCTTGCAAATCGCCAAGCTATTGATAGGACGTAGTATAATCTTTTTATTTCATCATATTTTTGTTTCTTTTTCTTTTGTTAATAACTTGGTTATTTAATAAGCAGGAATGAAGAGAAATTGTTTTATACTTTAATACATTAATTTTACGCACCTTTGTTGTGAATTGGATGTTCAGAAAACGTACCAAGGTTATTTTTGTTGCGAAGCCCTAACCAACTTTAGGATGGACCAAATGAATTATTAGGTGTAATAATTGTACATGTACCACTGTGACAATATAACGACCGTTTATTCTAAGTTGTATATAGAGCAAATTCCTCGTAGCGTTGTAAAGCTTACATGCAGACATTTACGGGCCCTATATTAACTACATAGTATTTATTGGGCACGATTTCGTGCGGTATTAATTCCATCAGTTACAGTACCTTGGTACATCTATAGTCTTGTTTATTTTGCAATTCAAGGTTCTGCGGTAAACCTACTGTTTGTCTACCTATGTTTCCGAATCTACTTTGTCTTATTTTGTTTCTTAATGTAAGCTTCACTTATGTTTTATGTTTATGTTCCTTACCTTTTTGGTGAACCAAATACTCTACTTACGGGACTAGCATTGTTTATGTCGGGAGACGGGTTTATAGGTCTTGTGTTTAGCGTTTCTAATTGGTGACATTGCTCTCATATATTTTGTACCTGAGTCTTATTGTTGTTTAAGTGTTTACATATTATTATTTCAGTACTATATGCAATATTTGCATTTCAAGCTATTATAGTTTCGAATATTAATTCGATTATCACCTCGTCATAACTCGATTTTTGACAAGTTTGAGAAATACTAGATATTGAAAGTCTTTAATAGAATATTTTAATAGCCTACTTCCGCACTAGGAATAAATGCTGTGTCACGGGGTACTTTACAAACGTACAAGAAACGGACACAAATAACACCCAGACTCAAAAAAACTATTTATTAATCAGACAAAGTGTAGTCCCGTGTGAGGTTTGAACCCACAACACTCAGTGCAGTAGACAGCGCGTGGCGACTGCTTAAACCACTACGCCATTCATGCAGTCAAGTGGTATTTTCACTATTGAGCAATCAGTTTGACTACTGATATTAATTTGTTGATTCAACGCACTTTTGATGGGTTGTCTGGTATAAGTAATCTTACACACTTAAAACTTCAAATCAATTTTAAATCCCAATTGATATTATTCTTTAGTTATAAGTTTCCAATTATCTAAGAGACTTTGCTTAACGAGAACAAACAGCCTAGAAATTTTAATTCTTGTTGTAAATGTATCACAGTAAGTACGGAGTGCCTTATTGATCTAGTGGATAGCCTATTCGACTGTCGATCAAGAGATTTCAGTTTCGATTCCCGGATCCCACAGGTGGAAGTTGGCAGTGTTTCACGCCCCTGCCCTGAAGAACACATTAAGCTATCGGTTGTTGCCATGAACGTCTATGGAAGTCAGTGCCATCAAATAGACTGACAACTAGTTGAGCCTTCGAATTCAGTTCACCTTTAGGGTTGTAGAGGCTCAATGCCAGTCGCTTCATGGAAAAATTGACCTTCAGGTAATTACGGTTGAACTTGTAGCCGACTCCAAATAACCTTGGGATTAATAAAGGTTAGGAAGAAAATCTGTTAAAGTACATAATATAAATAATATGACAGAATAAACTTGAGTCAACATTTGTAACATGGTTGTTCGATTTATTATCTTCACTTCCGTGTCCATTTGTAAGGTCTAAAATTTTAAACAAAATTATATTTAGAGTATCTCACAATATAATAGGAAAGCAATTTGTTTCTAACCTCTCAAAGACCTTATAAGTTATTACCAATTTTGTAATAATGATCAAAACGAAATTCATTATCAAATACGTGACGTGTTTTCTTAGAAAATCTTTTGGTAACAATGTTTGCTGTTCATAATTTGGTTTCTCCACCTTGTTATTTCACAATAAACGTAGATTACGCTGGTCTATCGAGCGTGGTTTCTGGCAATCAATTTTGGTTAGACAATATTGGATTTTAATTAACAGTATCGCAGGTCGCAGCCACGTCGGCTAATCGATGAACTATGCCGTCGATGTCAACGGTTATTGTGGTAACTGTTATTAGATTTATTATTATCATCTCTGTTGCGATTAGTACTTTGTGTGTGATGTTGTACAATCTTTATAGCTACAGTGTCACTATTCATTATACTTATCTTATTTTTACAATTATACATAATATATGCTTATAACGTGTATACTAAAAAAGATATTCGATGTGTATTATATTCAGATTCATTTATGCCCCAGTGTAGTGTTATGCATATATTTAGTGAAATATAACTTTTTTTTAATTAGAAGAGAATTCTAACATTGAGCGATATAATTAAGATTTGTCGCACACACATAAATTATATGTATCATAAAATGGTTTTTGCTTTAAGATATTATAAGACCATGTCAAGATTTTGAAGTATTTAGTGTCCATCTGTGGAGACCTGTTCATGATGTACTGTTGCTATTTTGTAGTGCTGTAAGTTTCTCTAAGATTAATAAAAAAAAGTCTCAATCTACTAATTCTTTGAAAGTGTTTGATCAAAGTTCAACATACCTCTTCTTATCGTCTTCTTTCCTTTGTAAATCTTATGTTCAAAGTCTTTGTAATTAACCAAGACATTACTTGTTACAATTAATGAAAGAGTAGGACCGTAAGTGTTATATGTAGCTAAACAATGAATATTGTTATATTAAAAACCTCACAAAGTAACATCCCGGGGTGTTTTTTTTTACCTATACAAAAAGTCACAAACTTTCACAAAAAATATTGGAGCAATCATTGCAGTGGTGCTATGGAAAACAAAGCGAGGACAGTCGATCGTGTATCGGCAATAAAATATAAGTGGCTTGTTCGTATAACAGCAAAGCTGAAATATAGTTAAATTTGCAAAACGTCGAACTGATAGCCGTTACCATTATTGTAGAAATATAATAAATTGTCACTATTTCTGCATACTGTCAATCTACAGGGACGATAGATACTGTTACATAAAGAGCGCATATAAAACTGGAAGTCATATATAAATCAAATTCCTGACGTGATGTGTGATTTGATATTTCAGTATGATAGTAATAAACATCAGTCAATTACGTGTGCAATATGAAGTTCTGTATGTTATTGGCTGTTACTTTGTACGGAAGAATAGACAGGAATAAAAACATTGCCATTTTTCATGTGAGACAGACACCCTAATTGAAGTGAAAACTTCTTTAGGCGCGTTGAGCGTTTTGGTAGAGGGTAAAATCGTCGGTTCGCGTCACCGACATGCTAATGATAATAGTATATCTATAGCTATGGAGAATATGATATTATATATTATATATGAAATTTATTATTATTATATATTATATATTACACTAATGGAAAAAATTAAGGGATCAAAAAAAAATTCCAAATTTTTGGGCAGTTTTCAACAGGCCGTAACTTCGAGAGAAATGGTCGTACAGGAAATCAAAAAAAAGAAAATTATAGTTCCAAGTGTCTAGTTTTTGGATTCGAGCTTGAAAATTTTATAGCCTCCCCTGGTTTTGAGTAATCGTAGAAAAACCAGCAACAAAACAATTTTTAAAATTTTTTAGTTTTTTTTTTTGGTCTACGGACGTGGAAAAAATTGTTTTAGCTTAACCACTATAAGGATCGGATACCCTGGTTATTTAACTTTAATTTGCTTTTTTATACAGCCTGATTTGCCCACTTCTCGCCAAGATATCGGTTTTCAAATGGAAAAGGATCCTTTTGTCTTTGATTATCGATATTTCAGCAACCAATGATTCCACAGAAATGTAAAGGTGGGTTTCAAGAATTTAAAGAAATTTTCTTTAACGACTGGCTATAGTTTTTCCGAAAAAAAAAATTTTTCTTTCTGTCACATGAATTTGAAAATGCAACAAAAAAAGGGCTTTTGGTGGTTTTTTGGAAAATCAAGCACTGGATCGAAAATATTGAGGAAACCACTAATGTTAAGTGTGCCTTTTACAGTTCAATAAATCCACAAAAATTCTACAAAAAACCAAATTAACCCAGCCAGCCGTTTTTTTGTTTCACTCCATCGAATTTTTGAAAAAATTAAAAGATCACGTTTTTTGCTCTGAAAAGCACATAATTTTTAAAACGGAAAAAAAAAAGTTCCTAGCTTTTCCCACATTTTCGTTCCAGAAAGTGCTAAATTTCAAAAGAAAAATTCAAAACAAAAAGGCTGTTGAGTTAAAAGATAAGGATTCACGAAAAGTAAAAAAAAACAATCTCCGAAAAGCGTATAAAAAAGATTGAAATTCGATTGGGAGTATTAACTTTTTTTTTTAATTTAATTAAAAGAATTGTTTTTTTTTGAATCCTTCTTTTTTTTAATTTAAGCACTTTCTGGAACAAAATTGTGGGAAAGCTCGGAAAAACATTTTTTTTCTCATTTTTAAAAATTATGAGCTGTTCAGAGCAAAAAACGTGATCCTTTAATTTTTCAAAAATTCGATCGAGTGAAACAAAAAAACGGCTGGTTGGATTACTTTGGTTATTTGTAGGATTTTTGTGGACATATTGAACTGTAAAAGGCACACTTATCATTAGTGGTTTCCTCAATATTTTCGATCCAGTGCTTGATTTTCCAAAAAACCACCAAAAGCCCTTTTTTTGTTGCATTTTCAAATTCATATGACAGAAAGAAAAATTTTTTTTTCGGAAAACCTATAGCCAGTCGTGAAGGAAAATTTCTTTAAATTCTTGAAACCCACCTTTACATTTCTGTGGAATCATTGGTTGCTGAAATATCGATAATCAAAGACAAAAGGATCCTTTTCCATTTGAAAACCGATATCTCGGCGAGAAGTGGGCAAATCAGGCTGTATAAAAAAGCAAATTAAAGTTAAATAACCAGGGTATCCGATCCTTATAGTGGTTAAGCTAAAACAATTTTTTCCACGTCCGTAGACCAAAAAAAAAAACTAAAAAAATTTTAAAAATTTTTTTGTTGCTGTTTTTTCTACGATTACTCAAAAACAGGGGAGGCTATAAAATTTTCAAGCTCGAATCCAAAAACTAGACACTTGGAACTATAATTTTCTTTTTTTTGATTTCCTGTACGACCATTTCTCTCGAAGTTACGGCCTGTTGAAAACTGCCCAAAAATTTGGAATTTTTTTTTGATCCCTTAATTTTTCCATTAGTGTATATATAGCTATATATGAAACATAAAAAATTTCATGTAATTTTTGCATATAGTTTTAATTACTCTCAACTTAATAGTTCCGTTTTCACTTCTATCGGCAGTCCCACGACTGCTATTTTTTTTTATTACACCACTTTGTGTCTGTGATTATAATATATGGAGATTTTTATCATCGGTCATCAACAACCCTTAATAGTCCACTGCTGGGCACAGAGTTCTTCGTAGAAAGAAAGTTTTAAATATTTACATACTAAACTAAATCAGACCGCCGATTGATGAATAGGTAGACAGAGGGATAAAGTGAAACCATATGGGGAAATACGAAACTTAAATTGGAGAAATATATTAAAACTTAATAGTAGACCCTAAGATTGTATTAATATTTAGATTTGAATAACATAAAAACGTATTGATATATTTCTATAGTATTTCCTATAAATTACGTAATATTTAACCTGTGCTAAATATTTTCTAGCTTCTGCCTAGTTTTATATTAAAAAGTGTGAAGCGTGAAGAGTTTCAAATTATTTAAAATTAAAAAGAGAAACATACTTGTAAATATAACCAGCTCATTAACTTCCATGTTTTCAACATTGCTTCTTCATCTACCGGTAGATGACATCTGATGTGTTCTGCCCTATGAGAACAGTATTCTTTCAACTTCAACATTTAAGGAGTCACCAACAGTATAAATTTACGACGTAAATCAAGCTTATTTCACACGCTGTGGCAGAAACCCCATGAAGTAGACATGTTTCAAATCACATAAAAATGATTTTACGATTCCATCAAAGTCACTCATGCTACGCTCAGTTTTATGAATAAAATGTAGATAAAACTGTTTGTGAAGTGGCATGTTGTGTATTTCGAGGATTTGTGAGAATTTAAAAAAATGTTATTTTATTTTGGTTAAAGTGAATGCTATTCACTCAGTAAAACCTATATTTAATTGAAGATTACCAGAAGGCTGCTACAAAAAAGCACAGATATTGCATTTTGCATTACTGTTATCATGTATATACACAGCCTTTTACAGTCCACTGCTGGACATAGGCCTTTAAGAGGTTTTGGCCTCCTAAATCACGCTGGCCAAATGGTTTAGAATAGGGTTTGTTTCAAGTTTTCCTTCTCTTTGTAATGATATTTTCCTGAATAGTTTGTTCCCTTAGTCGCCCCTTACAACACTACCCACTTAATCCGTCATCACATGCAATATAATTTTCATCATACTTACATAATTTGCGTTTTGATTCGTTTCTATCGCATTAGCTAAGAGCCCATAAATGTTATGACAAACTTCAAATTAGAATAGTTCACACATACATATATGTGAATTATTCACACATATGAATCTAATATACTACATAGGAATACAAATATAACATTTACCATTTAAGTAATGTCCTTTACTTTCTTGGACAGAATTTTTGCAAGTATCAAATCAGAACATGCTTTAATACAGATACTGCTATAGTGATGGATATTCTGGATCGGTAACATTTTTTGTTTAACGTGTGGAAACCCCCTCGGACCGTCACCCACCGGGGTTTACGATGAGAAGGTGTGTCGGAATCAGACCGATTAAAACCACACGGTGTGCCACTCTGCGCCTGACATAGGGGGGATCCGGGAACAGCTGCTATTACGACATCCAAATCCCTCCTAGCGTCTACCCGCTACTGTGGGCACCATCTACGGGTAAATTCTCTATTTTAGGCGACGTACGGCACACGCGGACGTCGCCTAAAATAGAGAGTAGTAATGGAGGGGAAAACCCTTCCCGTCCACCCGCGGCCACACTTAAGGCGGCATGAGGCGATGGTACGCGCGCCTCCGCCGCCTGATTCGCCGGCGGCGAATTGGGTCCGAGTGGAGGTCGTCCTCTCGGGCCTTCTCCGCCGCTTCCTTCCGCGAAATTAGGTTTTTGCAGAAGATTGCGACCGCGGTAAAACAATTGTCGCTACCGACCATGGAGCGTATAACGGCCGGTAGCGAGAGATCTCCTCCAATAACTGAAGTGAGGACCCCACGCTGCGTCGCCCAGGCGGAACAAACCTCCAGCGTGTGCTGAGCCAAGTACTCACTGTAGTCGCAGTGGTGACAGGTGGGACTCAATTCCCTCCTGGCGACCGAGTGCAGATACTTCCCGAAGCAACCGTGCCCTGAAAGAATCTACGTCAGTCGGAAGGAAAGGGTCCCGTGCTGACGCCCTGTCCACTTGGCGATGACCGGCTGGAGAGCCTCCACGGCAGCAAAGCCAGCATGTGGAGCCTCCAGCCGGGACGACCAACGAGCCATCGTGGCTCGACGAGCAGCCTCACGCCACTCGCGTATCTCTTCGGGCGGGGGTCGTCTACCGCTACCCGACCGGAAGTTAGCCGTTCGCTGATAAACTTCGGCGAGCACTGCCGCCTCCAAATCCCACGGGGGAGTTCCTGCCAAGGCGCACGCCGCCTCCGTCGATACGGTGCGGTAACCGCGTATGGCTCTAACCGCCAATATCCTCTGAGGGTGCCAGAGGCGAGTCCTATTCTGGCCGGTCAGAGCCGCCGCCCACACCGGTGCACCATACAGGACTATTGCCCGGACAACTCCCGTGTACAGCCGTCTCGTCGCAACACTGGCTCCACCCAAATTGGGCAAGAGTCGCCCAAGGGCAGAAGCAGCGCCGACCAGCTTTGGAGAAAGCTGTCGGAAGTGCTCTTCGAAGAGCCACCTGCCGTCGAGGATCAGGCCCAGATACTTTATCGGGCCCAGATACTTTATCTGGGCCTGAACCGGTACGAGGACCGAATTGACTATGATGGAGGCGCCGGAGGGTGGACCACGACAAGGCCCATGGAACAAAAGGGCCCCCGTCTTGTCCAAGACCACCCGCAAACCCAGCGCCTCAATACACCCGACTACCAGAGACACATCCGTGATGGCCAGGCGCGCCACCTCTTGAAAGTTCATCCCCCGGGCTGTGACCAATGTGTCATCTCCGTAGCAAATTACGTCCAGCCCAGGGAGAAGACGACCTCGAAGGGCCCAGTCGTATCCCATATTCCACAGAAGTGGTCCAAGGACAGACTCCTGTGGAACACCGCACGACATGGGCCGCCGCCTCAGAATACCATCTCGGTCCTCGTACATGACGGTACGGTCCTCAAGATAGTCTCCAACAAGCCGCCTCAGGTACTCTGGCACCCCGTGGTAGTGGAGCGCTTCCCTGATGCAGCTAAATGGCAGACTATTAAATGCGTTGGCGATGTCTAACGACACCGCCAACAGCACGCCGCCACAGCTCACCGTCTCTTCGGTAACCGCCTTTAGGCGCAACGCAGCATCGACTGTCGAACGCCCCCCTCAAAAACCGAATCGGGCGTCCGACAGAACAGGGCCCACCTCGCAGAGGTGCCGGATGGTAGGGGCAGAGAGTATCCTCTCAAACAGTTTACCCGCCTCGTGCAGCAACACAATGGCCAATGCAATGGCTATAGGCCAAAGCACAATGGCCTATAGGCCGCTACCGAATCGGCAGGCCGTCCCGGCTTCCTTAATAGGACCAGTTTCCCGCTTTTCCAGCACTCAGGGAAGCGTCCGGACCTCCCTAAGGCGGTCCGACATGTGTTCGAGGGCTCGGGCTAGCACTCGGGCAGGTATCCCGTCTGGTCCGGGGACGGTGTTCTTAGAACGGATCCGTAGAACAACCGCCCCTACCTCCGATTCCCTGACGGGCGGAACACCGTCCTCGTTGGCCCCGTCGTCTCCGACCGTAAAGACCATCGCTCCACCCGCTGCAGGAAAAGGCCCTCGACCATTTGCCACAGGAAGCTGAGCTGGAGTGTCTCTGTAAGGGGAAGGCCCGACGTGCGGAGCTTTTGTCGCGCCGCACTATAGGGGCGATCCCAGGGGTCACGATGGAGACCCTCCAGCATCTCCTTTCTTTTAATTTCTTTGGAGCGGCTGATGGCCAGTTTCAGAGTTTTCCGCGCCTCTCGGTACTCCTCATGAAACTGGTCCTCCCCGCCATCTTCAGGATGTCGCCGCCGACTACGGGTGTAGGACCTCCAGGCACGTGTATAAGCCGCACGGAGGTCCGCCAACTCCTAGGACCACCAGTAAACCCCCTTCCGTGGAGGCCGACAACCTCGGATGCAGGGCATGGCCGCATCGCAGATCTGCGTAATCGTATCGCGGAAGCGACTAGCCCCCATGTCAACCTCCTCAGCCAGGGTTTGCAGAGACAGCCAAGAATAAATGATGACCGCCTCCTCTAGTAGGTCCCTATTTAGTTTGGCTACAGCCCACCGCAGAAAGCGAGAAGTACGCCGCGCCACGTGACCCCTACTGAGGTCCTGGGTCCGGGAGAGCTCAAATCGGATGAAGAGGTGATCTGAGAGCGTCTCAACCTCTCTGGATTGATAACCTTGGTTAACCTCGGTACTTGTATTATGTGATATTTTGCAACCGAAACATAATTCTGGATAATATTCACATGCTATGATATTGTCTATGGAATTAGGGTAGCTCTTTTCTTACTTTTAATTACTTTTAGTAATCTTTCAATTTCATCATACTACCAAGTAATAATGTAGTAATGTATTACAAAGTTAACCTGCAGTGCTACCTTACGTATAAAGTAATTAAATCATAAATTTATGCAATATAAATACAACATATGCAAATATGAAACCATTTAATAACTGAACAACAAATTAAAAAAAAAATACCGCAGCATTTTTGCACCCTTGCATATTAACGTGTATAGTTAGTAACAGAGCACAGTTTTAGCAAATATTGTTATATTTACTTATAAAATAAACAAATCTTTCTAAAGCTATTTTAATTTCACAAAGATCTGCATTATCTTTAGAATTCGAAGGCGATTTTAGTAAGATAGAAAATTGCCAGACCAATTTCTCAAATTATTTGGTATAAGTAGTTTTGCTCTCTAATTAATTGATTTCTAAACTTCTTTGGTAAATCATGGAATAGATAGAGGTATAAACCCCAGTGGATTATATTATTTTCATTATCATAGGTAGTAGTAGTAGTATTGCGTTGGGCTTAATTGCAACTCTTCTTTCACCTACGTGAAGAGTATGAAAAGATATGAGATTAAAATGGTACATATTTTTACGAGTATTAATATGAGACTGACAACGGCTGGATGCGAATGGCCTTGAATTGCACTTTTTATAACTAGACTAATAATAGACGATTAAACACAAGAAGAAAAAATTAACAAAAAAATTTAATACAAATAAATATTAATAAATTTTACTACTCAGTTTAAAGGTTAGTCAATATTTTAAGTGGCATTTCTTTCAAACGTGTAAATGGTGTTAGCGAAAAAACAAAAACTGGATTGAATTCTCAGTATCAGAATAATAAAACAGTGATAGTTTTCTTTGAATTTTTTGTGAACACATACAGAGCAGGTACACGCAAACAGTAGCAATCGAAATTGCAAATTTGTGCAGGGGCCTTTCGGTTCGTTAGCGACTTGTGTTTACGTGCCGCCAACAACTAGGGCTGCCGGCCACTAATTGCTTCAAGTTTGCGTTTAGTTTGATGTAATAAGTGATTAATTTTATTATAATTTACTGTTACGGTTTTTTATTACAATTAAAGATGATTGCTTGTGTAATGTTTATAATTGTGTATCGAAAAATACAGTTTCTGTAGACATATACCTTATTTCTGTATATGATTTAAGTTGTTTCAGTAGTCATAAAGAAATTTTAACGCTAGCTAGATGTTTTTTATTTTACATGTCATTAATAAAAGAAATTAGACTAAAGTTTTTACATTTATTTTAATGGAATAAGAGGGTAAACCTGCAGACGGCTAACCCAATGGCTACTTGCCATATTACTGCTACCAATCGACACCAAAAATCAAGAGTTATAAGTGAGGTTTTAAGAGTCCCCCCTTCTAGAGTCAGGAAAAGGGGGATTTGGGTTCGAGTAGCTTCACTCGTTGAATAGCAGCAAAAAAATTGCTCTGGTCCAGGCTGGTCCGGCTCATTCGTGCTGAAGCATGAATCTCTCGGAAAACTGAAAAGAACATACTTCCACTTGTATTTCAACAATATGTATATTTTATTTACATATATAGTATTACTAATTAAAACAGTCATGTAGGTTTTATGTCATAACAATATATTAATATTATCTCACATTTAATTGAAAATAACAAAAATTAAATATAATGTTAGCAATATTAGTCTCTAGCAATGCAATTCCGGACAACCCTACAGACATAACACTTTGAAATAATCACCTTTCTTTTACTGAATATTTTAATAAATGGAAAATTTCTGATTTGCATATTTGCACACTAATCCATTACCTGTATTAGCCGCCATTTGTGCACCATGTCCGTTACTACGTTATTTGCATAAAACTTTAATTAAGTGCTTATTATTCAAATAATTGCTTCATAAAGTACTTACTTTGATAAAACTTAATTACAGTTTCGAAACTAAGGGTAGTTTTATTAATATCTGAGTCTAAACTACTAGTTTGACCTGTGAAAGTGATAGGACGTGGCCATTTCCAAACGTCAAAAGTAAGACCAAACAATTATAAAAAAATATCAAGAATATATATATAGCACATAAACAAGTGATCTCAAGTCTATTAAATCCATTAAAGGTCGAATAAATAATAGCTTAAATAAAGTATAAAAGTCACACCATTATAGAACATTAAACCGTAAAAGTATATTTACTTAATAATTTAATGTAATTATCATACTAATAATTAATTTGTCCGTGTGGTGACGGATAAAGAACACATAGTGTTACCACCCCTATTCATCCTATGGTGGTCGTAGGAGGCGACTAAGGGAAGAAACTATTCAGTAAAATATCATTACAAAGAGAAGGCAAACTTGAAACAAACCCTATTCCGACCAGTCTGGCCAGCGTGGCATAGTAGGCCAAAACCTATTTGCTAAGGAGAGGCCTATGTCCAGCAGTGGACTGTAAAAGGCTGTTGAAGATGCAGAAGATTGTATTTAATGTAATTAATGTATTTTTTAATAAATTTTAATTATGGATAGTGTGATTAACAAAACAATAATTTTATTGCAAAGAAGCGTGGGGTGCTATATGTCAATTGTTAGAAACATTGTGTTAACAAATACTGGTAGAATTAGATATTTTGTGAATATCTTAATAAGCACCTCACGCTTTTTACAATATTTTTTTATTGCATTGTCGTCGGTCCTAGATAAGTATGTAAAGTTTTAAATCAATTTATAGTTTTGAAAGAAATGATACTCACGGTCAAAGATTCCGTTACATAGATAAATAGTCGGACCATGCATGTATTTGTGCATAAAGTTGTAAATAAATAAATACATAAGACACGTAATATGTTTATAAAAGCGTGTTTAAAAATAAAAATGAGTCACGTCATAATACAGTTTTGTTTTTTCCACAGTTTAGTTTTTTACTCATTAATATAGAGACTCTACTACTTTTTGACAGTTAGTTGTAGTATTATCATTACTGTATACGTAGTGTACTGTTTACTGACATATAATTGAAATCGTAGTTTCGTGATATTTAGGAGACTTTACTACGCTATGAAAACTGTAATTGGTTTTGGTTGATATTGATTTGCTGCAATCGTATTTTATGCCCTGCAGTTCATTTAAAATTATGAGATTTCACATATTTGATGTCAGTGTTACAGCCAAGGACATTCCATTTGAATAGAAAAGATGAAAAATAATTTGATTGCTAGTAATTTTTTTTTATTGTCAACATTTTAAATTAAGTATGAAATATAGGTAACTTTATTAAGATAGGACAAAATCTGTAGACGTTTCGTATTTGTGTGTCAAAAAATTTTGTAAACAATTTGAAATTATTTTTGAGAAAAATAATTTTTTGTTAGAAATTCTAAGAAGCTTCTAAATGTTATTTACCAGACTTTTTGAATTTTAAATAAATTGATTTCTTTTCTTCTTTGGTAACTTATGAATGAATCTCATATTCATTGTAAACTGTATTTAGACATATTTAAGAAGACTAAAGTTCTTTCTGAAAAAATCTATCAAAAATAAAATTAAATGCTGAGATTTATTAGATGCTTTCAAATTAAAAGATCCACGTGTTTCCCTCCCACTACAATCTCGGGTCCTTTAAGCGGGGTGTGAAAAAGCATCTGACTAGGCTGCCATAGAGTGGGTCGCCATGCTACACTGTCTCCATTCGCAGTGAGTACAACTCTTGGATTCTATTCATATCTTCCAGCGGGCAGAGGTTCTGGCAGGTTCTTAATATAGAAAATAAAATATAGAATCTGTATTAATTTAACTACGTGCCAAAAATCTAAGTGCACTTGAAAACAAATGTGATATTTTGAAGAGCTCCTCAATAAGTCACATGTTCTCGTAACAACAAAAAAAAAGGTCTAACCCATACTAAACTTAAGAGTAAGTAACCCTAAAAAGTGAAAGAAAACTAATAAAGCAACTAGTCTAAGCATAACTATTTACTACTTGCAAAGTATTTGAGTTAAACGTTAAATACATTTTGCAAACTTTTTTCATTTCTTTTCCACCACAGACATTTGTCTGACTATTCTAGTAAGTGTTAAGTAAACTCGTTAAAGATGAGTCTAACAAATATTTTTACTTGTGTATCAACTTTATACAAGTGTTGTGTGTTCGTATATTAGAAAATAAAATATTAAAACTTGTATTAATGAATTTAATCATTGTACACTAGCAAAAATAATTATTAATATTATTTTTATACATAGAATGTATTTATAAACAATGACGGTTTTTGAATAACTGCCATTTGCATTGTTATCTCAGGAAAGGAAACTTACGACTATAAAACATTTATTTAATCTTGATTCAATATATTTTTGTATGCACTGGTCGTTCTAAAGTCAATTTTAAGATACGTACAGAGTATCGAGTTGAATTTAACATCAAATTGACATTCAATGAGGGGTTTGTTAGTCTGATGGCTTCAGCAGAACCAAAGGTCGTGGGTTCGATGCCCACCCAGGACAAGCCTTTATGTGATGAACACAATCATTTGTTCTGTGTGTATGTGTAATTTTTCAATAATATGTATATATTTAGAAATATACAAGTATGTTTAGTACCATAGTACAGGCTATGCCTAGTTTGGGATCAGACTACTGTGTGTTAGGTATATGAAAATATGTATATGAGGATATGATTTAAACCACAGAAAGAGCCAAGTCATAAGCATAAGAACTTATGCCTGCGAAATTTCTTAATTAAACAAATCAAAAGATTGGATTATTGAATTTAGATCTTATTCGATTTGAATATTTAGGTAATATCAAATCAATGGGGCACATCCCATTAAGCTAATAAAAAAATCATGAAATTGGATAAGAAGTTTACACAATTATTAAAGGAATGATTCCGAAAATTCTGATTTGGTATGATCTGAATACAATTGAAACGGTTACTGTAAAAAGAAATTTAAAATTGTTTGTATGGGTATATGAAATACTCACAACATAATTCTTACTTAATATGAAACCTGAAAACAGTTTGTTTAAAATAACTGTTGAATTGATAACAACTATTTTTACATCATGTTTTGTTTTATACTATTCAATTGATAAGAAACGGCTGCCCGTCAGTGTTTATCACCCGCATCCTCACCACATCCTACGTCCTAAGTATCATAATTGTTTTTGATACCTACTAGGCGCCGGCAGCAAACATTCAGTCATGCATTGGGTGACAATATTTCTGTGCGAACAACGCCAAAACTAAATCAGCTGAACTTAATATTTTTTTTTCATATATGTTTTCTACTATATTTTTTATAATAACATGTTTGGAGTGTTTCGTCTTTTGTACTAAATAGGAATAACCTGGTATATAATTTAAGTATTCTGCCCGAATGATATTAGATTTGATAAGCAAAAATTCACGAGCCAACGAACGTTGATCTCTACAATTGAATATGCAAGACAGTGATGGTGGTAAGTTACCGAACAGACCAACTTTGATACATAGCGAGTGTTCCACACTTACATTGAATAAATTTAACATTGTATGTGTGACTGGAATACGTTACCGCCCTCTGCTTTGTACTGCCCACATGATACTGATACTAAACTTATTGTCTACCAACAATATTCTTGTTTATTGCTTTGGGGTTTGCCTGCGGTGTAGTATTTTGTTGCAGTATTTTTCATTTCGTCATATCTTGTTACTGTCATTGCCACTCGCATGGCAAGGTATCATGCATGTTGTAAGTCATACTAGCCGTACACGTGAGTGGGTTTGTAATATAGTTTGAAAGAGATTATGAAATGTTTGTAATAATTTAATTTAAATATCTGCTCTAATTTTTTTTGTAAATTACTGAGTTACTGACCTACCGCCAACTAAAGCTTTGCCAAAGATACTTAAAATTATAAATAATTACTTCACTATCATCACTTAGATATTGCCTAATAAAACAAACAGAATTTTTGAATAATCATTTCGTTTATAGTATCTTGTTTTTTTTTATTACATGCCGAAATGAATCATGACTAGAAATATTTTAGTAGTTTATTTCTATGCATCCACTACTAACTAACTCCTATTTATATTATTTAATTATAATAGCAAAAAGTTTAAATAAATTAAAGTTAGTTTTTGGACTAGTCAGGAAGGGGAAATTTTGAAAACTGGAATAAAAACAGACATTTAGTTTATGAGAGTATAGGACACAAAATGTACCTAAAGCTATAAGTGATATATGTACATACATATATTAACGGACCAAATTCATATTTCTACCATTGATATATCGAGTGTAGCTTATTAGTCGTATAATAAATTAAACTGACAACATACCTTAAAATGTAACACATAAATAAATAAATAAATATTTTGGACATTTGACACATCACCATCTAGCTTTAAACTAAGCAGAGCTTGTACTATGATAACTAGACGGACTGATAGCATACTTAAATACTTCTTTTTGTAAATACCTACATATCATACATTGGAAACAGCCAAGCTCCGAAACAAATATTTGCAAATCATACAAACATTTGGTCCGATCCGAGAATCGAACCCGAGATCTGAAGCGCAGCAGTCGTATTTACTACCGCTGCGCCACTGAGGCAGTCAAAAATACGAAATACTCTCCAAAAATACTGTGGAAGTTATTATTCACGTTCCACAGTTCAGTCCCACGTTACATGCATACATTTATCTACTGTAAAGTAACCAAACTCTGAGACAACTGAGATTTTACTGTGAGGAAATTACTTGGATACAAACCGCAATAACGTTGCTTAAAACCGTAGCAGTCACCTATTTTCAGATTTATGCCGTACATTACTATTCAACGGCTTGTTAGGTTTATCATTACTCTAGAGAACATGAATTACTGCATTGTTCCGTCAACCAGATGCAAGTAGATATTGAGTTAGTGTTGCAACGGTGACATCGTTGCTGTACGAAACGTGAAATGTAATTTTGAACCACAAAATGAAAACTCTCTTACGTATAGATTAGACTGGAATCTAAATCATTTTACGCACACAATGAACTTCATTTATTGAAACCTCGTGTCCCACTTCTCCTCATTACATTTTAGTTCTTTTTCTATACTATATTATTTTGAATTAACTTCAAAAAAGGAAATATTATTATTTCTTCGGGAATTAATGCGTTCACCACATTCCCTGGCCGTGGTTACAAGCTGACGGTTCAGTGGTGTACTGAGATTCAGAAGTGTCTTCACACTCCCGTACTTTTTCATTATTATTGATATTTTACAGCACAGTACTGTATATATGTTATCTCATATAAAATCTCCATACACAATTAAGATATTACAGCTACAAAAAGAAAAGTTACTTTTCTTTTAAAGCCAGTATTTTTGTGGTATTATCATTTCTACCTTCTTATAGTTAACATAACGTCTATGTTTAAAAAACGGATTTATAAAGTGACAGGACGTCAATGAAAGACTAAAAAGTAACCCTTGTATAATACTTGAGTGGTATTTATTTTTAGTGTTATACATCGTTAATTTGCACAAAACAAGGGCAAGTTGCAGACTGCAACTAAGGCACCAGGAGTTCTGATCTAATACAAATACAAATAAGCTGACGTGATCTACTTACTACCATAGATTAAGAACGTAGAAAATATTTCTACACTACAGCGCTCGGTGTCAGAATAATTCATGATTTCTGCGAACAATATTATCTTATCGGCATGAGAAATTGTTTACATGTAGAAACGGGCGCGGACGCCTTTCGTTCTATTTTACTGATTCTGTGTAGACTTATTCAAGCAGTAAACTGGAATGGTGTCTCCGCTCCTTGTATTGAGTTTTGTAGCTTTATTTGCAAGTTCAATACACACTTATTTTAGTTCGACATTGTCACCTATTTTATGTAACTTATTCTACTAAGAGGCGTTTATTTAGACATTGTTCTGAATTTCAATTTTGTGAAGTTGTTTTATTAGTCATTTCATTTGAATCTTGACGCTATTTAATAAGTGATTCTGTCTATTTACTTTTACTTTATTACTATTTAATATCATCATCTTACGTTTTCTCTATCCTATGCTAGTAATTAAGAGATTACATTATGCGATGAGACCGCCAATTGTATTAATCACATACTATTGCGTTATTCTTACCCTTTTCAATGTTTTGATGTAAAATTAAGAATATATATACTTTATCTTTTTCCATCTTTAAAAATTAAATAGGTTATTTATTTTAGTTTAACAGTGCCCAAATAAAATCTTATTAAACATTACTAATTTAAATATTTGTTTAGCGACCGTTCAAATATATATGTTGAAAAGGTGTAATTAAAAGCTGTATAAGATACTTAATATGTTAGACCAGGGGTCGGCAAGTAGTTTTAGGTAGGGTCCGGATAAAACTTGAAAATTTTTACAAGATCCAGAAAAAAAACAACTAATAATAATTAAGTGTTAGGCAGCTAGGTATTTATTGTAGGATTAAAATTCTGATTTATAAAATTGTAGAATTAATGTGAAAAATTGCATCGACGGTCTTGAGCTAGGTTTTTATAGTTTGGTTCTCGAGAAGAACAGCAAATTCGAAGAGTGTCTTCTAAGTGAGCGTCCGTTAATCTCGAACGATATTTGTTTTTCACAAAATTCATCTTTGAAAAAGATGTGGAGCATACGTATGTCGAATCAAACATAGTGGCCAAATTGATAGCAAGTTTTTTACAATTTTCATATTTTACTGGGACATGTTTGACCCAAAATTCTTCAGTTGACACAGTTTTATATATTTGCAAAGACACATCTTCTTGCAGATCGATTATTTCCATTTGAAGTGATGGCTTTGACAGGTTAAACAACTTGGCAGCCACATCTGTCCATTCTGCTGCTACATCAACTTCAAAGGGTGACTTAAGAAATAGAGACAGCTTGCCAATCTCTGCAAAGTCTTGGAATCTTATGGCAAATTCGTTCCTAAGATCGGCTAAAAATGTTGTAAAGGTTGCAATGTCTTCTTCAGAGTTCTCCTTTTTATATTCCAAAATTGTCGGAAAATGAACGAATTCTTGTCTTGCAATATCTTTTTCAAAGATATCTAGCTTACGACGAAAAGCAGACACGCTTTGTATCAGATCACATATTAATTTTCCATTTCCTTGTAACTCTGTGTTAAGCGCATTTAAATATTTCAAAATGTCTTTTAGAAAAGCCCCAACCAGCATATTGCGCTTATTTGTTACGAACTCAAGGTGCTTCTTAGCTCCCTGCGTATCTAAGTTTTGCAAGAAGGAGGTTACTTGTTCTTTTATTAGCCAAAAACGTTCAATAACTTGACCTTTACTTAGCCAACGAACATTGTTGTGTTGCAGTAAGTCAGAATACGCTGAATCAGATTCAAAAAGAAACTCCTTGAAATGTCGGTGCTGAAGAGCAGAATGAGATCTCATAAAATTTATTAACTTCACTAAGCTGTCCATCACTTCTTTCAGCGTAGCGCTAAGTTTTCCACAAAGGGCTGCCTGGTGAATTATGCACTGATATGATATTAGGCCTGAATTTTTATCCCTGATTTTCTTTACTACACCTTTTTCTTTGCCAATCATTGCTGGGACCCCGTCAGTTGAAAGCAACACAATTTTGTCGTAACTGATGTTAGATTTAGTAATAAATTCATCAAATACCTTGAATAAATCTTCTCCTCGAGTGTTACCTTTTAGAGGCAATATTGTTAGCAACTCTTCCCTGAAAGTTTTAGACTCAATGTCAAGAAATCTGACAAAAATTGACATTTGTTCATCATCAACAATGTCACATGACTCATCAAGTGCTATAGCGTAGCAAGGTGCCTTTTGCAGAAGTTCGAAAAGAGTGATTTTAATATCAGCAGCTAAAATTTCAGTTCTTCGCGTATTGCTTCTGACTGATAATGGAATATTTTGAATTCCAGCAACAACATCTTTTTTTTCTTCAAAAAGTGCCGTGACTGCTGCCAACATACATTCCTTCACTATCTCAGAATCCGAAAATGGTTTCTGGTGTTTATTAAGCGTCCAGCACACACGTAACGCTGCTTCTGTGGATTTTTCTTGGTCGCTCATGCAACGAACTAGTAATTTTGTGCTTTTATTGTAAGAACGGAGATGTGCCTGAAGTTTTTCTTTACGAGTCTCACTGCCAAGAGGAAAGTTTTGTGGAATTGCTGATGAATCGTTTCATAGTGTCGCTTCAAATTTCCACTTTTAACTATAGCAACAGTTTTATTGCATATATTGTTGTTTTATTGCATATTGCATATACCACACTGGAACTGCTTGAGGCCTATCCGGCAGCGTAAAACAATATTGTTCAGTCCATTCTTCTAGAAACCTCCTATTTTCACTGTCCACTTTTCGCTTTTTAGGATTCATATCACGCTTAGGTACCAAAATATAATTTAATTAAACGAACGAAAACTCGACAAATCACAAAACGAATGAACCGTTGCTCCGCGATTTACGTTGCGACTGACCGACTAGCAGTGTGCTTTCCTCCGCCTGCACGTCTGCACCCTCGATTTTGATACTCTCGCACACGGTTGCTAGTACATGCCGTCTCGCTCTCGCTGGCGTGTTAACAACTCGCTAGGCCGCGATCAGTCGCAAGCTTGCAAATGGTCTTCGGAGGAGCCATACGTATGAACAAAGCGCACGGGACGACATCGGCGCGATGTTAACGCGCGCAACATAAAGTTGATGCATTTGCAGCTATAAAACCATGTCAGTTGTTAGCATTTTTAAAATATTAGACTATAATATAATTTTTTACCGAAAAATGTAATGCTCTTGAGTGAAACTACAAGTGAAATTAACTATTTTATATTTAATCCATTCCAAAGTCAGCACCAAAAATTAAATTTTTCATGCCCATATTTTCATTTCAAATCCGTGCAAAAGCAAAAAGTATCGAAAACACAGAAATATCGGTTAATAGTTGGGCATTCTGTCAATTGTAGGCTTAAATTCAGTTATTCCGTTTGGATTATATACTTGACAATACTATTTCCTCCTTTCGTATTTAGTTCGTTTGTTTCATGTTCATTCGCTCCTTTGACATGTTGATTACGATGTAAATTAACTGTACCAGCTAGTTAAGGTAAGTCCCTGTGTATACAATAGATTCTCTAAATTGTACAAAGTAGGTCTCTGAGATCGTAAATTTGTTTCAATTAAAGCGTAACTAAAGTTTGTTATATTGTTAATTGTTATATTTTATGAAATAGCTGTAAAATATTTAAAATGATTTTCGATCGGTACAAAAATGGCAAAGCAATATTGTAGATTCGTATTTCGTATGTTACTTCATAATAAGTATGTAACTTATGTGTACAAACTAACATTGTAAATTCTGTTGTGAATTGGAATAGTGATTGTGAAAATTAAACTTCGAATACGAAAGTGAAAAAAAACGAAAAGGAGAATGTGTAACTGCCACATACAGCGAAAACAAAGACATACCATACCGCCGTCTACCAAAGATACACCAACCACGAAATTAATAATCCCGTTTCGCGATACAGAAGTTGTTATGCTGATTAGCATATGTATAACATCACAACATCCCAACATTAATAGTTGAGCCGTGGCCCGACAGGCATGATCACCTCACTTGGCCGGAGGATTCTCCCTTTGTGTTGGAGGGACTTGACACCCGTTTCTCCACAGAGAATTTACGTAAACTACATAAATACTATGCTATGATTGAAACTCTAAAAGTTGGGACAAAAAGTATGACCTCAGGTTTTATCAAATACAATATATTTTTAAATTTATTGCCTATTATTCTAAATCCAAATATTAAAAAACTAGCCACAAACACATAAATCAGTCTCCTGTAATATTTCTATTTAAATATCCCGTATATTCAATTCGATTAAAAATCACAGACTTTCTATTAATCAATTCCACCTATAAGATAAAGTATAAAAAAACTCACATTATACTAACTTCACTACAACTTTCACTACTTGCTTCAATATGGCTTTATTTACTCAGGCTTAGGTCAAAATGAGTAGTAATTATCAAATAAATACTTTTAATAACAACATTTTAAAGTATCAAAATCATTTGTAACAGTTCAGACATATTGATGTGAATAAACGGGTAAACGTAGCGTAGGGCGCCCTGCAGCGCGATGGACCGACGATTTGAAGAAGATGGCTGGCAGCGGATGGATGCGAATTGCCCAAGACCGGGATGGTTGGCGGTCCTTAGGGGAGACTTTCGTTTAGCAGTGGACGGCGATAGGTTGATTGAGGCCAGATGAAGGAACAATGGGGTGCTTGGCTAGAAAACCTCCACGTGGTGCACCCTGGTAAAGTTGGCGATGGTGTTCATCACTGCCAACGGCTAATATTCTAGCACGAAGAGGAAGCCATTTTCTCCGGCAATTCAGCTGAGACTTGTTCCAACAGAGCGGGCGTGTCTGTCGGATCCTCTGTTGGTTCTTCGCTCTTCGGAGCAATGAGGAGGAAAACTTCGATAAAAAATCACGATGGTGGGACCCTTTCTAGGGTCGGAGTTCCTCCGCTCAGCGGTGGAAAAGGTAGGACGGGCTCGGTGTGCACTTACACTGCCACCGTGCAGAAATCAGGAGACATAGTCTCCCTGCCGCCGTCGACATATCGTAGTCCCGAGTTGGAGTCTCGTGACTCCAATCGGGGCGAGGGTCTTGCCTTAGCCGCCCGGACTGCGTGGAAGAAAACCTCTCTAAAAAATTACCCCGAATCCCGTGTTCTGGTGCGTGACCAGGGGATGCATGGCTGATAGGTAGTTCAGTCGCAAGCGCACTCCCAGCCGGGGCACCTGCGGACCCCTCGGTTGGGCACAAATTTACGCTTTCCCGGGTATTGGGGATCTCTGCCCGGGTCGACATTTAGTTCTCCCCATCTCGTGGGTTTAAAAATGGAAAACTTAACAAACACAAACAATAATAATATAGAAAAGAAGGAGAAGAAAAACAGAAAGGGAAAAAGTACAAAAGCGGACGACTTCTCTTCCAACGAGGAGGAAGTATTGGTTGGAGCGCCTATCTCGGTGGGGCTCCCAGAAGTCATAATGGCTGCTGGGAGCCAAAGAACATCGGAACGGTTGCGTTCCAAATCCACCGCGGGCAGTAACTCCAGTACGAGACGACATAATGGAGATGGAGCTGTGTGACAGCAGGAAACGCGGACGCTCCAGGGACGAGGAGAGTGACACGTCCCAGGAGATGTTGCCTCCGAAAATCACCAGCAGCCGTAGAGGGAGATCACGAACCCCGGTCTCGATCCCGTCAGGCTCCGTCTTTTGTAAGGCGGAAGCCTATAGGCGAGTTAGGGCGGACGGTGAAGCACTAGCGGAGGAGGAGATTGTTGGTCTCCTGCTGAAAGTCAGGGAGCCGATGGTCGGGGACTCAGTTCCCCAGACACCATCCTCCATGCAGGAGATAGCAAACGCGGCGGTGGCCATTATTCACAAAGTGGCCACCAAGTCGAGTAATCTTAAGGGCTCCTTTGTGAGAGCTCTTAAGGACTCCTCTTCCGCAATTGCGGGAGTCGTGGAGACCCTCATCGGAGACGTGGCTCGTCTCCAGCCAACGACCGCCTGACGGGGCAAGTGGCTGAGCTTAGCGCTCAGTTCGCCCAATTCCGGGCGCATCGTCCGGCAGAGGATCCGGCCTCGTCCCCGTCACAGCCTGCTCCGTCTCCCAATGTTGGTACCATCGCTGACGCCCAAATGCGCCAAATCACAGACGCTGTGTGGCGCATGATGGACGGCCGTCTCGCTGGCCTAGAGGCAAGACTGCCTCCTGCCCCTATTGTCCGGCCGCCGCTTGGAGCCCATAGACCAAAGGTTACATCAGCACCAACATCTCTGCCCGTTGTGGGCGGTCGTGTGTCCTATGCGGTGACGGCGTCGGTGTCGACTACTCCTGTGGCCACTCCGAGGGCACGACAGGCGGCCAAGGAAATAACCAAGACGGCTGCACCGAAGTCTGACCCTAAAAAAGTGGTAAAGGCTGGAGCGGAATATCCTCCGCTCCCCACTCCAGCAGGTGTACCTGGCACCACTACATCTGCCCCCTCAACATCTGCCCCATCCAAAGATGGTTGGCAGGTAATCGGCGGGGTTAAGTCCCGAAAGCGGGGTAAAAAGGCAGCTCAAAAAGCAGCCTCTACCCCGCAGTCGCCGTTGGTTGCTGTGGCTACCACGAAAAAGCCGCGCAAACTGCAGGTGCCTAAAAGCGCGGCTGTGGTGGTCACCGTAACACCGGAGGCGGCTAGTGGCGGGCTGTCCTATGCGGCCTTATTTAAGAAGGCCCGGGATAGTCTCGCCACTGATTTCGGGACTGAAGGGGTCAGGTTGCGCCTTGCCCAGACGGGAGCTCGAGTCCTTGAGTTCCCCAGGGCTGAAGGTGCAAAGACGGCGGACAGGTTCGCCGAGAAACTGAGAGGAATTCTTGCTGCCACGGATGGTGTGAAGATCGCCAGGCCTGTCAAGTGCGCAGAGTTGCGCATTTCGGGCCTGGATGACTCCGTAACGACCGAGGATGTCCGCGTTGCAATTAGCGAGAAGACGGGCTACAACGCGGACAACATCAGGGTCGGCACCATCCGCCCCGGTCCTGGAGGGCTTGGCGCAGTGTGGATCAGCTGTCCGGTAGCGTCGGCCAAAGTTTTGGGCGACGCAGGCAGGATCCTCGTCGGTTTTGTGAATGCCAGAGTCACTGTTCTGGCGGCAAGACCGATGAGGTGCTTCAAATGCCTAGCGTCCGGACACACACGCGCCAAGTGCGTGAGTTGTTTTGACTGCAGTGGACTATGCTTCCGCTGCGGTCGACCGGGGCACAAGGCGGAAGAGTGCTCTGCCGCCCCTCACTGCCCAGCTTGTGCGGCGGGTAAAAAACCCCTCCAATCATCAGATTGGGCAGGGGGGCTGCAAACCTCCTCGCGATTCTCGGCGAACGTTGGGGGCTAGCCAGTCGGCCCAGGCTGCCTCCGATGCCGTTCGCACGTCGACATCGTCGCCCATGGAGGAGGCTGTAGAGACAGTCCAGTAAAGGACCAAGTCTCCAGCCTCCTAGTCCAGACGAACCTGAACCACTGTGCTGCGGCGCAGGACCTTTTCCTGCAAACTATGGCACAGTGGTCGATCGGTGTTGCCGTAGCCGCGGAGCCCTATTATGTTCCTCCCCGTCCAAACTGGTTGGGTGACCGGGACGGTTCCGTGGCAGTCGTCAGCTCTACGGCGGCCTATTCCCCGCCCTTGTCGCTAAGAGACAAGGGCACTGGATATGTTGCTGCCGAGTGGGGGGGGATCACTGTATATGGTGTATACTTCTCCCCCAACCGGAGTTTGAACGACTTCGAGGTTTTCCTTAACAACTTGGAAACCTCGATGCGGCGTCTAACGTCTGGGCACGTCTTAGTACTGGGGGACTTCAACGCAAAGTGCATTGCGTGGGGTTCCCCCAGGACGGACGCTAAGGGCGAGGCCGTAGAGGAGTGGGCGGCCTCGGTGGGCCTCTGTTTACTGAACAGGGGCTCCACTAACACGTGCGTGCGACAGCAGGGAGGGTCGATAGTGGACTTTTCGTTCGCTACCCCTGCACTCGCCGCACGAGTAAGGAACTGGTGTGTCCTGGAAGAGGTTGAGACGCTGTCGGATCACCTCTACATTCGATTCGAGCTCTCCCGGACCCAGGACCCCAGTAGGGGTCACGCGGTGTGGTGTTCTTCTCGTTTGCCGCGGTGGGCTGTAGCCAAACTGAATAGGGACCTACTAGAGGAGGCAGCCATTATTTACTCCTGGCTGTCTCCGCAGGCTCCGACCGAGGAGGTCGACATGGGGGCTGGTCGTTTCCGCGATCTGTCGGACGCCCAATTTGGTTTTCGGGCGGGGCGTTCGACGGTCGATGCTGTGCTGCGCCTGAGGGCCGTTACCGAAGAGGCAGTGAGCTGTGGCGGCGTGCTGTTGGCGGTGTCGTTGGACATCGCCAACGCATTTAATAGTCTGCCATTTAGCTGCATCAGGGAAGCACTCCACTACCACGGGGTGCCAGAGTACCTGAGGCGGCTTGTGGCAGACTATCTTGAGGAGCGTACCGTCGTGTACGAGGACCGAGATGGTATTCTGAGGCGGCGGCCCATGTCGTGCGGTGTTCCGCAGGGGTCCGTCCTCGGACCACTCCTGTGGAATATGGGATACGACTGGGCCCTTCGAGGTCGTCTTCCCCCCGGGCTGGGCGTGTTACGCCGATGACACATTGGTCACGGCCCGGGGGGCGAACTTTCAAGAGGCGGCGCGCCTGGCCACCGTGGGAGTCTCTTTGGTGGTTGGGCGCATTGAGGCGCTGGGTTTACGGGTGGCCCTAGATAAGACGGAAGCCCTTTTGTTTCATGGGCCCCGTCGTGGTCCACCCCCCGGTGCCTCTATCGTAGTCAATTCGGTCTTCGTACCGATTAAGGCCCAGATGAAATATCGGGGCCTGATCCTCGACGGCAGGTCTTCGACGAGCACTTCCGACAGCTTACTCCAAAGGTGGTCGGCGCTGGGAGGGATCTGGATGTCGTAATAACAGCTGTTCCCGGTCCCTCCTATGTCAGGCGCAGAGTGGCACACCGTGTGGTTTTAGTCGGTCCGATTCCGACACACCACCCCGCCGTAAACCCCGGTGGGGTGACGGCCCGAAGGGGTTTCCACACATTAAAAAAAAAAAGAAAAAAAAAAAAGGACCTACGTTCAACAGTGGACGGCTTTTATATTTTCTAAAGAATAGTATACTCATAAAGCTTATTTATGCGAATGACATTCGTAGTATAATATTTTCTCGCTACTAGTGTTAGTTATGTGTTTTTTATACTCAAAGTCATGACAATATCGTAATGAAGGTAAGTAATAACGTTTACGGTAAGTTCTAGTACATGCTTAATCTTAGCATATTCGTCATGTTGGTCAACTAATAACAACTTTGGTTGAAAATCGATCATAAAATTAAAAAATCAAACTTATGTTACTATACTTTATGGATTAATTTACTTTAACTTCGCAAAATCGTTGGATTTCACAAAAAAAATAGTTTATAAAGTGTTTTTGATTTACGACATCACCTCATGATTCTCTCGTGAGTACTTTTTTTGCGTGGAAGCCTAAATGTGCCGAAATGAAAGTAGCTAAATTACTTTCATTACTAGACACTAGACATGATTCATCATAATTTTAACTTTGTGTCAGTAAAAGCTCAGTAAAAATTAGTAAAACCATTTCAGAAATAATTCATAACAAATAAAAAGATACACAAAAATCTGAAAATGTGTTAGTTGGAATATCCACATATATTTACTAAAAAGCTAATATTTTGATATTTCAAAGAGACATCTCACTTTTATTTATTTTTATTTATGCTTTGTAAGTTTAACATAAAATATAATGTTTCAATTATTAATGGCTTTATTGTAAGTTACATATTATAATCTCTATGTGATGACGGATTAACAGTAAAGAGTGTCACTACCCCTATTTTTCCTATGGGTGTTGTAAGAAGCAAGTAAAAGAACAAAGTACGCAAGACAATATCACTGCAAAGAGAAGGTAAACTTGAAACAAACCCTATACAAAGCCGTCTGGCCAGCGTGGTATAGTAGGCCAAAACCTTCCTGTTAAAGAGAGGCCTATGTCCAGTAGTGGACTGCTAAAGGCTGTTGATAATGCAAGTTTCACTGTCACATCATCCGAATAATCACAAAACTGTTTTATTCTGTGTAAGCACATTATAATTATTTAAATAAATATAATATTCCGACACTATAACAACTGTAAATACTAGTGTATTGTAGTATTTATAAAATAATTGAATATTTTATTTTATTATCAACAAAACTAACTGTATGTTGCACTAGAAGGAAAATTTACTTAAAGATTAAAAACCTCACTACCGAGCAAAAAATGACCGATTTGCATTTTCGAATAACTCCATATCTTCAAGCCAATAACAATCATTGAAATTCAGTTCACCGGGATGAAATAACAGATTATCGAAATGTAATAAATTTTGTAAAATGAATTCGCCAACCGCAGACTGGTGCGGGCGAGCGGTTGTTTTTCATCCACCTTCAATTGGAGGGTCATTCTATATGGTTTTAGATTATTCTTGAATGGATATTTATTCATGTTATGTGGTTTATTTGCTTATTTTTAATGAAAATTATGATTTTGCAGTACCTAGACCTCCAATATACTCCGATATACTTTATATTGGAGGTTTTGTATATATATATTTATAATTTATTAATAATGTGCTAACCTGCTTAAAGTGTACACTTTTAATGAAAACATTCCTAGGAGTCTGTTTTTATGAGCAGACCTAGTGTAATGGGAAAATAATACATCTTTAAAAACCAGTAACAAAATATTGTTTTTTTTTTATAATAGTATGGGGTAGCAACATCTGGAATTGGAAACCGAAACAATCAAGCATTGTTTCCATAAAATAAAAGGTATTTCCTTTCGACGTACGTTTACGGTCCACTCATAATTTCGTTAAAAAAAATACATAACTGAGACTATATGTATCTGGACATAATATTCTGTTTTAGACACAATATCTGGTTTTGACAAAAGCGAAACGGATTTAATAGCTACCTAAAATACACATGATTCTTCTGAATTTAACCGTTCCAGTTTAAAAACTCCGAACTGCAAATGCTTTTACTTTGTTATTAAATATTCGTAATAAGACACAATTCAAGGATAGTGATGCTTTTAACGTGATTAACATAATTAGTGATTTTTATTATAATATTTTCTATAGCGTATAGACTGATGAGGTAGATAGGTAACAAGTAGGTAGGTGTTAAAAATGTTAAGACATTCTCTGTTCTTGATATTTTTTAGTCCTATTCATTTGATTAATTTTCACATTTTTTTAAATAGTTCAACCGCTAAATAGTGTAATTAGTAACTATTTACGTTGTTAGTATATTTAATTTAATTTAAGAAGTTTTCACTGTCCCACCTTAAAGATTAATATTCACACTCACTTAGGTGCAATCTTGACTCTAGAGTCTCCCTAGGCGGCACTATCTGTCTACTATTAATTTCTAATCTTATCACTTAGGATCGTCAGCGTATGTACTATCTTTATATTCATTACTTATTAGTTTTGTTGCTATACTGCTTTATATCACAAAACAGAGGCTACTACCCTGATAAACGGCGATTTCTTTCAGTGATTGGTCTGATGGGTTCGGTTTGACTGTAAAATATACAAAATGTGAGTCTATCTAACAGAAGACTACATCCAGATAAACTGCCATCCATATTATTTAATGCGTCAATTATCCCCCTAAGTTTTAGTGGAATAGATATAGGCCCATTCATCGATAGTAACCTTAGTTGGCTAACCCACATTATAAGTGTCAATCAGAAAGTTATATGATCTCTGCGGGCGTTATACCGACTCAGAACTTATTACCTCCTTAGATAAAAATTATATTGATGCAGACCTTAATTACGCCTTAATCATCCATCATTGATAATGGTGACGTGTGCTACTATGGACTGAATGCAGACCTACTTAACAAATACGACTGACTTCTGAACAACTGCATTAATCTTCGTAAATGTGATCAAGTTTCCGTCTCTTGTCTCAAATTAAATCGACTACTATTCGTCAGCGTCGTTTATTCATCAATCGTGATAGATACCTTTGCTCTAAAAATCATCCTTATCATAGACCGACGGTTGTAAAGTAATGATGCTATTTGAATGTATGTAAGTGTGCCGAAGCGTGGGTATGCGCTGATTGAGACGGAGTGAACTTGCGGACTCTGACCTCAGTCGGGTAGTCCAAAATTGCCTGGTAAATACTTAACACGTAGCCACCATTTACAGCGTAATATCTATCACAACGCACGAAGAAATCCGTTATCTTAATGCTGGCCACCAAAACGTGAGAAGAGACAAATAAGGCACCGTTTGCTACCAATGAGAATATTAATATTGTGTCGCAGCCTTCCGTTAACATTAAAGGTGCAACACTAAGCCTACCGGCGACCGTGCTATGAGAATCACATGCAGTGTACAACTATACTAACTGTACTGGCGTCGGACGTCGATGTTAAACGCAAACACTTTCCGTAAATTACAGAACAGGAATGTATATGTTTGTATTCTATTATAAATGTGTATATACATATATATTATATAGGGTGGGCCAAGAATTCATTAACATTTGAATCTAACATCCAGCACAAACACGTTACAGGAGTACTTGAGACCGATGCTACTGAAATTTGCTGCCTATAATCGTAAAACATGGTTTCAACAAGGTGGAGCCACTTGTCACACATCGTCGAAGACATGTTTCCGGATAAGCTGATTTCCAGAAGAGGCGTAATTCCTTGGCCACCCAGAAGTCCAGATCTATCCCCAATAGACTTCTTTTTATGAGAGTATTTGAAGAATTGTGTCTGCATCAATAAACCAAATACACTATGTCAACGTAAGTTAGCCTGACTAAAAGAAAAATCATCAATGTCGGCGATATCGCGGTTTCTTTGCTGACGAGTATTCGAAAATATCGATGCTCGCTTAGAAGAGTGCAAACGTCGAAACGGTGATCATTTACACGATTTAATTTTTAAATCATAAATTTCAACTAATTAGCTTTCTTGTAAACAAACAATTTTTAGAATATACCAAACGATTTTTTAACGATTTTTCAAATGTTAACTAATTCGTGGCCCACCTTATATTTCATTTTGTTTTTTATTTATTTGTTAGTATTTAGTTCTTTCAGGATTGCTTTAAAAGTTTTAACGAAAGTGTAGTGCTCCTTCTCACTTATTTATTTCTGCACCTTCCAACGGTAGACTGGTAGAGAACGCCTTTGGTAATCTATTATACATTTTTTGTCTAAAGTTATTTAATAAATAAATAGCATACATTTTTTTTTTATTTTTTTACGTGCCTAAAAACCTTTAATTAAAACTTTTAACTCTTCGTCTACGTGAAACAAGTCAAGGGCTTCAGCTATTATTTCAATAACATCATTTAATTTATCGAATATTTCAATTTGATTGATTTATTGTAATTTTGTATTTCGCAAGAGTCGAGTATCGAGTAGAATCAAAATAAAGGCGTTATTACCTTGTAACATTTAAATTATTTTTAAATTGCTATATTGTCTAATAACTAAGCAAATATTGTTGACGATTTTAGGTATTACAGAAACCAAGACTGCTCATAAACCCTTGTTAGCTTCGTATTTTTCAAAATAATTACCGTGACTACAGGTCATGAAATGTTTCACAACTGTTATTTTCGCTTTATCTACGTGATAAAATTCTCTCTACGTGCCAATAATACAACTAACCTGATAATCCAACAGAATATAAAATAGACGTTTAAATAAATAATGTTAGTTTGAATAACAGTCAATACGACAAATGCAATGAGATGAAATTTTACTGTAGTAAAAAACGACATATAAAAAAAGTCAGACATGGATATATACAATACGAATTATTTCCTTTCAAGAGTATTAAATAACATGAACTACAAATTTACAATGCCTTATTGTGCAATATAGTATAGAGTTTTCGCTTTTATGCTTAACAACCGTTATTTATTTTGAATATTTAAAATTAATTTATAATAATATAATTTAAAATTAATTGTGTGATATAACGATGTAAAGTTTAGTATTTTGGCGATAGATACTATAAAAATTATTAGCTCACGGCTGGTCAATACCTGTTTAAAAATGAACTAAAGCAGAGTATACTAAAAAAATCTTCCTCACTCATTTCAATGACTGCTGCGTCAATCTGAAAAACGCGCCGCCCGCCGATGTGAACGCCTAGGGAAAAATGTGATTCCCCTGTCAAAATTGCGTCACTATACATGTAGGATATAGCTCAAAATTCTTTGACAATCATTTTTTATCACTGACAGCCTAGCTCAATTAGTTTTCCATGTTAGAACGCGAACGATATATAGTGAATAGATAGGTGTTTTGAAAAAGTAAACGATTTTGTTGACTCTCGAATATAGTTATGTAGATGTATAAGAAATCTAACAGTACAACTTAGTTTTAACGATTCAGCTTAAATTCTCCAAAAAATACAAATGGAAGTACCCTACAAGCTGATGTTTAATTTTATTTTTATTTTTGTATATTCAGCTGTTCAGAACTTTATTATATTTATTTTTATAAATGGTTTAAAATATGATTTATTTTAGATGAAGTTCAAGAAAAGGTAAGCTCGTTACAAAGTAATATTACCCGGTATAAACTCATATAATCAGAAGTCTAAATTGTTAAAAAACCTGTAAGATGAGTCTTTGACTCTCCTGAAAGGGCTTTCATTTCAAAAGTTCTTTTAGCTTACCATTGAATCTTTGTTAGTTTATGGCAAAACTTAGTAGCTGAGCTAAAAGCATTTTATTTTATTGATTTTAGTACCAAATGTACCAAGACGGAATTTTTCAGTATTACGAAAAAATACTTATGAACAATTAAGGGCTTAATTAGATGCTTTAATATTATCACTCATTTAGGTGTAGTTCAAGACCACCTTTACAACAATGAAACAGTCTCATTGTATTGCTTTGTATACCTATAAATCCAATGCATCAGTTTATTTGCGAATATACCTTTTTTAGGTCTATGAAAAATAAGTATTTATCACCTTCATGCGATACTGAATACATTAATACGTTTTAGGTCAGACTCTTCCTTGAGGGTATGAGAAAGTAATTTTACCACAATTCTCTTTCAGATTATCGCTTCACTGAGGGCTTTATCGAAAGATAACTACCACAATGCGATTTACATATTTGGTACTATCAACAAGAAACTGTTTTATTTTCAGTGTCAACTTTTAAATAGTACAACTATACGTTTTCTTATTTTAAAATTTAGTGTACCATAATTTATCATAGAAAGTATCTAAATTTGAACATTTTCGTTATTTGTATTTGAAAAAGAGTGCTAATTACTTACATCACGTCAGTTGTCAAGTCACACTTTAACATAGGTAGTATTCTAATTGTGTGTCCTATGCGGCGGCGGCGTCGGAGTCGGCTGCTCCTGTAGCCACTCCGAGGGCACGACAGACGGCCGGGGTAATAACCAAGACGGCTGCATCGAAATCTGGGCCTAAAAAAGCGGTAAAGGCTGGAGCGGAATATCCTCCGCTCCCCACTCCAACAGGTATACCTGGCACCACTACACCTGCCCCCTCCGCATCTGTCCCATCCAAAGATGGTTGGTAGGTTGTCGGCGGGGCTAAGTCCCGAAAGCGGGGTAAAAAGGTAGCTCATAAAGCAGCCTCTACTCCGCAGTCGTCATCGGTGGTAGTGGTCCCTACAAAGAAGCCGCGCAAGCTGCAAGTGCCCAAAACTGCGGCGGTGGTGGTCACGGTGTCACCGGAGACGGCTAGCGGCGGACTGTCCTACGCGGCCATATTTCAGAGGGCCCGGGCTGGTCTCGCCGGTGACATCGGGACGGTAGGACACGGAGCTCCTGTCTGCGCCTTGCTCAGACAGGAGCTCGAGTGCTCGAGTTCCCTGGAGCCGAAGGCGCAAAAACGGCAGATGCCTTTGCCGAGAAGTTGCGGGGCATGTTTGCAGCCACGGATGGTGTGAAGATCGCCAGGCCTACCAAATGTGCAGAGTTGCGCATCATCGGTCTGGACGATTCCATAACGACCGAGGATATCTGCGTTGCAGTAAGAGGGAAGACAGGGTGCAAAGCGGAAAACATTAGGGTCGGCAGCATCCTACCCGGTCCAGGAGGGCTTGGCGCAGTGTGGGTCAGCTGTCTCGTAGCGTCGGCCAAAATTTTGGGCGACGCCGGTAGACTGCTCATCGGTTTCGTGAGCGCTAGGATCACAGTCCTGGCGGCGAGACTGATGAGATGCTATAAATGTTTGGCATCGGGACACACACGCGCCAAGTGCGTAAGTTGTTTTGACTGCAGTGGACTATGCTTCTGCTGCGGTCGACCGGGGCACAAGGCGGCAGTGTGTTCTGCCGCCTCTCACTGCTCAGTGTGTGCGGCAGGTAACAAGCCCGCCAATCACCAGATGGGGCAGGTGGAGTGCAAACCTCCCCACGATTCTCGACAAGTGTCGGGGGCTAACCAGTCGACCCAGGTTGCCTCCGATATTGTCCGCACGTCAGCATCGTCGCCCATGGAGGAGGTTGTAGAGACGGTTCAGTAATGGACCAAGTCTCCAACCTCCTTGTCCAGACGAACCTGAACCACTGTGCCGCGGCACAGGACCTCTTCCTGCAAACCATGGCACAGTGGTCGATCGGCGTTGCCGTAGCCGCGGAGCCTTATTATGTTCCTCCCCGTCCAAATTGGTTGGGTGACCGGGACGGTTCTGTGGCAGTCGTCAGCTCCACAGCGGCTCATTCCCCGCCCTTGTCGCTAAGAGACAAGGGCATTGGATATGTTGATGCTGAGTGGGGGGGATCACCGTATACGGTGTACTTCTCCCCCAACCGGAGTTTGAGCGACTTCGAGGTTTTCCTTAACAACTTGGAAACCTCGATGCGGCGACTAACGTCTGGGCACGTCTTAGTGCTGGGGGACTTCAACTCGAAATCCATTGCGTGGGATTCCCCCAGGACGGACGCCAGGGGCGAGGCCGTAGAGGAGTGGGCGGCCTCGGTGGGCCTCTGTTTATTAAACAGAGGCTCCACCAACACGTGCGTGCGACAGCAGGGAGAGTCGATAGTAGACCTTTCATTCGCTACCCCTGTCCTCGCCGCACGAGTAAGGAACTAGCGCGTCCTAGAAGAGGTTGAGACGCTCTCGGATCACTTGGCGCGGCGTACTTCTCGCTTTCCGCGGTGGGTTGTAGCCAAACTAAATAGGGCTATTATTCACTCTTGGCTATCTCCGCAGGCCCCACCCGAGGAGGTTGACATGGGGGCTGATCGCCATTGAGGAAGAAAGGAAGCCGGGACGGCCAGCTGAATCAGTGGCGGCCTATAGGCCCATTGTGTTGCTGGACGAGGCGGGTAAGCTGTTTGAGAGGATACTCTCTGCCCGCATCGTCCGGCACCTAAGTGAGGTGGGCCCCGATCTGTCGGACGCCCAATTCGGTTTTCGAGCAGGGCGTTCGACAGTCGATGCCGTGCCTCAGGGCCGTTACCGAAGAGGCGGTGAGCTGTGGTGGCGTGCTGTTCGCGGTGTCGTTGGATATCGCCAACGCATTTAATAGTCTACCATTTAGCTGCATCAGAGAAGCACTCCACTACCACGGGGTGCCAGAGTACCTGAGGCGGCTTATGGCAGACTACCTTGAGGAGCGTACCGTCATGTACGAGGACCGAGATGGTGTTCTACGGCGGCGACTTATGTCGTGCGGTGTTCCGCAGGGGTCTGTCCTCGGAACATGGGATACGACTGGGCCCTTCGAGGTCGTCTTCTCCCCGGGCTGGGTGTAATTTGTTACGCCGATGATACATTGGTTACCGCCCCGGGAGCTAACTTTCAAGAAGCGGCGCGCCTGGCCACCGTGGGAGTCTCTTTGGTGGTCGGGCGTATTGAGGCACTGAGTTTACGGGTGGCCCTAGATAAGACGGAAGCCCTTTTGTTCCATGGGCCCCGTCGTGGTCCACCACCCGGCGCCTCTATCGTAGTCAATTCGGTCCTCGTACCGGTTCAGTCCCAGATGAAGTACCTGGGCCTGATCCTCGACGGGAGGTGGCTCTTTGACGAGCACTTTCGACAGCTTTGTCCAAAGCTGGTCAGCGCTACTTCTGCCCTTGGGCGACTTTTGCCAAATTTGGGTGGAGCCAGCGTCGCGACGAGACGGCTTTACACGGGGGTTGTCCGGTCAATGGCGCTGTATGGTGCACCGGTGTGGGCGGCGGCTCTGACCGCCCAGAATAGGGCTCACCTCTGGCGCCCTCAGAGGATATTGGCAGTTAGAGCCATACGCGGTTACCGCACCGTATCGACGGAGGCGGCGTGCGCCTTGGCCGGAACTCCACCGTGGGATTTGGAGGCGGAAGTGCTCGCCGAAGTTAATCGGCGGACGGCTGACTTCTGGGCGAGTAACGGCATACGGCCCCCGCTCGAAGAGATACGCGAATGGCGTGAGGCCGCTCGTCGAGCCACGATGGCTCGTTGGTCGTTCCAGTTGGAGACTCCTCGTGCTGGCTTTGCCCTCGTGGAAGCTCTCCAGCCGGTCATCGCCGAGTGGGTAGGGCGGCAGCACGGGACCCTTTCCTTGCGGCTGACGCAGTTCCTTTCCGGGCACCGTTGCTTCGGGAAGTACCTGCACTCGGTCGCTAGGAGGGAATTGAGTCCTGCCTGTCACCACTGCGACTGCAGTGAGGATTCGGCTCAGCACACGCTAGCGGCTTGTTCCGCCTGGGCGGCGCAGCGTGGGGTCCTCTCTGCAGTTATTGGAGGAGATCTCTCGTTACCGGCCGTCATACGCTCCATGGCTGGTAGCGACAGCTGTTTTACCGCGGTCACAACCTTCTGCGAAGACGTAATAGACGTAATTTCACGGAAGGAGGCGGCGGAGAAGGTCCAGGAGAACGATGTCCACTCGGACCCAATTCGCCGCCAGCGAGCCGGGCGGCGGAGGCGCGCATACTAGCGCCTCATGCCGCCTTGAGTGTGGCCGCGGGTGGACGGGACGGGTTTTCCCCTCTATCCGCTACAATGGCCAGCCGCGAGGAGGCGACGTTCGCGTGTTACGGACGTCGCCTAAAATGGAGAGTTTACACATAGATGGTGCCCGCAGTAGCGGGCAGGCGCTAGGAGGTATCTGGATGTCGTAATAGCAGCGGTTCCCGGATCCCTCCTATGTCAGGCGGAGAGTGGCACACCGTGTGGTTTTAGTCGGTCTGATTCCGACACACCACCCCGCCGTAAACACCGGTGGCGTGACGGCCCGAGGGGGTTTCCACAGGATAAAAAAAAAAAGGTACTATTCTAATTAATATAACTAAATGTTAATATAAAATATTAGTTTTACTTACATATTACACATAAAAAATAACGTTCGCTGAGTGAACATTAATATGGTACTCGTACTACATTGATGTCATAAGAAGTACCAAATATCCTTTTTCGTACTCTGAAAATGTGTATGTTAAACTTTAACTACTAAAGCGGTCTCTTTAGTAGTTACATTTACAGACAAACAAAAAACCTTCATTATTAGTTAGGATGTCCAAGAAATAAAAACAAAAATTTTACGAAACGAAAAAAACTAATTACAGCCACTTCACCGTATAAACTGGCCCAAAATATTTTCATTTTTAAAAACATCAAGTCATTTAATTGCTTTTAAATCTAATTTTCTGCTGCCATATTTCGTGCTTTATCATTCTACAGTTTGTTTTATGGAAAATTCGCAGTCTTTAGGCCATTATAATGATTACAGGTGACTTGTAAAAATGTTAGCCGTCGTGTTAATAGGTTTTTCAACTTCATTATTACATTTTATTCAGATTTCCTAAGCGGTAATATTTTAACCACACAGTACCCTGAACGAAAACAAATTGGTTGCATCTTTTCCTTAAAATCTGAACCTGGGCAGCGTTCAAAACATCGATACCTTTATTAACGTGTTGATATTTTGTACTCGTGTAAGTTATTTTTATATCAAAATTATACAATTAAAATTGCCAGAAAATTGCCCACAACGTATTTGCCAAAGACATTCTGAATGATGAATACTTTATGGATATGTATACTTCTTGTCGAAGTTATAGTAATGGTAATTATACAGTAACATTTATTAAACTTTAAAGTTAAGCGTAGTACCATGATAATTCAAAAAAATTAAAGTAAAATTTTGCAACGAGATGTGTTTTTATTTATAAAACATAAAGTAGTACTATCTACACTCACAATAGCAATACCTCACAGACATAATTATTCATTTGTTTTATTTTAATTATTTCGGATTTTTTCTACCTTACACAACACATATTTCATAATACACACATATGACCCTTTCTTTTAAATTAATTTCTCTATTATTGAAAATCGAACTAAAATCCCGTACACAGAAGCACAGAAACAAAACCCGACTTAATTTTGTACTATGTAAAGATATGTACATACCATTATCCATTGCATGTGGTCATCCTAATGCCACACAAACGTATTCATAATAGACCATTACACACCTAATAAGCTTTCAATGAATATGTGCATTGTGTGAGATTTGGTTTAAAACTTACTGCATAATGTTTCTTAGTGTAAACACTCTAGGTAGCTCACGAACAATGGGAGCGGGAATATCCAAGATACCAAACAATTATTGATTAAATTAGCTAATTAAGCAGGGTTATGTTCACTATAGTAATAATAGTAGTAGTAATACAGAACGCTAAGTTTCAAATGTATATCAAAAAAGAAAATGTTAGAAAGAAATTACTTACTTAAAAATCCCAATTGCTTAAATTTGCTTGACAAGGAATAAATCTATCCTAAAAAACATCGACTACTAAAAATATAAGATAGAAAATCGGTAGATACGAATGAGAAAGTGCCAGATAACAGGAAAATGTAAAATGTGAGTGGTGATAAAAATGTAATTTCCTCGTATAGGTACAGAAAACACCAGTTTTTATTCGGGAAAAATATTTTGCTTCGGGCCAGCCTCCCCATTGTACGGCTGTCACGAAAACCGACAATCGTCTGAGGGCACATTCAAATGATAATCTGGCCATACGCTTGCTGAATTAAGCTGCGAACACATTTAGCATACGCGGCTTAAGCAACAACGTTTGTGACGTCAATGTTACATTAGCTGTAATTTGTTTACTGTAATATGTATGCCTTGTAGCACTTGCATGTTGAAGTCAGCTACGCGTTTTAAATTTATTTAGAGTAATGAAATATGTGTTTAACAGATGTTTCTACTAAGTAATTTAACTCGTATTCTTAGCTGTCAACCACGTCATATGCAGTACACGTTACGATTAAGTAATATAATATTATTGTTTTATTTTTATCTCACTAAGAGTATATCTTTAACATGCTTCTACTGCATGGGAACTTTTATTATTGTTTGTAAGCCATCTTCGAGTTCTTGCCAAAGTAAATCTATCGTTTGCACTGTATTGTCAAACAATATAAGTATATTTGTGCCGGAAGTGTGAAGTTGCAATCATAAGTTTCTCAAACATCTACAAAAGATATTTATTTTTATCCAAATTCGGTTATAATTACATGAAGGCCAAGTACTAGAATCTATGTTGGAGTAGGTATGAAATCTATATCCTAGGTACTCCTGACACTACTGTTATTACCATTGCTTTTAACCGTTACTACTCATCACCGGTAATGCAATACCGAACCAGGGTGAGTTAGTTGCAGTTCATCTTTTACATAGTGGATATACCTCCTGAGACAGGCACTTTTTATATTGATATAATAATATAATTCGCAGATACAGTGTTCTAGAAAATAAATAAACTCAGGTTTAGTTATGTTATACAATACAATTGTATTACGCAACTAAATCTGTGCTTTATAATTTCATTTACTACGATACCATGACAGATCAATAGAATGAATAGTCATGGCCAGGCAAACCTCAAAATTGAATGTCTGAGTAAAAATAATAACTCGATTATACATGTTTCCATATCATTTTCTCTTTTTTGAAGAGAGTTGTAACGTAAATATGTATTTTACGAGTAGGGCAATTCGGGTCTATGCCAGAAACGTCACATTAGCTTGATTTAAACGTGTTACCTGTCGCTCTGTTATGTAGGTGAATGTATACATTTAATCTTCATGTACAATATACTTAGTCTGGCCATAAATACTGTTACACTTAATTATAAAAAAATATTACATTTGAATTTCGAATCTGTCATTTTTATACGATTGTTCATTGTGTTTTCTCATTTTGGCGCCAATACATTGTAAAATATTTTGCGATATTAAAATGGTGTGGGGTGATAAAGAGAACCGAATCGCTGTGATAGCATTACACAAAGTAGGTATGGAGCCAAATGCAATTTTTAAAACTCTCCATACACTTGGTATTAGTAAAATGTTTGTGTACCGGGCTATTAATAGGTACAATGAGACCTCCTCTGTTTGTGACAGAAAAAGATCTGGCCGTCCACGTAGTGTTCGTACGAAAAAGGTGGTCAAAGCAGTAAGGGAAAGAATTCGAAGAAATCCTGTCCGAAAGCAAAAGATTTTATCTCGGGAAATGAAGATAGCACCTAGAACCATGTCGCGTATTTTAAAAGATGACTTAGGACTTGCAGCCTATAAGAGACGCACTGGCCATTTCTTAACTGATAATTTAAAGAAGAATAGGGTGGTAAAATCGAAACAACTACTGAAGCGGTACGCAAAGGGAGGTCACAGAAAAATTTTGTTTACGGATGAGAAAATTTTTACAATTGAGCAACATTTTAACAAACAAAATGACCGTATTTATGCTCAAAGCTCTAAGGAAGCTTCCCAATTAGTCGACAGAGTGCAACGTGGACATTATCCGACTTCAGTGATGGTTTGGTGGGGTGTTAGCTATGAAGGAGTGACTGAGCCATATTTTTGTGAAAAAGGTATCAAAACATCGGCACAAGTGTATCAAGATACCATTCTTGAGAAGGTAGTTAAGCCCCTTAACATCACCATGTTCAATAACCAAGTATGGTCCTTCCAGCAAGACTCGGCGCCGGGTCATAAAGCTCGGTCCACGCAGTCTTGGTTGGAATCGAACGTTTCGGACTTCATCAGAGCTGAAGACTGGCCGTCGTCTAGTCCCGATCTTAATCCGCTGGATTATGATTTGTGGTCAGTTTTAGAGAGTACAGCTTGCTCTAAACGCCATGATAATTTGGAGTCCCTAAAACAATCTATACGATTGGCAGTGAAGAATTTTCCCATGGAAAGAGTGCGTGCTTCTATTGATAACTGGCCTCATCGTTTAAAGGACTGTATTGCAGCCAATGGAGACCACTTCGAATAAGCTTTTTATATTTTTAATTGTTTTATATTTATGTATTAAACTGACACACTGTAAAAGTAATAAATGTTATTTGCAGTTAACAATTTTCTTTTTTCTTTATTACAATATTTATGGCAAGACTAGGTACACATACCTGCTATTTAAATATTTCTTATAATATTGATATAATCAAGACTAAATGTGTCTAAGAATTTTATCTATTTAAATTCTTAGACTAAGATTTCACATGTAAAAATTCTGTAAATAAGTCTCTTAATTATTATGAATTTTAAATATTCACATATATATGGTGAAAGAAATAAATAACAGGGGACAGCATTAAGTAATTGCAGTATTCTAGTATTAAATTTACATTTTCCCTGTCAAACAAAATTTGTTATTTTGCGTTAAATTTTTTTAGTGATTAATCAGGCTTCCCCGAACTACATACAATATACATATGTATGTGTGGATATTTTTTTTTAATAAGCGTTGCTAATATTTTTTTATTTTATTCTGACTATAAAATTAGTATGTTCGAGTATGATAAGAAAAAAACGCCCAGTGTGACAAATAATACCGGAGCGGCAGGGCTATTCATTTCTTGAATAAGCACCATCTTTGAATAGACATCTCAAAAATACGTACTAAAGTTTTTATTCTAATGTACATATATTAAACTTTAAGCTTAAACGAAATAATTCCAGTTATCAATATTGCACATCTTCACGAGTAATTTATTCCATCCAAACATTTGAACGCATAGAAATAACATAAAACCACCGTATTTTCATAACCAAACACAAACATGCACCCTTATCGCATTATACTTGCACACAGGAATCACAACACATTGATGAAAAATAATTTTCGCGACGCCACCTCGCCACAGAGATAGGCGAGGTTCAAGTACAGCGAGTACGGCCCTATTAGAGCTTCTATGGGTACGCGGCGTACGCCATTAAATAAACATCTCCGGGAGCCTTCCCTGCTAGTTATTAGCGCGACCCCCATCCACTCAAAGCGTGGCGATACGGCACGCAGACGGAAGCAAGGGCAAAATCAATTTCATTTTTGACACGTGTATTAACGTTATAGCGATTGAAACCGCAATTCCTTGGTGTCTATTCATAATGATAATTTATGTTTAGTAGTTCGTAAATGTGCAATAAACACTAAGTACTTATTGATGATACTTTGGTGTCGTTAAAGGCATGGGAGAATATTACGCACTCGTATGTAAAGGTCATAAAATGAATCCTACTTAAGGAAATGTATCTGAATGTTAAATTTGGGTAAAATATTTTTATATATTGCTAGTATAAAAATATTTTTTCCTTACTGTTGCTATTATTTTCGGCAGCCTTACTCGTAAGGATAATGGCTGTCGAAAATTTATATTTTAAAACAGAAAAGTAAAAATCAACATGCATAACGAGTTATCACTTGCTAGAAGAGTCGCACAACTGTGCCTGTGTGGTTTTCAAAAGAAATATTTATTCCCCCTTTTTGCAACATATCTCATTGATTTTCAGCTCTTATTAGTCATAGCGTGATGTTATATAGCTTAAAGAATTTCTCAATAAATTTACTATCCAACACTAAAATATTTTTTCGTATCCCTAATTCTTGAAAAATAGTGCGTTCAACCAAACCAGCAAACAAACTTTTCAGGCTTAAAATATTAGTAAAGACATTTAAAAGATGGATGTTAATTTAAATGATATTCTTTATTTTTTAGATATTAACATGAATATCATGGTAAAGATTAAATAAAAAAGCAAAGGCATAGTTTAAGTATATTCGTGGAATTCAACCGACATCACTCACAAAACAGCGTGTGGATTAACTCTTCACGGCTACATAGATTTTAAAAACGTTTCTTTTAAAAACTATACAAATAGTTATACATATTTAATTTAATGAATAATTCGTATGTTTATGCTTATATATTCTCTATGGAATAATTTAATTAGATTACATTGGAAAATTGACAAATACATTGACATTGGTAAGTAACAGCGAGTGATAAAAACTACAGAGTGGTTTTTAGTGTTTGTTTTCAGATCCATAATCAAATTTTATCTGTATTATGAAGATCTAGAAGAACTAAGTTGTGAACAATTGTAGAGGTCTATATCCAGCAGAACCACGAATCAGGTCAACTTGAAACATACTCAAGTTTTTAATTTGCTGACACTACGTTTTTTTTAAAGTATTATGGTGGATATATGTATTTTATACGTGGTACCTCAACTTCATACTTTCAATGGTTTCAAAGAGAAAGGACCTTTCTAAAATCATAATAGGATGTATGTTTACATCGATAAGACTTTGCAGAACTTTTTAAAAACTTTTAGTAAAGACAGCACTGATTTCATAGATAGAAATAATAGATATCGTTTTATAACTTTGTTACGTTATTCGTAACAATTTAGAAAATATCAAACATTTTGTAATACATTTCCAGTCTATATTTTACGTACTTTAAGAACCTTTATTGTATTTAACGAATACAGAAAATAATGAAGTGGAAACAAAAATAAATATATGGTAATTACTAAAATTCTAATGCAAGTTAATGCTTATGTTAGAATTAAAGTAATTAAACAAATAGTTGTGAGAGTAATCTCGAATTACTTTTTGTCAGATTACAAAATATAATATAATAATAAGATTACAAAATGTACTAACATCAAATTAAGAAATATCCAACAGGCTGCTTATTTAACTCTTAATGAACATTTACAAACATCTAGGATGTATTGAGTTTTTTAGTCTCTCTAGTCGATTTTTGTAAGCCATTCTGAAATCCCGTTTGGTTCAAAGTCTACTCACTTACCGCCTTTACAGAAAAGCGGACTGATATCACATATATAAGACAACGTTTTTACTTTCTTTTCTCCAAGTATTTTTATATTTTAAACCTTAAGCTTTAAAGTTGAAAGTGCAATGAGTCTTATTATTTAAACAGTAAAATTCTCGGTTTCTCTATACCATGTTTTACTACGATTGATTCCGTCCGCAAGACGGACCGTACCGGATCGGGTTATCCTGTACTTATCTAATTTTATTGTCACTCGTCGACGTCCGTCGAACCCTCTGTTACAAAGAATGTTTCGAAGAAAACTAAAAAATTCTTTCCTCCTATTGGATATTTTTATCTTAGAAGGACATCTTTATTCGCAAGCAGTTAAACTTAATTCAACGTCTTGGTTGTAAGATAAACGGTCTGGCTGGATTCATGCCTTAAAAAGATCTAAAAAGTAGGGGCATTACGAAATCGGGTTTCCAGCAGCCTACGACTTACACGGTCACCTATATTGTGAACACGATATAAACTAGATAACAGAGCTTAACGTTCAAATATTTATAGAACCAAAAGGTTCGAACACTTTTTTTGTAAGGCTTATATATTTCAGGTTTGGGCAACAACTGGAATTTTGCAGTTCATTTGAAAGTTGTTACATTTTATCTTAACACTCGTGGGAGTAATAGGGCTTTAAAATTGCCTTTTAGAATAATTGTGTTACCAAATGATAAATATGAATGAAAGTTTAAATTATCTGCCGAACTTGAGTTTGTCAGCGTGATAAATATTAAATGTGCTCTACAATTGCATATTTTATTTATGTAAAAAGTTCGTGAACGTAAAAAGTTTTGTATTCAGTTAATTGAATTGCACAAATAATTTACATAAGTAGTTACAATTTATAAATAATATTTTCTTAAGGACTATGTATAAGTTAGTTACTGCACCATACATACATACATAAAATCACACCAATTTTCCCGGAGGGGTAGACAGAGGTGTATTAAACGCACATTTTTCGCCAGTATGTTTATCCCGTGTGGCGAACCTATTGCTCCTAATCGGGATGTTTTGATTGCCAGAGGCCAGCTCGTCGACCAGCAGGTGCACCACCCGCTGGTGAGGTTAACTTGAGGCTCCTCACCTCACCATCCGTACCCTCATACCATCTGATGATAAATGTTCATCATCATCAGTAAGCGCTTGAACGTATTTTGTTTTTATATTTTTATTACATTAAACTTTGTTAAACTTGGACGTGACAAGGAATAGCTACCATGCTGGAAGATTCTCATGAATGACCTCTTCTATTTACTACTCGTCTATAAAACTTCACCAATATTTCAGTACTTGTCCATGGTCGAGGTAGTGAGAATCTCTATTGTATTCTGCTGGACTCGCTGACGAGTTTTAACTGAGGTCATCACCAGATCGGGTTGTACTTCGGTTGCAATCTTCCGTAAAGTTCAAAGTCGACTTTACCGTTCAACGGTCACTTCAAAAGATATACAGAGTACCTAGGGATCATTAAAAGGCATACAATGCCCGATGCATTTGTTTCTTCGAGGATATCATGTCGTTGCAAATGAGAGCGACAAAATCCCATCGCCCGCTAATCCATTTGCAGATCAATAAGTATTAATTAGAAGACCTTTAAAGTAAATTACGTAATTTAAAACAAGCCAAAATTTATAGCAATCGTTTCTTAACCATTGTAATCTCATCCTGGCAAATTCCATATGTAATTTCGGCACAAAACACACGAGAAGCGTATTAACAAAAAGCCGTAGGAATATGTTAAAGACGGTTGTTTCCTTGCGGGCGCGCTGTTCGCCATCTCTTCGGCACATTAGATATGATAATTGGAACATTTGCTTTGCGAATGGAATGACGTCACAGTGTAATAATAATGCGAATACAGAGCGGTTTACGCCACTACGTGTTTATGGTTCCGAATGTAATTTAGCGCAAGTTTAAATGTCCCCGCTATGATTTTGTGCTTTATTGTAATGTTAATGAGGTGACAGTATGACAAAGCGGCTTTCGTGTTTGTTTTTTTTGAGGTGAATGACTTCATTTATGGCTTTATTACTGTGTCATATATAGAATGTTTTAAATATAAGGGTATAGTAACTAGACACTTAAAATAAAGTACTATAGTGAAGGTTGTTTGTACAGTAAATTTGGTCTTTCTTTTAATTTTGAAATTATTTATATAAAAATGAAACAATTGTAATTGACTAGATTGATTACATTAGAAGTATCCAAAGGAAAATAGTTATCTGTTACAGCCTGTATATAAAAAGAATTGTAATATTTCACTAGCACATTACATGGTATAAAGTATTGTGGAGCACGAAAGCGAACGATGACCTACTGAAAGAATATAAGGTCAGATAGTGTTAGCAAAATTACGAGTACCAACTCAATAATTATAAATTATGACAACGGGTTTTTAACACATTGTTTTTTTACCCGACTACGAAAAAGCCAAAAGGATGTGTAATGATTTTGGCAGTCTAACATAGCAGCTAACTACTGAACAGGTTTTAATAAATGAGGAGTCAATAAATTTGTGATAATGACCCCTATGATATAAACCATATAAATTTTATCAATCATTTATATGATGAAATCCCAACGTCAAATTTTAATTTAAAAAAAATGATTGAGATTATCATCACATGTTGGATATCAAAAAAAACCTTATGAACCAAGTTACAAACATGTAAATATATTATGGTATTTAAGCTACAAAATATGTTTAAATCGCGGTCCTACAGTTCACACAGTCCAGTCTTTGCAGGTATTTACTCGTTTAAGTAAATAACAAACCAACAATATGTTTGAATACAAGATTAACAAGTAAATATTTATTATATAATATGTAAGAAAGGAAAAAAATATTAAATGATAAATAAAGTTTAAAACTTTTAAAAAAACGTAAATAGGGTCTAAAACGAAACTGGAAAAAAAAAAGATATATCTCTATTTTAAACCCCCTTTTCAGATTTTTAGGTTTTTTATGTTTTATTTTTTCAGTATTTTTTACTATAAATACGGATATGAAACCGTTTCTATGATTTATATCTGTAAATGATCAAGAAGATATAATCCTCAAAATATCATTACGTGTTCTACTATCTACTTGTTATGAAAAATGACTCTGAATCTTTATTGTTGTATTTAATTTAATTTACAAATCCGAAGAAGAACCTAATTTTTAATTAAAACATGACATTCCGAGTAGCTCAAAGAATGATACTCTTATGGAATGTATCAAATTAATTATTTAAGACTTTTATACGCGGTAATCGACAAAAAACTCCAAAAAATTAGGCTAACCTGAATAGACACATTTTAACAATTACCTTTTTGTACTGTATCGTGTGTTACAAATAGAACACTATGTTTGTGCAGTATTTGCGTAATTGTTAGTGCAAACATGTATTCCTCTGCCATATTCTTTAGCTTTTTTAGATAAACAAATTAATATACACTGCCGTCGTTTACTTCATAATGTTATTATTCGTAGTGTGGTATATTCTCAGTAAGAATCATATAAAATTTTACGTATCTAACTGTTTTTAGACTTTTTATTACAACTGTGAAAAATCGTCTAGTGAACAAGACGGTGATTACAGGGAACTTGTTGGAGTCAGGACCAAATTACTGGATTGAACTATATAAACGGTAGGTCCTCTCCACAGACCGTAATTGTTAGAATCGTAGAAATGCGCATGAAGTGGTTGAAATCAAGAAATATAAAAATTTCAACCAAGAAAGACGGATACCAGATAACAAACTCTTGGAATCCTGTTATTAGCGGGTGCAATCCGCACTATAGATACGAAACAAAGTGTGCAGATGTCGTAAGTGTAGTGTACAGAAATACCGACAGTACAAACAATCAACGTGATTAAGTGTGGGTAGTCGCACCTCTCACATCACTAAGGTGTCTCTGAGCTCAAACCACGACCATGAACACGAGCGATATAATCGGTTCGAAACCTCGAAAAATAGAAGGTATCGTAACCAATTTAATAATTTTGCACCGAATAAATCCCGTTATACAATAAAAACTATAAAACTAAAAATTGTTTATTGTATATGAAAACAAAAAATAATCTTTGCTGTCTATAAACAGTCAAAATGCCAACAGAAATACATTTCCAACTTACTAAATTTTAAACTATCATTCCGCACTATTAAACCACAATATACTAAGGAACAAAACTTAAAATGAAACTGTGTAGTATAATAAAGAAAATCATATCTCACAAGACCGCACGGGACTGCAGTGAAATGAATTTCGCCATCTCTTTGTCAACGCGGCGGAGCGTGAGCACTTTACTTGACTGATGATCCGGACTTGAAGTTCTGGTGTTCTTATGGTCAAGATTCGCACTCTTGGAAAAATACATTATTTGATATTATTTATATTTCTCACAACACGAATCTGACTATACTATATCGAATATACTTCTTAACGCGTAAGCTCATTTTGCTGATTTAAGGACTAAAAAGTTCGAAGTTTGTTAACTTAAGATATGTTATTATGGACTGTAATAACAATATTTTCATTAATTCCACGAAATATAAATAACGCATTTGATTGAATTTAAAGAATTAATCTTTGTTAATTTTTTATTAAAATTATGATAGAAGGTACTCAACAGAAGTCAAACATTTAGTATACATATACACGTTAAATAAATATCCAATATTAAATTAACATATATTTGCAACATTTTTTTTTCACAACGTCTGCATTCGTAATATATTTCTGTGTCGCGGTACACTTTACAAACTTTTGTGTCTTGTAGAAACGGACACAAAGAACACCCAGACTCAGAATAAACAATTTGTGAATCACACAAAGTGTTATCCCATGCGTGATATGAACCCACAACATTCAGCACAATAGAGAGCGGCGTGGCGACCGCTTAGACTACTTCACCATCCGTGCAATATTAGTATAACGGGATTCAGTTGGAAGGTTTAGATTCCCACGTATACATATATATTGCGAACAAATAAACTTCACAGCTTCAAAATATTCAAAAATAAAAGGGAACGGTGTGGTACAACTATAGCAAAGTAATAGAATCGGTACATTATGTAATCATGTTTTTCAACAAATAAAATCAAATAAAGTATTTAAGTTGTAAAAGAATAAAACAAGACCCATTAGTAAAAAAGTAGTTTTTAATTGCTTAATAAAAATGTAAGGGAAACACGTTTAAAATAGTAAAAATGTTTAATTATATAGTTTTCATCCATCTTCACCTTTAGATCTCTACCACCAGATATTCGTTTTACGTTCATTTTGATGTTGTTTAATGTCGATGTTGTGAAGTTAGACGCTGAAACCTTTAAATTAATAATTTAATCCCTAAATCCAGAGTCGTTATACATTTAAATATTTACCTCTTGACTCTATATTTGCATACACTAATTGAACTAAATTTTCGACTTAAAATACACAATACATATGTGTTTAACGAATATTATAATTAAGGATTTACTGGTTTAACTAGCATTCCTTATTCAATTCATTTGAGTTCTGTATGACAAACGACAAATTCAATAAAAAGTGTACAGAAGGCCACTTGCATGTGCACTCTAGTAACCACTCGCCGTGATTGATGATCTACGGCCCTCCAGAGAAATACAATTGCTCTCTGGACTATACAAAAAGTTTACCAGCATTGGAATTCAGAAGTTGAAACTTTAAGCTTTTAACTTTGTGATTTTGTTCGAACAGCTGAGCGTTGTTCAGTTGTTATAGATTGAAGTAACTTGTCTATGAATAACTTCCTGTAAATTAGGTTCTTAACTTTGGAGAGCTTTATTTGAATTTATATCTGGGGAAATCTTTAAGAATGAGTACTTAAATCAGGTCTGTGCTGTTTGAAGACTGCGAAGATAACATTTTAATAAGAGATCGTAAATTTGCCTGGGAATATGAATATTTAATCAAGTATTTTACAACATAAAATTTTTACTACTGAGGTAACTTTTTCTTCTAAATTTAGCTGAAAGTCTATATTGAAATAAAGGGAAAAATTGCACTATTGTGCAGTTTGTCTGAATCTCAAGCAAATCAAATATATTGTGATGGCGTTTATTCTCCTCAAGATTGTAATAACCGGCAAACTTACTTACCAAATTGATAATTCTGATTCCAGCTACACGTTTCTATGAGCGTTTTCTTTTCGAGAATTTTCAGAAACAAAATATCACTAAACATAATCTTTAAACAAAAAAAACACAGTTTTTTTTATTCCTTCTAATTACGGTAAATGTTTTATATAAGTAGCATACACTTATCAAATCACACAGAAAAAAAAATCACGTAGCTGTTCAATAAGTCTTTAAGAAAATAAAAACAGCCGCATAAAAAACAGTGCTATGTATCTAAAGAGATACGGCAAAAGTATTGTCACTCGGGCTTAGTATATTGGAAAACGCAGTCACAAACGGAGTATAGTTTAATCTATACCAATATTGTTCATTCGTCGAGGCCCTTTATACAGTCGAATCTGCATGTTTCTAATTCTATATAGATCTTCAAAATAAGTTTTTCAAAATGAATTGTGAGTATTTCAAACTTTGACTACAGTCTATGAGTTTATTTTAGAATCAACTCAATTTTACAAAGATTTTAATCGTTGACACCACACTGAATTGTAAATATTTCAAATACTTGAATGTTCAAATGCTTTTAATAATTGAATCTCAGTAAAAGTATAAATAAAAATCCATTTAATTAACCAATTTCTAAATGGAAGAGATTCTGTGCTCAACTGTGTGTACTTTTATTATTCAATATATACTCACCGATTACTCTGTCAACTGTGGACTAATTTTGAAAATTATACCTGTATTTAGAAGGGTGGTTTTTGTTATCAAGTTGGTTATCAAAGTCGTTCAGTTATCACAGTATCTTGCTTTGATGAGGGGATACTAAGGGAAATAAAGGATAACCCTCAAATGACTGGATGACTACGAAGTGCCAGAGGTCGCTTGGGAAGAACTACCGCTGGCGGTGCGACGGCTTAAAGCAAAAAACACCGCCCCAAGCCCCGATGGCATACCAGGCCGGGCTTGGGTCCCGGCTCTAAGTGACGATGTTTTTGAGCCCCGACTGAGAGAGTTTTGCAGCGCATGCCTCGAGCAATATCTGTTTCCGAAATTGTGGAAGGTGAGGAAACTGGTCCTCATCCGAAAAAAGGGGCGCCCGGCAGACTTACCATCTGCCTACCGGCTCATAGTGTTGATTGACAAGGTATGCAAACTCTTAGAAAGAGTGATTAGACGACGCCTGGTCAAGGACCTCTTCAGGGTGAGGCCGGATCTGGCGGAGAACCAGTATGGTTGCTGTTCGTTTCGCGTTCAATACTTTACCCTGGAGTTGCATCAGGGAGGCACTCGAATATCACCGAGTGCCTCACTACCTCCGTCGAATAGTCGGGACATATTTGTCGGAAGGAACTGTCATCTATCCAAGTAAGACCGTCCTCGGTAGACGTGAAATGGCGTGTGGTGTTCCGCAGGGATCGGTCTTAGGACCGCTCCTATGGAACATTGGGAAATTGAGAATCATAAAACCCAACTACACCAGGTCCTTGTGGAGGAGTGGAAGGAATGACTTGGGCAGCCAAGCACCGGGCACGCCGTCATTGAGGTGGTAAGACCCGTTATGGAGGATTGGCTCTAGAGAAATCACAGGAACCTCTCATACCGGCTGACGCAAGTGATCAGTGGGAAAGGATGCCACTACGATGGCCGGACCGTGGACATGGCGCAGAATATACAGCGTGGGCGTAACTGAGGCGTGACCATATGGCGGCTATCGAAGTGGGAATTCTCTCTCTTGGTAGCATGATTACGACCATGTTGCGGAGCGAGAGCGCGTGGAACTCCGGCGTCTCTTTCTGCGAGCAAGTCATACTTGCAAAGAAGATATCGGGTCGGGTCCAGGAGAGGTTTAGAACTCTCCTGGTCTACCAGGCCTGGGAATTGCCCGGTATCGCAGACAACTCGGGCGCCGCAGATCGCAGAACGTTCTCCGTCCTCCATAAACGCAAGCCTGGGGGTGACAGGTGAAGCCATCCGTTACCCTAGCAGAAGCAGGCCAGGATGGCAGCGCGATGTGCTACATGACGTGAGCGCTGGACATATAGTGGAATATTTTACTTTGTCTGAAGTTCCAAGTATAGTTTGGCACGTACTTCTAAATGGATAGTCATAAAAAACAGATAAGCAAAACAACTTAGCCGTAAAGTTGGCACTGCATACAATGTTACACAAAAGCAATCATGAAAGAATAAAATTATAGTGAAACATATTGTTGAAAATTACACAGTTATACTTTCAAAGTTATTCAGTTGTGAGATTTGTGTTTGGCTTATTACATATATCATTCTGGCCACGGGTTGGTATTTTTCAAGTTTTTCTTCTTCTCTTTGCAGTGATATTGTTCTGCATGCGATATTGTTTACTCACTTACTCACCTCTTATAATATCCATTGGATGGATAGGGATGATGCCACTCAGTATTATTAATCCGTCACCACACGGTGAATGATATTACAATCGCTAAAATCTATTATCGTCCGCTGTTGAACAAAGGCCTCCTCCAAAAAGCGCCAACTATCCCGGTCTTGGAAAAGCAGCATCCATCTGATACCAGCCAAGTTTCTTAAATTACCCGTCCATCGTTCTGCAGGGCGCCCTACATTATAATTGCTTAGGCATCAGCTATATTTCAGAGGCATTGCTCCAGCATGTCGATTCTCCGTGCAATATTCATTACTCTAGTTCTCTGTCGAGTGTTTCATTGTGAATTTTATCAACAAGAGAAACACCCAGTACTGCTTAGCGACTTTAAACTTGTGGACCAGTCCAACGGTTAGGGTCTACGTCTCCGCTCTGTATGTCATTACGGGTAGGATGCATTAATTAAAAGCCTTGGCTAAGCGCGACATGAAATCGCTTAAAATTCATATTAATAAATCAGTCAAAACCAAGTTTGTTTGACCCAACAGTATTAAATTATATTCTTAGAAAAGCCTTGATTGCTTATCAAAATATACGAAAAATTCTGTAAAATATTCCTACTGTTAAGCGTACATTGAACTGCTCAACTGTACTTAATAGTTGAATAACTTTCTTAACAACACAGTAGCTGAAACGATTGTAATATCATTTTTTAGTACTTGAATCATACTAAGCATGCACGAATAAATATATAGTGACAATTAAAGCATTTACTTATTTAAAATATTAAAAATAGGTAAGCACTGGTTTACCCATTCTTTTCTTTTTAAGAAGTATAATAAAAGTTCGGCACGCTACATAAACTTTAGGATTCAAGTTGCTTTACATTTCAGCGTTGAAACCTTCGTTGCTGATGCAAATGTTGTGAGGACTTATTAAGAAGTTGTCACATACAGTCTGTAATCATTTCTGTCAACTAAGTAAGATTCAAGTTACAGCTGGGAAAAGCAAAAGGTCTCTTGGTATAGTCAACACCAGCTGAAGTTAGGTAGTTTTGAATGTATGACTAGTAGAAGGTTGGGATGTCGTACTTATACGAATTTTGGCAGTGACATGAGAGCATGACACGATAGTAGGAGCCGCAACATGATAATAATTTGATCAGGCGCCCGGCACGCGCCACTTTATGCCAATTGAAAAGTTTTACTGCAGTGAATTATCTTGTTACAACAGGACTGAGTGACGTGTACCAACCACACTTTTAAATACGTATTAATTGAAATTTTACTACTGTAAACGCTTTTAATTTTTTTTTATATATGTTTTTAATTCCGATATTATACTATATTTGTTTTTATATTGTTGAGTTGTCATTGGTGCTGATGTTTTGTTACCGTTTACCAGTAATGAAGTTGGTTTTAATGATAAAATAATCTATACTAGTATTATAAAGCTGAAGAGGCTGTTTGTTTGCTCGTATTTGTTTGGTTGAACGTTTTAATCTCAGTATCTACGGATCCGATTTGAACAATTATTTTAGTAGTAGATAGCCCAGTTATTGAGGATGGTTAGAAGCTATATATCATTACAGTACGGCCAAAAGGAACGGAGTATCAGTTTTGTAACTGGTTCAGGGGTGTTTTTACGAGACTTACAAAAATTCATTGAGCATTTGAAGAAGAAACAAATGTTGGCAGTTGGGAAACTCTTTTGTTGAAACCATAATATTCTAGAATAAAGGAAAAACCCTAAAAATTGACGGAAAAAGGGATTCCAAATTAAAAAACTTTAGTTCACAACAACTATTATTGTAAATCGTAAATTATTTGATTATAATTTGTCTTTCGTACATGAGTGTATTTATAATTAACATACATAAAGTCACCACAACAACAGATTACTTTGTCATATGTATGTTTAAAAACGTGCCTTTGATCAAATCAGAATAAATGTGTTCAATTTCTCATTACCAACGTATAAAATCTCATACATATATGAAGATGCGGATCATAGAATATCATACACCTACATATATTTATCTTTTAAATTGTAACATGTCTAATAAATTTACAATACTAGATTCAAAGCAAGAAATTGCCAAAAATTTCCTCGCCGAATAATAAGTGTATCAAACGGTGCAGGCTTTTCAGGTCAAAGACCAATAGTTGGCAACGATCTCAGTTTCATAAAATGTGAGCAGAATTTATAAAGGTCGTTACTTACTATTTTCTATACATTTTGTTCTTAGTCTCATTATAGTTTTATATATTTGTGTTGTCATGGATGAGTCGAGTGCCAAAATTTATTTGATTATTTATTGAACGTTGCACAATATCACTGAGAATAAGGATAACTCTCTTCTTTAATGTAATTTAGTTTCAGATATAGTTCCATTCTAGTTTACAGAATTGGTTTTAGTGTTTTATTTTGTTCTAGTTGATGTGACAGTCGTGATATACGCTAAAACTCAGCTTATGGAGACTCAACACCCTCATATAGTATGTCTTGCTATACGCTATACGATGTTTGTCGCATATTCTCTAGAAGTTGCAGTGATTTCAATTATCTTTCCCTACTACGTCTTTCAATCTATTTTCTTTATCCCTACTTATTTTATTCTTCTGCAGTGTCTAAATATGAAAACATTTCCAATTAAGTATTTGTGAGATAGATAACTTACTGTTAAAGAAATTTAACCAAAAAATTTAGTTTTGCAATATTTTAAAAGTGTGGAAAGTTTGAACGGTGAGAAAATACGGCAAAATTTTGACGAAAATAATAAAAACATATACAATAAGGGAAAGGATTTAAGATTAGGGTAAACATTTGAAGTATATGTAAAGTAAAAGTAAATAAGAAAGGAAGGCCATGAGAAAAACAGAATATGATTTATCTCAAATTGGCTATTGCCGGGAATTTCAAGTACCCATACCTATCGCAATATATATAATGTTTCCTAAGACATCATTAATGAAAATTCTATCAAGTTTCATTAATAATAAATAATTTGCCAACATTTACATTTGCCGAATAATAATAAAAAGCGTAAAATAACAATTCATAATTTCTCAGACTGTCATAAAATGACTAACAAGTTTTGCCTACCGTTATTATATAATGAAAACATTGGTTGTATTCAAATGAAGTGGGTGGCAGACGGCCCTGAGCTAGAGACGAGTTTCACTGTAGCCCCTAAGGCAACGGTGTCTGCGTGCCTTATTATAACTACTATTGTGTTCCTACTAGACATTTTTATTCAGATAGTCGTAGGTAAATTTATGATCTAGTTTATGATACCTTTATAAAAATATTAAAAGAGAGGCATTTATCTTGTAAATTTGATATTTCTTTGTATTTTTACTATTTTATTTTTTTCTACTCTGAACAAATACCAGCCAAACTACACAGGAGATATTATAGTGCACAAGTGCACAAGCACAGGTAGAGTGTCTGTTCCCTTACTCTTACAATATGAAGGGATGGTTATCCGACACGACTGACGGCTTTACATGCTCTATGAGGCACAGGTGTTAAGACTACTACTTCGTAACTTCTGGCATCAAGCATTTTTATAATCAGAAAAACTCAATAACACTTTTTGGCTGAAACCTACACGATTTAGTATAAGTATAGTATAACGTCTATATTTTTTTAGGATTTTGACTAGAAAAATGTTCATAAAATTATTATCTATGTCTACTTTCGTCAGATTCGCAGACTCAAAAAATATATAAGTAATATGGGCCAAGCTTATTGTCACTAAGCGGGTACTTAAGATTAGTTGAGATTACATTAAAAGAGATTAGAAGAAGTTATAGATGAGAGGGTTAATTTTTAACGTATAAACATAGACAAGAACAAGAAGGTAAGAATTTTAAGATAATACGAGGTAAACTCTGTTCCTTAAATGAAAACTCCAGGTTTCTCAGCGCTCATCGTTATTACGAGTATGCCACCGAAATGAATTGTTTTATATTAAATTTAATGTTTTCTTTACATAAGACTTTGTGCCACAGCATATAGTGTGGTTGGACTAAAGCCAGTAATCTTTTCACACTTGCACCAATGAACATTATCGTAGTTTTATTTCTAGCTTTTAATAACTTGTTAACATCCTTTGCCATTAGGTGTTATAAAATCCTCTAAAGTAAAAAGTTACATGTTGGAATAAAGATTCAGGAAGATATTTTAACTGTGCTGTAATGTTAATTATTATATCAGATGAACTACCAATCATAGTTTTATTTTATTATTATTATAGTCATCTAAGGGGAATATTATTTTTTTCCTAGAACCCTTAAAATATTTTGAATAAAACTAATACTAGCTAGTGCCTGTTACAGTAATCTAACGTTATTACAGAAATTAATAGTAAATAATAATAATATTTTGGATACCTGACACACAATGTCATCTAATCCCAAACTAAGCAGAGATTGTACTGTGGGTACTAGACAATTGATATAAATACTCATACATTTATTTATTTTTTGTAAATACTTACATATTATACGTAGAAAACACCCAAACTCCGATATTTGATCCGACCCGGGAATCGAACCCGAGGCAGTCAATTAATCTAATATTTTTTATCAAAATCACAACAGAAGAAATATAGCTTTATCTTAAGCCATTTGAAGTGATGTATGTTATAACAGTTGAATTTATTGACCTCGTTCTGATTTGGAACCCACGAGAAATCTCGGACAGAACCAAAATTTAACCAAGTCTTAAATCCCTATGGCCTGTTTACTGACTACTGACACTGGTACATGCGTATTATTATATAACTAGCGACCCACCCCGGCTTCGCACGGGTGCAATGCTGATACTAAATACACTACAGAAAAACTGTGAACGTTGTATATAAAAACATAGCGGCCCGTTCTGGCTTCGCACGGGTATAACGTATATAGCCTATGTCACTCACTGAAAAAATGATTAAAATCGATCCAGTAGTTTTGATTTATTCATTACTGCCCGTGGCCCGCACGCGTTAAATTTGGAGTAAAACAATTCCCCTTTCCCTATACCGTGAAGATTTCCTGCTATCTTAGGAATATCTAAATTCATACCTACATTACTTATTTACTTTTTACATTTTTGTCTACTTATTTTATTTTTACAACAATTTTTACATTACAGAATGTCTTTACATACAACGTTCACAGCTTTCTTGTCATTAGACAATACAAATATGTTTTCTCTAGAGGTCACTCTTGAAAAAGCGAAATACAGTTGGCATTGACCCTGCGATTTATTAATGGTTACCAAAAGATACCTATTCTATTCAGTTCTTTTTTTAACTGAAATACCTCAACTTAAACAACGATTTCAAATAAAGTAAAAATACTTAAAAAATAATTTGCTATTCGTTCAACTAAAAACAAAAGAGAATCAACAATCATCAACAACAAAAGATACCTATTCTAGTTAGTTCTTTTTCTGAACTTAAATATCGCACGTTAAATTACGATTTTTGAAAACAATTTCCCTAATATTAAATTGATTTTTATTCAATCTAATCTCATCTAACTTTATGTACTTATAATTACTAGAAGCGCGATTTAAAAATTAACATTAGAATAGACTATCATTTATATTTCAAAACTATCATACAATTATTTATCGTAACTTACTTATAATTACTGATACGTTGTCGCGCTGAAAATCACGTTTTTATTAAGTATGTTATTTTCCTCGTTAGAAAGTTCCGATAATAAACGCGTCCGATCGCTGCAAAATTCAAAGTGCTGTAGGGAAAATCGCGATTTTTTTTTTTTTTTTTTTTTTTGATTTGACTTTAGCTGTTGGCCTCAGATGGCCTCTACAACTTTACCCGGATTAAGTTACGGTGAGCGCTGAGGGCTCTCAACCGGCCATTTGTTAAGCAACATTGCCCAAGGGCACCCCCTGCGGGGTACGAACCTCGGCTTGGGGTGTTGCTGAAACGCTGGGGTGGCCTACTCCCATGTTTTGTGGACGGTTTACGCGGCGCGTGTTCCGCCCCCGCCGTCGGAGACGAAAACGCGGACGGTTCGTACTAAGTGTGTTCGCTCTACGTTGAGCGCGTGTAATGTCGTCGTCTAGCTCCCCTAACGCGTGTTTGGGTCGACGTATTTTTGAGATTTTACTTGGTGTGTAGTTTACGGCCGCAACCACTAGCGGGTTGGGGTGAGTCGGAGCAGAGTCAAAGTAGCTAAGGGAGCACTGTTTTATGAATTGCTTGATGGTCGGCAATCTGAGGTCGATGTGAAGATCGACGTTGCGTACATACCACGGTGCTCCCGTAGCTTTGCGCATGAAATTATTTTGTAGTGTTTGAAGCCTATGGATCCTGTGTGGCCTAACGTGTGCGAATACTACGCTACCGTACGTCATTATAGGACGTATGCATGCCGTGTATAATCGAACTTTGTTTTTTAGATCTAACTTCGAACGCGCGTTAATTAGACAGTGTAGACGTCCTAGCACGAAGGCAGCCCGGCTGCGGACTGCCTTGATGTGAGGGCCGAAGGATAGACGGTCGTCAAGGGTTATGCCTAGGTATTTGGCCTGCCTAGCCCAAGGGATAGACTTGCCGAACATCCTAATCTGAGGGGTCTTCTCCAAAGGATACAAGCTTAGCTGTCTTTTGTGAAACAGCACCGCCTGGCTTTTCTCGGGGTTGACCTCTATCCTCCATTTCCGGAACCAAACGCCCAGTGCGTTGGCTGCGGTCTGGAGTTTTTTGGCTACTGTCGAGGGGTTCACTCCTGAGCAGTAGATAGCCGTGTCGTCTGCGAATAGTGCCGTCTGCACATACCGATGCTTCGGAATGTCGCTAGTATACAGCGTGAAGAGTAGGGGGGAGAGCACGGACCCTTGTGGGACACCGGCTCGTATGGGGTGAGTGGAGGACAGTGACCCTTCTACTCGGTAGCGGAAGCTTCGATTCGACAAGTAGTCTCGTATGATGAGCACGAGTCCGTGTGGCACTCCCATGGTGGAGCTTAAATAATAAGCCGTTGTGCCACACTTTGTCGAAAGCTTTCGCTACGTCAAAGAAGAGGATTCCTGTGAACAGGTTGCGTTGAAGCCGATCGCTGGTGTATTCAACGATGCGGTGGACTTGGTGGACGCACGAGTGTTCGGTTCGGAAACCGAATTGCTCGTGGGGGACGAGAAGATTAGCATCGGCATACGCTTTCAGCCTATTGTAGATTAGACGCTCGTATAGCTTGCCTAATCCTTTAAGCAGACTGATCGGTCTATAACTGGTCGGTTCGGACTTTGGTTTGCCAGGTTTGGGTATCCCAATAACAACGGCTTCTTTCCATTGTTGTGGAAAGATGTTGTTTTTGAGCGCTGCGTTGAAAATGAACGTCAGCAGGACCAGTAGCCTCTCCGGAAAGAGTTTTATTACCCTGTTTGTGATACCGTCCGAACCGGGCGCCTTGCGAGCGTGTAAGCCCTTGACGATCGTTTCGACTTCTTCGGGGGTGACCGTGTCTAGGTCTTGTTCATCTGTCGTCCCCGTCGGCGTTGATGTTGAGGCTAGTGTTGATGTAGGAAGTGAGGTTATTATGCGCTCTACTTCCGAATCAACTTCGGCTATTTGGTCTGAGTCGCAGTGTATTACGCTGGGCGTGCACTGATTCTCTAGACTCTCGGCCAGGCACTCTGCCTTTTCGATATCGTCGAAGGCCGGTGGAAGGTTAGGTCGGCTTAGAGGAGGCATACAGGTGACGGTGTCTCTCTTAAGCGAGCGGGATAGTTACCAGAAGGCAAGGTGGGTAGGTTCGAGGTCTTGTAGTGTCCTATCCCACCTGTCTTGGCGCATTTGATCGATGCGCGACTTGACCGCTCTTTCTAAGCTGGAAAATCGCGACCTCCGACGCACTATTTATAGGCACGCTGCCGCCGCCCCGGCCGGCCAGTACTGCCGCAAGCGCTACGTCCCGCAATTTTAAATCTGTAATATATTCGAAAATATTCATTTAAATGATAAAATGATAAATCTTGTGCTGTATAGGATCATATAGATATATATTAAATCAACAATGTATTTAAGCTATTTAATTAGATAAAGATTAACGCTGTATTGGTTAAAACCGCTTCGAAAATTAGCCATTATTTGTCGTAAAAAGTAAATGACAAAAGAATGTTATTGTAGGATATCCATAAGAGATAGACATATACTATCGCGGAATTTTCTGTAGACTTTTTCAATGTGCACAAATAATTAGTATATTATTTTGATAAATCTCGTAGGGTTCGGCCTGCGTTTGCAATGTAAGCGGAAAAAAAATTATAATTAACTACATCACATTGGAAACCTCAAAAATAACAGTATTTCTCTACTATTTAATGGATGTTATTATACATACAAACCTTCTTCTAGAATCACTTTATCTATTAAAAAAAACCACATCAAAATCCGTTACGTAGTTTTAAAGATTGAAGCATACAAAGGGACATAGGGACAGAGAAAGCGACTTTGTTTTATACTATGTAGTGATAGGTAAACATATGAGATTATTACGATGATGATACAATTTTAAATAACGTTATCATACAAGACCTCCTTGCTAAGGAGAGACCTATGTCCAGCAGTGGACTGTAAAAGGCTGTTGATGATATCATACAATTGTATGAGTTAGAAAACTAAGCCTCGGCCTAACCTTTATGGACAGATACGTAGATGATTGGAGTATCAAATACGAGTATTAACTAATATTACTAAATATCGTAACATCAGTTGATTTTCATCTGTATTATCTTTGATTTTATGATATTTTGAAATATAAACCTACCAACTGAATTACAATTTAAAGTAATAATCGTGCCACATATTCACTGTTTTCAACTTCAACTAGCAAATTTATACCTGTAAATTTGTTATACAAATATATACGCGTTGAATCCGAGTCTATAGTACTCACTGGAGAAACTTGCATTCTAAGTAAAGGGAATTGCCTTAACTTTGACTCGAGAGCCCTTCGTCTGTTGGTTGTTAGCTAACGAGATTACGTCTCTGCTACTCCTATTTAAACTATTAACAGGTATGAATACAAAGACTGCAGTTTCGATTGTCATCTTAACTCCGTTAAGCAAAATTTCTGTTTTGTTTCTTACTCAACTTCAGTAGTACTAACTCGTACTGAATTTATTTTGTCATATAAAAATTACCGTATTTATTACATGTAAGTATTTTTAAAATTATTATCGTATAATATATTATAATAATAATTAATACGAGTATATTTTTAGCCTAATTATGAGAAGCAATTTGTCTTAAAAACTAGTAAAAACATACTAGTTAGACAGTTTCCAAATGATACTAAATGGTCATGAATTTCATGAAGTAAATACAAAAAACGTTATTACATACATTTCCTCTTACATACATATAGAAATGAATTTATTTAAAAAATAATAAAAAAGAAGAGAAAATCAAACACACAAGCAAGAAAACAACAAAACAATTTTTAACTTACAGTTAACAAATTAATAACATTATGACAGTTACAATAATTGATTGAACTCTTTTATTTACTGGAAATCATTGACGATACCAGGTAAATGTCTTTATTTTGCTCTGCTATCATAATGAATGTCAATTACGTCACAGTATTCATTGCTAAATTTGCACAGTTTGGTCATGCGTGGGCGAATAAGTGTAATCCTTCCCAGAGGTGGGCAAAAAGGTGTTATTAAATTTCCGAGTATTTGGCTGCCGCTAGGAATCAAAAACAGGTCAACAATTCTGCAAAGTGTACATCTACATATACAGATCCTGCGCTGCGTGGCAGGCAGAACACTTTTGGGGAGAGCGTGAGTTTTAGGTTGAGGAAGCGATTGCCTGTGTTATACATGCATAAAATCACAAATGATTTTTCGGAAGGGTTGGCAAAGGTATATTTAAAGACCACTCTTGGTTAGAGAGAGAAAAAAATAACTTATTCAGAAAACTTCAATAATTTTGAACACATTTACCCAAAAAAAAATTTAATTCGTCTTTTACCCTAAATTTGAATAAATTTTAATGTAATTTATGCAATGTCGACATGTTCAACGAAATTTGTATTATTACACTCTAAATAAATATTTATTGCTTGAGCTATCGCTTAAAGTAATTGAACTAAGTGTAATCCGTTAACTAAAGAGATGTTAGCCAATAGTTGTGCTTAGTCGTTAATTATATATAATAATAAATAACTTGTTTAATTTGGAGCTTGTTGTGCTAACAAGTAATGAATCTATAAAAATTGAGAACGCTAAATATTTGAATGTTGTTAAAAAATGTGCCTGAAGTTATTTACAATAAATACAGATTTTAAATAGCGTATGATTATTTTAGACACGAGCAATCGTCACAGTTGAAAAAAGAATTGAACAAAACATCGAAAAAAAAACTTTCATGTCAGGTACATGAAAGTTGGACACGCACACGAATTTTTCCGTAGCACCGTACCTACTTTTTAAGTACTTACGTAAAATAATCAAGAGAGCCACTGTGACAATATTTCTAGTAATATATTTTTTACACCGAACGTCAAGCGTTTACCTACTGCCATTATAATTTTGAATAAAACATAAGTTTCTTTTATTATGTACTAGTAATTAATCTCTCTATTAAGTTCTATTTCTCATAGTGTATAAGTATATTTCCACTATTTTTATATTTATTAGTTTTTGTTACAGAGATTATAACAATACTCATTCTGTGCATACGAGTATTTTTTTAAATTAAATACATTATTAGTATGCTCGTACTACAGACTTCTATTTTAAATTAAAGTAATGTACCCAATCTATTGGCATTTGTTTTAATTGGTAGAGATATTTTTATTTTATGTTACTAATAGCAATGTCTCCTTAAATCTGATGATTTATACGACAAATTGTCTAGTAATCGATTTCATATAATGACAAATTCGCTTATATACTGAGCCTGTAAAATTTCAGCTTTCTACACTTTACCATGCACTTTGCAAGCTAGAAATAGTGGCTTGCTAGCAAAGTGCATGGAAAAGTATCCTTTGTATCCCTCAACGAATTCTTATAAATATAACACAGATTAATAAATTGTTGAAGACATACTGATTTTAACACAGTACCCTTCTTGTTTAAAGTGATTTCGTAGTGTATTATTATTCGGTTGCTACTGGAAAGGTTGAATATGACTTTTTAATAATATTTTCATTGAAATCTAAAACAAAGTTGAAACAGAACTGCCAATAAGTAACTGCAAACTCAAATTCAAAATTCTGATGAAGCTATCGGAACACCGTATACAGATTTAATTTGATCAGAGCAATCAGCTATCAAAATTCGTGATGAATGAAATCAGGACGTAATGTAACAGAATAGTTGTAGTTACTACTTACATCATCAGTCAGTTCATCATTCACCCTCGTATTGTGCTCCGTATATTTATTTTTGTTTGAAGTGGAAATAACGTGTTTTAGAAACTACACAAAGTCTCAGTGTATATAACAGATATTGATAACTTTGAGCTAAATAGTGAATAATCATTTAAACAGTGACTAAATTAAATAATTCAACTTAAACAGTTGAGGTGAATATTAAACTACCAACAATTAAGTGAACGCAGAGTGATTCGCTAAGACGCGTAAGTGACGGCAAATACACGGCGCTTACGTCGTTTTTCTCGCGACTTCGTACCGATCGCCAGGACTTTGACACTGAGTGTATACCAAACATTACAAATACCCTAACTTTAGTAAAAAAATATTGCAAATAGATTATTGTTTACACGAAGCTGTACTTGTTGTTTAAGCTTGTTGAAATACTAGTTTCACTACATAAGGATGCCGAGAGTGAAACGCTCGCCACCAGCTATTCCTACAACAGGTATACAGTTGGAACCTACTACTCCTGATATATCAGATTCCATTAATGTAACGACGAGGAGTAAGCGTCTACGTTCGTACTTGTCACCCGACAATAACTGGGCCGTGGCTTTTGAAAGTCGTGTAATGAACTTACTCAGTTCATGGAAGATAGAACAGAATATACTACTGCAAAAACTAACATCAGATATCGCTGAGGTGAAGCAACAAAACATGGAAATACGGAAAATAAATAATGAAATAGAAAAATCGATTGAGTTTATCAACAATCGTTATGAGAGTTTACGGCAGTCAATAGAAGGGTTGGAGAGGGGAAGACTGGAACAACGTAATTATATTTTGGCTCTGGAAAAGAAGATTGAAGATCTTCAACAAAGTTCACGCTGCTCAACCATAGAAATACGAAATGTCCCGCAGCGTGAAAAAGAGTCCACCAGTGATATAACGTCTATAGTACTACAAACTTGTAAAGCTATAGGGATGACCGTTACTTCCTCCGAACTGCGAGACGTCTACCGAATGCCAGGAAAAGATAGTTCAACTAGGCTTATAATTTGTGAATTTTCATCTGTCCATTTAAAACACCAGGCCCTAGATGCAGTCCGCACACTCAATAAAGACCGTTCAATTGATGAAAAATTAAGTACTAAGTGTATCGGGATAGATGGTCCTCGCAAACCAGTTTATATCGCTGAGCACCTTCCTGGAATACAAAGGCAGTTATTTTATGAAGCACGGAACTTTGCCAGAAACAACAATTACAAGTTCTGTTGGACACGAAACGGGCGATTATTTCTGCGAGAGAGGGAGGGGACTGAAGCCATATCAATCAAGACATCTTTATGTTTTAAGAAACTACTCAAACCACAGCGTGAATAATACCTCTCATTCTATTTGGATTCCTTCCACCTTTAACCTTTTAATACCTACAAATGGATTACTTAAATTATTTTTTATCTATATACCCGCCATTAAAATTAGTCAAATATACCTATGTTACCGTCATTTTCAGAAACCATACTTTAGTTATAAGGATAATAATATGTATTTAAACAGACCTCACATTTTTCACAATACACAAATTTCATTGTATTTTTTACTCGCATAAACTACAATATACAAACAATTTACAGGAACACAGAATCGATACACATCTTTGTCATTTATACTCAATTATCTGATGATATTAAAAGAAATAAAACTACTGGAATCACTTGCTTGGTACTTTTTCTGCGTGTTTTTTAGTCGCTATAATGGTTGACTTAAATTCTTTATCTAAGGAATTGGATGTTTTCGGGTTATTTGAGTCTTATAGATGTAAAGTGGAGCAATGTATGAATATACTCAACAGGAGCCATAATCCAATACAAATATTACACATCAATATACGTAGTGTGAATCAAAACTTTGATGAGTTTATAGTTTTTCTGCATGGTATTGAAACACACCCGGATATAATAGTCCTGTCCGAATGTTGGCTTAGTAAAGTTTCAAGTATGCCAAAACTTGATGGTTATGTAACATATAACACAAATAATAACCAGAATCAAAATGCCGGCCTTATTCTTTTTGTTACATCAACCCTTTTACATACCATTACTGAACCATTCATTTATGGATCAAATAGCTTAATTTGCGAAATAGAATCGGTGAAGCTAGCTATAATATCTTTGTATCGTTCCCCCTGCTCCCGTAATCTTGATACTTTTCTTGACTCTCTTAACAACACCCTTACATCCGTGTCTAATTATGAAAATATTCTTCTTATAGGTGATATTAATATTAATATTGTTCCCACTGACATAGACCATCAGGCCAGTGCATATCTTAATTTAACTGCTTCACATGGCCTGCTGCCGACACACAATTACCCTACTCGGGATAAAAGCTGTCTTGATCACACCCTTTTAAAATCACATTTAAAGTCAGTAACTCTAATCTTTGATACCTGTATAACTGATCACTGCCCTATTCTTATACAACTTGAGCCTATTATAAACAAATTTAGAAAGCGTAGTGTGTACACAAGGGTGGATTTTGCAACAGTTTATGAGGCTATCTCTAATTCTGATTTCGGATCAGTTATGGCCACATTTGACCCTAACTTAGCTGCAGATAATTTTGTGTCAACTATCAGATCAATCATCAAGAGACATACTATAACAGAGAACGTACCTTCTAAACAAAGAATATTCAAACCGTGGATAACTAAAGGACTGTTACGCTGTATCCGGAACCGGGACACTATGTGTCGAAAGTTACGAAATGACCCTGAAAATCTATACCTTAAGTTGACCTACCTAAGATATCGTAATTTCTGCAATAAATTACTCAAAAGACTAAAACATGCCTATTAGAAATGTGAGTTTCTGAAAGCACGTAATAACCCAAGAGCAACATGGAATATCATCAAGAATATCACTCATACAAGCTGCTCAAGGAACTCTCCAAGAGAGCTACTTAGTATCGATACTAGTGCGGAGGCATCTGTCAACAAGGTCAATATATATTTTTCGAGTGTTGGCAGAGATTTGGCACTCAACTTTAGCTCCAAACCATCTTGTGATAGTGTAACACCAACTGATGATGGTCTACGCAATTCTTTCGTTTTACTTCCCACAGACGAAGCTGAAGTTAATGGAATTATTCATGGCTTACGTCCAAATAGTGCTGTTGGATGGGATGAGATCCCTACCAAATTACTACAACAGTGTGCGCCCACACTAGTTCCAGTCATCACGCATATATGTAATATATCTATCCAAAGCGGTATATTCCCGAGAACGTTTAAAAGGGCCATGGTGCATCCTATTTACAAGGGTGGTGATAGGGAGAGTATAAATAGCTATAGACCAATATCTTTATTACCTGCACTGTCAAAAATCTTGGAGAGGTTACTCAACACTCGTCTTATTAACTTCCTAAATAGACACGATATTCTTGCAACGAACCAGTTTGGTTTCAGATATGGAAGGTCAACGCAAGATGCAGTAGCATCGCTTGTTGACCAAGTAGTTGCCAGTCTTGATAACGGTCAAAAATGTCTGGGTATTTTCCTAGACATAAAAAAGGCTTTTGACACTATCTCTATTTCACACTTATTGTCAAAGATGGAGGGCTATGGAATTCGCGGATTAGCCTTAGACATATTTGCCAACTACCTATCTGAACGAACTCAATGCGTTAAAATTGATTCCCACGTCAGTGGTTATGCGTCCTTGGATTTCGGTGTGCCTCAGGGGTCAGTACTTGGCCCAACGCTCTTTCTGTTGTACATAAACTCCTTGTGTAAACTTTCCATCCCTAACTGCAATATTGTCACTTATGCGGACGATACTGCGTTGCTAATCCGTGCTAATAACGGGAGTGATGCTTTTGGCTTTGCAGAGCTATCTTTGAGCCAAGTAATGCAGTGGCTTGGAAAAAATAATTTAACACTCAACCTTGACAAAACTACCTACTTAGCGTTTTCGACATCAAATATAACTCAACCCTCGTTAGACACCTACTGCCTTAAAGCACATGTCTGTGACCCTAAATCCGATAACTATTCTTGTGACTGTATGATTATAAGGAGAACAAACCAAGTGAAATATCTAGGTGTCATAATTGATGATCTACTTAAGTGGAAACTTCATATTATTGATTTAACAGCACGAGTACGCAAAATCATTTATATTTTTAAAAAATTACGACACTCTGCTGATATGGATACTCTTAGGACAGTTTACTACTCTTTGGGTCAATCAATAATAGGTTACTGTATTGCGGTGTGGGGTGGTGCGGCTAAGACGCATATCTTACCTTTGGAGCGTGCACAGAGAGCTGTTCTGAAGGTGATGACCTGTAGACCTTTTAGGTACCCTACTCAGCAACTATACAACGACTGTAAAGTACTTTCTGTTCGACAGCTGTTCGTGCTTGATACAGTCACAAGAAAACACGCTGCACTTGTCTTTGACCCAAAGTTCTCCAGCAAACGTCGTTCGTATAAAGTTTGTCAAACTAAAAAATATAACACCTCAGTAGCCGCAAGGCATTATGGTGTGCTAAGCGCACATTTATATAATATTGTGAATAGATACTGCGATATATATACTTCACTTAGACCTGAATGCAAGAGTAAAGTAAGAGATTGGCTTATGCTTAAAACATATGAGGAAACCGAAGATCTCCTAAGAATATCAACTCTGTAATGTTACTGCTGATCAGATAAAATAATGTACATACACACACACACACACACATATACTTAAACATAAACTCACACAAAAATAATACACACACATATATATATATATATTTGAACATATAAACAGTATGAGGTTGAATGAACTAGCAATTGTTAAACGTTATAGATACTTGCTATGCCCTGATACCCATAACACAAGTTAGATCTTACCATGGGTATCAGTGTTCCAAATACTATACTTTCTGTTTCATATCTTGTTGACTACTTTCTTGTATATGTTTGTTGTAACTTATTGAAAATAAATGTTTATTATTATTATTCTCTTTATTACATATAAATACACATATTGATTACATTTTTAAATATATAAAAAATAAAAAATACATATTTAAAAATATAAAAAATAGTAGACCACCGACATCGGGTACAGGGACCAAGATACCGGTGGTTAGGGCTCCAGAGACAGGAACCTCCTCACAATACGGGCCGTGTCAAGGAGGACTGCCTTCTGCATCAGACCCTTGATCCAACCTTCTAACGTGAGCCTCTTAAGGTGTTGGTCGAGGCTCCTCGCTATCAATCCATGAACAGATATGATTATCGGAACAATAATCACCGAATCCACATTCCACATGTCGGCAATCTCGTGAGACAGATCCAAATACTTCAATTGTTTTTCTTTTTCAACTTTCACGAGATTCTCGTCATGAGGAACGGCGATATCGACAATCATTGCGCGGCGCTCTAATCGATCTATCACCACAATATCAGGCTTATTGGCAACAATAGTCCTATCTGTGATAATAGATCGATCCCAATATAACGTAGCACGACCGTTTTCGAGAACTGGGTCGGGCACATACCTGTAGTAAGGCACTTCAAAATCGACAAGTTGGTATTTAAGGGCAAGTTGTTGGTGTACAATCCTGGCTACTTGATTGTGCCTGTGCAAATACTCACCATTAGCAAGACGAGAACAACCAGAAATAATATGCCTAATAGATTCTCCAGGACGGTGGCACGCCCGACAAATGTCAACCGTACTATCTTTCAGGATATATTTTCGGTAGTTATTCGTCATGATAACTTCGTCCATAATTGCACAAACAAAACCTTCGGTTTCTCCGAAGAGATCACCATACCGTAGCCAAGACGTCGACGCTTTAAAGTCTATATCAGACCCGTGTAGGGCCCGATAAAATCGACCATGAAGTTCTTTACCCTTCCATACTTCCTTGCGATCAGTAGTACTAAGTACTACAGGTTTGCGCCAATTCTCTTTAGCCAGAGCGAGCGGGGTAAAACCAGTATCCACTGCAACTACATTATGGTACATCAACTGTGGCAATTGTTTTTTTTTTTTGTTTTTTTTTCTTATCTTGCAACTTTTCACTGGCATGTTTTGAACTTGTTTTGTTATTCTTACTTTATTTTATTTTTATTTTTTTGATTGGTTTTGTGTTTTTCTGCTTTATTATATTGATTGCTTTTTTGTGAACGCCAAGAAACTGGCAGGTGGACTATACTGCGGTTGCTGTTGAAATTTGCATCTTCTAGCTTATAGATATATTTAACTATATATATTTCTTCTATTGCTATTTATTTATTATTTTTATTTACTTACTACTTTTTCTTTTACTATATTGTTTTTCTAGCAAATATTATGAACTCTGATAGTGATGAGTTTCATTCACTCAGTAGTAATGATAATGACAGTTTCCTTAGTATTTCACCATTGGCTGACACACTTCAGCGACTTTTTGGCGATGTTACACGTAATTTCAATGTCATCCATTTAAATGCCCAAAGTATTCCGGCCCATTTCCCCGATATGCTGACAAATCTTGATTGCCAGGATATTCACGCTATTCTTGTTTCGGAATCGTGGCTTAAACCTTGTCTTCCTTCATCCTCTTACTCTTTGCCTGGTTTCACACTCATAAGAAACGATCGAACAACAGGTGGTGGTGGTGGTGTGGCTATCTATCTTCGGCACTACATACCACATAAGGTGGTGAGTATATCTTCACAGCCACCGCCATCAAATGCTGGTGAACACTTGTTCGTGGAAGTCGAGCTACACCACTTAAAATTATTACTAGGTGTTTACTACTGTCCCTCTTTACGTGTCAACTTTTTTTCCTCCTTTGAGAATATCCTACAATCTCTTTTGCCATTGTACAGTCAAACCATTATTATGGGTGACTTTAACACTTGCTTACTGAAGAATGACTCTCGTTCTTCATCACTACTCTCTATCACAGAATCCAATAACCTTTTCCTTCCTCCTTTAAATGCCACCCATAACTTCCCTAACTGTACTCCTTCTCTTCTTGACCTAATTTTTGTTTCGTCTAGCGATCGCGTTGCCAAACACGGCCAATGCTCAGCAGACGAATTTTCTTATCATGACCTTCTTTTTCTCTCATACAATACCCGTCCCCCTAAGGCAAAGTCGAGAATTTTAATGCAGCGCAACTTTAATGGTATAGATCTTGGTCTTCTTAGAAGGGATGCAGAGAAGTTGGACTGGGCTCCTCTTCTGTCGGTATCCTCCATTGATGATATGCTGGAGATATTTAACAGTAAACTGGTGGCCTTATATGACATACATGCACCAATTCGACCTGTTAAGCTGAAACATCTACCATCTCCATGGCTTACAGATGAAATAAAAATAATAATTAGGCGCAAAGCAGCAGCAAAATCTAAATTTAAAGCTAGACCAACAGACTACAACAAAGAAAAATATATAAATTTGCGAAATCGCTGCAACAAGGTGTGTAGGAATGCACAACGCCAATATGTTCATAGTGCCGTACAAAACGGTGATCCAGCCAAAGTCTGGAAATTTCTTCGGTCATTAGGGATTGGAAAACAGCGTCAAGAGCTGTCTTGTAACCAGCTCGATGTTAACTCACTTAATCAATATTTCTCTACTTCGTCTGTATTTAATAAGACAACTAAAACTAATACACTAAATTATCTTTCAGCACTTCCAACCCCTGACTGTCCTCCTTTGGTCTTTAGTCAAGTGTCTGCTTGTGATGTTGAGAAGAGTATCCGGTCCATTACATCAAACGCTACTGGATCCGATTCTATCAGTCGTAATATGGTGCTCCTTATCCTTGATCCAATCTTACCCATAATTACCCGCATACTGAATGAATCCATCATTAGTGGCGTATTTCCATCAAAATGGAAAGAAGCCCAAATTATTCCTTTACCAAAAAATCCTAACCCTGTATCCTATTCCGAATATCGACCTATCTCCATTTTACCTTTCCTTTCAAAGGTCCTTGAACGCCTTATCCACAATCAGCTTAATTCCTTTCTTTGCAGAAATAACCTCCTCAACCCACTGCAATCCGGTTTCCGTCCCGGACACAGCACAACTACTGCTGTTGTTAATGTAACTGACGATATAAGGGCAGGAATGGACAGTGGAAAGCTCACTGTGCTATGTCTATTGGACTTTAGCAATGCCTTCAACACAGTCGACTTCGACGTTCTTCTTGCCATACTAAGCTCTCTCAACATATCTCCATCAGCTGTTGACTGGTTTCGTGATTACCTGTTTGGTCGCCGGCAACGTACCCGTATTGATGACAACTACTCCATCTGGTTGAATACGTCCGCTGGTGTACCACAGGGTGGCGTTTTATCTCCTTTGCTATTTTCAATTTTCATTAATACCATCACTAATAAACTTATTTCTTCCTACCACCTATACGCAGACGATTTGCAAATATATTTCCAAACTAGTCCTAACGAGCTGCCTCTAGGCATTGATACTATAAACAGGGATCTGAGTAACATATGTCGATGGACAACGATGTACGGGCTTAAAGTTAACCCTAGTAAGACACAAGTGACAGTCATCGGCAGCTCCAGACTTATTGCAAAGGTGGACTGGCTTGCACTACCACAAGTGTCTATCGAAGGAGTCAAAATACCAATCAGTGACAATGTAAAGAACTTAGGGATATATATCGACAAAACGCTTTCCTGGAATGTTCAAATTCGAAATGTTAGCCGTAAAATATACGTCTCTGCAGCCTGTTTAAGAAGACTACGGAATTTTCTTCCAACTGCCACTAGGATTGAACTTGCACAAACCACTCTTCTACCCATTCTCGATTATGCCGATGTCAGCTATCTCGATCTAACCGAGGAACAATTTGATAAACTTGAGAGACTTCAAAATTTCTGCATCAGATTCATTTTTGGTTTACGCAAATATGATCATATATCCGAATTTCGTACAAAACTCAAGTGGCTCCCAATACGACTTCGCCGGAATACTCATATCCTGTCACTACTATATAATATCCTATATAATCCTACAACTCCTATCTACTTAAAAAAACGTTTCACTTTTATTCATGACACACATACACGATGCTTGAGGTCATTAGAAAATCGAACTTTGGAGATCCCAACACACACCACATCTTTCGCTGATAAGTCTTTCGCAGTGCAGGCTGCACGCCTGTGGAACTCCTTACCGGAGGTTATTAGGCGGGCACAGTCGGTGAGTACTTTTAAGAAACTCGTCAAGGATCATTATTTATCTTTTTAACAAATATATGCTATATCTGTATCTATGTTTATGTATGTATTCATATTTATGTGCTAATGTAAGTATATGAATGAGTATTTGTATATATGTATGTGTAATGGTAGCTAATATACCTAAATTGCAATGTGCACCACAGACTACAAAATACTATACAGTATAGTCCATCTAACGGTTGCCTGGAAGAGATCGCAGAATGCGATAAGGCCGCCCATTGTACTACTATTTTTTGTTTGTATTCTACATTGTATGTTTCCTACTTATGGTGTGCAATAAAGAGTACCTATCTATCTATCTATCTATCTATCTATCTACGGTGCACTCCCACATTAGTCTGTAGAAAATATTCTCTGAGATTGTATATCTCGCGATTGTGTAGAGTCTTGATATTTAATAGACCACGACCTCCAAACTTTCGCGGAATATACAATCTCATAACCGATGAACGTGGGTGGTGCATACGGAATGCAGTCAGCAATGTACGGACTCTCCTGTCAAGGGCATCTAATTCGGTCTGAGTCCATCTAAGTACACCAAAGGAATACATCAGAACCGGCATGACCCAACTGTTACAGGCTCGCACCTTGTTACCGCCCGATAAAAGACTTTTAAGTACTTTTTTTAGGCGGCCAAAGAAACGTTCCTGCAACATTTGTTTCACGCCAGATTCTGGTATTCCCAAGGACTGTGAAAAACCTAGATACTTGTAAGTTTCGGTGGCAGACAGAGATCTGAGTTTTGTTGAATCTGAAAGTTCTATTCCTTCAGATTCTACAATCACACCCTTCTTTACATACATGACTGCACACTTGTCTACACCAAATTCCATTTTGATAGAATTACTAAAGTTTTCAGTGACCCTTAATAACGCCATCAATTGTAATTTTGTGGAGGCCAGTAATTTCAAATCATCCATATAAAGAAGGTGAGATATAACTTGATCATCTTTCTGCAACCGATAGCCTAACCCTGAACCCTCTAACAGAGTACTGAGAGGGTTCAAAGCTAGACAAAACCACAAGGGACTCAGACTGTCACCTTGAAATATACCTCGCTCGATCTTTATAAGTACGTCATTTATCGCAGCCTGCCGACATCCTGGATAGCGAAGTGTTGTTCTCCATTGACTCATACACGACTTTAAGAAAGTGCACAGAGTTGCATCAATTTTGTACAACTCTAGCACTTTCAAAAGCCATGTATGTGGAACTGAGTCATAAGCCTTCTTATAATCTATCCAACATGTTGCCAGACTCTTACGACTACGACGTACCTGTTGGCTAATGGTCCTGTCTATAATAAGGAGCTCTTTAGTGCCACGGGCCCCACTTCTACATCCATTTTGAGAAATAGAGATAACCGAATTATTATTTATGTGTGTAGTAATTTTGAGTCTCAAAATAGATGTTAGAAGTTTATATGTAGTTGGTAAACATGTTATAGGTCTAAAATTTTTGGGATCCATGGCACCACCAGATTTATAGAGTAAATGGGTTACACCGGTGGTTAAAAATTGTGGTAATGAACCAGAATCCAAAGCTGCTTGGAATTGTGATGCCAAACACGCATGTGAGCTTCGAAACCACTTAAGCCAAAAGTTGTGCAGTCCGTCTGGACCAGGTGATTTCCAATTCGGTAATGAACGGGCTGCACAACTTACATCATCTTTATTAATAACAATGGGTTCCATAGCTATTATAGGCTCACACGAACGTTTGACATCCTCCAACCAATCACCCTCTGTATGAGTGACAGGCACTGACCAGATGTTACGCCAAAATGAATTTGTGGTATTTTCATCTGGAAAATGCCCATCACTCACACATGAATTCGGTTCCTCCCATTTCCGGTAAACCCATTTCTCATTCCTTTGGAACATTCGATTCTGATTATACCGATCGACTCGTTTTCTATAACGTCTTATCCTATTTGCCCATGCATAAACTTTCTGCTTTAGATAGTCTATACGCTCTGTGACACAGGACATGTACTGTTGAGGACTAATGGTAGTCCCCAAGAATGCCTGTTTCACAAAGCGCATGACTCTTGGCCGTGTATTACCACTTTTAAAACTAATTAATTTACCGATGAGTGTCCTAGTCTCAGCAATACGACGTTCAATTCTATACTGCCAAGCTGGTACGCCATTTTCGGGTCGAGTAGCACTTACACGTTCAATACATTTAACACCAGCTACTCGACAAACTGCAATTGCCGCACAGTATAGAATTGAATGTGTATCACTAAGATCTTCGCTATTATCAAAATAATCTGATAATAGCGAATCCAGGGCACTCACAAGCGCTAAATTACGTTTATGAATGGGCAAACGGCATAATCGTGGTCTAATATTATCATTTATAAATCGGTACTTTTGAATCGCATCCTCCAAAGCACTCCTTATCTTATCGTTACATTGGGTACTTACGGATATAACTTCACTCTCCACTAGTTCATCAACATCTTTAATACCTAATGGCAACTGAGATGTGCTATTAGCCACCGCAGCGTGTGATGAAGAGGGGATAGTAAAGTTTTTCCTTATGTCAGAGCGTATCCTCTCAAGTACTGTATCATCCAGCAGGTGACAGCGCTGTATAGCTCGTACTTGATCCGATAATCGTTGTGCTGAAACGTTGATGGCTGGTTCAAGCTCCTGAAACAGAGAGACTAACCTAACACGGTACGCAGTAAGGTTCGTTCCCAACTCTGTAGCCCGAAAATATGCCCGCATGACACTCTCATTTATTGATTTTGTCCACTTCATGCGGCGCACATCACCACCGGTAGCGGGGACCCTGTTTGAGGTCAGTGGTCCTCGTGATCCCAAGCTGGTCGGTGGCCGGGTACTCTCCTGCCGACGTACAGGTCTTGGCGACGTGGGTGGAGAGAAAAACTCGTCGCTGGAGCTAGAGCTCGACACCTCTGCAACGGCTGGAACATCCAATGTTGCTTCCGGGGACGGCAAGGCGGAGCGGAGCGACGAGTCCAGGGATGTTGTTTGTGCTTTTAGTGTTCTAGATTTGGCTCTCGTCAGCATTTTGCTAGAATTTCTCGGTTAAATATTTCGACATGACATTTAAATGTCATGTCTCACACAGATATTGCTTTTATGTAATTATATGGTTTTTCTTGGTAAAAAAGTCTTGTTTTTATATTATTGTGCATTGTAGTTCGCTTGAAAATTGTTCCAGTTGTTTTTTTTTTGTATAATACAGAAAGAAAATGAAATATTTTTACAAAATACGTTTGAGAAATTCTAGCTGCTTTCAGTGTTGCTAGTATTATTATGGTAAATTTATATTTTCTCAGCTTTCACTGGTAGTGTTTTAGTGACACTTACGGACTCGGTCAAGTAAGTGCCACGGTTTTTTTTGTGATAGATCAATTAAGTCTGTACTTCTATTGCATTGTGTGAGTGTTCATCTATTTGCAGAAACTTTCGGACAATTCTGCAAGTGTTCAGTATAGCAGCTTTTTGAAGGAGTATGTAGGTATTGGGTTTCAAATCAAGGAGTTTCAGGCTGTGGTGTATGTGTTTCGGAATTACACCAGTGGTGGACAATACTATAGGGACAATGTAAACCTTTTGTTGTTTCCAGATTTTGAGAATTTCGTCCTTAAGATCTGTGTACTTATGTACTTTCTCTGCTATTGTCTTCTGTAAGTTGTGAGTGTTTGGTATAGATATATCTATTAGGTAAGTGGTTTTATTGAATTTATCTTGAACGGTTATATCAGGGCGGTTGTAGTGTATAGTCCTATCGGTCAGTATTGCACGGTCATAGTAAATTTTATGGTTATTGCTTTCTAACACTGCTTTAGGGGTATATTGATAGTATGGAGTGTGTGTATCCTGGATAAGCTTATATTTGAGAGCTAGTCTTTGGTGTATGATATTTGCAATTTGATTGTGTCTATGTGTGTAGTCGGTTTGTGCAAAGTTAGGGCATGCACCTGTGATATGTTGTATGGTTTCTGACATGTTACGACATTTTCTACATCTATCGTCTGTTACTGTAGGGTCCTTGATAATGTGCTTTCTGTGATTTTTTGTATTTATGATTTGATCTTGGATTGCTATGATGAAGCCTTCAGTTTCCGGAAATAAGGATACTACCGTGAGCCATTTATTTGAAGCTAATTTGTCTACATGTGGTTGTTCAAGATCTTGGGGATGTCGACCGTGGAGTGCTTTCTTTTTCCATTGTTCTATTTTACATATTTCAAAGTTATTTTCTATGTTGTCTATTTCTATCTCTTGGTTTAGGTTTAGTGGTGTGTAGTTGAGATCATTTTTAACTACTGCTATATGAATTTGACTGCTGTTAGATTTTTTGAAGAAAAAAGATTTTAACTTAGAAATTTGTGTAGTCCATAGGGCAAATATGTCGATAAGGCCCCTACCTCCATCCTGCCTCTTGATTGTTACTCTTTCTACTGCAGATTTTGGGTGTAGACAATTATGTTTAGTGAGAATCGTTCTTGTTGCTATTTGTATATTATTGATATCTGTTTTAGTCCATTTTATAATACCAAAGGAGTAGGTTAATACAGGTATCGCATAAGTGTTTATTGCTTTAATTAAGTTTTTGCCAGCTAAATTACTTTTACTTAAAATATTTACCCTATGTTTATACTCATCTTTTAAAGTTATTTTCAATTTACTATGGTCTATTCCTTTCGATTGCTGGTATCCTAAATATTTGTACAATTCATTTGGTTCCATGGCTTTGATTGTTTCGTCACAAGATACTACATAATCACCTGGCTGGATTTTACCTTTTAATATATGAATAGTTTTACATTTATCTAATCCAAATTGCATGCTGATATCTTTGCTAAATTTTGATGTAGCGTCTATTAGTGCTTTCATTTCATTTGCTGTTTTTGAATATAACTTTATGTCATCCATGTAAATTAAATGTGATATACTAGTTTCACTTCTGTTACACTTTAATCGATATCCAGCTTTGCAATTCTGCAGTATCTGTGATATAGGATTTAGAGTGAGACAAAACCATAGAGGACTCAGGGAGTCACCTTGGTATATACCTTTTTTAATTGCTATTTCCCTACTAGTGATGTTGTTTAGATGAAGTGTAGTTTTCCAGAGGGACATTATGTTTCTTAAAAATTCTATTAGAACGGAACTGATTTTGTATATCTTTAAAATGTGTAATAACCAGGAATGTGGAATGCTATCAAATGCTTTTTTGTAGTCTATGTATGTACAGTGTAAATTTCTTTTATTGGTAGTTGCATGTCTATGAATTAAAGAGTCTATAATAAGTTGTTCCTTACATCCCATATGACCTCTTCTACATCCCTTTTGTTCCTCGGCAAGAATATTGTGCTGTTCTATGTGAGTAGTGAGTTTTTGTGTTATAGCTGATGTGAGAATTTTGTATATAGTGGGCAAGCAAGTTATAGGTCTGTATTGTGATGATTCTGATGTGTATTGGCCTTTAGGCAGCATGTATGTTATACCTTTAGCTATGAATGGTGGTATGCTTTGTTGTCCTCGAATAATGCTAGTAAAGTTTTTTGCTATGATTTTGTGAAGGGTAGTAAATTTTTTGTACCAATAGTTGTGTATCTTATCTACCCCTGGTGCTTTCCAGTTATGTAGCCTACTTGTGACGAGTTTTATATCTGATTCAGTTATATCTGTGAATTGCATTTCATCTACGTCTTTCCATTTTCTCTCCTCTTCTTGTATCCATTGTGTTTCCCTGTTATGATGAACTTCTGTCTCCCAAATACCTGCCCAGAATTTTTCTAAGTCGTATACTGCTGGGGTTTCTATGCTAGTGTTTGTAGATTTTTCTTTATTTGAATTTAGGTTTCTATAGAATATTTTTTCATTAGTATGAAAGAGTTTATTGTCGTTTTTTCTTTGAAGTGCTTTTTTATATCTAGCTAGTCTACTTTATTTTAGTGCCAACTTTTGTTTTAGTGTATCCAGAACGTCTTCAGATCTTTTATTACTATTTCCATAACTACTGTGTATTCTATTGTTAGATATAATTTTGTTTACCGTATTAACTATCTTCTTCGACCTATTATTTTTTAAAAATTGTGTTAGTCTACCGATGTTAGATCTAAGTTGTGTTATATCTCTCTCTAATCTATCTTGCCAGGCTGGTTTTTTATTAATGCGTTGGGGTCTGGATTGTGGTTCAGTGTTATATCCAAGCTCTCGTGATATTACTAAGGCACTACAATATGTGAGTGTATGAATATCGGTTAGTTGTGACTCATTAGAGAAGAACTCATGCAGTAAGGTATTATTAAAGAGATTTGTTAATTTGATAAGATGCAAGCTATATTTCAGTTTAGGGAGTCGAGGCCTGTGTGTAGGATCTAAACCTGCAAATTCAATTATGGCTGTCTGTAAATGTTCTTTCAGTTGTTTTGCGGATGAATCTAACAGTACAGTAGACTGCACTGTTTCTATTTCTGTTTCCATAAATAGTGTCGTAGTTTCAGTTTGTGTTGAGACATGAGTACTAAGCGGTGTTTGTATATTGTATGTGGTAAATTCAGTTGCATTTAGGTAGCTATGGGATGATTGTGTACTTGTTTGGTCTGTTTGATGTGCGGTTAAACCTGTACTGTTAGTTCCTTGTCTCACGGCTAGGAATGGTTGAGATTGTGAAGAAATATCTTCTTGTTCTAATTTTAATCTAACTTCTTCTTTAATTTGCTCTAATTTTTCATTAGTTAACATTCTATTTCTAATAATGACTCGTCTTTGGTCGGAAACTCTTTGTTCTGAAACTGCAACATGAGGGTACTGTTTTAGAAAGTGTTCATGTAGTAATTTTCTGTATATTGTCATGTCTGTTTCTAGTTTAGTGATGTGGTAGTAGGTACGCATGATGAATACGTTTACATCTTCTGTCCATCTCATGCGTACACGTGGTTTACCAGTCTTAGTGGACGCAGGTAAAAGGGTATTCACCCCCTGCGCAACATCTAAAGCTGGTGTAGCTGTGGGTGTTTGTGTTCTTGTAGAAAGTTCTGATGAAGTATGTGATGACGTTGATGGACTATATGGTTCGTCTGTTGATGAATATGGTGAGCTAATCCTGTCTATGTCGTCAGTCTGTTGGTCAAAAGTCAAGTTGGCTGTAGCATTTTCGGCTAACCCGGAGGGAGCCCGCCTATTCAACTCCACTCCGCCGACGGTTCGCATGCTGTCACACCCAGCGTCAGCTCCAGGTGTGCCCCGGCGATCGCCCCCGGGCAGCGGCCCTATACGTTTACTTTTCAAGCGCGTCTCCATATTTAATGGGTTGCCAAGGCCATGTTAGCCGTGCCAGTAATTTTGTATCACGTGTCCGCCCCCCACGTGAATCAGATGGTCGATTCGGACGTATGGTTGGACTTTGGAGGGCGTATTATTATTATTATTATTATTATTAGTTGCAGAAAGGAAACTTAACTACCCTCATAAATTCTCTTATTATTTTTATGGAGTTTTGGTCACATTAGATACAACTAGAGGTGTGGTGGTGCTTTTCTTATAAAAGGGCGATAATACTCTGGTATAAAACTATAGACCCACCTTTCTCGTCGGTTACGCATATAAACTGTTCTCGAGATTCGCCACGAATCTTTTCGCACGCAGATTTGGCGACTTCCAGCCTCCCAACTAAACCGGTTCACGAAAAGGCTTTAGTAACATAAAATACATTTATATGTTGCGGCAGGAAATATAGAACTCCGAAGAGTTTAATCTGCCGCAATGCTTGACGTTTCTGGACTATGAGATAGGTTTTAATTCGATCGAAACTTGCTACAGTTCTTCCAGCGGTGCCAAATTGACTTACAGTACATAAAACTGTCCGTTTACAAGATCAGAGCTCGAAACCGATCAAATTACAGCGATGTGTAAGACATTGTGATGTAATATCACCGAAACTGTTTACCGCGTCGCTGGAAAATGTCTTCAAACTTTTGAACTGGAATGGACTAGGCATTGTCAATGAGCAGGCATATCAACGGCAAGTATATCAGTTGATATGACTGAAAGTATGGTAAATCTTAGTAGGGTCTCTTAACGAGTGTTCTTAAAATGAACATGGATAAGATGAGAATTATGTTGAATTCTTATGTCACACTCACTCCACTGAAAATTGGATAATTTACGCTCGAAATATTTGACGACTGTACCTAGGACAAACTATTCAGTTAGGTCGGTTTAACTTCGAAAAAGAGGTCAATCATCGTACCCAGCTAGGTTACCCAGCGACAGGTAAGCTGCGTAACGTTTTCTCAGTAGAAATACTACAGCGTCTCAAGACAAATTATTGGCCCGGTGCGTGTTGCCGCTCTTTTTGGGCCTAATAAGAGGTTTAAAACCTCTCAAAGAGCTATGGAGAAGGTAACACTCGGAGTTTCTCTGTGTGAACGAATCATGAATAAAGAGATCCGCTCACGAACAAAGGTCACCAATACTATCTATTTATTTATATATAAATAATTATTTTTTGAATTTAATAATAAAATTTCTAAATAAGTTTTGTGTTTCTCTTATTATTTAACCCTCTGTAAGTGAAATATTTTTCTTTATTAATATCATCGTGAGTTTTTAACATTTAGGTCGCCCGCACTTCGGTAAAAGTATTTTTTTAATTATTTACTGGTTATGCACCTTAATATTCCTAATACTCATATTAATTATATTAGCTGTGCTTGCACCTTGCTAGTGTGGTTTTACATGTGTTTTTGTTTTGTTTGGCCATCGACAATGTGTTATATCACTAGTGTTTTAGTACAAAACTATTATTTAATACGTTTATGCAGTCAGACAAAAGTATGCATTTATACTTAATCAACTGATGTTAAAATGAAATTTCATGAAATCCGTCGGTAGATTTACTTTTTTTTGTATTGTGGCGCCGCTCGGAGTTCTCAGATACGGTCGATTTATCAAGAAGTGATACTGTCAAACATGCCCGGTAACAACCTCCTTTAAAGTTGCCTAACTATTCGTATTTTAGTAGTGTTCTTCGATGTTCACATCTACTTAGGTAATATTTATATGTGTATGTCAAAGTAAAACATAAGAAAACGTGCATTAGTTATCAAATTAAAGTCCGCAATAACACAGTATAAGATAAAGAACCATATTGTGGAGGGAACAGGTCTCATGTCTCTCCGACACAAAGGGACGATCCTCCGACCAGGTGAGGTGATCATGCCTGTAGGGCCGCGGCCCAACGATTGATGTTGGGATGTTGTATATACGCTAATTTGCCACGCGAATATCTATTTCGCGATACAGGATTAGTAGTCGCTTCGTGGTTCGATGTATCTTCGCTATTCGTAGTTCGATGTGTCTTCGCTAGATGGTACTGTTGTTTGTGTGGTTTTTGTTTTTGTTTCTGCTAAATGTGGAAGTCGCCACAACATGAAACATGATTGTTTTTTATACTCACGAGTGCGTGTAGTTTTAATCTTGTACCGTCGGCATAGCGGCTAACTCTTTTTCGTAAGTCGTGATAGTGGCCACGTTGGAAGTAGTAACGCATTCAACTCACCCTCGAGTGCACGTCATTTTCAACATTGGCTGTCAGCATAGCTTCTAACTTTTTCGTGTATTGTGAAAGTGTGAAAGTGAGCGCGTTGAAATTTGTGGTTTGTACGTGGCGTGGTTACCACCGCTCTGACCTTTTCGGTTTCTTAAACGTTTTGGACTGTTCGAGTGAAGTCAGATCCCGGCAAATTCACCATGTCTCAATGATCGTGTATTTACCTTTTCTAACACAACACATTCAGTGCTCCTCACTCGGATGCATGCCGACCACTCGGATCCGAAAAATGTATTTTTTAATAAAAATGATAATAATAATAATATACATTCATACATATTTTCAAACATTCATATTTACTTAATCAAAATTCACCATTAAAAGTTATGGCTTGCGGCTATTACTTTGTATCCATTGTTTAAGCAATCAATGTGTTAAAAAACATCGACCTGCGGTGAGGATAATTAGGTAAGTAACTAAATTTATCAAACAGTACTGATAGGGATACATAGAAAGGTCCAGTGGCGTTACACTTGGAAATATTTTACTGGGACCAAGAGTTTATGTGACAAGGTTTTAATCTTTTAAAATTTTCAAATGTAACAAAATTAAGTAATTTTTTGCCATAGAATAAGAGCCTGGTAAAATAAAATATATAATATTTATTTAATTAAATATGTTTCAGTTAATGGAAAAAATAAAATACGAACCTCAAAGAGACTTAAATTCTACTCGCCTCTTTAGAGATTTCTCATTTTTACGCATAATAAGGATTTTGTATCATTTATATGTTCTACAAAGAAATAAAATTTCAAAGCAAATAATTTACAAACACAAAAATCGTTATAATATATTTCTTACCTGTTAAATGAGACATTTTGAGGTATTGAGAGCATAAATGGGACAAGGCGAACAATAAATTTGTTTTACAAAGAAAACATTAACGTGGTGTGTACGGTTTTCCATTTTTATCAAACTACACGAGTATTAGATTTATTAAAGTAAAGACAAGAAAGATTTTAAGTAAACAAATTTGAAAATATCTTCAAACATTGTGACAATGACACGTGTTAAAATTCTGTACCATAGTCACTTTGGGACATCATTTCAAAGATTTCATTCCACAGATTAAGCGTTTTGGCACCATACAAATTTCAAACTTCGTAGTTTTTAAATATAGTGACAAATCTTCTACTAACCAGTACCGTTATTAGTAGTAGACTATAAAACATATAATTTATAATTCTAACTAATATTATAAACGTGGATGTGAGTTTGATTAAGCAAAGCTTTAAGATTTTTTTTTAAAAAGTTCTTGCAACAATGAAAACATTATTAACGGATTAACGGGCAATAACTAGTTTTCTATATTATTTTATAATCTTAATACCTTTTATGAAACATTAATTTCCTTAAGTCATTTATTTATTTATATACTGATTTGCTCAACTGTTACACTTTTTCTTACAACTGTTGTAAGTAACTAACATATGTGTATAATATCAAGCGGTAAAAACAGCTCTGATGAAAGAAAATTTAGTACTTTTCTTAAGAGAAAGCTGTTACAATATAGTGAAAAATATAAAAAATATTTAAAATGAATTAGATCAATCAAATGAACAAAAAAAAACAGTAAATATTTATTTTTAAAGCAATTTGGTTTCAGCAATGGATTTAACATTTAAAACCAAGCACTGTTTTACGCAATGGAGGGCATGTTAATTTAATGCCTTTTTTTTCTTTTTTTCATATATCTAACCTACCAAAGTGACTCTACTCTGCCTGATGGAAAGCATGAATAGAATCCAAGAGCGGTTGTCGCCAAACTCACTGCAAATGACGACATTGTAATATGGGGACCCACGCTATGGCGGTCTAATGAGATGCTTTTTCACGCCCCGCTTAAAGGAGCCGGGATCTTAGTGGGAGGGAAACACGTGTGCTGGTAATGAATTCCAGGCTTTAACCGATCTGCACAGGAAGGAAGAGCCGAACCGTTTAGTTCGGGAGTGTATATTTACCATTCTGAAATGGTGACTTCCAAGGCCAGCACGAGTTGTCCTATAGAGGAACGGAAAGGATGGGATCAGTTGGAAGAGCTCATCAGAACACTCTCTATGATAAACACAATAGAAGACTGCGATAGAGGCGACATCATGCAGAGACTCAAGGGATTCAGTAACTTTCGGGTTATTGATAATTCAGACTGCTCGCTGCTGCCGCTGTTGGAGCGGTCGCCTTTTTTGGGGATGGGTTGGACATTCACCTCTCTCCAGATATTCGGAACAATCGTCGAGAAATACGACAGGCGGTATAGGCGCGTCAATGCTGGATACAACTCTGGAGCGTAGTTCTTAAGAACCATTGCCGGAATACCGTCTGGTCCACTGGTCTTCCGGACGTCGAGTGACCGTAGCTCCGCGCAGACGTCACTTTACCGAATACGAATATCCCGCATTGTAACGTCGCAGGTCAAAACGGTGGGCGGGTGTAGACCACGGTCCTCGATTCGGGAGTTGGCCACAAGAAGGTCAGCAAGCAGATTCGCTTTCTCTTGCGGCTGATGGGCGAGCGATCCGTCGGGATACTTCAGTGATGGTAGCGAGGATTGGTAGTGATTGGACTGCACGGCTTTGGCCAATTGCCAGAACTTACGGCTACCCGTAGGATGTGCGAAGAGTTCTCGGCCAGTCCATGCAATGTGCTGGGCATCCGCTCTAATGTAAGCCCTCTTGCATTCCCTGGTGGCTTTGTTGTAAGCTGCTTTTACGCGATCTACGTCTGGATGGTCTTGAGCGCGGGCCATAGCCCATGCGCGGTAGCCGCTTTCTTGTGAGTAACTGCATGAGCGCACTCACGATTGAACCAGGTGCGGGCCTTCGTGCTAGCGACCTCACTGTAGGGAATATAATATTCTATAGCGACAGTGATCTCGCCAGCAACAGCAGATGCACTTTTGCGACAGATCCCTGTCTTTGAAGCAGCGTTGAGCCCAGGGGATGGATGCAAAATAATCTCGCATTCCGTCCCAGTCTGCTGACGGGTAGTACCATAACCGTCGTCTCGCTGCCACAGGTCGTGATCGGGCAACAAGGGGCACCGTGGTAGACACCAGGCAGCGATCGGAGGATCCCAGAGAGGCGAGAACCGATACTGTGTACTGCGCTGGGTGACTCGTCAGCAGTAGGTCTAGCAAAGAGGGCGCTTGACTTGTTATGTCTGGTATCCTAGTGGGCTGGAGTACCAGCTGGGTGAGGTCATACGTGAGAGCGAAAGCGTGAGCAGTTCGACCCGCGTGGTCAGTTCTGGAAGATCCCAACCAGGACTCTTGGTGGTCGTTAAAGTCTCTCAGAAACTCCAGCTCAGCGGTTGTAAACTGCTCCTGTGCTTTATCTGCTACCTGACTGAGATGATCGAATATGTGAGTTGTCTCAGAGTCTCCGGAATGGGATCGGTAGACGCACGCGTAGATTCGGCTTGTAGATCCGATATCTACGTGGAGCCAGAGGATAGAGAAGGATGGGTCCTCAAGGCAGCGCAGACGGCGGTAACAAACATCCGCCCTGAAAAAAACCAAACTTCAGCCTTTGCGAGAAAGCACTCCTCAAGTATGTAGCCGGGATAGTGGAATTAACCGGTGTCATCAGGGCGGCGTATTTGTGTCTCCGTCAGGAATAGCATGACCGGTCTTACCGTCGCAAGGTACTGATGGATGGCGCTGAGGTTTGTATGGAGTCCACGGATATTCGTGAACTCCACCTCAAGAAGCGGGTTGGTGGGAGAGGAGGAGAGTGCCGCTGTTGTAACTATTTTCTTTTTTATTTGCGCTACCATGGTTATATGTCGGGAAAGGGGAAACGGGGACATAAAAAGGGCATGGCAGTCGTCACGATAGTGTAGTCTGAGACTCTGAATACTGTGGTTTCACATTACGGTGAAGCAAGACGGTGACCGAACCGTCGGACGGCAGGGCCCCCCTACTCCTTAGCCGTGGTTGGGCCCCTCTCTATACCGCGGGCGGCCAGCGGCACCACCATCTCTACGGGTCTTCCTGGCCGACGGCTCGATCCACGGCACCCACACAGTGACCGTACGAGCACTCCACTGCTCACACACATGACTGCACCGATGCTGTCGCTTTAGATTGATCTTCTGCGGGAGGGTAGTACTGCCCCGGTCGAACCCGCTCGTTCGTGTTAAAATGGTTAAAATTTCATTTCGATGTCATTGATATTAATTGCCTATTGTGTGCCGAATAAACGTGTGTACGTAAAGTATTAAGGTGCAAACCATTCTTTCTTTAATAATAGCTTGGCTTAAGTCGTGCCTATACAAACATGTCCTAAGTAAATTTCATATCTCCACCGTATTTTGTTGTTCTAGGATATATGGCGCATAATATGTTAAACTTAACTTATTTCATTAACATGTTGTATATAGATAATTTAGTCTCCAGTACTTGAATACCATTATACGGCAAGTTTTTTATGCCGTATAATGGTATTTTTATTTATATTATAATATATTTATATTAATTTATGGTTTAAATTATTATTTGAAAACTATAAATTTAGTGATTGGTCCCGTCTTTACATCATTTAACTATGCATTGAATTAGCTCATGATTTTATTGTGATTCACTCAGATATAAAAACTTTGTTTGTGCACAAAGAAGAATGGTAATTTTGGGCCAAGCACTTACCATATTAAAAACAAAATTGCAAAATATAGTACTATGTTCTTACCTATAAAGTTTAAAATAAAATATAGCACTGTGTCCACCCAGGTGAAATAGTCAGGTAGACGAAGGGTTGGAAACCTAAACAAATTTAATCAGGTTAAGTTATGTTTTATTTGGAAAATAAATTCATGTCATATATTAAATATTCTAACTTCAACAACAAGTATAATTAAAATTTAAATCAAAATAATTGATAAAACTCATGCCCACTACAACATTTATTAACAATGTAGCTTGTTGACTTGTCTGTCGACATCAGTATGATGCTGACAAGCAGAAAACTCAATTTACACGCATGGAAAAGCCGGACTAAATCGCTAAATGTCACAAACACTTGCCGTGTTGCATACAACTGACTAGCCAAGCAGTCAATCTCGTCACACTAATGTTTGTGAACCGTATGCCATTCGAGATATACAAGCGTTCAACGTAATTCTTTGAAATATATTTTGTGTCTCAAAGTAAACAATTATCAAATACTGAGAGATCATTAATTATAGTTTTGATTGACACTTTGACTAAATTTTACCAACATATTTGTAACATTTTAATCAAATTTTTGTATGAGAATTTCTCAAACATACTAAAGATTGTCATTATAATATATCGTTGATAAACCAAATATCGATTGAAATGGCATATACTGAAAGACCCTATATGACAATAATATGTATGAATAATCTTATAAGCCTACCCCTCACAATCCATTAGCTGCGTAAGGAAATTGTCCATCCCTACCAAATATCAGATTTCATGTTGATCTGTCTAACGCTGATCTGTTCTGACCGGCGACAATCGAATTGATGCCGTCTGGCCTCATCGCGATTTTTGTCATATTTCCGCCTCGTTCCACCCCAGTGTGGAGACAAATTATAGCGAGATATACGCTTAATTGGTTTGGCGTTGTGGTCGCTCGACATGTTCTGTGCATTGCCTTTGTCGTTGGTTTTAAAAATTCATGGTCCATTTTTGAGAATTAAATAACGAATAATGAAATAATAAAAACAAGTTAAAAGCAACCTGAGTGATATAAATTCATTGCCGAACATACATTGGAATTACATACGATATTTGTATAAATTGGGATATTGTTCGAGGTGATAACTCAAGAGGGAGATCAGATATGGTAAAGTCACGTTGTTGTGCTACAATGAATATTAACAGAGGAATAACGTGGCGCCTTCGCAATAGTCCTCGCGGAGATAAATTTATCCGCGCGTCGGGAAATGGACCATTTTTCACGGCACCTAACGCTAGGTGTCACATGCTCCGTGCGAAGATGCCGTTACTTACGTAGTACGTGAGATGAATACACCACGTGTGACGCTGTATTAGCTCTACCGTGTATTCTTTTAGTGGCCTGTTGTTTGCACTTTCATTACATTACACGTTATATCAAATCACCAGATAATTTATAACAAGATACGGATACGCTCTATGTTAAAATACTCCACTATCTGCTTGCCTCTTTTCGCTCTTAAGGTTCTTTTTAAGTAACTGTTAAAAGGACCTATATACGACCTTACTTGTAAGAAACATATGTTACTTTCATGGTAAGAGAATATATACTAGTTGTTGAGAATATGTACAATTTGATCACACTGGTCTTGTGGGCTCTGTAATAAGTTACATTTTAGTTATAGTGCTACACAAGTTGTCATCTATTGCATCTCAGTTGTGATCTCAGCAATAATGCAATGAATGCCCACTACTTTAAATAAGTCATCGGACAACCTTGTCGGGGCCCACCCAAACTCCATCGTCTCTGGTAATTACTAGAAAACTTTTTGCTCTGCTTATTGCTACGTATAATCATAAAAAATCAATAGATCAGTGATCTTAGTTCATCTGTGGATTACTCTCTCTCTGTTTTACTCACGTTCGTTTCAAGACCCAGTTACTCATAAGAATGATATAATGAGAAATCTTCGAATGTCTTAAAGGTTTCTAAGTCAATGGATCCAAATCCACTCATTTAGAAACCCTTAAGCCTTTAAGTTGCTTCTATCCATTAGGAGCCACCAGTAGACCGAACAGAGTTATAAAGTTCACTGTGATCTATCACTGGTCTAGGTATCAGTGAATTAAATACCATTAAGGTAGTTTGGCAAGTGCCACCGTGGATCCCAGTAGACTCTATGATACTAAGATAATTATGATAAAAGTGAGGATCTCTGTTTGCAGATTAATTGCTGCGGCAAGTAGCGGGATGGTGGCCTAATCGTATCACGATGTAATCGGGCCACTACGTTGCAATTGAAAAGAGAAATCTCTTCCCCAGATTTTTCTGTACTGGTAGAACAAAATCCTTCCATTGTACTATGCCATAGAGCAAGTAAAAAACGTTAAAAATCTTCCTAAAAGTTATACTGAACTGACGTTGTTGTTTATGCAGGATTATTGTGTAAATAATTATTATTAAAATCGGATGGATGAACATTGGCAAAACAATTTTTTTTTCTATGTTAAGAGCCTGCCAAAGTGACTCTACTCTGCCTGATGGAAAGAATGAATAGAATCCAAGAGTTGTGGTCACCATACTCATTGCAAATGCAGACAATGCAGTGTGGCGAGTGACACTAAGTGAGATGATTTTTCACAACTCGCTAGGGGACTTAAAAAGCGTGACAGTCATCGTGGCAGTTTAAGGCTCACACAGTTACCACGATAACTGTCATTGTCAATTGAATATTGGAGCAATTGAATATCGCCAAAAACAAATGAAGATCGGTAACAATAAAGGAAGATCACCTATTGTTTCGGAGTTTCAACAAATAAAAGTAAGAAACAACATTTGCCAGCAATTTTCAATAATATTTCTCTAAAATATGTTTAATGGAGTCTAAAAATGAATCTGATCACAAATATAAAAAAAGATATTATATAATACAATTGCTAATGCTTCCATTGTTTTGTATTATTGGCTATTATATTTTATTTAACCACGTGACTTAGCGTTGAAATTCACATATGATACATTTGTTAGATTTTTAATGACGTTCACATTTGTAGAAAGTAAATTTGACTAGGGAGGCTAATCTTCTCCAGGGTTTACCCTACTGTTTCCTAGAAGCCTAATTTTAAAAAAATCTATAATTTTACAACAGTTATAGTATTACAAGGCAAACTACAAATTATAATAATTTTTTAAAATCTAGGCATTTAAAATATTATTATCGATGATATTAGCAACCAAATAAATACAAAGATCACCCCCATCATGAGATATCTGTCTGTCATTGTCCTTTGAGCTCAACCGGTACAAAACTTTTTGAGTTTTAAAACATACACGTACCAACATATTTATGTATATATTATCATCAATTAATTTTAAATTCAAATTGTAGAATTTATGTAATTTAATTCTAGGAACGTCACTATCGTCTAAATTCATAATAGCTCTTAAACTCGGTGAGAAATGATTATTCACATCTATGCAACATGGATATGCTATAGTGATACGAGGCGGAAAGCAAACAAAATGAGTGGGTTTTGCCTGATATCGCTAAACTGTTGTTTCAGCCACCACTTAAAATAATATGCACTGTATAACGATACACGGGAGTGATGTTTTCGTTCTGTGATGGAGTTTATGGCCGCTTTGGGATCGCTGGATATTAATTACTGCCTCTTTTTACGTTACAGTGTACTGTGTTGCTACTGGAAATTTATTACAAGTTCTGGAAAAAATGTGGAAAGGCGGCATGTTTGTTTTTAATGTAAGCAAGCATTATCACGTAAGTTTTAAGTACGTTAAAGTATTATATGTTTTAAATAACGTAGCTTTTTTCTCGTCAACGGTTAAATTGTATGTGTTAACGACTGATATAGTTAGTGTTCTCATATACATAAAAGTTGCAAAGTATCATCAGTAACACAAAATTAATATAATTACTTCTATTTTTGTTTTTTCTTGTAAGGTCATATATCATTTTCATTGTAGGTTTGAAATAAGATTAAATAACAAATAAAAAGTAAATAAAAATACTTCATCTATTTATTTAAAGTTTTTGATAGGTATATTGTAACGCATTCCAGACATTTATACAGTGTTACAAATTATAAGCTTTCTGGACACAATGCTATGACCATTTAATATCATCTGGCTTTTATTTGTCAAATTAAAACTCTTAGGCTGTCACACGTGATCCACCAATATACAAAACTACTACCCTCTCTAAGCCCTCCGAGGATTATTGACGTGACAGCTGTACACTTTATTTATAAAGTTACCCAGAAAAGTATTACTGAACATACATTCAACACGTAGACTGTCTTTAAATGGCATTTCGTGGTGTAATTATAAATATTGTCACGGAGCCCACAAGGCACGTTTGGAAGCTTTGTGGATTCTGACTATGGAAAGAATGTGAATTCCAGTGGGTGTCAGGGAATACAAGGTATGTAAAGGAGCTTTATTCCGCTGTAAATTTACGAGAAATATCAAGTGCTTAAAGCGATAGAAATGTTTATGAAGATTGCTTTTTAAAGAACTTACTACAAATGTACTTAAATTGATAAGATCTACTTATTCGTAAATACTTAAGGCTCATTAGTTCACTACCATTTTGTAACTTAACATAGTCTTCCTCAATCCTTTTTTTAAAGAAATGTTTACTGTTAACAAATATTGTCATAGTGTATTGTCTTATTGTCTTATTGTGTAAATTTTCTGAGCCCTATATTTTTAGAGATTGTCCATACTTCCGAGGTTGGAAAACTTTATTAGAGATGAAATAATTATCCTTCTCGATTGAGTTACGATTATGATAAGAAAAATTAAAGACATTTTACCAATATCTAAAAATATTGCAAATCGACAAGCTATAAAAAATAGATCTTATTAAGGTACCAATGTCAATATTCGAGCCTCTTCATTCAATATTTTTTTTAATATATAAGAAATATACAAGTAAAATCTAGATATCAAATTTTCTCTCTAAGCTGTATCGAGAATCGGTATATAGCAGCTTTGACTATTCCTTCAATGCGAAAGAATTTAATTTATCCTTAACGTACCTTGTAAACGTCTGTAAAGTTTTATCTCACCGCAGTCTGATAAGCGAACAAGGAAGAAACGTGATTTGTTTCACAAGAAAATTTATATGTGTTAAAATATAACCGCTATGTCAGTCTCTTGAAACGTATTTTATACGATAATTTTCATCTTGAAATTTTTCAAGTTATTTTATCAGAGTAATTTATCGAGTGGAAAAACAAACTAGAGTAGAAGTGATCGATCAAAGTAACAGTGATTTAATTGATATAGGTGAGTGATATATAGGTTTTGTATTTTTTTTATTAAAAAGCAAAGCAAGTTTTATTTTAAAGAAAATGTTAGCCTCCAGTATTTCATCTCTTTGACAAACATCTCTGACATTTCCAGACAGCCTGTAATTAATATTAATTGTGAAACGTCTATTTCTCAATTTGAGGCAAGCAATGCGGTCAAGTGGTCGTTATTTAGAATAATCAAACGTTATATTATGGTTTACATTTAAATATATCGCTTAGTAATTGTTTGATGTGATGTAGGCATAACAAAAAATAAATATTTTTAATCATCCTACCCCCGTCCCTCAAAACGCAGACAAAGTTACGCGGATCAGGTAGTATTATAATAAAATTTATCTCATGTTCTATAATAATAATTTGAGCATGTCAACTTGAACAATGGTTTCACATGACTCGCTTAAAAATATAATCCTGGGATGAAATAACAACAAGTGTTAACTACTACAGTCGAAGCGGCTTAAGCTTCGCCCTTCCGATGGTTTGTAGGATGCGGACTGAATGTTTATTTATTTATTTATTTATACATCATGCACTTTATGTACATAGGCGGACTTAATGCCTAAGGCATTCTCTACCAGTCAACCTTTGGGTGATGCAAAGAAAATAGGAAGTAGGTGCGTTTCAGATGTTGAAAAGAAGAAGTAGACATATATAAACTTTCATATACTAAAATTAATACAAATACATAAATACATACAAATACATACTTAAGTTGATGTAAGTCTATATACATACATACACAAATAAATATCATAACAAGTAATAATAAGATGATAATCATGTATTGGTTGATTCTACCAGCTGTTTCAGTAAATACTGCTTCACTTTTTTCTTAAAAGTAAAAGCGTTGCTAGCCATCCTGACTTCGAGGGGAAGCTCATTCCAGAGAAGAACGGATTGCACAAAGAAAGATGAGCCAACAAACTCAGATGTATGGGAGGGGCAACGAAGGAGAAGATTCTTAGAAGACCGAAGCTTTCTGTCGTGATTGCTACATAGGAGTTGGAAATAAGAGTTTAAATATGTTGGCGAAGATGGGTTATTAAGTAAAGAGAATAGAACAGTGAGCGCGCGTAATTTTCGGCGTAGACGAATTGGTAGCCAATTGAGCTGCGAACGGAAAGAGGATACATGGTCATATTTACGGTTGCGCTCGGTTATGTAGAAGACGATGTACGAATTCGATGTCTTCTGATTTATTCGTTTGAAAATAAACCTTCACATGATGTAAAGTTTAATTATAATTTCAGTTGATTGTAAGTTTTTAAGATTAATTGTAAAAACTTTATAGTTTGTCTCGTATTCGTCGGAGGTCTCGTATTTTTAAGAAGACATAAGAGAAGCGTTAGCACTTAGCTTTACAACTTAGCGTTAGCAAGCATCTTAGCAAAATTCAATATTTTAAAAGTATGTGTTATTAGGACAATAAATGTAAACACAATCGAGTCTTCATATAAAAATTAGTTATTTTCTAAGTTTAATGATTATTATTATATTTATAAAATAGTTATTTTTGTGGCATAAATAAAAGCTCTTAATGCAAATTCTAGGAGCGTTTATTCAAAAAGTAAATGACTAATAGCACAAAGCTAATATCAATTTAAAAGTTGACAGTTACTTTGTTAGAGAATACATATAAACACACATACACAACACCGTGTATGTCACATCAGCTAAATACGTAAATTGTACAGTGTAATAATTTGTCAAGTCCCATATATTTACATAACAGACATATCACAAACAAGAAAGCTGCTTATTTCAGTATTGATAAGGAACTTGTCACAGAAAGTCGCCCGCGTGACAAATGTCAAGTTTGCCTACGGCTACATTGAAACTACGTTATCAGTTGCTGGAATAATTAGCAATTGTGTACAACTTGCAGATACTTCTATGTAAAAGATCTGGTTGTTTATAAAACATAATTAAAGAGGTAAAAAACTGTCTTCGAAGTAATTTTCTTAATTATAGCTATTGTAAATAATAGCACTCGTAATACAGAGTAAATATTTATTATAAACATCATTTGTTACCAAAAAACACAACAGGTGTCAATGTATGTATATGGAATTTTCAAATTCCAAAAATAAGTTTAATAACTGATTTATTGACAATTCCAGTGTCTCGTGTTTACATTAGAAGTTATTGTTGCTACTAATTGCATTATATTTTAATACAGTTTACACATACTCATATAGTACACTTTATTTAACATGTTGTTAAGAAACAATGACTCTCTAATAATAATATTAATAACTAATAATATTACAATAAACTTCAAACAGAACATACGGATAGAGAACACTATGCTTATAACTTCAATAAGAACACAATCTGGAATTAAACATACGACTGATAAGATTACTCTTATTACTTCGTACCCAAATATATTTTTCTTAAGGCTGCTATTTCATATTCCATCTCCAGTTCTTCGTAGTTGATTTTGATTTAATTTTCTATTAATTTTGTTACAGGATTGTTTTTACCCAAGTAATCTTTAGTGTTTAGTTAAAATATATATTCTACTAGACGTACCCTGCGTACGTTGCTACACTATTAACTAAAATAAATTTGAAGAAAAGGCAGAAACAAAATTATTCATAACAACTCCGAAACTTTCGTCAACGTTGCTAAAGATTATCATATGATCAAATGCAAAGTTTACGATTCTGTAAAGGACATACAGACAGAGAGACAGACAAACATTCCTTTTTATATACACTTGTATATATGTATTTCCATTCCATGATCTGATAATTTTTATATAACAACATTTTTGTAAAGTATTTGTGTATTAAATTTTAATGCATATAAAATTACTTTAACCGAAATACATCTACATATTTTCTGTTTTCTCTAATTTAAAACATTAAGGGCACCAACTTTATAGTATTTCTTCTCATTTCACATGTGGGAGAGGTACTTTTATATACTTTTTTTAAGATTTTATTTTCACAGTGGAACTAATAGAGTTTTTTGAATTACGTAACCTTAGAATAAAACTTATTCGCAACTTTTGTACGACATAACCCGTAATAATGTTTATTGTCGAGTTAATGTAGAGTGTTCAAAGATTTATAATTGCTACTTTCGTGTAACATTTTATTTTCAGCATTTTTTACATGAAACTGTAGTTTTACTAGCAAAGACAGTATAAGTGACGATTAAATCTAACCATTTACTATTTCTTGGAAAACTGTAATAAATGTGTGATATGTCTAAACATATTCACACAGACACAGTTCTCTAACGTAGTAATTACGAAAGGCAGTTTATACTTATGTTTGCACCTGTAATGAGTATAAGCTAAAGTAAAAGTTTAAATCTTTTTGTACTATTTTGGGCAAGAAATTCAATCACAGCTTTTCGTGTCTGCGGCGCACTGATAACACACTCGTGACACCTGCACGTCATTTGTCATGTCACAACCCTACTGTTCTTTCAACGATATTGAACTTGTTTGCTTTGTCCCCGGCGACCTGTCGACTCCATCCTCTGTTTCACGCTAAATTGGTTTGCGATTTTGTGAAGGGTATGCAAAGAGCTTGAACGGTGCACTTTTCAATGCCTTAAGATTAATGTTCTTAGCGGAGCTCTATTGTGTAATGGTGAAAGCAACGTCTTCAACTGTAATTATACTACATTCTATGAACTCTCTTCAACGTAGATAGTAAAGAAAATGAAGATTCTTGTATTAATCAATCAGCTAATAGGTTTAATATTTGTTCTGTTACTTGAAATTGTTTTTAATATATGAAGTAATTTTTTTCTTTTCAATATTAAACTTTTAAATGTTCACTATACTTTTTCTAAAGAGATGTCTACGCATAAAAATTCACCACGAATGGTATTAGAGTATGGCTCCAACGTGAATTACTTAATGTTTATAAAATTAGTAAAAAGGTAACTAATGTTCACCACAAAGATATGTACATTTTTCACAACTCGGTAGATAACTGAGTTATTTACAAATTGCATTATATATAATAAGTCAACACGTCAAAAGACTAATAGATACAACAAATGGATTGCTATAAACAGAATTGACTGGTATGTTCGTGACGTGCCCCCTCGTCACGCCACTTCTGTCTCTTCGTCCGTCTGTCTGTCCCCGACGGACGATATGTTATGCCCGCCTGAACTCTGACACCCGCTGCCATTTAAATTGATGAAAGTTTGCATAGACCAAATCATGTTTTTGTTGTAGCCTAGATAAAAGCAAAAATTCACACAGCTAAGATGATCTCATTTATAAATTTTTGTCTGTAATACTCCACTACTGTCGAACATACAAACGATAAGTTTTAATTGTAGTTTCTTTACAATTCAAACTAATCAATCAACTTATGACAGGCCACTAAAATCGTGAATAAGTATTATTGAATATTCACCAAAGTACAAGTCGATCTAGGTAAAGCACTTGATCCGTGTGATTTGCAGATAACTTAATAAAATGTGAAAAATAAAGCACTACAAAAAATTTTACATATTTTTTAAAATCTGCTTAATGCATATTCTTCAACAATTTATCCCTCTATTTTGAAACTTAAAGAGTAAAAAAGTGACAATAAAATATTAGCTATTAGTAGTTTCCTAATTATTGGATCTGTAAGACTTTATTGCCGTTACTTGATAATCTTACTTAGTTGTTGAATGTAAAACTTAATATCTAATGATTGGATACGAATTCTTGGAATATCCTTAAAAATTACTAACTTAACTGACATATGTGTACTGTTTTATTCTATATCTATTATATGTACATGTTTGATGCCACTTTATTTATAAAGTAAACTGAAAATGACACCTTTATATTTATTGGAATGAAGCACTACTTAATTTACGACGAAGTTGCCGCTAAAACAATAAACTACGACAATGCATTCTCTCAATACACTAAACATATTATCTTTGGCGCTTAGATGCAAGGCATTAACTTTGGTACGACACATAGCCTCTAAGTTTTACAAGTTTCCCCGGGAGTTAAGCTATCGACAATGCAGCCGATCCAACTACCTACTAAGGCACGCTAGAACTTCTCTAATGAGATGAATAATTAAACAGTACCCTATATACTGAACTAAATTAACGTATGTGAACGTCATATTGTTCTTTCACTATGTCTTAAATGATAATCTCATGGTGAGGTTCATTTGATTTGTAAAACTGTTCTATAATAAGGTATTTCTTTTACTTTTATTGCAGAGTTAATAATCATAGAGATGATATAAAAAGTATTTGACGTTAAACAAAAAACTTCTGTCACTCAAGAGTAGCAGTCTATAATCAAATTTTAAAACTTTTTTAATAGTCTTTTATTATTGCGCCAATTGCGTACATACATAAAATAACGCCTGTTCCTTCAGAGGAGTAGGGAGAGGCATATTAAACGCCCACGTTTCACCAGTGTTTGGTGCCTATTGCCACTAATCGTGATCTAAATCTGATAACTTGTGTTTTTATTTAAAGTGAGCCGACTTATATAATAAGTGTTAGCTTTTTGAGCGCCTTAACATTTTTAATAAATTATAATTTTACTTTAAACAACAGTGCGGTAAGGAAACGAGGCCATACTGCGGACAAAAATAAAATAAAACATATTTGGTAGACTTTTGTCAAGCTTAACCATTTAATTGTGCTGATTATTATACCATCAAGTATATTTTATAACAATAATGTTACTTATTTGATGACAAGTGTTTTGTTTCACGGAATATTTTCATCTTTAACTGGAAGAGGTCCTAATTTTGTTTTAGTTTGTTTTATAAAATTACCAGGAGTTAGAATGCAACCTAAATCGGTTCATATGATGGAGACAAGGGAGGTCCACTAGCTGTGATCCCAATAGCCAGGGCTCCAGCATGGTACTGTTAAAAACCGATATAAATACTACCTGTTAATAACGTATTTATCTGTGTTATTAGTAAAAGGAAATATGGCATATATTTTTTACGTCTACAATTTTCTTCCACATCATTTGGATAATTGGCACTCTACCAGTGCGTGCTTTTCAAGACTTTTTTTGTCTCACACACATTTTTCAAATTTTATTTAAGAGTCTGCCAAACTGACTCTACTAAGATAAGTGGACACTATACTTATTATAAATGCAGATAATGCAATATATGTTTTTACACGTCCCGCTTAAAAGACCCGGGATAATAAGAGAGAAACATGTACGCTAGTAGTAAGTTACAAATTTTGACTGATTTGCACAGGAAGGAAGAACCGAACCGGTTAGTTCGAGAACGTATGTCTAATACTCTAGAATGGAGACTTCCAAGGCCAGCACGTGTTATCCTGCAGAGGAAGGGGAAAGTGGGACCAGTTGGAAGGGCTGGACAAAACCGTTCGTCACCTTCTACAACAAGAAAATTATGATCGTGACGTCATATCGCAGAAGGAAGCGGCGAAGACGGGCCGGGAGGACGATCTCCACTCGGATCAAATTGGCCGCAGGCGAACCGGGCGGTGGAGGCACGCTTATCAGCGCCTCATTTCACCCTGAGTGTGGCCGCGGGTGGACGGGACGAGTTTTCCCTCTCCATCCACTACAATGGCCGGCCGTGAGAAAGCTACGTCCGCGTGTGTCGTACGTGGCCTAAATAGAGAGTTCCGATTCTGATAAACCACTCCGCCGTACACCTTGGTGGGGTGACGGCCCGACGGGGTTTCCACACGTTAAAAAAAAAAGGTCTGTCGGGAGAGTCCTTAACGTAACGATATCTATCCACCATAAGCGCAGGCCTCATCGCCCGTTGGAAGCAGGCTGGGTTAACTGCGCAACATTCTCTGGTAGTTCTCTGGTAGTTCCAGTACAGTGTATAGCGTATTACAGCTTTATAATGAATTTCCTTTCCAGGTTGCATCCGGTTCTCCGACTACTGATAACTATGATAGCCTATGCTTTTTAAAACGTTCCTTTACTCAAAGCTGGCTCCCTTAATCAAATTTTGCCTCATTTCACAATTTTTATTCCACACCAAATTACACGGATAGAGAGTAAAGTCTGTTCTGATTAAAAAGACTTTAGAGCTAATTCCATAGATGAATTTTGATTTCAAAGTAAAGATATTTAAGAATTCGTAACTAAAGTATAGTTAGTTGATAAACATCTGCCATATTATCACGGGGCATATTCACTACATTCCGTGTCGTAAGAACGTCACTAAAATATTCATGAGTTAGTGCAAGGGAAGGGTCCAACAAATTCACCTTTGTGTGAAACACCTTTTCAAGGGGTGGGATATCTAATGCATTCACTTTTTTATTGCTACAAACAAACATCACAGAGATTTCAATTTTGTAGTAATTCAATATTTTTCTTTTCATCTTTTAGTTTTGGAACAAATAATTTTGAATTTACACAGAAGTCAAAGAAACTCCATGTTTGCTTTAAGAGGTCCTTACCATCTTTGTTTCACATTTTTTACTATTTGAGAAAATATTTTTTTTAAGATGGAAAATTACAAAAGCAGACTGAAAAATACAACGGTGAAGTTGAATTTGGGATCATGGCAAACTCTCATTATCTATGCTCCATTGAGTTTGTTTACGAGAGTCACATTGACAAAGCAAAAGTTTTGTCACTTGTGTTAATTTCATTAAGAAACAATGGTGGAGTGTTCCTTCACCCATGGTCCTATTGCGTAGTCCTTCTGGTAGTACCGGGGCAAAAATCTTTGTCCGTAGTTCTATCAGTTAAACCCAGGATCTATAAAGATAGTGAAAAACAAATTTATAATTCAAATTAAAATGTCTTTTGTTTATAAAAATACTATTTTTTAGATAAATTCGAAAAACCGGGCAAAAGACATTATTACTCTATTGGAACTATGGACAACGTTACCTGTCCATAGATAGAACTATCAACATTTATTTGTTTATTCATATTATATACCAACAGTAAGCATATAATCTACTCTTAAACAAAATTTCCAATAAACGTAATACCTGGTATGCATGCCCCTTACAGAGGAGTAAAATAGAAAGTACCAAAAAAAAACGAATGAAACGGAATGCTATTTAAATCTAGATTACACTTACTACTACAAAAAAAGTAAACAATGAAGGACAAACAACAGGATTTTGATATATGTTCATAGTCCAACCGATAGAACAATAAAAATGGACCCGTGGTACTACCAGCAGTCCATGAAGTATGAGCTCGGACAAAAAATTGGTAGAGTTTAGTAGGTATTCACTTTAAAATATTTATTTTACTCTGTAGTTAAAAAATACTGAAATGTTAATATTTGTACTAGTAACAAAATAGAACAGAAAAAGAGGAAGATTATTACGATTTGTTTGTCCTGTCCTAAATACTCACTGTTTTGTGGTTGAAGAAAATCGTCTTCCAGATACGAACACAAATACGTTACTTACTTATATTGAAGCTCCCTAGCATTTTTTCTCTATTTCTATGACCGCTTAAACAACGCTTAGTTTGTCTCTAGACATTAATCTCAAACTGAACTTCCAAAATGTCTCTTCAACTACTATTGACGTTTTCGTATCCGTACATTGCCTACATCGTTTAAAGCCGTATCCCAACACTCAACAATTGTATTTAAAATGGACGATAATTCAACTGGCGTGATTACATGAACAGTGTGAACTAAGTCCCAGCTTACCGCGGATTTCCAGCCACATCTGTGTTGGTCCCGATGCAGGTCATTAAAACTTCACTTGGCACACTTACTACTGAATGATGCTGATAAATATCACTTTCGGGAAGCGTGTACAAATATGATGCGACAGTAGTATCTTGAAGTGTTTGGTTATGTTTAAGATTAATTTTTTTTCCACATAGATAATACCAGAATAGTGTATCTATTAAGTAAAAGGCAATGTACATGTAAGTATGAAAATCTGTACAATAAAAATCTATAACCCAAAATCTACTTCTATCTGAAAATTGACTGTATTTACTAAAATGTCTTTTTTTTTCTTTCCTGTGCGGAAATCCCCATGGATATCACTTACTAGTGGTTATGGCGGACTCGAACCGATCAAAAACTGCACGCCGTCTCAGGTACCAGTGGCCGGGGAACCAGGTGTACCCCTACTAAGGAAAACCCTGACGTACCGTGGCTCTACGTACCTACGACTTGTAGATGACCCCTTTTCTGCCCCAGCTCATGATCGCCCAAAATTATAACAATAATAATTAGTAATATACTATAATAACAGAAGCCTATGTCTAGCAAGTGGACTGTTAAAGACTGTTGATGATAATGTGATTGTAATAATTTATTATATATAAAAATATAAAAATAATACAATTATTATAAGTACTTCATTAACGCGCATTGTGGTTATATTGATGAGAAATGAGAAACAAAATTGACACGAAAATATGTAACACTTTTATACTGTCAATAGTCGAAGCGGTTTGCACATTTTGTAAAAAAATCAGCTCAGAACTTCTTAGTTTTTGAAACGTACATTAATCCATTTAACAGTTTTTCTTTGATCTAGATTTTACAATATATCTACGTGCTTAATACAATTGCTGGAGAAATCACATAAAAAACACAATGGTATAAAGTGGAATTAAAGTATTTATGCAGTGAGGTAGTTTTACTACTATAGTCTGCACACTTGTGTTGTTATTATTTATTTTAACAATAACAAGTAAGTACATTCACAAAACAGGAAAACTATACGAGTGAAATACAACTATTTCAATCGTGTTTGTAAAACCATAATGGACTGGATCTTTAAGGATAAAACCGAGCCTGAATAGATCCCAATTGCAACATGCAAATAACTATAACACTATTGCCAACATTTTGGTTTCTTATTCCACATTCAATGCGGGTTTTTAACCGCTTTTCAATGCACTATCAATATAAATTTTGCTCACATTCATTTCATTCGTGGAATTCGTGGGATTGCATCGCACCAGCAAATGGTTGCAAACAGATAATAAATTCGGGATTACCGCGGATTTCAGGGCGCCATCTGGCGGCCGCACACTGTGGCTCCTGTTGAAAAGTGATTGTGACGCTATATTGTCATTCGCGTGTAAATTATGTCATTCATAGGCCTATTCCAATCGCACATTTAAAAACTGTTCGCACTTTTTTAATTTTTGTTCAGCATGGGTTGTAATGAGGTTATATTTAGGCACCTGAACTGTCCTAACTATACTACTATTAGGCATCCTAACTACAGTATAGTGTTTTTTAGCTTGAAGTTTTGCTAAATTTCTTTTTGTTTTCTAAGTAAAATTAGCTAAAACTATTTTTACATTGTGCAGAAATCACTTTGAATACCATTGTGATGGTTACTTCGAACTCGTCTAAAACTGCACACTGTTTCAGGTACCAGTCGCTGGTGTCCGCTAGAAAATAAGTCTCTAGTACTCCGACGTAAAACGGGTCATCTACGGTTTGCAGATAACCCCCTGCTTTGTTGAAATGGTAATATTCCCAGGGCAAGGACCCAAATTCCTTAAAGTGGCCAACACTCTTCTGAGTGAGCCACGATTAAACCCTCTGATGTTCTGAAATTGCGATAATAAGTAAATAGCGGCTAACATCAAGCAAAAAGTTACTGTAGTTTAAAAATTTAATAAGATCAAGATGAGGGTAGCTGTGCTACATGAGAATTAAACTGAATTTTATAAGGTACCAGCTGGACCTTGTGACGTTTCACTGTGGCAAATTGTCGTTCCCATTGATAAGATGTTAGGAACAAAACTGACGTGAAAAGTAGATAAGAACCATTTCTGAAGCTGGTTGTATATTGAACCACAATTTGAGTTCAAATGGTGTAGAAATTTTTAAAGCGTACACCAACCGACGTAACATATATTTATTATACAAAGATCAATAAGTTTTCCTTTTAATGTTCACCATTACAATAAAAAGTTTAACAATTAACATGACTTTATTTTGATGAGAATGGCAAATAGGTGTTTTAAAAACTAATAAGGCTATATAGAGCGTTCCGGTTGGGATGGAAAAAGGTTATCGAGCTAAAAGTAGTGATAATTTAAGTGTGTGAGTCGTATACAATTTAAAACTTGTAACAGTTCCCTATATTATAATATTGTTTTTATATATTCTATACAGGGTCAATAAATAGGTAGCATAAACTACAGCATGCTATTTCTAAAAATAGTTGAATGCAAACTTATTCAAGGGTTTTTATCTGAATATAATTTACTTAATATTTTATGAAAGTTAAAAACTAATATAAAACTCTCTCAACTTGAACTGAAATTGGAAAGTAATAATTACGGTCTTCTTTTATTTGTGTTCATGTTTCAAACAACACCCTTTCCTATCCAGCTACTGATATCCTATGCGACTAGAGTTATTTATATTTCAAAATGAAATAAAAATGCCTGTTGAATTATATTGGTGTTACTCGTACATTATGATTTAGGCAAGAAAGTCATGCGATAATAATATTTATCAAAATTAACTTATTACATAAATTAAATTGTTAAAGAAATACTAGTTGCGTTTCTTACGTATAATACGCATACGCTTTGCATACATGTCTCGTGTAATATATTTTTTCCTTCATTATTGTGCTAAGAGACCAAATCTGTTTCCAATTATTAGTAATTATTCTTTCTATTTCTTTACTCATGTAATTTTCTGTTGATGTAAGCTGACTACTCCGACGTTCATTCAAAAATTATCAGATTAACAGAATAATCATTCAGAAATATTCATTTACGTTTTCTATACGTTTAGTACTTATTATTATAATAATCAATCTTTTTCTTCAGAATTCATTTCAATTTTGGTTTTAGGTAGATTCATTGTAAGGCTGGTCTTAGTTCTTTCAACAGATAATTGCAATAACGTTAATCCTAAAGTTACCACGTCTTCTGCGAATAAAAGTACATCATCTAAGAACCGCAAGTTGTTAATTTTTTCGCCTTTAATTTTAACTCATTTTTGAACCAGTTAAGATTCCGAAAGATCATTTCCAATACCATTAAAAAAAAAAATTGTAAATTTATATATGTATATTAGGGTGTCCCTTATATGACAAAAAAAAATTTTATTTCGAATTTCGAAATGCATACCCTCTATAATTTTTACTAATGCTATAAGATACTTAAATATAAAATTTTATCAATCTAGCATAATTGCAACCAGTGCCGACCGAGCTTCAAAGTTTAGTAAAAAACGTGTTTTGTCCTAAAATTTCAGTCTGCTATAATTTCACTATAAATGCAATGAATTAAGTGAATAAAATTAAATAATAAATTAGATGAACATTAATCTTTAATTAAAACATAAAGAAATAAGAATCATTCAGGGTAACTTCTTTTTAGAGTAGTTTTTTTTACAGTCTGGATACAATTTTAGATGTTCCTGGACACAGCGCAGCAAGAACTGTTTTTGTTCTTCTTCAGCCGTGATAAGTCCGTTAAAATCTTGCATTAATTTAACAGCTCTTTCAGCAGTATCATTTACAACTCTCAAATAACTTATTCTTCTTTTAGCCTCCAGAAAAGCAGCATTGTTATTCCAAGAAGATACATCTTCCTTTAGAAAACTGTCGTCGATCTGCAGTCGTGATAAAAATTGTTTGCTCTTTTCCGATACGAAATCATCCAGTGCTTTGTCTAAAAAAAAAGAAAAATAAGTTAAATAACAAATAAAAATCAACAACAATTTTGAAAATAAATAAATAAGTATTGGACATTGAAATTGAAATCCAACAAAAAGTCAATTAACCTTACCAAACAACTTTTGAGTCAGTTCTTCCTTCGACGGGTCATAGCGTTTGCTAAAATCCGAGATTTTGTCCCTGTTGAAGTTGGCAATCATCTTTTTCTTAGTTTGGTTGTCAACTTCATCATCAAATAGTGATAGAATGACTGTCTCTTCACATAAATACCACAAGTGATGGCTGAACTTGCTTATAGAAGCTTTAGAAATTGTTGCGTCAACTTTTTCATACTCTTTTAACATCTTCAAGAAGCGCAAATCTTGATTAGGTGCTTTGGTCGCCACTGTACATTCGAGCCAAGGTTTAACATACAATATTATGAGAAATAAGCAAACATCTTGTAGAGCCTTTTTGTCCTTCGCAGTTACTCTGCATTGTGACTGAAGTAAACATATTTTTAAAGAATAGATCGCTCTCGCCATCCAGCGTGCCTGATGTATAGCTCCGGGGGGCCTTAGTTTTAATTTTTCCCCTGTGTCTCCTCCTAAAAATATTACGCACAGTTCGACCAATTCGCGGTAATCATCTCTTACAAAACCTTTATCTAATTCTGCCTTATAAAATAGTAACAACGCTTGAATGTCTGTCTCGGCAACCCGTGCTTTTACGAAATTAAGAGATGGTTCAATTTTAGTACAATCAATGTTTTTCCAATTTTCTTGGAACTTTTTGAACATCGGAATATCTGGGCTACTAGTAATTTGCTTAATCTTGGTTTCAAAGACAGCTTTTAGGACCAATTCATAAACATGATGACGACAGGCGAAAAGCAACAATTCTCTTCCGAAAGTTTGCTCCAAAATAGCACAAGCTCCATTGAAACGGCCCATATTGGAAGCTGTTGTGTCGCAGCACATTATTTGCACTTTATCATAAAGGTTCCAGTCAAAGAGAGCTGCTGATACAGCCTTCGCTTGATGTTTTCCAGAAGAACTTTCTAGTTTCGGCACTGCAAGAAGCTGCTCTCTATCGTCAAATGAAGCTATAACTGGCAAGCGTTCTTCTTTTGAACTCCGTACATCCAACCCCGGTAATAGTTTTCCATCCCAATGGACTGTGACTATGTCGGGTACATTGTTTTGGAAGTTAGATTTTATTGCTTCTGCCCTTGATTTTCTAGTTTCAGTACGAATTCGCTGAATCGAGGATTTGTTAATACAGAAATCATCGCTGCTCAGACCAAGCGCTTCTACCACCGCATTAAGAATGTAAACTGTATCTCTAATGCTTAACTGGCATCGATCTAAAGCTGCAACTAGTTTAGGTGTTATAAGATTCTTTCTACCTCTTTTTGAACTTTGTTCATGGCAGGGAACGTCCGGCAAGCTGAGTTCAGAATTCAAGATCTGTTCTTCGTCTGAATCTTCTACACTGTCTAAGTTATTTATGGTGGAAGTAGATGCAACAGCTAGTGATTCTCTTTGTCTTACAATCCTTTCCTCTTCTTCCAATCGTCGTTGTCTAGATCTTTGTTCTTTTTCCGCCAATTTTTTATCTACACCACCTAAGCATCCCGGTCGACCTGGCTCTCTCTGTTTCATTAAAAATAATTTATCTTCCTCTATTTTCATTCTCTCAAAAGCATCAGCATGTGCAATATCAAACAAATTATCAAGATTAATTATAAAATTGTTCTCACGACTCTTAAACGTAATCTGAGTTTCTTTACAATTTTTTTGCAACTCTCTCTAAACATGATATAAATCAATAAGTTTCTTCACGCAGTTAGGAAATGCCCTTGTTGGAATTCTTGCTTTTTCCCAATATATGATGCACTCCCTAATCACAAGATTTGCACTTTCACTAACAGTCAATTTAACCTCACGAATATTGTAAAATAGGACTGAGAGAACTTGTCGATTAGATGGTAATTTTGCACCATTTATTTGGTAGCTAGTCAATCCGATAAGAAAAATATTTTGTTTATCACTCCGTAATTCCACCGACATGTTTACGCACTAAACAATGAAGCACTAATAGTCTCAAAAATCACGTACGAAATGGCAAATAAAACATGCCGTAACAGGTCACTGGGCAGTACTTAAGCAACTTGTATCGACAAGTTTAAATAGCAAGTCGGCACGGGTTATCGTTTATATATCGAACTAATATTTTTTTCTAGACAATATAGGGTTATTACGAAACTTTTAAGAAGGTATGCGTAAAAAAATATCGAACTTGAAATTTAAGGGACACCCTAATGTATATATATCTTCTTGGCGTACACCTTAAATGAATGTAAAAATTCATTACCAGTGGATTTCTGATTATTCTTGTATATTTTTATTGCACTTCTTGTTTTCAGAGCGTCCCATAAATCATCACCATCATCAGTCTATTACAGTCCACTACTGGACATAGGCCTCTCCCATTGCACAATTCTCTGATCGATTTTGAGCTTCTCGGCACGGCCACCCCACTGAAACTTCAACTTAGTGGGCCCGGTCAAGTCATTCATCACGTCAACCTGATGCGATCCCTTGGAGGAACACCACACATTGCCCTTTCCATAGCATTGTTGAGCGACTTTGACTTTGTGGATTAGCCACATTGTAAGTATTTTCCATTCTTATCTTTAAATATTTATTTTCTACAATTATAGGTTTTATTTTTACATAATGTTTTTTCAATATTTTTTGTATTTTTAGACCACCGTCCATCTGTCTGTTTTTGCATATCAACTTAAATTTGTTGAATAATATTTGAAACTGTTCATCCATTTTTAACATTTTAACTTGTGTAAAATGAAACACATCCAAAGAACTGCCTTGATTTTTACTTTAACTGTGGCAACACCGGTGTCATGAATAGCATAAACAAACTGTCTATTAAATTAATAATAAAGTAATAGCGTTTCCTTATAGTTTTATTTTACAAAATTTATAATATTAGTCGGTTTTCATTTATAGGTAATCTGTTTTAGTATCACGATTGTTACACTAGACTCAATATTTGCACAGTTTCACATCACTTATAGCTATGTTATTTAGCACTTCACCATGTTCAGTTGCCACTAAATGATTTCTTAACTACAATCTGAGGAGAACACTACTATGGTGTTTACGTTTCGAACACCAGAACCGGAAAAAAGGTTTTAACAGTAAATCCATCCAAATATCAGGTGATCATCATGGGAAGCAAACATGCGGTTTGGGATGTAGGTGAATTATCTCTGTGCATTGATAATGGTTTCTTAGGTAATATTCTATGAGATCAAGTACATTTCCTTTTGTCCCGTAAGCTTGTGTTCAGCAATACTTTAATAATCCACAAAATACCTTCATAAGGTCCATGCACACAGACAGGTCCCTTTTTATCGACTTAATCGACGTTTGGCTAAAGCAACTTTGCGCTACTTACTTACTTACTTGGCGTTTATATAGTACCTAAATATAATAAAATATATTATTATTTTATAGTTTAATATCAAAATATATTTAATGTTAATTTTACATTACATTTAAAGTCAAAACATGTCAGTCCCCTTAGAGAAATAAAGGAATACGATTCTGAAATTCAACTAGCATGCAAATACGAGGTCTATAATTTAGTGTAAGTACTCTCGGTAGTTTATCACGTCTATGTGTCGGTATGTCCCCCGGCATCATGATACGTCGGCCACTGACGCGAACATCAAATAAAGTTGTTTTACTTACTTATCTGTATGTGAGGGTGCCGTAGAGGGTGCATTAATGACCTTGCTTCTTTCGCCCGCTACAATTCCAAGTACATACTCAGACAATGTTTTTTCTTATTTTTTGTGAGTGCCTAACAAGTTTTGCTTGTAATGTGTTTGTTATGAAAGCTCGGGGCTTCTATCTTGAAATAAAATATATTTTGCTTGAAATGTGCGAATGATTACGATAATATTGTTTGGGTGTAGATAACACCTGTTTTTCTTGAATAAAGTGAAGCTTTTATGTGAGTATATATAAAAATATATATTTTTCGTGCGTAACTCTATATTTCGTTCCATCTACTTTATTATTTTATGAAACAAAGAAACGACAACATTTTTTAAACCGTTTTATTGATTATACCTATATCAATAAATTATATTATGTGTAATATTGATTGAGCTACAGCTTATGAACTGACCAGATAATAATTGATTTGAATCTTGTCGAACAGCTGTATGATACATACTGCAATATGCATACCTTCTGTACCAATTTGTTATATATTCATGATCCCGGGTGATGATAATAATTTCTTAATTTAATTTAGTATTGTGGTGATGGTTAAAATATTAAGAATTAGTCCTCAGTATTTAATCACCACGAATGAAAACGCTCTTATTTTTAGAAATTTCACTGATGGTTTCATCAATTTTGTTATTTGAACAGTCAGAATCAATAAATACGATATAATCCCGCGAGTAAAGGTCAAAATTAGTGCTACTATCTCATTGCACTTATTTGTGTAAATGCGTGTGTATGTATAATGTATGTTATATATGTAATTATGTGTATCTACATGCGTATGTAGATATTTTTCGACGTAACAAATATTATATTTAAAAATTAATTTTACCTTATACAATATTTATGCAGCAAGGGCATTCGCTACAACAAAGAAAAAAACGAAAGTATTTTATATGTCTATTAAGCATTAAGGTTTGACTGCACGGATGCCGTAGTGGTTTTAGTGTTTGTCACACCTGCGTTGCGTGTTGTGGGTTCAAACTCCACATGTGATAACACTTTATGTGATCCACAAATTATTGTTCCGAGTCTGTGTGTTCTTCGTGTCCATTTTATAACTATCCGATTTTTTTTTAATTTTAAGAGCCTGCCAAAGTGACTCTGCCCTGCCTGATGGAAAGTAGGAATAGAATCCAAAAGTTGTGGTCTTCATACACATTGCGAATTCAGACACTGCGTATGGCTTTTTCATACTTTTAAAAGTAAAAGTCATAACACCAATGAACCAACCAACCTTGGTAATGTAAAACTCACACACTCACCAATAGGCCCCCCTGTCATCCCTGCATCAATAGGCCCCCGGTCTCACACTTACCGAAGAAACACGACAGCACGGGTGCTGTCGCTTTAGGTTGGTCTTCTATGAGAGGGTAATTCTGTCCCGGTTGAGCCAGCCTGTTCATGTTAAAATCGACGTGGCTCTATATCGACTTTCTACAGTCACTATTTATTTTTGTTAAATAAACTTTACGAAACTTCGACTTGAAGTAGGCAAGGATATGTTTTCTTAAAAATAGATTATGATCATAAATTTTAATATCGATTACATCTATAAAAGTACTATTCCTGTACTGAAATCAAATAATCACAAGCAGTAACACACAATTCAATGAAACTAAACTATATTTCATTATACGACGTTTACAATCTGAAATTCTAAGGACAATACCGTGACAACCACTTGTAAAATGACTGCGGTGTTAGGGCTGACCGCAGCCCGCCTTGTGCCAACATTCTCAGCTATGCGAATGGCGTGACTTAATTACCAACAATCGTGACTATAAATATTTTAATATTATGGAAACTTAGAGTCGGTACTAATCTATGTTTATTTATATTAGTGCGGTCGTCATCGACAATCTCTTAATAACAAGAATTATCTGGTTATATTAAATTTGTATTTCAATAGTAAATAAGAGAAAATTGTAAAACAAAGTGGTTGATTTACAAATGTGAATAAAATAACTTTATCATGTTTTTATTTTAGAGGTTTAATGACTTACTAGTCAAATACTGTACGGCATTTAAATGATAGTGCGGTAGCTAGATCTAACTTTATATTAATTAAACGAGTATGAAGTCTAGGGTCATTAGCCATACTTAAAAGTATATTTTTTTACGTGAAGAATCTTTCACAGCGTGAAAATATATTTTAAATTTATTTTTGTGTTATATTGGACATAGCCGAATATCATATTTTATCTGCCAGTGTTTTCAGCACTTCAGGACTAACTGTTATATTATATGCTAAAACATCCCCTTGAACTGCCACAAAAATTTTACTGTAATGTAAAAAAGACTGGTCACTATATATATATATATATATATATATATATATATATAAAAATATATAAAGCTTGGTTATTTTGTTATGTTTTGTATAGAATTTCGTATGATATCCTAATAATTATTTTTCATTAGATTTTAAGATGTATTGGTTGTATTACCGAATGTTAGACCCCCAAACCTATGTCACATGTTATGTGACCTTTGGTCACATGAGTATCTGATTGAGTTTACATGTATTTTGATTTATTCAACACTAAATTTTGTGCGATTTCCTTAGCCTTCGTTTGCTTTATGTTTTCAAACGCTATAGCGGTAGTCATACGGCAAAGTTTTATCTCTCCCAATACCACAAGTGTACCAATGCGCTCGCGGCGCCTTGTTTACCCTCAGTTGCAGAGGCCATTAGGTGTACGAACAAATTTAAAATGTAAATACGATTACATGCCCGCGTCGCGCTGCGGCAGCTAATGCACTCGACGCCCATCTATGAATGGCAAACTGCAATAGATTTTTTTTCAATAGATAGAAATAAGCAATGAATTTCCTTACTTAAAAAATATTTTGAATGTATTCTCACTTTTTTACTTGGGGGATTTAGAAATGAAAAATTTATTTTAAAAACCAATGTTACACCTGCGAAAGAGTATAGCATATTATGTGATTTTGTTTTAAGATGAATATTGTTTGAATACATAATATTGCTATGTATGCTTAATTTATTTGCAATTTTTATTTTGATTGTGATATTTAGAAAGAAATTTCAAATGATTATTAATTAAAACATGTTCACTTACAAAATATAGTGTAGATAGAAGTGTGTGATATGTATTCAAGTCACTACATACATTTTAAAATAAATAATTCAAGGGGTAAATTTTTCAATATATCATTTAGTCTCATTTGAAAAAAAAATAATATTGAAAGGTTAAAAAACTTCGTGCTGTGATACAAAGAAATAGTTTTAACTACAAAAATAAAAGAAAATATAGAATTGTATGATGTCTAAGATTAATTTACATTTAATGAAAACGCGTTTAGGACCAAAAGTGTAGGTAGTAAGTGTAAATGATATGCAAGTATAAACTTGCACATCATTTACACAGTGTATTAGAGATGCTTTCTGTTTTCTAATTTTCAAATCTTAGGGTTAATATTTTTATTAAATTCGAATGGTATCAATCGGAGTGAATAATTTCAGCAAAAAGAAAATTTTCAGAATGAAGGAGTTCTAAGTTAATAAGTTAAAAAAAAAACGAACAAATTGAGCCCAGTCTTTTTGAAGTTTGTTTGAAGTGAAAGAGTAAGTGTCAAAATTAATTTATACCATTTTTTTATACATTTAAATGTTATGTTTACATAATTACTCAAAGATTCTGGTAGATCTATAAGAACCAACAGATCTCTGACATATATAAAGTACAATTTAATTAAGCTATTAACCTAAGAAAAATATATAAAGGATATTTTAACGGCATTAAGCCTACGGCATTAAGTCCGCCTTATGCAATGTACTTTATTTGCAGAAAGTATATTAAATAAATAAATAAATAAATAAATATTTTCCGGACTTTTAACTCACGTGAGTGCATTGAGAGTGTATTTGCCTAACGTTGGGGTTATACTCATGCTCCCATCAGGCAGAGTAGATTCGCTTTGGTAGGCTCGATATATAAAAAAGTTATGTTTTTTTAAAAGCTTGAAAAGCATGTGTCTTTTCATAGTTTTTAAAAATGAAATCAGCATCAGATATAATTTACAATATTGACCTTCATCAAGATTACCATAACATTTATGTCTTTAAAAAAAACGAATAGTCTGATTTTAATATTTTCCAGTTTGCCGTTTTAACAGGCTTGCATGAATAGACTCTGATCGGGTTAACAATGCCCAGCTGCCCAACTGAATGTTGCCAACCGAATACCTACCTAGAGTATTATTTTATGTTTTTGTGAAAAACACACAGAAATGTTTGGGTGTCTCTCTTTCATTCTTTTTGTTAACGCATGCAGAAAATGTTAATGTTTTTGGGTACTGTTAACTTTGATGCGGCATAATTAAATTGGTTTATTGTTACAGCAACATTTAATTACAGATTAAGACTACAGTAAAATATTTCAAAAAGGGAAATAATATATTTGTATTCTCTTTACTTTTGGTATAAACACTTATTGTAGCAAAGTATAACTTTAATTGCAAATGAATAAAGACTACATTTTTCATCTTTTTCTTTTGGAAATTACGCCGTAATTATTAAAGGGTAATTCCTTTACACCGACCTGTAATTATTCTGTTGAACGGTTGCCGTAAATAAAACGGGATGAGCGTGGCTTGTATAAATCATTCGGCGCGTCGCAGATCCAGTTTAATACGCGGATAGAAGAACAAAGCCCACGAAAATAAATACACACCGCTACAATGTTGAAAATTAGATGTTCAGTACCAGGACAGTTACTTTATATTTACGGCTATAAATTACAGGATTCTCGGAAAGTTGCTTGACAAGTCTATTTTATTAAGATTGTTTCCTTTGAAATTGATTGTAGTTACCGAAAGCTACTAATTCCGAATTGAACAAGTGTATAAATAATTTTAACATGGTGAAACGCTGAAAAGTGATACAAACACTTAAACATGTAAACGTCATCTATAAAGTTCCCAAAGTTCATGAATTTGCATACAAAGTTAAAACTTGGAAATATATACAAAAATACGAATATATGTATATTTTTATTCAAACAAATTTGAAATGAAATATTAACACACAATTATTGTGACGGTCTGTAAGCGTTAAAATCAAGTAGTATTCACATTTGCAAGTACATTACTTAATAATACTCCTACCAAAGTAGATTGCACTAAAGTTAATAGAAAAATATACATCAACTATGTTTCTATGTTTATTCCTTTAGTATTTATATCTTTAACATTTTATAGTAAGTTGTGGAACTCGTTTTGGGTGTTTTTATTAACATGACGTTAGAAGCCTGCACATATTCTTATGTCTACACATTCAAATCTGTAAGTGGCGGTAAACATTGTTCAGTGAATTTACCAGAATCAAGGATTTTTAGCAAAAAAAGGCTCAATCAGCACACCGTCTGAGCACCCCGTTTGATATTCTCCAATCGTAGGCATCCGTACAAAAGAAAATTGGTCAAGCGTTATATGTCCACTAGGCTGAACCGGCCCATTGTTCAATTGAAGTGGGGGTTTTATTCAAAGATATCTACAGTTGGCTACGCGGGAGGATTTCTTAGGAAGTACCCTTAGCCACACAAAAGTTCCAATTGTCAGTACTGATTGAATTAGACCCGTATCTTTTGTTTGGCCAATACCGCTGATACTGGTGAGTATAATTTATTAATTTTAGTTAGAATGGCAAAGTAATAAAGTAATATTTATATACTAATTAATACCTTTTTGGAATTATTCAATTTAACACCAGTCTGGTGTTCCACACTATTATTTATTTATACTTAATGCACATGTTGTACAAAGGTGGACTTAATACCATGGGGCATTCTCTCCCAGTCAACCTTTAGGTGATGTAGAAACACGATGCGGTAGGTGCAAAGGTAAAATAATAATTAAATAAAATATTATTTTATTAGTAATGTATGTACATAAACAATGCATAAACATACAAGTATATAAAATTAATACAATATTCTATGTAAATATAACCACTAACTCGGGTACTCGTTAAATCGATTCCACCAAATTATCACGTAGATCAAGTAGATCACGAACTTTCGCCTTAAATGTGTGGCGATTTGTGGACATCCTGATATCGGCGGGCAGTGCATTCCACAGAAGAACTGACTGCACAAAGAAGGAGGAATTGATAAAGTTGGAGGTGTGAGGGGGGCATAAATGAAGTACCTGTAAAAGTGGATTAATATCTCTCATCATCTTTGTCACCTTCAGAAGTTATTCAAAATCTACAATTTAAGGTTTAACTCTCTTACATTTTGTGCTTAAAGTAAAAAATCATATTTTATATATAGCTTTTAGTGCATGAGTATACTTCATTTTCAAATAAATTCATTTAAAATATATACACTATCTAATAATATCCACGTAATAAAATTAGAATTCAGTCGCATCATGGTAGCCTCAAACCTAATGTGAGAAAAATCCTCGGCGGAAAACAAAATATTTAAAATAAATATGAAAATGAATTCACATACATTTTATGAGAAGCTTAAAAAATTAAATCTTAGAAATTAACTTAAATGATAGCAAAATCAGCAGCAGAAAAAGCAGACATCTAAATACATTCTTTATATCCAGACATAAATCATTAATTATTTAAATAATATACAAGCAGTATAGAAAAGTTTATTCAAATTTCAGCACTTTCACACTGGTTTCAGCACGAATAGGGCGATACGAAAGAGGCAGTGCTTTGCTTCTCACAGAAACCACCTAAAGCGACGCTCTGTAATGCTGTCATCATTCAACGATGAGATCGAGACCTTTTTCATTTTTTTTCTTTTTTAAAAATAGAACTACCGCACTAGAAATACATCCTGTGTCACGGGGGACTTTACAAACATATGTATATAAAACGGACATAAAGAACATCCAGACTTAGAATAACTATTTGTGGCTAACACAAAATGTAGTCCCATGTGGGAATCAGCCCACAATACTTCGGTGCTATAGGAAGCGGTGAGGCGACCGCTTACACCACTAAGCCATTCGTGTATTTTATTTAGACCCGAGACCTACTGATGCAGAGGTGATAGTTATTCGTCCAGTACCTCTGCGAGGTGGGCCCCGATCTGCCGGACACTGAATGCGGATTTAAAGCGGTGTTTTCGACGGTCGATGCCGTGTTGCGCCTGAGGCTCGTGACCGAAGAAGCGGTGAGCTGTGGCAGCATGCTGTTGGCGGTGTCGTTGGACATCGCACATTCAGTAGTCTGCCATTTAGCTGCATCAGGGAAGCACTCCATTACCACGGGGTGCCAGAGTACCTGAGGCGGCTTCTGGCGGACTATTTAGAAGAGCGCACCATCATGTATGAGGATCGAGATAGTGTTCTGAGGCGACGGCTTATGTCGTGCGGTGTGCCGCAAGAGTCTGTCCTCGGATCACTTCTATAGAACATGAGATACGACTGGGCCTTCCGAGGTCACCTCCACCCCGGGTTGGGTGTAATTTGTTAGGGCGACGACACACAGGCCACCACAGGAGTCTCTTTGGCGGTCGGACACATCGAGGCACTGGGTTTGCAGGTGGCCCTGGATAAGACAGAGGCCTTATTGTTCCATAGGCCTCGTCGTACTCCACTCCTGGCACTTCTATTGTAGTCATCACCGAGTGGGTAGAGCAGCAGTACGGAACTCTTTCCCTCCGACAAACGTAGGTCCTTTCCGGGCACGTTTGCTTCGAAAAGTATGTAACCGTGGGTGATAGTTACAATGGTAAGTGTGTGAGCCTTACATTGCTATGATGACTGCCCTACCTTTTACGTCCTCAAGCGCGGTATAAAGAAGCATCTCCCTAGGCTGCCACAGTGCATTGATTGCATTCGCAATGCGTGTTAACCACAGCTCTTGGATTCTGTTCATATTTTCTATCAGGCAGAGTAGAATCACTTTGGCAGGGTCTTACAATAAAAAAAATAGAAAATCAAACGTAACCATACTGAAAATACTTAGTGTCTTTATAAGCATTCAGATGGTAAGAGCAATCTTGATCCTTGAAGCATTTTGCCAATATCATTATTAATGAGATAGCCGTTACCTAAGTTTTTATATAAAAATTATGTGATTGGGATGTACATTAACATATCAAAACTTAAAGCATAGAAGAACTACGTAGAAAGTCTTACCCTTAGAAAGATTGTTTATTTATTTATTTATACAACGTCATTGCGTACCACTTCAGTATAATTTTTTTACAGACATAGCTGGAGATCTACATTTGGTGTTACAATAGGCAGTCTTGCCGCTCGCGACTATCTCGTCCAGATAACCTTTATTATGAGGTATACATACTAACCTGCCTCATCTGCCTCATTGATTTAGTGTTTAGCGTACGCGACTGCCAATCGACAGATTTCAAAGTTTGAGACCCGGGCTGAACCAAGAGTGTTTTTGGGTTTTTTTCCAAGAAATTCGTAATGTATGCTCAAGAACTTATTTGAGAGCGGGTGAAAATAAATAGAAAACGAATGTGAAAAAACAGGTGTCATATTTCGAAAACATAAAGAGAAGATCCTCTGACCAGGCAAGGTGATCATGCCTGGCGAGCCACGGCCTAACGGTTCTCTGTTGTCTTTACACTGTCCCACAGGCGACGCATGGAAGCTGGATTGGGACGGTTTGATGCCTGTCAACAGTTTCCCAAATAGTTGCCCCTAATTAAGAGCAGGTCGCAACCTTCTACAAAGATGTTCTACATTTCTCTCTGATCTCATCATGATCTCTACTCGTACCCAATTTGTCACCGGCGAACAGGGCGGTGGAGGTGCGCTTACCAGCGCCGCATGCCGCCCTGAGTGTGGCCGCAGACGGTCGGGACGGGTTTTCTTTTTCATCTGCTAAAGGGGCCAGTCACTAGGAGGGGTCTGAATGTAGTAATAACAGCTATTCCCAGATCCCCTCTATCTCAGGTGCAGAATGGCACACCGTGTGGTATTAGTCAGTCTGATTCCGACTCCCGCCGCAAACCCTGTTTGAGTGATTTGATGTGATTGAGTGTGATTGTGATTTCCACACGTTAAAAAAAGGATGATTTTCGCCTTGATGGTAAAAAAAGTTAAGAAATATCCACAGTGATCCCACTCCAGAAAAACAATTCTTCACTACATTCCTGAAAATGAGGGTCCGAGGATATCTACCTGTCCATATGGATTTCAAGTTTTTTAATTTGGTCACAGTATGAAATATTTAGTCCGTCGTAAAAAATAGTAGGTAGTTGTTACCAATTTACTGAGGAGCAGCAGATTTCTTTCACATCCAATCAGTCCCTGCCGGTGAAAAACTGATTTCCAGATGAGGCGACATTACATGGCCACCCAGAAGTCGAGATCTATCCATAGCAGACTTCTTTTTATGGGGTTATTTGAAGAATCGTGTCTACATCAATAAAAAAAATACACTACATCAACCTAAAGAAAACAATAGTGACGAGATGTCGACGATCTCGCGGTTTCTTTGCCGACGAGTATTCGAAAATTTCGGTGCGCTCTTAGAAGAGTGCAAACGTCAAAACGGTGGTCATTTAGACGACGTAATTTTTAAAAATAAATTCCAACTAAGTTGCTTTCTTGTACATAAATATTTTTTTAATATATCAAATTATTTTTACAACATTGTTTCTGTACTCACTCTGTACTTACACAAAGCACATATTTGCAGCTTCAGACATTTTAATCCAAAAAACTGTAGTGTAGATTTGTAAACCATTTAAATGAATGTGGTAAGAAGAAAATAACCGATTAGTGATGAATTGTGATTGTAATCAGTTTAGATTGTGATTGCATTGATCGTTATTCCATAACAAAATAATATTGAAAAAACAAATTTAGACTTTCTTAGGACTCGATCATTTTCTTTCAGGTGGTTTTAGATGTTCAGAGTATAATTTTTATAAATAACGATCTGAAAAAGTATTTGAATTACAACTGCGAGTTATTGGTGTCATTATATTTATTTAATGCTTTACAAATAATAAAATCTGCATTTCGATCTAGATAGTATAAAATTGAAGCATAAATATCTTCATTCAAGTATCAATACTGTACAGTCGAATGAAGATGTGGTGCAAGTATATCCTGACAGGGGATTTCATTAGATGCAGCTTAACCACCAAGAGCAAACATTGGGGACAGAATCTTGGATATTTTCTCACTCCGAAATTTTTTCATCGTGTGCCATGAATTTTTATCACGTCCATAGCGGATAATATATCTTATATGACACCTATGTACCAACATTCCATACAATACATGTCTTCTCGTTATATGTTACGTACAATTACAGTATTCATATTATTATGAATATGTCCTTGTATATGGTAACGTTTTTAAGTGATTACAGTTTTCTTCAATAAGTTGTAATAATGTTTTTGAGCTTAAGTCTGAGTTTTATATTTAAAAATGGCTGTAACAAAATACTTGGTATCGTTTTGTGGTGACTTAAGAATACAGAGTGTCCCCGTCCCTATTTATCCCATAGGTGTTGTAAGCGGCGACTAAAGGAATGAACTACGTAGGACAATATCACTGCAAGAAGAAGGAATATTTGAACAAACCCTATACTAAACCAAGGGGCCAGTGTGGCATAGTAAGCCAAAACTTAGGCTTAAATGTTTAAAATGTACTGTAAATATTGTATAAGCTATAAACTGTTGGTATGCCAAAATAACAGACATAGAAACATCCAGTATCGCACGCTCCACGAGCTACTTTAAACATTTTGACCAGTCCAATGATGTGTGATCACGTCTCGGCTCCGTATATCATTACGGGTAGGAGGCACTAGTAAAATATCCTGGTCTTTAACGATTGCGGCATGGGTGACTTGAAGACGTGACGCAGCTGCCCGTTTGTAGCCCAATCGCGACGATTTCATATACCGGCCTCCCGAGTTTATTAATTTGGTACAGTAGATTTATTCTTGCACAACCCCGATAGCAACACCTTTTACCGTCATAATAAGACTCGGGGATACATGGTTATTATGTACATTTTTTTGTCTTTTCGATGTTCATCCCCAGTCCCACTCGTTTTGAAGAATCGTCGGAACTGTTGAGCTTTTCTTCCAGATCATAAATGTCCAGACGTGAGAGGTATTAGTCATTGATATTGATTCTCCGTCCGGTCCAATCAAGCGTTTTGAAGACGTCTTCCAATGTGTTGGTAAACAGGTTGGTAGATATTATGTCTTTCTGCTTTACCCCACGATGCAGTTGCAGATTAGTCTTGTGCTCTTTTCTTGTACTTGGACGATAATCGTTACAGCTTCATAGAGGCATCTCATCACCTGGACGTATCGATAGTTGACCAGGCATCTTTGCATGAATTCTGGGACAGCCCAAGTCTTAATGGTATCGAAGGCTTTCTCGTAGTTCACACTCGCTAGACAGAGAGTATGATTCTCTGTCTTCTCAACTATTTGTCTTTTCGAAACTCAGCCTGCTGGACAGGCTGGAAGTCATCGAATTTTTTGGGCAAGACGAATCATAATAATCCTCAAAATCAACTTATATATATGACTCAGGAGTTTAAGCATAAGAGCATGAGGAGGCCTCATTTAAGCATAGCAATCAGTATGAGTAAATGTTGCAAGCTTTGAAATATATATATATTTATAGTGTCTAAGGAGTCAACAATCAAAAAAAAAAGAAACAAGTAGATACTAAAATATTGTAGATTTCTTTACAAAGACAAGCCACGACTGTGCTATACATTTGTTTCACACCAAAGTAACTTCAAAATTGAAGAAAAATAACTGAACTTTAATTTTATCGCTATGTGGATTAAATTATTGAGCTTCGAGGACCCAACAATCGAAAACGTTTAGGTACTTTCAAATACATTCGTTTTTCAAGAGACGTTACAAATACACATACATGAGTAACAATAGATTTGTAAAATATTAGAAACGAGAATCGATCTTTAATGGAAAACACTTTAGTCCCCTCTCGCACTCAAGCTATATATACGACTTTGAATAATGACGTGTGGCCGTAGAACAATAACTTTAGGTGCAAAAGAGTAAAACTAATCTCACTAAAGCTTAGGAGGGGTCTTACAATGGAGTCAGATATGACAAACTGCTTGAATCACACGAACTTTGCTTCCTCGTGTCAGATAAAAGGGACGTAGTCACTTTCAAAGTTATACTCATGATATATTATCCGTTTTACGCATCAACTGTAACGCTTTATTCAATTAATTTTGTACACGTTTGACACCGTTAAGGTACTCTTACATACGAGTGTATATTAAATAGATAAATAACGATGAAAATTTATAGGATTCACATATAGATCTTACGAAACAGTGACACATAATACAGTTAACGTCACCTTACTTGCGACGTATGAAAACAGTTTTTCCAGCATGGAGAAAAATAATGTGTTTTACTTCAGTTTTAGCGGTATGCTTATTTAGAATGCATTCAACAGTAATTATTGTGTTAATTTCGAATTGTCAATATTCAAATTACCTTATCACGTTTGAAAAATTAATTGAAGTACATGGAAATATAATCTATAATAATTTATATTTTATAATATTTTTTCTGATGTTTATTTAAGCGTTAATTTTATTGTTGCGTATATATATTTAGCATTATCTAAACCAAAAGATGTTAAATGTAAACCTTTTCAATTATGAACTTTATAGAAGGTTGTTGATAACTTAACTTGCTGAAGGCAGATATAAGTACTGGTCATGCTAAATACTACGAGTACTTAATAATGTGCTCATTTTCGTCTCTGGTTGTTGATAGGTTGAGCACCCGCATTTTTTTTTAACTTTTGCTGTATTAAAATGTTAATGTAAACGCAACAGTCAAAGTTGAAAACTGCTGCTTTGTCGCAATGTTTAACATTTGAGTAATGAAGTGCATAGTATGTTTAGTGAGAGAGGGAGTAAGTGAAATATGAATTTCTTTTTGAGAAAATAAATCCTTTACCAACAAATAAAATAGGATCAACGGTTTTAATGTATAAAATGGTGAACAATCAATTGAGTTTCTAGAAAATTTCAACCACAATTTTAAATATAACATTGGCTCTATCCTAGTAGTCAACTTACAAAGACTTACTACTTACTTATTTGCTTACAAAGACTATTTGTAAGCAAATATTCTGCAATGTTTAAGAAATTCGATAAACGACTTTATGCTATTTGATCTTTGTAGTGCATTACAGTAAATTCACTTAACGGATTGGATCGTAATGTAAATACAAAGTAAATTTTCTTTGTTCACATTTATTTCTTCAAACTTCGAGGCGAGAAGATCTTACAGCATGAGGTTAACGTGGATTTAAATAAAAAAAACAAACGACATATGGATGATATACTACCTAGTCTTGCCATAAATATTGTAATAAAGAAAAAAGAAAATTGTTAACTGCAAATAACATTTATTACTTTTACAGTGTGTCAGTTTAATACATAAATATAAAACAATTAAAAATATAAAAAGCTTATTCGAAGTGGTCTCCATTGGCTGCAATACAGTCCTTTAAACGATGAGGCCAGTTATCAATAGAAGCACGCACTCTTTCCATGGGAAAATTCTTCACTGCCAATCGTATAGATTGTTTTAGGGACTCCAAATTATCATGGCGTTTAGAGCAAGCTGTACTCTCTAAAACTGACCACAAATCATAATCCAGCGGATTAAGATCGGGACTAGACGACGGCCAGTCTTCAGCTCTGATGAAGTCCGAAACGTTCGATTCCAACCAAGACTGCGTGGACCGAGCTTTATGACCCGGCGCCGAGTCTTGCTGGAAGGACCATACTTGGTTATTGAACATGGTGATGTTAAGGGGCTTAACTACCTTCTCAAGAATGGTATCTTGATACACTTGTGCCGATGTTTTGATACCTTTTTCACAAAAATATGGCTCAGTCACTCCTTCATAGCTAACACCCCACCAAACCATCACTGAAGTCGGATAATGTCCACGTTGCACTCTGTCGACTAATTGGGAAGCTTCCTTAGAGCTTTGAGCATAAATACGGTCATTTTGTTTGTTAAAATGTTGCTCAATTGTAAAAATTTTCTCATCCGTAAACAAAATTTTTCTGTGACCTCCCTTTGCGTACCGCTTCAGTAGTTGTTTCGATTTTACCACCCTATTCTTCTTTAAATTATCAGTTAAGAAATGGCCAGTGCGTCTCTTATAGGCTGAAAGTCCTAAGTCATCTTTTAAAATACGCGACATGGTTCTAGGTGCTATCTTCATTTCCCGAGATAAAATCTTTTGCTTTCGGACAGGATTTCTTCGAATTCTTTCCCTTACTGCTTTGACCACCTTTTTCGTACGAACACTACGTGGACGGCCAGATCTTTTTCTGTCACAAACAGAGGAGGTCTCATTGTACCTATTAATAGCCCGGTACACAAACATTTTACTAATACCAAGTGTATGGAGAGTTTTAAAAATTGCATTTGGCTCCATACCTACTTTGTGTAATGCTATCACAGCGATTCGGTTCTCTTTATCACCCCACACCATTTTAATATCGCAAAATATTTTACAATGTATTGGCGCCAAAATGAGAAAACACAATGAACAATCGTATAAAAATGACAGATTCGAAATTCAAATGTAATATTTTTTTATAATTAAGTGTAACAGTATTTATGGCCAGACTAAGTATATACTATGATATATAATAACTCTGTAGAGTTTAGATAAATGAGACATTCAAATATAATAGTTAGCCGTTTATAAGGTTATGTTTTCTATAGAATTTTGGAGAGTCGTAGCTAGAAGTCGGTAACTTTGTAGGAGTAAAATGTACAAACATACATTTATGCACACACATATATACTAAAATTTATACAATTTAACAAATAACCCTATATAATATTCTATTCTACAATTTACACTTCCACTTCATATACATACATATTTAAGGAAATTGAAAAATGTTTATGTATATTTCATTCACTGTGATGAGACCACCTTATTTTACGCTGCCTACTGTTTCCACCGTCGGTCGGTGCAAGCGCATCGGCTGGTGTGAGAAATTAGTTTTTGTACTGGCCTCGTGTAGCTATGGTGTCGCAATCTGTCGCATAAAAATTGTTCATTAATTTTCTAGTTTTTCTGTAATAACATTTATCTTGGCTGTTTACTGTACTGTGCTATTAACTATGATTCTTGTTTCTCCTTGTTTCTCTGTGCAAAAAATAAAACCTATGTTTCTACCTTCCAGTACAACTTTAATTGCCTGGTTTTTTCTTTGATTATTTACTAAATATATCATAATTTATTATTTCTTAGCTGCATGAATATTTCTTAAGCAATACGTGTGAGACAAGGTACTCCCATTTAAAATATTATTGATGCTCATTCGTGGTGGTACGTTTTCATATTATATAGCATTTAAAACAATTAAACAATATTTATCAATTTGGACGTATTTTGTAATCAAATTTGAGCTGGCTTACATTTTTATATCTTCAAGTATTTAGTATTTACTAAATCGTTGCTTCGTTGGTCTAACGGTTAGTGTATGTGACTGCCGATCAAGAGTTGTCTTGGTCTTGGGTTCGATTCCCGAGTCGGGCCAAAAAGTGTAGTTGAGTTTTCTGATCATAGGGGTATTTGATGGTAGCCCGGAGCTTGGAAGTTGGGGTCCTAATCCCCGTGTCTCGAAGAACATCTAAGGCTGTCGACTTTGCTTCTGAAATCTCCCTGGTCAAGTTGGATAGCCTTCCCATGGGATTAAATGAGGGAACAGAAAGTGCATCCGTGTTTGCGTGCACACACTTGTGCACTGTAATACCTCCTGCGAAGTTGACTGATTTCTGTTGAAACTGGCTGCCGTAACCGAAATCAACCAAATTTCATATTAAATAAAATTAAAATTTCATTTTAAATTTAATGTAAGATAACAATTTATATCACATAACACAGAACACGTTTTAAAACGGCAACCGATACAGTATTTTTCAATCCGTACGAGTTCATAAATTTTTTCTGTCTAACATCTGTACTAGCTATTCCAATTAAATATACACTGAATTGTGTGTTTGTTTGGCAGAACAAGGGAATATTAGCTGTAGCTGTCGGCAACCGGGCGCCCCTTCCCCGAAACAATGATTACTTGGGGAAGAAATAAAAGAAACGGATGCAGAGGCTCTTCTCATATTGTCTTACCGAATTTGCTGATGTCATTTATTAGCCACTAACATAAAACATTTTTATGTGAAGTGATATGCGACGGACGTATCACAATAGTTGGAAACTCTTTGTCGGAATAAGAACAAACGATTTATAGGCGAACATAAAATTGTATTGCTAAAATGTTTATTGTGTTGTATTTTGTGCTTCTGCTTATTGCTGTACTTGATTATTGTGATTGATGGCAACGAAATGGATATTGTAATATTTTTCTTTACCATTTGGTGCAGAGTTCCAAATACAAAATGATTTCAAAATGTATACAATTTATGGGATGAAAATTAACTAATTACATTATTACATTACATTAGTAAATTATACCTACAATAAAATAAAACATAGATAAAATTAAACTAGAATAAATAAAAGAATTGAAAATAATATATTTTATATATTAGAATCTCTTTATTTACGAATAAGCAAAAATAATAAAATCTGTCACTACTAACTTAGTTTATTAAGCTAATTAATGTGTCCATTATAATCAATGAGTTTCCAGATATTTTTGTCCAATTAGTTTAAGTAGACATTTTGAATAGCAGTCAGGAAAACCCCTATAGGGTTTCAGTATCGCAATACTGGGAGGGCGACGTGGCGTGCGACAAGTGACAAGTCTTGCGACGTGTACGGATAAGCAACCACTAGTGTAAAGAACTGTGATTGTGCAGTTTTGATCCTTTTACGGTAACATGTTTTGGAAATATGCATTTAAAATTTATATTATTTATAGTTTTATACAGAAAGGGATGTGTAGCAAGACATGTTGCCCCACTTCAGACTGGTAAAAAGATAATTACCCATTCTTTACTCTGTGATAATAACTAGTGTTTGGAGATGGATAAATAAAACAAATTGAAAGTCCTGCAAACTTGTCACGAGATTTTCAAAAGCAACTAAATATTTTTTATACACTGACACTGGTCAACTTAATATTTATATACTTCAGAGCAAAACAAGATGTATCGAATTTGTAATAAAAACACAATATTATTTACATAAATATATTTGATGGCGTATAAAAAAATTAGTTACTAACAAATGTACTGAACAAATGCAACTTTTTTAAGTTAAAGTACTGCAGCCGCTTAGGGTACTTTGCTATAATTAATATTCTCGTTTTATTGACCTATAAAAATTACCTGTTACTTACCTAACTATGTAAACTCGTAGAACATGAAACTATAAACCACATTATCATGAAGTTAAATAGGTGGAGTGGGTGCAATTGCATGTCTATTGAGAATTATGCATTACGTAAATACGTGCTACACGCTCATAAGCGAAGCTTCAACAAATAAATTTGATTGTGTTACCTGTACAGGGTAATATTCTGCAAATAACATTCATTCATTTTTGTTTTAAACTATTTTGATTAAAAGCGGTATTATAAAAATTATTATTATTATAATGATGTATATAATTGTTGTCATCGAGACCACTGTTTGACATTTGATTTTGATACATTTTTGAATGTCTACCTAAAGTTTAAAATTAGATTATTAACAACCTTTATCAGTTTAATTAGATATTATAACAGAATGAAGTGCCAAGACGGTTTATACTGCAACAACTAGACATTTTTACTTGTTCCGTCGTCGTTTGACGCCCCGCGACAGTGCGTTTTCATTATATGCAGCTTAGTGGCTACGGGTAAATAAAGCAGCCCATATTGCCGACTCGGCTTATTCTCACGAATTCTATCCACCACGCGAGCTCACCGACTATAATCCGCTTTTTACGATTCCAGTTTCCGTACGTAGAATTTGAAATGAGAAAAATAACCTCAAATTCTTTTTGAGTTGCGGCTTCCGAGTTATGAATGAATTCTATATGGAGAATATTTTTGAAAAGGATGTGAAATTTGAAAGTGCTGTGTCTACTTACGGGTTGAAAATTTAGTATTAACTATATTTTTACACTTTTTCTCGCTTTTATTACGTAAGTATTTTGTCAATACAAAGATTTCCTCTTAAATTTGATATAAGACTAAGCTAAAAATGAATTTGTTTGTCTTATTAAATATAGATTCTGCAAGTGATATCTGTGGCACCAACTACAATAAATACAAAAATACAGAAAAAAAAGAGAAAGAAGGTTTGCACGGTGTTATGAAGATACTTAATGTGTTTTACAATGCTCGACAGTCTCCAGAAACTAAGTCTTTAAACATAACATAGATAGTTATAAGTTTCATAGTGTACGTATTGATAACAGTCCTATTCATATCAATTATTTTTTTGCTATAAAACGGGAAGAGACCCGTGCTTCGCCCAGGTTCCCTACACGGATGAAACATGGGAACTGTATACGATCCCGTGCTCCAACTGATGATAAAATCGGTCAAGAATCGAAGAAAAATACATTTTTTTATTTGTTATAATATATCTTCAGTGTACACACTTAATAATAACAAGAAGATGAGATGCACGTAGTCTGGAAACGTAGGTATCGGTGTCTTGTCGATCAAGCAGTGTGATCTTTTACAGGCAATCTTAATATAGATGTTAGGTATTTAAAAAAAATAATGTACTATCATGGGGTATTAAAAATATCATTCAAAACATTCATACACAAATATGTGTCTATTCATATTACACATTTATAAGAAATAATAACCTGAACAAAACTAATATTATGTACGTATAAATTCGGTACTGTAAAATCATATTTAAATATTTTTTTCAAATCGTACCTATAGCGAAAACAATTTAACTGCAACACTGTATAGTAACGTTATCAGTTGGAGCACGGGACCCTTTACAGTTCATTGTAGCCCCTTCATGGGTACTTCACATATTACGTCTGATGTGTTTGTGTTTCTAATTTAATGGCGTAAAAATTAAACTGTTAAGTAATGGACATATAGTAACTAACTAAACTAACTAACTTGAACCAATATTAGCTCTTAAGCATAGTCCAAGATATTGAGTTTTACAGTAGAACAAGTATGTAAGTAGAGTAAAGAACAGTAGAAGAAAAAACAAGTAAAATAGAAAAAAGAAAAAGACCAGAATACTGAAACAACAACAACAGGACGAATGATTTGATCACGTGAAAAAATACGAAATAATAGGATAATAATAAAACGAAGAGCATTAAGGGACCTTGAGATCTGTCACCTCAGACATGCCTTATTTCCTGCGGGACACGATGTTATGGCACTAGAGACGCACCTATCACGAAGCTAAAATTTAAGACTAATTTAGACAAGGCAGATAGTTTGCCGACAAAGGCAGATTGTCTACCATCGTTTAACAAACTTTTTAGATATTTTGACAAAAAATATCCAAATAGAATACACATTAGATAACTTATTGTTATACTTATGGTGCTAAAAGTTTTCTATTTTGCGAATGACATATTAATTATTATTGATTGTTGTGATTTGATGTTTATAAATATGTATATCATTTCTTTTACTTTCTATTTTCATATTGAATAAAGTTACGTTATGTAATTAAGGTAAGAGGAAATTTTAAAAACTTTTAATCTAAAATTTGTAAAATAACAAGTTAGTTCTATTAAATTTATAGCAAAACTTTCGCATAGTTAGAATAAAACTTTGAAAGAAACCGATTTCTGTTATATCCCGCAAACTCAATTCCATTCTTTCCCTTTCGCCAATGTCTATAAAACACGGTCTCTACTAGGCAACAAAGCTAGCAAATAATGTTGATCTCATATCGGACGGGAAGCGCTGATGGCGTATTTCATTTAATATATGATACTATTGTTTCAGTTCCTTTGTTTGGGTGCAAAAGTTTTCAGTTTGTTAAGCTTACTTCTTGTGATTGAATTCAAGCAACACCTATAGTTGTGTAAGTATCTATGTTTATATGGACTGTAATGTGACATTTATATTTAAAATAACGTGTTTTTTACGTGTATATTTTCGTGCTAAACGAATATGCGAACCGATGGGGGTTCTGCTGCAAATGTCACGCGGCGTTATCAGTGTGATACAATATTCGACTTTAACCAATTTTGGTTGAAACAGAAATTCATGTGATCATGCTATTTTATTCTAAATTTATACATATCCTTTGTTTTGTAGTGACTTTCTATCAAAAATTTTACAGAAAATTCATTATAGAAAACAAAACTGTTATACTTGGTAAATACTTTCATTCTAATAGAAATACTTATTTTTACATATTGAAAAGTGTATCTAAGGTAAAATGTCTCTCTGTGCCTTTATGCCGTTTCTCCATGTCAATCGTCTGTCCAAGGTATTTTACACAGTCGCTTTTCAAGGAAGATGACGTGATAATAGTGAATATAAATATGAGTACAGCAAAAATATATGAGACAAAAATATGAAATCGAAGTAAAATTTCAAACACGTTCTTCAGATGTAGTTCTAATCAAATGTACGTTACGTACCTGTAGCGTTCTTGAAACTTTCAGCTCATTAATCAAACCACACGTGTGTTTTGTAAAGCGGCGCCTTGTGTGAGTAGTTTGTAGTTATTAAAACTTGCTACTTCACTAAGTTTCTTACTAACTAGATATTTGAAGAATGAAATACGTGTATATTAGGATAGCTATCAGCTCCTTATAGTTCGTCTTTATAAATTAGAATTGTAACGAATGTCACTCTGAAGTTTATGCGGCGTTAAAGCGGTCATTTAACTTTGTTAGGGGTGTCTTAAAAAGACTAACTGGTAAAATTGAAAAATCGATAAACTTAATAAGAAGTGTATAACTATAAAATATAGTGTAAATAATTGTAAGTTGCTAAGTGTCAGTTACTTAAGAACGTAAAATTAAACTTCGAAGGTTATTCAGAAACTTACTGTTACCATAACGTAGAATCATACTTGAATAAAACTGTTATAGAACTATAGAAAATGCACTGTATGATTATGCTATGTAATGTTCAAATTTGCACCTGAATAATGCAGCATTTAACTTTGATATTTTACTTATTACTAGCTCTACCCTGCCACGCTTCACTGTGGCACAATGTAGTTGCATTGATGAGTTATGAGAAACAAAACATACACGATAAATAGATAAAAACGACCTTTGAAGCAACAATATTTCATCTCAAAATTGAAACTCAATCGGCGAGGAATATTTAACACTTTAAAGCGTCCGCTGATCCACTTAACATTTTTACAATATATCACGATGGTGGATGAAATCTTAGTTTTTTTTTATTATACACCGTGATTCCTTTAAACCAGCATTAAATGATACAAGTAAACTTCTAAAGGTTTATTTTAAATTTAGAAATTAAAGTTAAAAGTACAATTTTAAGATGACATTTAATGTTGAGTTCGAGTACATTTTAAGTATTTGTGATAATCTTGAACAGCGTTTAAGCACTACTCTTAAATATGATTGATGAGAATTCTCAGATTATCTGATATGCAATACGTATTATATGTATGTATATACATATATATGTTTTTCTAAAATGAAGAAAAATGAAATTCACACCCATTTGTATTCGTAATAGTAATTAATTAAAATTTTGATATTAACAACAACAACACATAATAGCTACCTGTTTATCTGTTAATTAGTACATTTTACTATTCTTATAACATTACAAAAAAAAAGAAAAACATAAGAGAAGTAAAGAAAAACAAAAAATGTGACAAAAAGAAAAAAAAACAAAAACGATTGTACTTACCATACGAATGTTGTATCTAGTTAAAAAAATATCGTACATCTTTGGTTCAGTTGCATTGTTGTTTATTTTGTTCGAGAATTTTATAACTTCAAAATGTATTTATTGACTACCCACTTTTGTTATATGTTAGGTTAAAACGCTCACTTAAATTGTTTACATTTGTGTATGTTTCCTCAGTAAGTGAATTTTGTAAATTCTTTGAGAAATAAATATTCTATAACCCTAAAAAAAAATGGGCAAAACTACATTTTGTTATTACAGACCTGTTAGTCTAATAAAGAGTGACCCTGACTGCTCCATAGCTGCGTAGATCGTGCGTTCCGTTCTCACCCAGGACAATATATTTATGGGTCGTCTTCGCCGAAGGAGATGGTGTTGCATTAAATCGTATTTTAAGTTTAATCCCAAGCTCCATAGAATAAACTTAGAATCATTTACTTAATTCCTCTTGTTGGGCGTAAGTGTCTCTGTTTCATACTATATTAAGATATTTCATTCCTATGTCTTTATTTATACTTAGACATGACATGTCTAGAAATACTTCTAATATTGTGAACAATTATAGAAACAGTTCTCAGTAATTCAGTACCAATGAAAAATTGAATAACAAAATCTTTGTTACAAGTCATACTGTATCGAATCAAAGTTTCATCTATACAATAATAGAACGGATATCGTGGGATTCCAATAAACTAGCGGGACAATCATATGAGGAATCTGAAGAACGTAGGGGAATAAACACATTTGTTTTGGGTCAGTCACATTGGGTAAGTGGTTTGTATAAATAGATTAGATTACTTCTCTGCTAATCATTGTCTTTGTTTTTTGCTTAATGACGTTGTATGGTAATAAATTTTGTGAAGTGGTGGTGAAGTTTCTTAGCCGCTTATAATAGTAATAATAACAACATATACTTTGCTTTACATATTACATTATTATAATATTTTCCTCTAACTAAATCACTACAAAGATACTTCTCTTACGTCTTATTTTAGTAACAAAGCCTTCAATGAGAATAATATATAAAAAATATTTACTCTATTTTTGTTCGCAAGACAAATAATATAATATAATAATACAATATTTTAGACATCCGACACACAACGCCATCTAGTCCCAAACTAAGCAGAACTTGTACTGTGGGTACTAGACTACTGATATAAATACATATATACTTTTTTTTATGTAAGTACATACATATTTTATAAAAAAAAACACACAAACTCCGAAAAAATATTTGCAGATCATACAAACATTTGATCGGACCCGGGCATCGAACCCGAGATCTCAAGCATAGCAGTCGCATACCCTTCTACTGTGCCATCGAGGCAGCCAATATATTACTGTATTGTCTTATGAAAATCACCCCAACTCTTTTGAAAATAAATGCAGCATGGGCTTACTATCAGGTTCGCTTGACTAGTGGTTCGTGAAGCTGTGTTTTATATCGTGGCTTTCATCTTACGCGCTGACTGTAACAAATGATCAGAGGCTGCTGACACAGCTCTATGTGACTTTTCACTTTTATAATTTGTATTTATTTTGTGTGGCATTATTGCTTAGAATGAAAAAAATAATAGAAATAGATGCTTTATTTAAATTTAATTCATGTATTTTTAGAATATATTGTGAAATTAGAGTAGGAAAGACGAAATCTTGAACATTATCAAAGAATAAGTAACAAAACTCTTCACTAAGGTTTACAGATAATTCATAATTATAATTATAAACTCATAGTTTTGGATACGTGTGTGCGTTATACAGCCAATGGATCAAAGAAAAGTGCCTTTTTAGCTCACTTTATATTTATTATTATTTTTAAATTCTAGTTTCCTTGGAGTAGACGCTGAAGCTTTTATTTGTAGGTAAGTGAACGGTAACAGCAAACAATATATCTTAGCTCAAAATATCCCTATTGTCCTCAGTGTCTCTTGGCTAAAGTAAAGTCAAGAACACCAAACAATGAGTTTAAGATCAGAAAATACATTATCCGGAACCCGTATCTAAAAGGTTCTTTAAATTACTCCCTTATTGACTGTTGCAATTTGTGCTTTCTCAAACGCAGCTGAGACTATTTGGGTAGAAATATATTTATCATCAGTTGCCTTCCTATTTTACTTTTATTTTGTGGAATAAAATTCAGTGTGCAAAAATTATATTTTAAATTAGAAATGCCTTCATACGTATTACAAATGATGATTCTATATTCAAGTAACAAATGAACATAAGAGAGACCTACCGTCTAACTTAGACCTGAACGTGGCCAGTCTTTAAATATTTAGTAAATTATTTTTATAAATGCATAGTAAATATCAATTAATCAACCAACTTTTATTAGCGAATGTGAGTTGTACAATTACTCGTTCCAAAAAAAAAATGGAACCATAGGCATGCAAACATTATACCTGATATATTTTTATCACATAGCATATATAAATTTTTTTTTAAGACTTTTATTTAATTTATCGGAGTAAAAATCGTTCATGTACTCTCGTAAATTAATAATTGAACGCAGTAGGGAAAATTATTAAATGGAAAATGTTTCTGAAAAATTACAAAAGTATATTAACATACTTTTCTTTACAATCCTGTGGGTTTTTCTTACTTGGGACGGGTTAAAAATATATTGACTGTAAAATAAACTAATTTGACCACGAATACGAGTATAATGTAGTTTTTTTCCTATCCTAGCAACACTAACGTCAACCTATGATTCCCGCCTGCGGCATCTGTCATTCGGTTTGCGTCCAATCCTTTGCACTGTGGATGACTTAATGTTTTTTTCTGTGTCGACTTATTTTATAATATAACTGAGTTGGTATTAAAAAAAATGTTTTCTGTTTGATATGGGCCACTAAAAATAATATTGATATTTTTATAATAACTTGTCCATTTTTAGGCCAGGAGCTCCTACAAAGTGGTCGACGTCCTTTCTTTCATCAGTTACAAAATGTTCAAATAAGCATATAAAGTGATTCGACCATGTGAAATAATATTTGGAAACCCGGAAAATAACCATAAAAGTTTCTTATTTCTCCCTAATACCCTAATCTGAGATATTTTGAAGATAAAGTTCATTTTGATACGTTACGGGTCTGGGGGTATTTTACGGACCATGCACCCCTCCACGATTCAATTTAGATCTTTGAATCTGATAAAGCAAGACTATTCAAACAACATGGCTGGATACCTCCAAGTAAGATATCCGAATGACATTAACTAGTTTGATTCGTTAGAGTATCGACGCATGTCGTACCTACCATTTATATAAAATTCTCCTGAAAGAATCTAATGTAATTTGAAAATTTCGTTAAGACATGGTTGAGGTGGATTTATCTTTGTTTTAGATTTCTGGTATATTCTCACCATTCAGTGTTTATTGCGTTTTTCCATTAATGTTAATAGAGATAAATGATCGCGTATCTAAACAACAGACAAGACGAAGGTTTGGAAAACTCTTCTATGTGAATTTATGGCAATAACTGACACGATCTATACATTGTATATTTATTGTCTTTCAAGCAATACATTAAAACTGTGTTGTTCTTTATAAACTTTTCTATTAAGATATACAGACAAATAAGGTGATTAAAAACTACGATAATATTATGAAGTTCTCGTATTACCGATAAACCAAATCTTTTTCTTTCGTTTTAGTGCGACAAGTTCGTTACTATGCCAGCTAAGCGACAGCAACATTGAAACATATTGCCTTCCATACAGCTTCGGGGTACCATAAACAGTTACTTAGTTTTCTCTACGCGCAGTAAAAATAAAATGTTGTCTTAGAAATACAATCATAATATGATTTATGTCACTGTACTGTACTTACAGTATAGTATTTCTCGAAAACTCTTTATACGTAAAGTTACAACTAATATCATATTTTCTAAGAGACTTTCTAGCAATGAAAGATTTGTAAATATTTATTTGTTTATATATAAATATTTTATGTTAATGCCAGTGAATTATGTGTAAACAAATAGAGTATAATACTCAAAGGTGATCTCAAGTCTTTTTAGAGGCTACTTGTATAATTGGCGTGTGATTATATTATATTATTAGTTTTTTCCGGGGGCTTTCCAGAACAGTAATAGTACTCGTATTAAAAGCCTTTATGCGGCAGTCTTTAGGACTAAATTTACTGTAATTTACAGCGGAACTCGACAAACGTTGTCTTGCTAGTATTATATCTAAATTAAATAATTTACATATAGCATATTTTTCATATCATCAACAGCCTTTTACAGTCTACTGCTGGACATAGGCCTCTCCTTAACAAGGAGGTTTTGGCCTACTATACTACGCTGGCCAGACGGGTTGGAATAGTGTTTGTTTCAAGTTTTGCTTCTCTTTGGAATGATGTTGTCTTGTATACTTTGTTCCCTTAGTCATCTTTTACGACACCCACGAGATGAATAGGGGTGGTAAAACTATGTATTCTTAATTCGTCACCACACGAACAAATATATTTTTTATACTATTCCGCATATAGTTGACTTTAATCGATTGTGAAATTTTTGAGATTTTGAAGTGCACACAAACCTTTTGTAATATAAATATATATGTCTTTGTGAGCTATATTCTAAAAGTTTCACTGAAGAAGTTTGATTAATATGTGAAGCTGGAAATTTTTTTACTAAAATTCATATAATCAGGCGCTTGGGAAAAGAAATAATAAGTTTTAGTCGGTTCGATTTCAACATAGCACTTAACCGTTTGTCCGGTGAGGTAAAGATCCGATGGGGTTTCCACACTAAAAGGAAAGGTTGTATATGAAGTTTTTGTTGACTTTGTTCTAAGTAGTTATATTCAAAAAGGAAGAGTCAAGCTATACAATAATAAAATGTAAATGTAAAAAAGTTAATATCTCAATCATAATATATTTCTGCTAAGTTGCCTGATAACCGGCGCCAATGTATCATACGATTACCAAGAAAGTGCTTATGCGAGCATTCTGCCAACGGCGACGGGCGTAACTGCCGAATCTATGATCGATATCGTACACATTAATGGCATTCTAAAATCAAAGAGCACTTTGCTACGTCATACATATGTACGGCATTGTACCGGGATTGTCTCAAATATTCCTGAGTTAAGGTGATGAGATTTATGGTTTGGCGGTGACACGTGCTACCGAACACGATGTTTAAACAAGGTACACAGTCATTATAAGAATTTTAGAATCAATTTTCTCGATATCGTCTTGAGTTTGAATATTTATCACAATTAGTAATTAAAAAATAAATAATGTCGGACCACGAATTAGTTAAGATTTGAAAAAATCGTATAAAAAAACCATTTCATAAAATATAAAAATTATTCATTGACAAGAAAGCTAATTAGCTGGAATTTATTTGTTTCTTATCGACGTTTGCACTCTGCTAAGCGAGCACCGAAATTTTCGAATACTCTCGTCGCTGATTTTTTTTTAAGTTGCCGTAGTGTGTTAGGTTTATTGATATAGACAAGATTCTTCAAATGACCCCAAAAAAAGAAGTCTGCTGAGGATAGATCTGGACTTCTGGGTGGCCCTGGAATGTCGCCTCATCTGGAAATCAGCTTTTCACCGGCAGGGACTGATTGGATGTGTGACAAATAGCTCCATCTTGTTCAAACCATGTGTTATGGTTGTAGTCAGCAAATCCCAGTTCCCAAGAACTCCCGTAACATGTTTGCGCGAGACATAAGATTCAAATGTTAATGAATTCTTAGCCCACCCTAGACTTAATACAAGAAGCTTTAGTTAGATAAGTACAATACTAAAACTAAACAAAATAGAATTAGGTTTACAATATGAAACAATAAACAGTTCTCAGCTTGTTTACCTTTATACACAGTATATTATCAAAAGGATATTATTTGTCACATCCTAGTTAAAATTTAAATTAAAATTTGAATCTGAGTTTGTTTATTTCTATCTGTATATTTATTGTCTATCTAAATTTTGAGATGACGTTGTTTGACAACGTATTCTCAAAATACGGTAAGTGTAACACGTACCTGATTTTATCAGGTAACAAAGAGTTTCTTCCTCTATAATAAAATACTGTTCGTTATGATCAAGACTACATTAATTTTAGCGATGTCTAAGGCAAACCATAGTAAAAAGTTTGTTCAAAATATTAATTCTATTCGGTAAAAGTCTACCGACTTAACATTAAAATTTCTGTATAACGCAGGCGAATATACTTAAATAATATAATATTAACATATCCAAACAAGATCAGTTATCAACTCAGGCAAAAACTAGTAAACAAAGAAAGAAATATTTTATAAAACATTGTATAAGCCTCTCGATAAAATTATTTTAAGAGTACGTAACAAATCCCTTGAGTACACACGGCGTCTTCCTTACTTTACCACTTTTAGAACAAAGGCCTGAAGTTTGTTATAAGAATATAGTACCTATTGGTTTTGTCTAACGAAGTGATTTGATAAAATGTACTAATGCAAACATTAACGCTCACTGACTGCAATTGAAATAATTGAAAATAAAATAAACTTACAAAAGTTAGTCCCATGAGTGAAGTGTACGAGTATAGCAGACATTCAAAATGTTATTTCATACATAATTTTCAGATACTTCTTTGTCGAGTAAGGCATAGAGAAGACAGAGTCGATCTATATTAAAGTAAATGTGTATGAATGTATGTACACATTGTACACACAACACTTAGTGCAGTAGAAATTTAATGATGTACATACAATAAAAAATGATATCGTAAATGTACAATAATATACATTGAATATATACGATATCATATTTTATTATAAATATCATAATTTATAATAAATCGTCGTTAAAACACAAGATTGCACGGATTGCGAAGTGGTTTAAGTGGTCATCACTGCTGCTTTCTACTGCGCTAAGTGTTGTGGATTCAAACTCCACATCGAACAACACTTTATATAATTTACAAATGCTGTTCTTAGTCTGAGTGTTCTTTGTGTCCATTTCAGGAATATTACTAATACCAAAAAAAAGGTAAAAGGAACTGAAGATCATAATATTTTCTTTTGTTGGTAGCAGTTCACCTAGGGTCTAGAACAACCCTAAATAAAGAACTAAGTACATTCCATTTTAGTCAATATTTAGAAGATATATTTTTCTTTATCTGACAGTTTACATGAAGTAAATCGGTAGATACCACCCTAAGCGCTCAGTCGGCCGCGTTGTGGTCCATTCTATTATCCTAACTGCTCAATATTACGTTTACCCAAAAATGTTTATAGCACATAGAATCGTTTCCAACCCGACCTAATCAAGCGGTGCTCCTCTACGCTGTAACTTTTTCTATACACGCCAACTTACATGGGATAATGTGTTTGGTGAGGGTAGATAACATTATATACTGCTCAAATAACGATGCTATAGTAATTACGCGTTAAGCACGAGCATTCATTTTGACAGACGGGTATTAAGAAAGATTCATGATATACTTAAATTTTATTTTCGAATGACCTTCTATAAAAAACAGTGCAAAATCGTAACATAAATACTAATTTTTATCTAATTTTGAATGTTTATCAAAAGTATTTACAATAGGCTAATGACATCTATAGCTACATTTAATAAAAATGATAAAGAAATACCATTAAAGTTATTCACAAGCTTCAAACATCACTAAAATTTATAATGAAATCCGGATTTTATATCCACATTTCATTTTATTTACTGATGACTACTAAAGACCAAACTCGTAGGATAAGTTTTCACCAGCTCCTAGCTTATTTTAACATCACAGCTATTGCCTCATGGCTTCATTAATATTAAATTGGGACAATATATCTCAGGTCGTGCACTTACTAAACAATTTATTTACATCCTCGGCCAAATTCATGACAACGGCATTTTAAACTAGTGAAACTGGTGTGATTTGTTCGTAGCATATGATTATGAAGGTACTACACATCTATATTTATACTTATTGAATAATATATAAATTTTTTCAACAGCTTTTGACAGTCCACAACTGAGCATACTACTTAGAATGTTTGAACGGAACTTTCGACTTCCATACTATGCTGGTCACACGGGCTGGTATAGAGTTTGAATCAAGTTTTAATTCTATTTGCAATGCTGCATAGTTTGCTCCCTCAGTAGGCTCTTACGACACCCACAGGATAAATGGAGGTGATGACGGTATATATAAACTTTATAAGTACATTAAAATAACTTACATGATTTTAATTTTTTCTGTTATTTTATTATTATTATACAAAATGTTAGTTTAAACATTGCACTAGTAACTGTTTTAAAAGATTTTACTTTTACTAACATGTTCTGAAAGAAATTGAGGCATCTGTAAAATGCACACGCCTGTAAAGGCCTATGTAATAAACAAACAAGAAATCAATAGTAGTTTAATATTATAAGATATCAGACTAATATTATAATTAAAAGCGCTTGCTCTGTTTAAAAATCACCCAAAAATCCTGGTAAATATATTTTAACAAACTCACAGCAACGCAGACCGGCGACATTCAAGCGGTATGACGCTTTTACATCATATTACTCCCACATTCAACGAGATTGATGTGTGAAAAAAGCTCTTGAAATTGGTAAAAAGGGAAAGCTAAGTGTTAAGGGTGAGAGTGATCGAAAAATGAAGGTTTAGCTACAATTTTGTCACACGTTTCACTGAACAAATGTGCCCTCAAGATTCGGCTTAACGTATGTATGTGCGGCACGTTTTATTAGTGGTTGAATTCAGGACTTTCGTACTGGTACATCGACTTATGTGCTCGCACTACAGGTGTTAACGGTAAATGGTTTATATACCTACTTTACTAATACTCTTGTTTTTAACATACTTTTATTAGTTCGGTACGTATGAAGAATCTTTGAAACTAGTTTTAACCTACTTTTAAATATCGAATTGAATTGAAAATGTGCACACTTATCAAGAAGCGATGACAATACAATAGTTTAACAAATTTGTTAGAGCTTTAGGGGCAATGGTTCTTTTTGAATTGAAAAATACGATAGTATTTTGTGCCACGCATTAAGGTGTATGCTGAAGCATATGTGAGTCACTTGCTTGGCACCCTTTTGATCTTCACAAGAAAATTATCATGATTCATTATGAAAAAAGCAAAAACAGATTGCAGTTACAAAAACTAAGAAAACACTTTTGTAACTATCCGAACTAATATTATATAAATATAAATATTATAAACGAAGAAAACCAAAACATAAATTAATATTATAAATGCGTTCATAATTTCAGTTCGGATGAATTTGCTATTAAAAGGTTTAAAACAAGAAAAAAATTTGAAAGTACCATTTTACAACCGAATCTCCCAAGACTTTACAGGTCTATAAGCTTTGATAACCAATTTGTTTTTATAAAGTGGGTTGTACATTGCTTTTAGCAAATTTGTTTTTATAACAAATATAGAGCTTTCAAATACACTTTAATCAAAAAATTTTGTAGCAAGTAAAAGCTATCAGGCATCTTTTCTTCTATTAATTTTCATTTTTATTAATACTAACGAAAAAAACATTTTATATGGAAAAGAAATGGAAGCTTTTGTGCTAAAAAATATTGTGTATCGCACTAGTATTATGTATAATTAAGATTTAAACTATGTGTATATAAATAAAATGCATTAATCCAATACATAGACGATAAGAAAGGTTCAAATGTGGCAATTACGCCTATTGAAGCAATCATAGGAAAGCATTGTACGATCGATAGATCCCATAAAGATGTGGTAACAGACACTTTTGGTAATTCTATTCTTTGTTATGTGTATTATGGTTTATGAGTTGGGCTTAAATTATTGGTTGTATTACTTCCACTCATTTTTAAATGCATATATACTATGTTTAACCACATATTACATTTATAACGATTTAGAATTTCAATCTCTCATTAATTGTTATTCTAAATCCAAAGTCATGAGCTGTTAGGCATCGAAGTCCTCCAACTTTTGCCACAATAACTGCCCTTGTACTGCTCACATCCAGTACTCTTTGACTAGCTGTGGTTAAAATAATAAACTTCACTAAAAATGTATGAAATAGTATGATATATCTAAAGCAATATTAATTACCTCGGGGTTAAGGTGCGATTAACTGTTGTTCTGTAGTAGTGATATCGTTTTTTTTAAGCCATAAAATAGTTTAGTTTTATATAAACTAATTAAAATATTAATAAAGATAAATATTAGACATGTTCAAAAAATAAAAAAAAAAAAAATTCGATATACGTGATTCTGGCTATAAAAATGACATTTTTGTTATATTGTGTAACGTAATTAATGTACGTTGGCTTTAATAATATTTAAAAATAGAATAACTGCACTGCGAATATCGGAAAAAAAATATTACCTAAATATGTCATTTCCAAAAGCGCTGTAATTTATGGTAAATACAGATTTAATTAGGAATGCTTAAGATCATCTACCAAGTTTTACTCAGCAACAGCCGGAATGGCTTGTACGTGCAGTTTCATTATTACCTCCCCTGGACCAATGGGGTTATTGAATAGGACGATAAGGTGCCACAGTAATTTCCTGCCATTTACTATCATTACTCTTCCCCATGATCACGGTTGACTAATCTCATAGGGTGTCTCAACCGCAAGAAGCGCAGGTCCGCAATATTTTAAAAGAATTTCGGCTAAACTGTTTCCGGCTCGCACTATTATTGAAAAATCAGTGGTTATTGTACTTAGATTGATATTGATGTACTTATAAAAGTGATGAGCTGAAAGGTGGAGACTATCTTTAGTTATGACTAGCTTATGTTCGTGACTTCTTTGGTGGGAAAAATGAATTAGAATCTCTTAACGAACTGTGTGCAGAGCAAGAAAAGGAAGGTTATGTCTTTGACTTTAATATTTGTCTATTGCATTTCTGTAATTTGTAACCATTAAACAGTTGTAGGTATATGTTATATGAGTGTACGTATATTTTAAAATTTAAAACAATAGTAGATGCTCATTGCAACCAAGACCGACAGCAGCTTCACGCCATTTTCGAGGCACGGGCGCGAAAGACTGTCATCTTGCATACTCATGGCTGTTAATGAGAATTTGTCATAAAACCCCAATAATATCTTTTCCTCATAAATGCTTTTTAAGCAATCGTGTAGTCAGAGCTTGGAACAAGCTTCTAAATAATGTTATATCTGCTCAAAAAGTTAACCAATTCAAAAATCGACTCGACAAATACTTGATTGAATCCAAGAAGGAAAACTGATTGAAATATTTCAGGATGCAGGCTTTTATCAGTTGTTTCGATAGCCTACTTGTCTATTTTATACAATAACAATAATTAATCACTTAATGATAAACAGTAATCAGTATGCAAATATTGACAATATGTTTAAAAATATCACATAAGTACCGAACGTATTATATTAATTACTATAGGTATTACTACACGGTTCGGGTCTTCCTTCTTGTGCAAATCAGTTAAAATCTGAAACTCGCTACCAGCGTGCGTATTGCCCTCTCAGTATGATCTCGAGTTCTTAAAGCAGGGCATGAAGAAGCAACTCACTAAGCTACCATAATGTGGGTCGCCCTACTGCATTATTTACGTTCACAATGAATATGGCGACTACCACTCTTGGATTTTATTAATGCTTTCTATTAAGCAGCGTAGAGTCACTTTGGTGAACTTCATTAAAAATAAAAATAAAATAGTAAAAGAATTGTCTTCTGTACAATAAACGAAAATTACTACCTTACAGATAGCTCAAACGTAATCTTTAATTAACACCATGTTAGTACCTAAAAGAACGAATACAATGATATTCTCTTGGATTCTATTCATACTTTCCACTAGGCAGAACAGAGTTAGTTTGGCAAATAAAAAAATTATATGCGTATTTATAAATAATGTACTTACTTTATCCTTTCAACTCTTCCTATAAGTTATAAACTATTTAAGGAATTGCTGCACCAATGTAATTAAAGCTTAGAAATCCTATATCATCCGAATTTATAACCATGCACTGGTAACGAGAGTAGAGTCACATAATATTAGAACAATATATCAAACTAATTTGTCACCCAGAAGAGAACCAGGCACTAACAAAGAGGGAAGTAGTCGAGACTATGCAAGATCGATTAATGATCTCTAATTACGCAATTTCTGGTGATCTCTAATTGTGGTACGGACCAGTATATTCCGCGTGACAGTAGGTTATTTCCCTCGAGGGCGATAAAGATAGCGCGCTACACGAAAGTGAAAAATTTACTGGAAATGCTGCTTTTTGTCTTTACATTTTTTTTTTCAGGAATTAATTAAATCAATAAACGGTGCACATACTAGGTCCAAATCAACTGAAGATTTTTACGAGAGACTTTTATTTAAAATATTGACATGATAAAGACGTAAAAATTTAATATTATACTTGTAGTTAGTAATTCTACAGAAAAGTTGACGTCTCCCTATGGTATTAAACAAATAACCATACATGTTATAAAAGCATTATATTTGTCTGTAACTTATCAAAAGCTATCATGATAAGGATACGAATTTATAGTTAAATTCTTCAAAGCTACTACGCTCTCTACGGCAATGCTACAATTTCACTGAATAAGACAAAAAGATAACATTCACTGTAACTTATTATTCAACAGACGTTATCTATTATAGAACTACCAATCATTGTCGCACCATGCTGAAATCCACTTAAATTCAAATATCCCTTCTAAGCATTCTACATCTGTAGGAACAGCAGTCGCGCCACGCCGATGGTACTGTGAGCTAAAATTATTCACTGAGTCGTCGAGCATTGTTCTCTCATACTTTATTTGTCTCCGCCAACAGTCTACCACATTTTAATGACCTTTTTGTTCTGTTGCGTGTCGCTTACAAGGCTAATCCTTCTACTTCGGTAATTTGTGATCAAAAATAAAGGTTCATCAAAGCAAAATCTTGAGTGTAAAGCAAAACAAATTGTGACGGAGATTAATTTTATTTTTCTTCTTGCTTGAGTGTTTTAATTTTATTATGTAATATATTCTTTTAAGAAGACTGCCTTTTTTATGCATGGAATTAAATTATTACTCATGAGTTTATCTTTTTTACATTTAGAATCAGTCGTACTTAGTAATCCGAAGATTTATACCCATGGAATGTTAAATTTATTCAAGAAGACAGCTTTCTGCGACAATCTAAATTCAATATGATTTTTACCTTACTTTGTATTTAAACAGTTAAAAAGTAAAGCAAAACTCTTTTCATATATTTAGTTTTTATCATCTGTCTTGATGAACTATTTTATCACATATAGATAATTTAAAATCTTCATTTGAAATTTTGAATTTTGAAAATTTAAAATCGTGCTTGCACGACCAGTATTTGTAATACCTACAACATTTTGTTCTGTATTTTTCTTTATTTTTTTTTATTTTGAAGAGCTCTAATATTTTGTTTGATATCATTTTACCTTACTTATGTGTACCTTAAATGTGAAAGTTTGTGAGGATTAATGTATGGATGTTTGGATGAATGGACGTTTGTTACTCTTCTACGTAAAAACTACTGAACGAGTTTCAATGAATCTTTACAGTAACAATTTATTAAGATTTTGTGTGAATTGACCATAATTTAACAATAAGTTTCAAATAAGTCGTCAAAATTCCTGCCGTCTAAGAACTATCTTGACGTGCTCTGTCCAAACCATTGGAGTTATACGACAATAAAACACGGTGGGATTGTTTGGCTTAAATATTTCTAAATATAAGTAAACGACAGCATATATGCTCCTTTTATGTGGAAGGACATTCTAAATAATGAACCATAAACACAATTCAGTTGGATAGTTTTTTATAATGCACATTTTAGAGCATTCATCAAATCCTTATCACTATTGACACATTTGTCGCTTTAAGTATTTAATGTAGATGAACGTTTACATTAAGTATTATGGACAAATAGTTTTAGAGTTATCACGATAAAATTACATTGAATGAAACACCATTAAGTGCCAACTATTAGGGCGAGAGGTATGGAGGGATTGTCCAAGCAAGGTTTAATGTTAGCATGGATGTGAAAATAAGTCTCTTAATCTGTTAGACTTTCATCTCAAATCGAGTGCACGGATTTAGATAAAATTTACATTGGAGATCCTTTGATTCTTGAGAAAGGACCTAAGCTGCTATTTACCGCTTTAACTAGTGCTGTGTAGTGGAGCTACGGGCAAAACCTAGTACATTGTAAGATAACAAGTTCTTAGTATAAATTTTAACAATCAGACATTAAGCGTCTTCTTTGCAAGTTTAAAATTAATAATTGTTTCCTTAGATATTAAAATTTGTTACAATCAATTTCATAAAAGAGAAGAGTAATCGATCTGACTGCGTTTCTTATGTCTGTTACAAAATATATTGGTCAGTTTTGGGTCAATTTTCAAATTTATTTTTATAATCGAAAGGGTTCCGACGTGGTCTTATTATCACCCAGCCAGGGCTGATAATGGGATGCCCCCAAACTTTCATTTTGTATAATAACATTTTCAATAGTACAATCACGTATTGACGTTTGTATTTTTCCAACATATTTTTTAGATCTTTATGTCGAGTTACAGAGATGTTAGTACGCAAAATAGTAGAATCTTGTTTATAGTGATGTAGGTGCATTGAAATCAATTTGATTGGGTAATATTTAACATCAAAGTTAATTATCTATAGTTAAATGAAGTGTGTAACGTACTGTATAAACTTTTAAATATCAAGAATGTTCACGAGAGTTTTAAAATAAATATTCAAATTAATTTTGATAATTAAAGTACTTATATCTACTTATATTAATAAATCCGTGCAATTTCATTTACACATTAATTTCATTACAAAGCACACTAAGAATTTTATACCGCATAATCATAGTTAGGATATTTTTTTTGTATTACATGCAAACACAAAGAAAAAGGAATATGGTATTATACTTTCTTAATACAAAAGGACACTAATTTCAATTATTTTAAATTTGTTTTATTTAGTGGAATGGCTGTAGAATTATGAAAGATTAAAGTTAACCGGTGTAAACTGAAAAATTGAAACTGTGAGTTTTTATTTACTATATAGATAGAAATATGAAAAAAAACTACTAGGTTTTGACTAGGAAAAAAATTTGAAGAACCTATAACATACTTAGTTGCCATAATCGTGAAAACTAACCTCATACGCCCACAAAACTTACAGAATACTTTTATCGTTAGACGTGTAAATTCTGGGATCAACTGGGATTGCAATTAATAGCTGAAATCCTGAACTTCGAACACTGATATCGACAAAGTCGATAGGACTCAGACATAGCTCCTTTCTTGCGTCTGGCGTACCTACTTCTTACTTAATCGGACCCACAGAAACTTTTTACTTCAGTGTAGATTTAGATTTCGTCAATTGGTGTTTCTAACGTTATAACCTGTTTCTATACGACGTAGACTCTTTTAGGTTTGTATCACACTTAGTATTCTGAATACAGGCACATATTAACAAATTCATTTCAAAAGTGATTAATATTAGGAACATCACTAATTCTATTGTCAGGATAAAGTTATACAAGAACAATTTAAAAGTATCAAACAAATTTTAGTCTCCAATGCATATTTTAATACAAGTTTCTGAGTTTAAAACAATCAGCCACAAAATTTGTTTTAGTAAATAAAAATATCACCCTTTTATTTTTTATCTGCACTTATAAATACTACATACATGTCAAATGACCACACGATACAAAAATTTTAATCTACTCGCCAAACAACTATAAGACACAGAGGAAACGTAGAAAGGTACACAAATCAATACTACTTGTGACAATCAATCTAGACAATTCAATTGAAGCCGTGTCCGATGCACTTGGGACAACGTAGTACAGGTTAATTTATAGCGCTTTGCTAGACTTGCTACAATTTAACTGTAGTGAATTGAAAGCGTATTATTGAATTATATTATATGCTAGTGACCAAATGAATCATAAAAAATATGTAGGTAGTAAAAGAAATTCTGGCATACAATGACAAAAATATTTTCAAATCTACCTAGGCTTAAAAGTTCATAAATACATTTTCAAACCAAATTACTGTTAAAACTAATATCGTACAAGTATTATGTGTAATTATGAACACCACCGTCGCGATCCCTCACATAAGCGGTTATCTCATTAAGAGGGATAAATAGGAATATGTACTTGTAATGTGTGACCCGCGTTGGGTATTATACATACTCATATATAGATGAAACACAGGAATAACTATCAATTCTGAGTGTTACGTAGCTTTCAGTAGAGGGATATGTTATATTCAAATAAAATAAAATCTTTTATGTGAACATACTTGAAAAAGTTAATAAAAAAGAGGATATTTTCAAAAATAAGTTACCGACAATTCGACACTGTTACAAGCGCAGTGATCACGAATGAAGTCTCACTCATTCAACATCGTATATACGAGTATTCTGCTTGTAATAATTTATCTAGTGAACATAACCGTGGTAGTTCTCATCAATACATAAACGCCCCCAGGGAATAAAATCATAATAGACAAATGCAAACAAATGCAAAAGAAAAACGCTTTTTTTTGGATACCTGTCGTTTCCTATTCATAATCTATTAGTACGTTAAATGTGTAACAAAATATTTTTTCAATATTCATATATTTTTATAACAAGTCATATATTTTTTTTTCTACCTTTTTACTACTATTAACTTTTATTTAAAAAAAAATATACAAACATAATAAGCTTTTCCAGAGGGATAGGCAGATGCATATTAAACGCACACATGTCGTCAGTGTTTTGTGTCCATGTATAATAGATTTTGAGCCCATTGCCGTTTAGCATGTCATTGCATGTTTTAAAAAATATAATACAGATTTTCTCATTTATGTGATTATTACGTAAGGATGCAATTTTATTCCTGTGAAATCGTTACGTAACCAAAATTTTTTTCATCAAATATTGTATTCTTCTGCAGCACCTACATATATGAAGGAAATGTAATAAATCAATACGATATTGTTCTTGTTAAAAATTACATTTTCTTTCCTAGTGCAGTAATTATGTATTTTATTAGAGTGGGAACGTATATTACCACACGGTTTTTTTTACTGCTATAAATAATTCAGTAACTTGTGTTTGCATGAAATGTTATGAAAATTTATGTCAATAATAAAACAGTAAAGTATGTTTATCGTTTAACACTTGCCACGCTTTTATATGTAAAGCGCGTTATCAAATGAGTAATCAATATTTTTACGAGCCATGAGCAATGTTATGGGCTATAATTGTTACATGATTTCCGAAGAATAAAAATTGTTATAACTTTGTGGATTACCAGAAAAGAAGTAGAAACAAAGTCAAGAAATAAATATACTTACTGAAAGTATATATACGCCAAACACATTTACTAGTACTATATAGAACACTAATATAGACAAGAAGATGCAAAAACATTTAAACTATCGTAAGAGACTTTTTTCCTCGGGGACGATGTTATTGTGTGAAGATATTCTTGTATATTCTTTTTCCTACTTTTTAAACAAATCAGTCACTCAAGTTTATATTATGACACCTAGTTATGCTGATTAATGAAAATGAAACATTTTGAAAACTGAGCAATTAAACGATCTCTAATACTCGTAAAATTCCAGAAAAATAATTCGAGAATAAAATAGTATAAATATTCGTATAGAGACTTAAATAGAAAGGTAGACCATGTGTTACTCGATAATGTATTTTCTCATTTGAATATCAAACAAATTATGAGAGTATCAGTAAACTATTTACCACTAAAAAATAGTTAAACTTTTTTTATGTTTCAATTTTTTTTTCATTTATTAAAAAAATAAATAATAGTATAGTGCTATTATTTCTAAGATTTCTAAAAGATTTTAAAGAAAATATTCAAAGGAAGCTATAGTAGATAAATAACACATTTCCTTTCGAGTTTCGTAATGTTGCACTTTCGTTTAATATAATAATGTATGTATGTATTTGGTCAAACTGCTGATCCCTGTTTCTTAAATCATTAATAATAATTGTACTAATGAAAAATAACCCGTTTAGATTTTAACTTCGAGGAGGGCAACATAATCTTAAAAACTTATCGACAGACTTCAACCCTTGTCAGACCTCTGTTGAACTGCAAACATTTTGCCTCGAACTTGTTCGACCTAAAATCTTTTATTAGGCAACTTCGAAACCGACATAATTACCTATTAAATGTTAATATACAGTTACACACATGCCAACATTCTTATTAACGAATTATTGAAGAAGAAAATTTTTGCTACTTTCTATAACTATCGTATTTATAAAAACGTATTGTTGTAAACATCTACTCATGTTTAGAGTTAGAAATACATTTATATTCGTTTATTTTTTAAAAACAACTCTTGCATTACGAGTCCATGCATTATATTTATCTATTACGATTTTATTTCCTGGGGGTATTCATGTATTGATGAGAACTACCACGGTTATGTTCACTAGATAATTTATTACAAGCGAAATATATACAATGTTGAATGAGCGAGATTTGTTTAGCAAGAGAATTTTAAAAACATAATCAGCATGAAACTGACTTTGAATGTTTCAAACAGACTCAGAACACACATAAAGTGTTGTCTTAGATGGGTATGGAACCCAAGGATGATGTTCAGAGGCAGAGGCACTTATTCTGTTGGTGGCTTGAATCCGTTCTAACAACACCGCCCCGGCCAAAATAGTGGATACCTTCTCGAGAGCTGGTTCGAGCCCTCGATCATAAGAGAGACTGCCTCTAAAAGGCTTTCTACACCAATATGGTGGCATGACACTTCCCTGAGTGCTGCAAGAACGGGCAGCTGGTCCTGTAAGTAGAAGTTGAAACGTAAAAACGCTGTAGGGCCATCGTGTATCTGGACGAGGCGAGTAAATTGTTTGAGAGCGTACTCTCTCCCCGCTCTGCCGTCATCATTAAGCACCAGCAGATACAGCAATTGGCCCAGATTATCGATGGGAAGTGGCGTTTCGATGAGCACTTCCGACAGCCTGCACAATTTAAGAGGAGCTAGGGTTGCGACAAGATAGTTCTATACGGTTTTTGTCTGGTCAATGGCACTGCATAGTCCACCAGTGTTGGTAATAGCTCTGAACGCCTAGAATAAGCCAGGCCTTGAGTACTTTAAAGAGGAAAGAGGTTAAAACCTTACGTGGTTAAGACACCGTGTCGAAGGAGGTGGAGTGTACTTTGACTGGAACTCGTGGAGTTTCGAGGTGGAAGTGCTTGCCGAAATTTATCATTGGACAGATGAGTTCCGGGTGTGTAGTACACGAGACGAGCCACAGTGGTTATTTGATCGCCCCAGCTTTAGAGAGTTGAATCCCACCTGCCATCATTGCGCCTGCAGTGAGAACTCGGCTCAGTACACGCTGGTTATGTATTCCGCCTAGGCGACGCAGTGTTCAGTACTCAGTACTCACTGCAATTATCGAAGGATGTCTCTCGCTACCGGCCGTCATACGCTCCATGGTCTGTAGTGACAGCTGTTTTACCACGGTCACAACAATCTGCGAAGATATCCTTGCGCAGCAGGAGCCGGGTTTTCTCCTCCATGTGCAACAAAGGCCAGTCACGAAGAGGTGACGTCCGCGTGTGCCGTACGGTGCTTAAATAAAAAGTTTACCCGTAAATGGTGCCGTGGTGATGTGGAGGGGTCTGGATATCGCACAAGTTACGTTTCAGGCGTAAAGTGGCACACTGTGTGATTTTAGGTTAATGTACAGTGATATGACTCCCAAATACACTACTGGAAAAAATTAAAGGATCAAAAAAAAATTCCAAATTTTTGGGCAGTTTTCAACAGGCCGTAACTTCGAGAGAAATAGTCTTACAGAAAATAAAAAAAAGGAAATTGTAGCTCCAAGTGTCTAGTTTTTGGATTTGAATTTTAAAATTTTATAGCCTCCGCGGTTTTTGAATAATTGTAGAAAAACCAGCAACAAAAAATTTTTTTAAATTTTTTTAGTTTTTTTTTTTGGTCTACGGACGTGGAAAAAATTTTTTTAGCTTAACCACTATAAAGATCGGATACCTTGTTTACTTAGCTTTAATTTGTTTTTTTATACACTCTGATACGCCCACTTCTCGCCCAAATATCGGTTTTCAAATGGAAAAAGATCCTTTTGTCTTTGATTATTGATATCTCAGCAACCAATGATTGCACAGAAATTTAAAGGTAGGTTTCAAGAACATGAATAAATGTTGCTTAACAACTGGCCATTGTTTTTTCGAAAAAAATTTTTTTCTTTTTGTCACATGAATTTGAAAATACAACAAAAAAAGGGCTTTTGGTGGTTTTTTGGAAAATCAAGCGCTGGATCGAAAATATTGAGGAAACCACTAATGTTAAGTGTGCCTTTTACAGTTCAATATGTCCACAAAAACCCCACAAAAAACCAAATTAATCTAGCTAGCTGTGTTTTTGTTTCACTCGATTGAATTTTTGAAAAAATGAAAGGATCACGTTTTTTGCTCTGAATGCTCATAATTTTTAAAATGAGAGAAAAAAATTTTTTTTTCCGAGCTTTCCCCACATTTTTGTTCCAGAAAGTGCTTAAATTGAAAAAAAAGGAAATTCAAATAAAAAAAAATTCTTTTGAGAAGTTTAATAAAATAATTATAATTATCGCCGGTATTAGCGCTATCCAAAACGTACCACGTGGAGGTAGCGCGGTCGAAGAATTTACGCTTCTGTGTGTGTGTGTGTGTGTGTGTGTGTGTGTGTGTGTATGTATGTGTGTGTGTGTGTGTGTTTGTGTGTGTGTGTGTATGTATGTGTGTGTGTGTGTGTGTGTGTGTGTGTGTGTGTGTGTAGTATTTCAGGAGAATTGAGAACCGGTGGCTCGTCAGTTCCACCGTATTTAATGACTCCAAACTCATGTTCCGAAGATTTTTGTTTATTTAATACGGGATGTTACCACCTCTGTTTTCAATAACGGCTTTCAAACGTTCAGCCATGTTAATGCAGGCGGAATTGAATTGAATTTCCTTTTTTTTCAATTTAAGCACTTTCTGGAACAAAAATGTGGGGAAAGCTCGGAAAAAAAAAAAATTTCTCTCATTTTAAAAATTATGAGCATTCAGAGCAAAAAACGTGATCCTTTCATTTTTTCAAAAATTCAATCGAGTGAAACAAAAACACAGCTAGCTAGATTAATTTGGTTTTTGTGGGGTTTTTGTGAATATATTGAACTGTAAAAGGCACACTTAACATTAGTGGTTTCCTCAATATTTTCGATCCAGCGCTTGATTTTCCAAAAAACCACCAAAAGCCCTTTTTTTGTTGCATTTTCAAATTCATGTGACAAAAAGAAAAAATTTTTTTTCGAAAAAACAATGGCCAGTTGTTAAGCAACATTTATTCATGTTCTTGAAACCTACCTTTAAATTTCTGTGCAATCATTGGTTGCTGAGATATCGATAATCAAAGACAAAAGGATCTTTTTCCATTTGAAAACCGATATCTGGGCGAGAAGTGGGCGTATCAGAGTGTATAAAAAAACAAATTAAAGCTAAGTAAACAAGGTATCCGATCTTTATAGTGGTTAAGCTAAAAAAATTTTTTCCACGTCCGTAGACCAAAAAAAAAAACTAAAAAAATTTAAAAAATTTTTTTGTTGCTGGTTTTTCTACAATTATTCAAAAACCGCGGAGGCTATAAAATTTTAAAATTCAAATCCAAAAACTAGACACTTGGAGCTATAATTTCCTTTTTTTTATTTTCTGTAAGACTATTTCTCTCGAAGTTACGGCCTGTTGAAAATTGCCCAAAAATTTGGAATTTTTTTTTGATCCTTTAATTTTTTCCAGTAGTGTATATTGGATAACTATTAATAGCTTCTAAAATCATTACTGTGACTAGTAAAAGTATTGCCAAATAATTTTGTCAAAAACATTATTTCTAATGTAGCATAAATCTTAATCACTTAAACCAGTAAAGTATTTAAATAAAAATGCAGTTTTTACTCTAGTAGAAAACATAACGAGATGGAATCACGATGCACTCGATATAATGTTGCAACAGCTATTACCTGACGGAGTTTGCGGAAAATCGTTATTGCTCACTGCTTTAGACCGTGGTTATAGTGCAAGAATGAAATTGAAATAATTTATTAGCTCATGGGGAAGTAGTATAAGCTCCGGATTCGTTAACTATAAATTATGTCTGATGCGTACATTGGTTTTTATTCGATTAAGATACTAATGAAATTTTCAAAAAGATGGTATTAAGGAATCACAATGTATTTGGAAGGATGCCAATCTTCCAAACAAGCAACCATGAAACAATAGCATTTTATATAATATCTATAGTAGATACGCATTGAAGAGGATACTATTAACTATTGTACGTTATACAGCTGTCAGGAGTACGTCGAGGAGGTGTAAATCAATGGAATTACAAAATTTTGACCTTGTTACAAGAGAAGATGCTCACAGTACTTAGAGTAACCGTGAAAAATATTGTCTTGTAATTCAGAACTGACCAATTATTTAGGAATGTTTTGAACTTAAAATTTACGGCAGAATATGCTTATAAAATCAACATAATTCACAATGTATAAGATTTTAATTTGTTCAAAATGTAATACTTAAAGACAAACAATTTATATCAGTTACTAACTCAATCAATAACAGCTGCGGGCCAAAACGAGAAAAAAAGAGGTTAAAGCGTTAACACATTTTCTCACACTTATTAAAGTATATGATCGCTTGCCTTTGTAATAAAGCAGCATCTTTGATATTTAAAGTGCACAACTGCTGAGCGCACAATATAATACTTTCCAGTGAAAATGAAACTGGTCACTTTGAGAACGACTTTACTTTGTAAAAACAATATCTATGTAAACAAACGAAGAAACACATTTTCAATAGAAAACTGAAAATACATGTTATAGTGTTGTACTTTAATTATCTATGCCTATCTTGTTGTCTAGTTATTAGTGTATACAACTGAAGATCATAAGGTCTCGAGTTCGATACCCGGATCGGGCCAAAAAGTGTTGTTGGATTTTGCTTTGCTTTTGCTGGAGCAAAAGTTCCCTTTGTTTTACGCTGCTACCTCGGAAAGCATGTTAAAGTGGCGATTCTGATTATCATGAACACCTATGGCAATCGTTATTGGAAAATCAGTCCCTAAAATGTACTGGCAGCTAGTTCAATCTAAGCGTTCAGATCGCACTTTGGCGTCGCTTCGTTAAAAAATTGATATTCAGGTAAAATTGATTAAACCAGTTGTAGACCCCAAATAATCTTGGGAAGGTGAGACGAGTTGATTTCAGCACGAACCACACAGAAGACCACCCTAAAGTGACAGCATCCGTGCTGTCGTGCTTCGTCGGCGATTGCGAGACCGGAGGTCCATTGATGCAAGGGTGACAGTTATCGTGGTAAGTGTGTGAGCCTTACACACACAAGAAAAAGGTCAAGTAACCTAGATCCTTGAAGCATATTTTCGTACTCAAAAACGTATAAAACGTAAAATTTTAATTTAAGATTTTGTAATGTAAATTTTAAGTAATGATTATTCTGTTTGTAGTAGCAACGAATAAGAAGTAATATTAAAATATGTAACTTAAAAGATAACCAATCTTGTTACAAATAATCATTAAAATTTACTCTTATCATTTTTTCCTAACACGGCTAAAGAAGTATTCATATCAGTCAGTCAGTCAGTCATACCAAAAAGAATTTTAGAAATAAGTTTAGGAAAGAAATAATTATGTGGTAACAAACATGAAAATAATTGCATGGCAAACATTTTTCTCAAAATGTTTTGTAATCTCATTATTACTTTCTTGTGTACATATCCCTCTAACACAACACAAACATCTAGCAAATATTTTTAAAAGAACATAAGATGCACAGAAGACCAACAAATGCATAAATGTATTGTTACAGAAACGAGATAATACACGTCAACGGAACTATAAAACTGGGGGGTTCATTCGATTTCTATGGGATCCCGTCATAAGACATGGTGATAATGTTACCACTTCGAGACCACCTTAGTGTATACAGTCGTGATGCTGAGCTACCTCACTCGTTTAGCTGTTAGTGTATGCGACTGTCGATCAAGAGGTGACGGGTACATTTCCCAGGTTGGGTCAAAAAAAGTGTTATTGAGTTTTCTTGTTTACAGAAATATTTAATAACAGCCCGGACTTAGGAAGTTAGGATCCTAACCCACGTGCCTCACAGAGCACATCAAGTCGTCGCTCCTGCACCTGATTTCTCCACGGTCGTGTCGGATGACCGTCCCATCGGATTGTGAGAGTGACGGAATAGATAGTGCACCTGTGTTTACACTTGTGTACTATAATATTTTCTGTGTAGTTTTGGCTTCTATTGAAACTGGACGCTGTGGCTGAAATCGGCTAGAAGTTTTGAAGAGTTTCGTTGTCTCTTTCCGAAAGTAACTATCAGATCTGTATGAAATATGTAAAAGTATGAAATTTAAAACGGACTATTTCAAAATATATACTTTTAGAACAAAATATTTATCTATGACGGAGTTATGCTCGAACATGTGTAAAAATATAAACATTTGAATTAAGAACCCAATTTCGGAATCTAATGATAAAAATACATTTAGACTGTTTAAAGAAAAATATATTTCTGAATCTTACAATGCTACAGAAATTACTATATTAGGAACGTCGTAAATTTTAGAAGACGCAACATTTTAAAAACACTAAGTGTGATGGGCTTTCACACAACTTTTTGTAATTTATGTTTAACTAAAATTGAAAAACGCATTAAAGACACAAGAATTTCCATTGGCTTCTAAGAAAATGTGAAATTTTACAACGAGACAGCTGCTTAACTATTTAGATACACGACGAACGCGGACACTTCGGGCGACACTTCAGAATAACATATCGTTTTAAATACCGACTGACAGATGACACATTTCGACATTCTTCAACTTGTCGTTTCTGAAATACGCGCCACTTCTCCCTTTTATATTTATTTTGGCTTGTCACCGTTTGAGAATCATCTCTTTCTGTGATACCGCGATACAATTTTGTTTCTTATTGTTTTAAACTTAAAATGTAAATTACAGTGCCGCTAATTAATCGAACTGTATATTTCTAGAGAATACAATACACGGTAATAAGAACAGACACAAAGATCGTTTAAACTTGTCTAATTCTTAAATACGTTGATGTGATACGGGCTACTACGCTTATTTGTTCAAAATAATGTTACAGTATTTCACAATTAAAATTAATTTATTAGTTTCGAATGAAACAAAATAATTCGAGATTGTTAAAGACTATATCAGAACAATGGGTCGCTAAATCAAGAATATTAAAGCATATAAAATTTATTGAGGTCGTCATTTCTGTCGGAGTGTCGTAGCAAGAACATAAATATGTTGTCACTTTATTAATACCACTGTTACATTAGCTAGTAAAGATGTGCACATGTTAAACGAATAGTTTATTTTTAAATTCTTTTAGTAGTGATTAACATGTTTATAATTATCGCTAATACTTGTGACGCGCTACGAAAAGGGTAACCATAAAGTAGTGTTAATGATTTACTTGTACTTGTAATTAATACTCAACTTCTATATCGTTTGAATTCGTCGAAGTGCCTACTGAGGCTTCAAAATAATTGAGCCATCCATAAGGCTCCTGATAGCGGGCTGGAGCCCATCCCAGTACAATGACTAATAAGAAGTTAATCCGCAAATAAAAGTGGAATTGAAACAGAAGTGGAACGCCTTTGCGCGCCGTGTGGGTAGGCTAGCGTCGATTTGTCTTTGTCGGCGTCACTGAACTCGTCAGAAATAGATTAAGCTCTCTCACTCCATCTAATGGTGCCTCATTTGTTTGGCTTTAAGAGAAAAATTGTTCTTAAACTCAGCTCGATAGAATCATGTCGATAAGTTTCGTTTGTTTAACTCAATTGAAGCACCCGGTAACTCTGATGCTCCTCCTCGAGTCCTAAGATTTTCAAATTCACTTAACACTTCCAAGTGGCACTTTCAACAAATTGTTCTAAGCACTTTATGTTGCTATTCTGTTTACCTTAAAAATATTGCTGTTTTTTGTAATTTTATATAACTGCTTACTTTTATATTACATTTACGTTCCAATTAAAAAGGAATCGATGTTCCCTTGTGTTTATTTTTATTTACTCTCCGTTAATTGAATTTAATCGATAAATGCTAATTTTAATCAAAGTTTGTAATAATCACTGAACTTCATTTTGTTTAACGAGACGAACTTTTGAATTTTCAGTTGTTCATAATACTTGCATACATAATTAGGTATGACATTTATTCTCAATTAAATATACGTTTTAAAATAATGTTCTCTTGTGAGTTGCTGTATTACAAATTGCGCTACAAACAAATGAAATCCCACCCGACATAGCTTGTATTATTTATTCCCACAGACGAGCATTCAAGTTTAAAAGAGATAGTTAAAATTAAAAATTTACAATTTGAATGAACCGAAGAGTCTACCGCTTACAGTAGACGGAAACGAGAATTTTAGGTATGCTCTTTAAATTCTTGTCGAGAATACTTGAGTATCTCTGAAAGATTTGGTATTTATTATTTATTTCTATTAATACACGTTTAATTTTCTTGGGTTAATTAGTTGGGTTTATGTAATTCTATAATTATAGAACTATGCTACTCAATAAAATACTCAATATAGAACAGACATGTGTTCTAGTTATCGATTTTAATTGCATAAACACCTTGTAATAAACAATCACTCACATAATACTTTTTCCACTAACTTTTTTTATTAAAGATGACTCTCGGATTAGGAAAGTATACTGTTTCGTGATATTTCAGAGATCTTATAACATATTCGTGAATTGGAGACAAAGAAACTGGAACATACAAATTGTTCCATATGGATCAAACTGCCAACACTTAACGCAGTAGGAAACGGTGAAGTAAACGCTCAAAGTGCTCAAACCACTATGCCATCTATGCATTCCTGTTAACTACGTATATATACCTTAATATTCACATGACATGCGATAAGTGGCTTTCTATATTAATTTTACATGGTGAATAAAATTATGCACTCATTTATTTTTCAATTAAATTCTATGAAATTCTTGTTATGTAAAACGCACAAAATTAATTGCATTAATATATGTTTGCACTCCTGAAAATAAAAACCAATTCAAATATATTGAACAATAGATTGAATTTTAGTTTAAACGTAACTGTATACACAATAGAAACAATTGTTTCTCTAATCGTCGAATTCAAAGAAAATAAACTTCATTAAAATGAGTTATTTTAAACGATTTTAAGACCTTCGTACTCAAAGTTCTATTATTTCAAAAAATCATAAATAAAATGTAAAAAATATTTAGGACACATATTTTCAATAAAATTACGTTTACCATTTACAATTTCTTTTTACAATTACAAAATAATTATTTTTTCAATTCATTCCTACAACAGTATTTATGTTCACTCTTGACAGATTTAATGTTAAGATACTATAAATAATACATTTATGCCTGTAGTACACGTGATATTAAATCGTTTATCTGGTAAAATCCTGTTACTCGGATGTGCAACCGATCTTTGAGCTTTACATGAATATATGTTAGCACTAGAAGTGTCTTCTCTATTAAGCACTCCCTGAACCGTACGTGATTTCTTGTGTGTAATACAAGACTGTACTCGCAAAAATTTGCAATACAAATTGCAATGCCACATCAATTATCTTAAATGGTGTTCAATAGCCGTTCGACTTACAACTGTATTTGCCGCCAATAGGCTTATCTCCCTTATTATGTGTGAAAATTCCCTTGGATACCACCTACCAGACGATTGGTGGCGGTGGAGTGATTATAGTTACGAGGACCATTACTCCATCTGACTAAAAATCGTTTACCGTGTTGGTAGCTGAGGAATCAGGTTTAACCGATTAAGAAAATCCTTTATACCGCAATGGGCCTCGGATCATCTAAAGTTTACACATGACCCCCTCGTGTGGAAAGATCACGGTGTACTTTCCCGTTAAAAAGGACGTCCGCTAATAGGCTTATTTTCTATTGCGTTAGAATAATAGGTAATACACCTCTGTCAAAGACGTTAATGCATGCATACATAAAATAAAAAATACTATAACACAATAATAGCCACACATTGAAATGTTAATGGTTACTTAGAAATAGACCAGCAAAGCTAACGTTGTGCCGTAACACATTGTCAGGACACTTAATTTTACTTTCTCTCTTCACGCATAATACACATTAACTGCAAACCTAGTCCTCTTTTAGTACCAGTATTTCCGTGTCGAAGTTTGATTTTATTTGTACCACACGGTAGTGTGAAATAAGCGTAAAGGCGTCTGCTTGCCGACCACCCAGCGAGACGTTGACTGCCTAACGCCGCTCGCCGTCACTTCTTCTGATTTATTGAAACGCAAAGGGTTTTATACTTGAACCGATGAAACGTAGGTAGTGCAAAACGGTGCTAATTATGATTAACAGTAGAAATGGGATGTAATATTATTTAAATTCTTGTACACTTATGATTGTAAATATTAAATACACATTTGTTGAATTTTCTTCTTTTATCTTATCGAAATTCAACCTATTTTCTTTAATCTCTGTATAGAAAAAAACCGCAGGCGTATCATGGAATATATGAATGATGAGGAAACTCAAAGTGATTAAACAACCTTTATTTCATGGTTGTGTTAGTTTCATAAAACCATGTTACACATAAGTGTACCAAATCAACCTATCACCGTCCACTGCTGATCGAACCTCCCAAGGAGGGCCAACCATCCTGATCTTGGGCAATCCGCACCCATCTATTGCAAGCCACCTTCTTTAAGTACTCAGTCCATGCAGGATACCCTATATCCGTAAAGGAGCAACCCCTGGGGTGGAAGCAAAATACTATGAAATAATAATAATGAGACACACATTTTTTCCTTTGATACTTTTTAACTATTAAAAGCAATATAATTATAGATAGATCATTCCACCTGGCTAAACACATTCAAGAAATATTAACACCGTCTTAAATTAATATTAAAATGCTCTGAACTGTATATTCTCACGCGGCCAAATTCGACCAGCCGGTCCTGTTATTAGCTAACTGCGTACAAAATGGAATAATCATTATAATATATTTATGAATAACGAGTCATTGAAATAGACTTTTCTTATTTATGGCTTATAGATATCAGATTCGAATTTTGTTTTCATATCTACCAAGTTATGGATCACCTTTGTTTATTGATACCGGTTGCTTTGTTTGATGTATAGCTAACAAAGAATTCGAGAAATGATGGTATTTTATTTTAGTTTTGATTACCAATAATATATATAATGAGATGTAAGTGTACACTATCTACAGTAATGACTTTAGGAATGTTTATCGTAAGGTTATCTATTAGTGTTTTTTGCGACCTCATATTAGTTAGTCTAATACTTATTTGCTAATACAATGATGTATGTAATTATGAAACTACCGTAATCGTAAATGACATTCAGTGTTTTAAAGTGGATCAAAAATATAGTTAGGTACGTCAATGTTTACGATAAACGTTCTCATTCATGTTCACACTCTTGTATTAAAATTCACAGTACTGCCTTGTTACGGATGTTGACTAAAAATTGTTGACTAAGCTAATTTTGAAAATGCACTATTTTCACTGTTACTTTTTTTACATATTCATCTAAATTCTGTTGCTTGTTACTACAAGCAACAAGAGGGGGTTACATAAGCAGTTCTATTCCATATCAATATACCTTATTTGCTTTCAAGCGCAATCGTCTTACAGGCAAAGTATAATTAATGTTCTTTTTCACGTTTATGTAGTAACTTGGCAGCTACGTACGTTTGAGGTATGAAATTCAAATTAATGGCCATCGAACAAATATTTATATAGTTATTTAATTAAAATGCAATACATATTAAAAACTTAATAGAAGGAAAATGGTTCAAAATACTTCTGATTATTTGATTCAGTTGATACGAATAACAAAGAAGTCCAGGGGTGCCAGCTACTTTACTACTACTTTACTTTACAACTACTTTTATTAAGTATTTCTCAAAGTTTCAACCATTATTTATGAATCGTACGTCACTGATTACCTAAAAATGCATAATGATGTTCTAAAAATAGTACCAAATATGAAGAAGTCAATAATGCTTTTTTTTAATATTTTCTATCTTTGATACTGATACAGTACAAACTGACCTAGACATATGTAGGTATGAATATTAAGTTTGGTTTCATCATCCATTTTATTTTATTTTTCTTTGTGTGCATGCTTTTTTTAACTGTATTCTAGCTAACGAGATTTTTATCACCGCTAAAGGTGTAATACAATGATGTTCGTTTAAGTGTGACTGTAGATCATAATTTGAAGTTTCAATTTTTACCTGAAATACTGGATATGGTATACACTTAGTCTGTTTTGAGTACATAAAATGCCTACGAAATTTAAACAATAAGCAACAAATACATTATTCGTTACTCTTTGATTATCCAAAACATCGAATATTTATATCTCATATACGTTTTTAAGCATTATCTCGTCTATTGACTTGACAGAACTGAGATTATAATATTTCACTGAAAGTAGAGGGTAGAACTAACAATCACATTGTTTACAGTGTCGTCTAGGGCGGCGAATGGGTTGTCAGCCTTTGTTTTATTTGTTACACTGTAATAAAAGTGTTTATACGGACTGTAATGAGTTGAAGTTTGGTCCCATTTTAAACTAAAAGTACTCAGAACGTAAACGCTGCCGTACCTAACGACTTTAGTTCACTTCTCTCAGTACTTTGCTATTTCGTGTATTTTTTTTTCGTACCCAACACGGGTAATGAATTAAGTAAATGGTAAAAGTGAGCAGTAACAAACGTTTGAGGGGAACGCGAATAAAATAATTTATAAATAATTTTTGTAAATATATTACTGAATTTAAATTTTATTTTGTTTAAGCCCGGTAATAATACTTTTGCCACGATAAATGTTACACCATGTAGATTTATTTATATTCTTAATAACATACATGTATACATATATGTACGTGAAGTAAGAAACGTAATAAAATTTATATTACATTCAACAATTGATTTTAGAATTACATATATTAGAAATCGGTGAGAAAACATTTCATTTTACGATATGGAGATGTTACTGAAGTATGTTTTTGTTTTATTGTATGTGGAATAACAGATATGCCTACACTTCACAACGGCTTATAGTATATATATATATATATATATATATATATATATATAACAGTATATATATATATAAAGTAAAATTAGTATATACTTATAAAAATCTGTTTTATTTTCTTGCTGTTGTTCTGTTTATTTAATCACCGACAGAGTTATATACACATTGTCAGAAATATGTACTCGTAATGTGTCTCATACTGGGTAAATTATACATACTCGTATGTATACATATTTCACTTAGTAAAGTAAATATGTGTCCCACAACTTGAGAGAAACTAATTTTCGGATTCGTTTAGTGCTGGGTCATGTGCAGGGCTATAAACTCAGTTTATAAAAGTAGGTAAGTACGCTAGTAAACTCACTCAGGCAGATGGCAGGTCTTTGCCAACGAAAACAACTTTTTATTCCGATATAAACGGGAACATTTTAGTTAGAGTTGTGCACGTAGGATTTAAATTGATTGCCATATTTCATGTTCTTTTTGTCTACAGAAGGGGTTAAATGATTTTTTCTGAATTGAAATGCATTGTACGTAGAACATGTTTTTTACTATTACAATGCAACAGTTACGGCTTGAAACATTTTAGGTTTATATAAAAGAAGTTAAAAAAAGCCAGCATACTAATGGTTTCCTTGACACTGTTACTTTTTTTTTATTATTTATTTTTCATTTCACTTGTTCTTCGTTTTTCTGTTCTTTTTATTCTGGATACCTGATTGACAACTGTGAATAAGTATGACTTTTTAATTACTATAAGCATTTCATACTATGTAACAAAAAAAAAGTCACGACCAATCTGCGAAATATAATATTTGATTGTTTAAAAATACACCGTTAAGTTAAGTATCTTACGTAAACTGGGGTGCTGGGCTAGAAAACCTCCACGTGGTGCACCCTGGAAACGTTGGCGATGGTGTTGTTCATCACTGCCAACGGCTAATATTCTAGCACGAAGAGGAAGCCATTTCTTCGGCAATTCGGCCGAGACTTGGTCCAACAGAGCGGGCGTGTCTGTCGGATCCTCTGTTGGCTCTTCGCTCTTCGGAGCATTGAGGAGGAAAACCTCGGTAAAAAATCACGATGGTGGGACCCTTTCTAGGGTCGGAAATCCTCCGCTCAGCGGTTGAAAAGGTAGGACGGGCTCGGTGTGCACTTACACTGCCACCGAGCAGGCATCAGGAGACGTAGTCTCCCTGCCGCCGTCGGCAAATCGTAGTCCCGAGTTGGAGTCTCGCGACTCCAATCGGGGGCGAGGGTCTTGGCTTAACCGCCCGGACTGCGAGGAAGAAAACCTCTCTAAAAAATTACCCCGAATCCCGTGTTCTGGTGCGTGACCAGGGGATGCATGGCTGATGGGTAGTTCAGTCGTTAGCGCACTCCCAGCCGGGGCACCTGCGGACCCCTCGGTTGGGCACAAATTTACGCTTGCCCGGGTATTGGGGATCTCTGCCCGGGTCGACCTTTCTTCTCCCCATCTCGTGGGTTCAAAAATGGATACAATTAATAACACAAATAATGAAAATATAGCAGAAAAGAAAGAGAAGAAGAGGACTGCGAAAAAGAAGGATACAAGAGCGGGCGACCTCTCGTCTGACGTAGAGGATGTAATGGCTGGAACACCTATCTCGGTGGGGCTCCCAGAAGTCATTTTGGCTACTGGGAGTCGAAGAACATCGGAACGATTGCGTTCCAGATCCACTGCGGGTGGTAACTCTTGTGCAAATATGGATGCATTGGGGCTTACAGAAATGGAGTTGTACGAGAGCCGGAAACGCGGACGCTCCAGGGATGATGAGAGTGACATGTCCGAGGACATGTTGCCTCCTAAAGTCACCAGCAGCCGTAGAGGGAGGACACGAACTCCGATCTCGGCCCCGTCAGGCTCCGTCTTCTGCAAGGCGGAAGCCTATAGACGGGTCAGGGCAGACGGCGAAATCTTGGCGGAGGAGGAGATTGCGGATCTCCTGCTGAAAATAAAGGAGCCGATGGTGGGGGATTCAGTTCCTCAAACACCATCGTCCATGCAGGAGAGAGCGAATACGGCGGTGGCCATCATTCACAGAGTGGCCACCAAGTCGAGTAACCTTAAGGGCTCCTTTGTGAAAGCCCTTAAGGACTCCTCTTCCGCTATTGCGGGGGTCGTGGATACCCTCATCGGGGACGTGGCTCGGCTCCAGGCGGCCAACGATCGCCTGACGGGGCAAGTGGCTGAGCTCAGCGCTCAGTTCGCCCAATTCCGGGCGCATCGCCCGACAGAGGATCCGGTCACGTCCCCGTCTCAGTCTGCCCCCTCTTCCAGCCTCGGTGGCATTCCTGATGCCCATCTGCGCCAAATAACCGATGCAGTATGGCGCATGATGGACGGGCGTCTGGCTGGCCTGGAGGCAAGGCTGCCACCAGCTCCTGTTGTCCGGCCGCCACTTGCGGGCCATAAAGTGAAGGTTGCATCGGTGTCAGCATCGCTTCCCGTTGCGACCGGTCGCGTGTCCTACGCGGCGGCGGCAGCAGTTTCTGCTGCTCCTGCAAGTGCTCCGAGGGCACGGCAGGCGGCCAAGGCAGCAGCCCGGACGCCCGCACCGAGGGCAGGACTCAAAACAGCGGCAAAGTCTGGAGCGGAGTTCCCTCCGCTCCCCACTCCAACCGCTGTATCTGGCACCTCAACGAGTGCTCCCTCCACATCTGCCCCTTCTACAGATGGTTGGCAGGTAGTCGGGGGGGCTAAGAAGTCCCGAAAGCGGGGTAAGAAGGCTGCACAAATAGCAGCCTCTACCCCGCAGGCGCCATCGGCTGCAGTGGCTGCCACAAAGACGCCGCGCAAACTACAGGCGCCTAAAAGCGCGGCCGTGGTAGTCACCGTGTCACCGGAGGCAGCTAGCAGCGGGCTGTCCTACGCGGCAATTTTCAAAAGGGCCCGGGACAGTCTCGCACACGATTTCGGGACAGTAGGTGTCAGAATGCGCCTCGCCCAAACGGGAGCTCGAGTCCTCGAGTTCCCTGGGGCTGAAGGTGCTAAGACGGCGGACACAATTGCCGAGAAGTTGCGAGGTATGTTTACGGCTACGGATGGTGTCAAGATCGCCAGGCCCACCAAGTGCGCAGAATTGCGCATTTCGGGCCTGGACGACTCCATAACGACCGAGGATGTCCGCGTTGCAGTAAGAGAGAGGACGGGTTGCAACGCGGACAACATTAGGGTCGGCACCATCCGCCCCGGTACAGGAGGGCTTGGCGCAGTGTGGGTCAGCTGTCCCGTAGCGTCGGCCAAAATGTTGGGCGACGCCGGCAGGCTGCTCATCGGTTTCGTGAGCGCTAGGATCACAGTCCTGGCGGCGAGACCGATGAGGTGTTACAAATGCCTGGCATCGGGGCACACACGCGCCAAGTGCGTCAGTTGTTTCGACTGCAGCGGGTTATGTTTCCGCTGCGGTCGACCGGGGCACAAGGCAACTGAATGCTCTGCCGCCCCTCACTGCCCGGCGTGTGCGGCGGTTAACAAGCCCGCCAATCACCAAATTGGGCAGAGAGGCTGTAAACCTCCCTACAATTCTCGGCAAGCGTCGGGGGCTAGCCAATCGACCCAGGCTGCCTCTGATGTCGTTCACATGTCGGCATCGTTGCCCATGGAGGAGGTTGTAGAGACGGTCGAGTAATGGCCCAAGTCTCCAACCTCCTGGTCCAGACGAACCTGAATCACTGTGCCGCGGCGCAGGACCTTTTCCTGCAAACCATGGCACAGTGGTCGATCGGTGTTGCCGTAGCCGCGGAACCCTATTATGTTCCTCCCCGTCCAAACTGGTTGGGTGACCGGGACTGTTCCGTGGCAGTCGTCGGCTCCACGGCGGCTCATTCCCCGTCCTTGTCGCTAAGAGACAAGGGCACTGGATATGTTGCTGCCGAGTGGGGGGGGATCACTGTATATGGTGTATACTTCTCCCCCAACCGGAGTTTGAACGACTTCGAGGTTTTCCTTAACAACTTGGAAACCTCGATGCGGCGTCTAGCGTCTGGGCACGTCTTAGTGCTGGGGGACTTCAACGCAAAGTCCATTGCGTGGGGTTCCCCCAGGACGGACGCTAGGGGCGAGGCCGTAGAGGAGTGGGCGGCCTCGGTGGGCCTCTGTTTACTAAACAGGGGCTCCACCAACACGTGTGTGCGACAGCAGGGAGGGTCGATAGTGGACCTTTCGTTCGCTACCCCTGCCCTCGCCGCACGAGTAAGGAACTGGCGGGTCCTGGAAGAGGTTGAGACGCTCTCGGACCATCTCTATATCCGGTTTGAGCTCTCCCGGTCCCAGGACGCCAATAGAGGTCACGCGGCGCGGCGTTCTTCTCGCTTTCCGCGGTGGGCTGTAGCCAAATTAAATAGGGACCTACTAGAGGAGGCGGCCATTATTCACTCTTGGCTGTCTCCGCAGGCCCCGACCGAGGAGGTCGACATGGGGGCTGGTCGCTTCTGCGATGCCATTGCGCAGATATGTGATGCGGCCATGCCCCGCATCCGAGGTTGCCGGCCTCCACGGAAGGAGGTTTACTGGTGGTCCCAGGAGTTGGCGGACCTCCGTGCGGCCTGTACTCGTGCCCGGAGGTCCTACACCCGTAGTCGGCGGCGACACCGCGAAGAAGGCGGGGAGGACCAGCTTCATGAGGAGTACTGAGAGGCGCGGAAAACTCTGAAGCTGGCCATCAGCCGCGCCAAAGAAATTAAGAGAAAGGAAATGCTGGAGGGTCTCGGTCGTGACCCCTGGGGTCGCCCTTATCGTGCGGCGCGACAAAAGCTCCGCACGTCGGGCCCCCCCCTTACAGAGACCCTCCAGCCCAGCTTCCTGCGGGAAGTGGTCGAGGGCCTTTTCCCGCAGCGGGTGGAGCATACACCTCCGTCGATGGCCTTCATGGTCGGAGACGACGGGGAGAACGAGGGCAATGTTCCGCCCGTCAGGGAATCGGAGGTAGGGGCGGTTGTTCTACGGATCCGCTCTAAGAACACCGCCCCAGGGCCAGACGGGATACCTGCCCGAGCACTGGCCCGAGCCCTCGAGCACATGTCGGACCGCCTCAGGGAAGTCTTGGACTCTAGCTTGGCGTCCGGACGCTTCCCTGAGTGCTGGAAAAGCGGGAAGCTGGTCCTGTTAAGGAAGCCGGGACGGCCTGCCGATTCGGTGGCGGCCTATAGGCCCATCGTGTTGCTGGACGAGGCGGGTAAACTTTTTGAGAGGATACTCTCTGCTCGCATCGTCCGGCACCTCTGCGAGGTGGGCCCCGATCTGTCGGACGCCCAATCCGCCGTGCTGCCGTGCTGCGCCTGAGGGCCGTTACCGAAGAGGCGGTGAGCTGTGGCGGCGTGCTGTTGGCGGTGTCGTTGGACATCGCCAACGCATTTAATAGTCTGCCATTTAGCTGCATCAGGGAAGCACTCCACTACCACGGGGTGCCAGAGTACCTGAGGCGGCTTGTGGCAGACTATCTTGAGGAGCGTACCGTCGTGTACGAGGACCGAGATGGTATTCTAAGGCGGCGGCCCATGTCGTGCGGTGTTCCGCAGGGATCCGTCCTCGGACCACTCCTGTGGAATATGGGATACGACTGGGCCCTTCGAGGTCGTCTTCCCCCCGGGCTGGGCGTAATTTGTTACGCCGATGACACATTGGTCACGGCCCGGGGGGTGAACTTTCAAGAGGCGGCGCGCCTGGCCACCGTGGGAGTCTCTTCGGTGGTCGGGCGCATTGAGGCGCTGGGTTTACGGGTGGCCCTAGATAAGACGGAGGCCCTTTTGTTTCATGGGCCCCGTCGTGGTCCACCCCCCGGCGCCTCTATCGTTGTCAATTCGGTCCTCGTACCGATTAAGGCCCAGATGAAGTATCTGGGCCTGATCCTAGACGGCAGGTGGCTCTTCGACGAGCACTTCCGACAGCTTACTCCAAAGCTGGTCGGCGCTGCTTCCGCCCTTGGGCGACTTTTGCCCAATTTGGGTGGAGCCAGCGTCGCGACGAGACGGCTATACACGGGGGTTGTCCGGTCAATGGCGCTATATGGTGCACCGGTGTGGGCGGCGGCTCTGACCGCCCAGAATAGGGCTCGTCTCTGGCGCCCTCAGAGGATATTGGCGGTTAGAGCCATACGCGGTTACCGCACCGTATCGACAGAGGCGGCGTGCGCCTTGGCCGGAACTCCCCCGTGGGATTTGGAGGCGGAAGTGCTCGCCGAAGTTTATCGGCGGACGGCTGACTTCCGGGCAAGTACCGGCATACGGCCCCCGCCCGAAGAGATACGCGAGTGGCGAGAGGCCGCTCGTCGAGCCACGATGGCTCGTTGGTCGTCCCGGCTGGAGGCTCCACGTGCTGGCTTTGCCGCCGTGGAGGCTCTCCAGCCGGTCATCGCCGAGTGGGCAGGGCGGCAGCACGGGACCCTTTCCTTCCGACTGACGCAGGTCCTTTCCGGGCACGGTTGCTTCGGGAAGTATCTGCACTCGGTCGTCAGGAGGGAATTGAGTCCCGCCTGTCACCACTGCGACTGCAGTGAGGACTCGGCTCAGCACACGCTAGCAGTTTGTTCCGCTTGGGCGGCGCAGCGTGGGGTCCTCACTGCAGTTATTGGAGGTGATCTCTCGCTGCCGGCCGTCATACGCTCCATGGCCGGTAGCGACAGTTGTTTTACCGCGGTCGCAACCTTCTGCGAAGACGTAATTTCGCGGAAGGAGGCGGCGGAGAGGGCCCGGGAGGACGATATCCACTCGGACCCAATTCGCCGCCGGCGAGCCGGGCGGCGGAGGCGCGCATACCAGCGCCTCATGCTACCTTGAGTGTGGCCGCGGGTGGACGGGACGAGTTTTCCCCTCCATCCGCTATAGTGGCCAGCCGCGAGGAGGCGACGTCCGCGTGTGCCGTACGTCGCCTAAAATAGAGAGTTTACCCATAGATGGTGCCCACATTAGCGGGCAGGCGCTAGGAGGGATCTGGATGTCGTAATAGCAGCGGTTCCCGGATCCCTCCTATCTCAGGCGCAGAGTGGCACACCGTGTGGTTTTAGTCGGTCCGATTCCGACACACCACCCCGCCGTAAACCCCGGTGGGGTGACGGCTCGAGGGGGTTTCCACACGTTAAAAAAAAAAAAAAAAAGTATCTTACGTAAACTACTATTTAGATGATAAATATCGGAATTTTTTGCTTATCGATTAGTATGGCAGCTCTGACAATATAAATTCTAGAGTACTTATGCAAAATGGATGCTGAGCCATGTCAGAGTTTTGGCACTTGTTTTGTTCTAGTACATTAAAATCAGTTGTGAATTTAGCATTACTCTACTTCTATTCATATATAGCATATCTAATGAAAGAATTAGAGGGAGGGTTGCCTCTGTTCCTGACTTTAGGGAGCCATGTGATTGTTTGAAAAAATTAAAGAAAATTCTTAAAACAAGTAACGAAATACATAGAATAAAAGAATAATAAAAGAAAAAAAGGTACAGAGAGAGCCGTCATCAATTATAAGATGCAAGACACGGGTGATTCTCGGTAACAGAAACTTAATTCTCGTAATAAAAATTTATTCCAAATTCATCACTCATCGAAACTGAATTTGGAATAAATTTCCACTCTATTTCACAAATGTCACAAAAGATATTTCTCTAATAAAGTATTACTAAAACAAATTGAATATCGATAGAACTTTGGATCACAAAGAGTCACAATACGAAATAATTATATTACAACTAACGTAGGCTGTTTAAAACTTTAGTACTAGAACTTCTTTTATGAAATTTCTGAGATCAAGAGTAATTAAAACTGAGCCTTAAATAAATTGTAAGTACGAGAATTATATTAGCCTTCCCGCGGCTGTTAATAACACAGTTCTTTAAAAATAAAGATTGTCTCCTAATATAACTTTCATGCTGTATCGTGAGCATTATACCTATTATGTTATAGTAATGTTATAAGAAGCTGTAAAAAGCCTACACATTTTTATGTCACAAATGGCAACAATACGTTTTATGCAACATTCTTTATGCAACTAACTTGTTGTTAATTGTATGAAACCTTCAAACTAACGATTTAGATTGTCGCACGTTAATATCTCAAGATCAAGAGTGTTTTGTTTATCATTTTTACGACTTCTGTGTTTAATAATCTACTTGAACATGACTATGTGATTTTCTTCAAATTATTAACGCCTGACCACTACAGCGTAGCAACATACGTTATAAAGAAAAAAGGTATATAGATATATCGTGGCGTTCTACATTCTTTAACTTGAGTTGATATCGTTAGATCTATTTAAATTTTAAAAAGTCCGATTACTTGTAGTAAATTTATCATTATAAAATATTTCGTCAAAATAAGAAAAAGAAAACCTGGGTTTGGTGAGATTTGTTTTTGGAGATTTTGTCAATGCCTGTCTGTTACCAATAAAAATGTGTTTGTAGTTTTAGCCGACTTCAGCCACCGCAGCCACTCTTAACGGAGACCATACAACCAAGCATATTAGTATAATATCTCCCCACCTCCAGGGTCCCTTATTGTGGTGTGCGGCGTCCGCATCGACATCGAGTGTATAATTAAGTTCCTAGGACTCATTACCGATAGTCGATGGAATTTGGAGCTGCATTTTTGATTTTTGCCTAATTTAGATGGGCCCAATACAATCTGCCAAAAGTGGTATACAGGGATCGTACGGCTCATAGCAGTCTTCGGGGCACTAGCATGGACAAAAATTCTGACGGCCCGAAATCTCGTGGTATGAAGGCCGCAACTTGTAATGGCCATATGGCGAAAGGATAAGAGTGTACCGTGTAATCTCCTTTTAGACGGCCAGCCTATTTTCCAGGTCTGCACCCTGTAATCTGGGTGTCGTATAGCTTGCGATACAGTATTGGTGACACAAAAATACTGTGAACTTGGTGAGTCGCCAGTAGAGCCATAACAGGCTGAACTACGAAAAATTTAGGTAGCAAAGTGGGAGCAGTAGCTTACGAGGCTCAGTGCAGGGTACGCTGACCCGTCTCAAGACCCGTCTAACGAGAGTGACTGGAAAGGAAATCCAGATCTCTCTTTTCCGAATGACGCAGGTGCTTTCCGGGCAGCGTCGCTTTGGTAAATACCTGTACCGAATTAGCCGAAAGCCGATGCAACGGTGTCATCATTGTAATGATTATCTTAGCAACACAGCACGTTACGCGTTGGTGGATTGCCCATCTTAGTCCAACTAGCGTCGCCACAGTTATTTCTGCGGGTAGTGTCTCGCTTCCAACTTTTGCATCCGTTTTGTTCATGATCCGGGACGCAGAAGGAAGCGACGGCGCTCCATACACTCTGCACGGAGTGTGTGCTATGAGAAGGTGATACCCTCAAAGGGAAAGGCAGGACGGGATTTCTTTCCCGCAGTACTGCTTCCTCTAGAAATAAATTGTTTAACGTCAGTCTTCCGTGAGGCTCTGATATTACTTCGGTCAAGGCTGCCCATTTGTGTCAAAATATATAATTAAGACTATGCAAGGGACTGAAAGTCCCAGAGAAGGATGAGAATCCGGTAGATCTTGGCCACCTTAGCAGGCATACCATTACATATAGATGTGCCTGCTACAGGGTTCAAAAAGACGTAAATGGAACATGTCTCATCACTATCTTGGGCCTGTTTCTGCTGAGGATATCGTCAACTTTACACACAAGCACTCAAGGAGGCCGTAGGTCCAGATATACTTGTCAATTGTCTTTCTGGTCTATATTACTCAAAAAATAACTTTTAAACTTGTAACTAGAATCGATAACTTTTAAAGCAAGTATCGATTGAATAAAGAAACGTTTTTACCAGTAGAGAGTTTTAAGGAATATTTAGGAGAAGTAATAAGAAATGGTAATCATTTACAGGACGGAAGTATTTGACTTTATAATAAATAGGCATGTAGATTTTAAGCCGATCCCAAACTAGTATAAACAAATATTCATACGATGATGGATGATGAGTCACCTATCCTTCACAGTCATCTTTTCAATAAGACCTTTCAAATCTTAACAAACTGTGAGTTTTACGAATTATAGAGAAGATAATAGAACTAAAAAGACAAATACAGTAAGCCGTGATAAGTGATTTAAGGCCACTGGTTTATTTATTTATTTTAACTATTGTGATATGATAATAGACTACTCAAAACAAAATATCTGAACTGTGTTAATTTTTTAAGAACCAGTCTAGTATTTTCTGTAATTGTAATCAAAACCACTTAAAAAGGCATTTAAATGTTCAGTTAAAGGAATTATAAATAAAGTTGAAAATCAACAATTGTCAATTAGACAATTGTTGATTTAATAAATTGAATATAATAAGTTAAGTTAAAGTTATAAATAAATAAATAAATATTTCGTATATTTGACACACAGTGTCATTTAGTTTCAAACTAAGCAGAGCTTGTGCTATGATAACTAGACTGACTGGTAGAATACTTATATACTTTTTATTTTGTAAATACATACATATTATACATAGAAAGCACCCAAAATTTGAAACAAATATTTGCAGATCATACAAACATTTGCTCCGACCCGGGGTTCAAAATCGAGGCCTGCATCGAGATAGCAGTCGCAATCACTACCGCTGTGCCACCGAGGCAGTTAAATTTCAATTTTAGGATTGTGGTGACTTCCACATACAACACAAACAAAAATATACAATAGCGCCATCTAGCGAAGATACTTCGAACTACGGAGTATAATGAATAACAGAGCACCTACTAATCCTGTACGAGTACGAACTAATCCCGAGTACTAATCGCGAAATAGAGATTCGCGTTACAACTAACATATATCCAACATCCCAACATCAACCCTTGGGCCGCGGCCCGCCAGGCATGATCACCTCGCCTGGATGGAGGATTCTCCCTTTGTTTCAGAGGGAAATGACACCCGTTCCTTCCACAGGATAATATGTATCGTACTTCCTAGCAACTAACAAAACTGGACCTACAGCTCTAATGAGCAAGAAGGCACTACCCATGCCATGGGTATTTAGAAAAAACGAGCTACTTGCAGGTGTTCACCGTCAGCGAGTTGGTAATAAAATTGATAGCAGTTCCTTTTCGAACCAGCTGCAGAACAATGTTGCAAAATCTCCAAGACCTCCGGCTTAACTGTCGATGTGACTAACCATTAAGTCAAGTAAGTCTTTTGTAGCAATTAAACGTATATAAGTACGTTTAACAATCAAAAGTATTACACCTTTAGTAAAACAACATACCCAAGCGCCTACCCAAAAACAAACTGCAAGAACTACCAACAAACATTGCCCAGTCCTTACCAACTTAGTGTTTCTGGTAATTGTGAGAGTTTTGAAGCTATTTAATATAATAACTACCAGTTAGCAAAGTCTTGATCCGTATTTAATATATTTTTACAGTTCAACTTTTACTTGATATTAAATATGCGAATGATAAAAATAGTTTATTAATTTTTTTAACAACAGAGTTCAGAACTTGCAAAAACAAACAGAGCACCATTCTTCCTCAGTATTGTTATTCAGCATCAAAGTTTTGTGCGCACAAAACTATCATTAATAACAGTTAGCATATCTGTATATAACAAACAAAGTCTTCTCCTTTTCTCTTTTTTTAAAGTAATTAATAAAAAATAAATATTTCGAACAATTGACACACAACGCCATCTAGTTTCAAACTAAGCAGAGCTTGTACTATGATAACTAGACTAACTGACTGATTGAATATTTACACATTTTTTTTGTAAATACATACATATTATATATAGAAAATACCCAAACTCCGAAACAAATATTTGCAGATCATACAAATATTTTGTTCGACCCGGGAATCAACCTCGAGACCTCAAGCACAAGCACAGGCAAGCAAAGACAACGTTTATATTAGGAATTTATCCTGTGTCGTGATAGATTTTACAAACATACAAGAAATGTCCCAAAACAACAATTTATGGATCACACAAGAGTGGCGGTGCAACCGTGGATGGATGGATAGACCGGCGATAGATGGTGTAGTAGTTTAACTACACCATCCATACAGTCAGCAAATATTATATTTTATTTAAAAAAATAGTCTCATATTTACAATAAATTTTCTACTGTTGTTGTGTTGTTTTTGTTATACTCATACACATACAAAAGTTGAGTGCCAGAATCTCAATCTTGAACAGTATTCTTCTTAGCATAATCTTAAACTGATAGTTTTAAAGCAGAACTTATAAAGAAAGAAGATTTATTACGTGCAAAACTATGAGTTAAACATTTAAATAAAAAAAATATAATATTTATGGATGTCGTGAGAGGCGACTAAGGAAGCAAATTATACAGGATAATAGCACTGTGAGAGAATAAAAGCTTCATACAAACTCGTCTGGCCAGCGTGGCGTAGTAGACTACGAGTATTACCTCCTTCCTAAGGAGAAGCCTATGTCCAGCAGTAGTCTATGAAAGGTTGCTTAGTTTGTTAGTTATAATGTTTTAAACAATGTATGTTAATATATTATTGTAATAAAAATAATGTATGATGAATGTCTAATTTGCTTATTTTTGTTTTAGTTAATCTTTTAAGCTTTGAGCAAGACATTCATTTTTTTAAATAGGCATTTAGACGGAACTATGCTTTTTCACATTTTAAGTAGTAGAAAAAGGTCATTGGCAGTAATATAATTTAAATATATTTCCTTGTAACTCAAGAAGTACAGAATACGATCATAAATTCAGGAGCAACATTCATAAATTTTATCCATTTGCGAAGGTAAATATTAAGTTTCAAAACAATAACTTTTTACTACATATTTTCTCGTGGTTGCATCAAAGTGAAACCTCCACACGATAAGAGCTTGCGCTAACAAACTTGTCACTTGCTGGAAGCTTATTAACAAAGCCTTGCGTTCGTTAATACTCGACCCTTGATGCACTTCACAGACAAGGGCACTTACGTTTCACACTGAAAATAGGTATGTAGTTGCTACGTGTATTTCATATCATGCTTTTCATTAAGTGTAATTTGATGTCATATTACTGTCCATCATGTACGAAATTTAACTGTTTTGTCTGCTAACTTCTTATTTATAATTTCCTCTAGTACTATTTGAAACAAATATTTAATTAATTATTATTTATTTAAATTCAAACGTGTCTATGTAATATAGAACATAATATGTATAAAATAATCTCAGGTTTTCACCTATTTATATAAACAGTAACATTGGTTTATGTACGCCTTTATAATAGTATATTTAACCTTTAATTTATATTTTTAAAATTATAAAAATACTGTTCATCCTCAATACACATACCTATATTACGAAAAATTAAAACCTTCAATTTTTCCGAGTGTTCTTATCCTTTAAATTTCTTTTAGTATTGTTAAATATACAACCGTATTAGTTGACAGAGAAAGGTCCGACACTTCTGTTTCAGCTGACAGAATGTGACCCCTTTCTCCTTCGTAGTCTCCACTACCAACCACAGTTTCACCCCACAGTCGTTTGTCATTTCTTACAACGCACTCATATAAAATACAAACAGCCGATGCGAAAGCCGTGAAATTTAGAAATTCCTTTGTCGACGTGTCGGCGCCACTTTGCCTTTATGCCTTTAGATCTACAAATTTTCAGATTTATTCTTTGAATAAATTTTGTGGTAGACGTTGTCGGCTTTGAAATTCAATTGGCCCCCGGTCGACACATTGCTGATGAGTTCCTTTCCTTTTTTTTTAAAGAAAATATCTAGTGTTTGTTAACATTGATTTTTTTAGGAGGAAAACATAAATTTGGAAATATCAAGAGTTTGTGCTTTGACAATATGTCAAGTGTTCATTGTATGCCTTTTGCAACGTTTCGGATGTGATTATGCTAACGTTTCCCGTTTCCTCTTTCTGTCAATTATTATTTTGATCATACAAGGTAAACATGTAACCTGTACTGAAAAGATTGTCATGTTGAAACATGTAACCCGTAAGAAAACTATGTGACGTAACGATAGAGTTCTGATAAATATTATATATATTATTTAAAATTTGGCATTGTAGTAAAAACAAAATACTGAGCCCTATGTAAAATTAAATGATGCCATTTCTAAATTTGATTATCTATTTGTTGCGCAGAAATTAAAAAAATACGATATTGATGTAAAAGCATAGTTTATTATTCAATCATATGCTAATTACATATTAAAACGGAACAAACCCTCAATGAATTTTTTTGGAATTATTTTGTTCTTGAGGGAGGGTGACTCTAACTGAACATTACCCACTTAGCTATAATGTTATTGCAAAGATGAATTTGTGATATTTCAGATAAATCTAATACTATAAAAAGATACCTTAGATAAGTTATTAATATACAAATGTATTTACATAATATATTCTGGTCTGGTCTAACAGTTTTTTTTTCTGTTGTTGTCTTTACATCTACATAACAAAAGAAAAATATTAGAGTAAGTAAACTAAATGAAATAAAACAAATAGTTATTGCAGTTTATGTGACCTGATTTCCTTTACAAAAAGAACTAATTTGTTTATTCTTCAAAAAATGAAATGAATAATAATCATGTAGTAATTTACTCACTGGTGACTTAGAATTTTATTTTAAGACTTACTATATTTATGAATAATACCACATACCCAAAAAGGCAGTTTGGATAGGTACCCCATAAGGTTACCCAACGATCTGGTGAAGGTCGCGTGAGGCCGTTGCATGTTGGTAACACAGGACCGGTTATTACAGCGCATCTTGGGGAAACCCTATTTACGTCTAACAGTTCAGCTGTGATGATTATGATATTATGAATTCTTTTAAAATGCTAATTCAATTATGCTGAGCTTTGTTCACTTCCAAATTTCACAGTACATCGTTACTTATTTATATATACTTTGAGGTGACATTATAGAAATTTATTGAAATCAGAGTGACTAAAAATATTTTTAGACATTGTTGTATAAAAGAATAATAATGACAACATAATGCAAGAAGTAATATACTGTATCAAAGTATACTGTAACAAAAAGCGACCAGGTATCGTTTCAACGTTGTGCCAGTTCATAGATTCACCTGTTCATCCTTGTCGTAGACCGATGGTTGGTATGTAATTGTAAAAGGACGAGTAGAGGGTGATTGAGCCAGGGTGAACTTCCGAAACCCGATCTCACTCTAGTAGTCCAAGCTTCTTTTAACCGCTGCCTCACAACCACCAATTATCACGTAGTAGCTTCATTACTCTGACACGGGGTCCGCAACGCGAGAAGAGACAAATTATGTATGATTTGCTACCGCCGAAAAAAGTACTAGTATACTGGCTAACACCCCGCCGCGATGAGTGCGACGAAAACGGCAAGTCGATCGTCCTACTACACGAAACATCTCAAGACATCATCATCAACGTTGAACGTTTGACAGCTAATCACAGGAACATAATTTATGTCCTCCTCAAATGCTATCTAATTAAATTAATGTTTTCTTGTAGGTAAAATTCTCTACCAAAAGCGGGCAATAAAAAATATTAGTTACAATTTTAACTTTTCAACGTTGACGAAGCCTTTAAAACACTTTATAATTTTGATACCTCTAAGTAAACAATTAGCCACTTGGCAAAAAACTCGTAAACAAATTCTTCAGTTCAGCATCATCTTGTTATATCTATGTAATTCTTCAGTTCTTTCGTTTTCTTTTTAATTAATTTTGACAAATTGCCCTACCTTCTCAGTTTCTCTTTTGCGTTTCGTTTAATTAAATGTTAGAGTGACACTCGAAGGCATGTCCGAGAAGTGGCCGAATAGATCTTGTTGTGTACCTAAAGTTAATTAATTATACTAGATACTTTCAATATTTCACTTTTATTTACTTAGGTATTTATACCTATAGGTACACTTACACTTGTGAACGTCCTGGTGTGTAATAAAGGTATAAATAAAGCATAAAATATATAATTTTACGAATTTAATTTTACATTTGGCACTCAGATAAATTATATGTAAGTAATCAACCACCAAAAACAAAACTAACGAAAATCTTTGAAAACATATAGTGATATTAATTTATCACATGCTAATATACATATATACCCTAAAAATATCATCCTGAACTCGTCTAGAGTTAAGAGAAATATTTTCATAATATTAAACGTTTTATTATGGAGCAGGCCTAGATACAAAACGTTATATATTTGCGTTTAGTTTTTGTTGTAAAATATTATCGTCCGCAGATTTTTTTTATAAAGTGGACCAGACAATTGAAACTGAAATATAACTGATGTAGTCAGATTAGATATTAACAATAATAAAAAATGTGATTTTGGGCTTTATAGTCATAACCAATTTAGTTGTAGACAACTATTGACAGGGACATTTAAGTAAATTCATCCTAAACCTCATTACACACGCATAATTTTTTTACGACTATCTTAAGTATTACTTTTTCTTATGATCAGCAATGGAACTCTTTCGGCAGAGAAAAACTAGCATTATATTTTCATAATAGCTTTCAGTTTCATTGATGATAACGTTTAACAGCTTTTAGTCACAATGATTAATAAATTAAAAATAATGTACAATAAGTTATGAACATTATGTACATTTTTTTTTGTTACAGAAGCCTATCGAACGGACTCTACTACCTGATTGAAAGCATGAATAGAATCCAAGACGCCGCCATACTCATTACGAATGAAAACAATGCAGTATATATAAACGCAGCTACCTACGCTGTGGCGGCCTAGTGATGATGTGATGCTTCTTCACGCCCTGTTTAAAGGACCTGGGATCGTAGTAGGAGGGAAACACGTGCGCTGGCAATGAATTCTAGATTTTAACTGATTTGCACAGGAAGGAAGAGTTGAACCGTTTAGTTATGGAGCGTATGTCTACCATTCTAAAACGGTGACCTTAAAGGCTAGCACGAGTTGTCCTGTAAAAGAAAAGAGAAGTTGGAACCAGTTGCAAAACGAACTATAGGTTAACGGTAGCTAAATACTCAAAACATTTTTTACTCGACATCTTCTATATTCTCATGGATAACTTCTGCATTCTTTTTCTATTAAAAATCCCGTTCAGTACTCAAAAACATATTTTCAGTTAGGTCAAACCTTTTGAATACGATTAAAATAGAGATAATCATAATTTTAACAATCTTTAATAAAAAATAATCAATTGAGTATTCCACTCTTTACTCCAACAAGTAAAATAAAAAAGGTGTTATATCAATGAGGACTAGTCAATATTGTGTATTTATATTCACCCCAATTTCAATGACTTATGATAATAAACGACGTGCGATGAAATCCCTGCTTTATTGTACCTCGGTAGGTACATTTTATCTTTAGTGACATGCATCCATATATTGTCCCCAATATAAACAAAACGAAACGCAATTTTCATGTTCAAGTCAATAGCTTAGAATAATAAGCTATAGTAAGTAATATTGGGGAAATCCACATAAGAGTCCCTTATATTCTTGAGCGTTACTAATGTTTCTCATCACTTATTCGCCTTTATAAGCAAGATGTGCATGTTAATAACAATATATAAATTAAAATATAACACAGTGTCATTTTTTAAAACCTAAACAAACCATTGTGAAATTGTGGAAGTGAAAGTAAACAAGAGAATGAGTAGAACATATATTTTGATTTAATTAATGGAACGGGATAACCGAAAATATTTTTAAAAATAAAACTTTTTGAATTGTTCGGTGAAGGTAGGCAGAATTGCCTATTCTTTTTTGTTGTATCGGACGGAGAGCAGAACTGATCATCATAATAATACTTGTCGTATTTATAGTTAAATTCTTTCAATATGTGTATATGTTCGTGAAAAATCTATTTGAATTATTTTTAGAAGTATTGAGATATACACCAGATTCGATTTATACTATCTCACTCAACATAAATAACTTATCATTATTTCTATTTCAATTTCACAGCGTTAAAAAAGAAGTGTGTTGTAAACACTCAAATTATTCGTTTTTCAAATTTACGTAACAAACACGAATTTTGAGATCATACTGTGTGAACTTATTTGTCTTAGTAATTTTTCAGATTTAGTAATACGAATACGAAGGACAGAATTTGACATTACTATAATGAAAAGAGTTCGAGGTGTAAGCAAATAAATGTAGCGTAACTAGTAGTAGTAGCCACAAGAACATGGAAGGCAATTCCGGAGTGCTCTGCGTAGCTGGTTTACTTCACGAACCATTAAATTTTCCTGTTTGCATTTTTTAGCATACGTTACTCCCGAGATGAGAATACTACGACCGTTTTACGATTGTAGTTTTAGGGAACAGTTTCCTTGAACACCACTCTACTTTAAATTTATTGAATTTTATACTTATTGTCAAGACTCTTAAGTAAATTACGGACGAATTTTAAGTACCTAAGGGTGCCACAGTTATAAATATTTAATTCAGTTCTCTTTGGTTTCAGCTAAATTATAATTGTCGTCGAATTTTATAGACAAGATTAAAAAAGGTACCTTAAAAAATAAACAAGATTCACTTTTCATTTTCACTTCATTACCTCGTCATCATCATCAATAGCTTTTAGTAGTCCACTACTAGACATAAGCCTCTCCCTTGAAAGAAGGTTTTAGCCTCCTATATTGCAATGGCTAGACGGATTGCTATAGAGTTTGTTTCAAGTTTTCCTTCTTTTCACATCGATGTTATCCTGCTCAGTTTGTTTCCGTAGTCGCCTCTTACGACACTCATGGGATGAATACGGGTGGTGACACTCTGTATTCTTAATCCATCGTCGCACGGACTGACTGACACAAGATTTATCTGGCGTAGCTATATTAATAAAATTGACTTTGACAAATACACATAAATAAATATATTGACTCGGATTGCCTAGAACTTTTTTTTATTTATCATTTTTAGTAACTTATGTTATTAAAATCGTCATTCATTTATTGTTATATCAATTTATTGTATTGTGATCGGTTAGGTCAAAATCGAGTTCAAAGGAATCGATTACGGGCAAGCAAATAAATAAAGAAACATACAGGTTAAGCTAATAAAATGATGTAAAAAAAGGGGATGGCGGGGGATTTTGCACACGTGCATTGAAAAAAGCACGTTTGCTAAGGTTTTTTTCTCAGAGAAAGATACCTACGTCAATTTCTAATTCATTTTATAATTACATTAGCCGACCCATGTAACCTCACCTACGTCTTCTATTGCCCATAGCGTAATGTTATACTGCATAAACAAATTTATTTACTATAAAAAGATCATAATGAGTAAATCTTAAAAGATAGACATGCAGTTGTTACCTTTTTCTAAGAACTTTTAAGGGGTAATAATTCTTTTATATAATATTTAGCGAAACTTAAACTGTTTACGCAGTGCACGTAATTTTCGTATCATTTTTCATGCCTACAGCCTTTCACTCCAGCCTATATCCTTCTTAAATAAGTAGGTTATCTAACAATTTTCAAATCGAACTTGAAATTCCTGATATTAGTGCGTTCAATCAAACAAACAAAGAAACTCTACAGTTTTATAGTATTATTATAGATTATTTCACTCACATTTTTGAAGATTTTATGGGTTAGAAAAGCATTTTGCAGTTTCTATATTTTTTTTCTAAATTTTTAACTACTGAAGGAAAAAGAAGTCAGTTATAAGTTTTACTTTCTGTCTATCTATACTGTCATAGATCCTAAACGAACAGTTCTGAAGGAACTTTAGTAACTTCTATTGGTTTATTTCAGTTGCGATTTCCCAGTCACTTGATTTTCATAATATTACAATAAAATAACCTCGACTGATAGTGAATTTTGGTTGAATCTGGATCTAAAGTCTAAATCTAAAATTCACTTACAAGTCTGTTTGAAAAGAACGTGACAGCCATTATTAAAAAAAAATGCACCACAGTGCAATCTATTTTTTATCGTTATCTTTAATTCATTCCTTAATGCGCAATACAACTTCTAGTGGTATTCAGTATTGTTGATCGTAGCGTTTTATATGTTTTTACAATGAGTGAAAAATATTTTAAACGATACGAAGCAGTATTTCTTGTTCATCACTCCAAAGAACCGAAGCTAACATATAAATCAGCTGTAAAATATATAAAAAGTCCAAAAATTTCGTTAAGAAATGGGTAAAATGATTTTTAGAGGTTGGGAATGTAAACTGTTTGCCGGAGAGGGAATCAGGCTGCATAACAACTGAACAAGAGGATACAGCGAGCATTTGACTCTTTCAGATACTCCAGGTCTTTCACTGCTTACTGCTTAATTGAAACTGCATAAGAAGGAAATCTTTAAATACAATCCGCAGTCGCATGCGTGACAATGCTATATCTTTTCGGTCTACTTTAAAAAAAACTTGGTTATCTGAAAAACACGTTGAAAAACGACTCAATTAAGCAATGTTATTTCACAGACGAATCTTCTATCTGAGCATGGTCTTCTCTGTCGAAAGCTTGGACAAGTAAGCGTAATAGGTTACTTCAACGTAACGTAAACGTAAAACACCCTGTAAAAGTGCATGTGTGGGGATGCTTCTACCTAAGTGAATTTGGTTGTCTTTTTGTGGTCACCTGTATTTTAAATGCTGAAAGAATGTGCAAAATTTACCAAAAATATAAAATGAGCTTTGCAAAAAGTTTTTTGGGTCAAACACAATAACCTGGATACTTCGAGAAGACAATGATCCAAAACATAGCAGTAAATTGTGCAGTGAGTGGAAACGGCAAAATAACATACTACACCAATAACATACCATGGCGTGACCGGTAATGTCTCCAGATGCAAATCCAATAGAAAATGTGTGGTCCTACATTAAAATACAATTAAGAAGAAGGTCAGTATTCACGGCGAAGCAACTGTGTTATTAAATTAGGAAGATATGGCGGTCTTTATCATCGGAGTAAGCGAAAAATCTCGTCAAAAGTGTAGAAAAAAAGTGTGTAGCTATAATAAGTAATGAAGACAATCGGACAAACTATTGAGTAAGTGCGCAAAAACTAGCATTATGTACATCACTAAAATATTTCGTAAAATGTTTCTTGATTTATTTTTCTGAATAATGGTCGTCACGTTCTTGTTAAACAGGCTGTACTTTTTTAGAGATATTGCTTTTCGTTGGAGTATCTCAATGACTGGATTACTAAAAGAAGTTTGTATTAACTGTTTCGGTTTTGTTTTGGAACCAGAACCTTTACATACTGGTATCCTAGACTAAATAGATATTTCAATTTATGTATATTGATTTAAAAAAACATTTTTCTTCTTTTTTAAAATAAAGCAAATGGAAACGGTACCGTACTCATATCCCAAAAATACGTTAAAAATTTTAAGCCCACAAACTAACTTACTCCATCAAAATAGTCAAACAAGTATTTAAAATAAAAACTTGCAAACGATACGCGTTGGCCTGCTAATGGCTTTTAAAAATACAGTATTCTCTTTGAAGAGAGTTCTATTATTCAACATATTTTAATGGACAGTTTTCGTCACCTCGCACCTAGATGTATAGTGAAAAACATTTTAAATACTGACCAATTCAGAGTTTTTTTATCACTAAAACATCGTGACTATCTTTAGTTATGAACTGGATTAATGACATATACGAGTACATACAATTTGTATTATTCTTTTTAATTTGCCCATATTTTCCTTATATTTTGGCATACAAATGTATTAATGCGTCATATTTTAGGTATGATTAATAAAGTGCAATAAAACTGTCCGGACGGTTTAAGAATACGGAGTGTCTCCCCTATTTGTGCCATGGTCGTAAGAGCCAATTGGCTGCGTAGATGGCGTAGTTAGCTTAGCGGTCATCACGCCAGTTTCTGCTGCATTGAGTGTTGTGGATATAAACTCACGGGACAACACTTCGTGTGATTCACAAATTGTTTTTCAGAGTCTGGGTATTCTTCGTGTTCGTTTCTTGTATGTTCGTAAAGACCCCGCGACACAAGATATATTCCTGATGTAGGCGTTGCATCTTAAGAAAAAAAAGGAGCGAACTATGTAGGACAATGCTGCATTGCTATGAGAAAGAATATTTTAAGTAAATAAAGCACCAAAATGTAGATTAAAACCTTCTTGCTAAGAAGCGACCTACGTCAAGCAGTGGACTATTAAAGGTATAACAAGATCGTAACAACAACAAAACATAGTTCAGTGATATAGGCTTTTTTTTTATGTTGACGAGGTGGTAAGTCGCAGAAGCCAGGAATATGTGGTGTTGCCACTAAAAATCACCTCGACGGCCGATCACAAGCGTTCTTCTCTGAAAGGGACCCGAATAATATTATTTCAGGTCCCCCGAAGGATAAACGACGCGCCTTGAAGTCCTGTCCTGGGAAAGCCACAGAGGTTCCTCCGGCGACCTGATTGTTACAAGTTGTTGCGGTCTGATTGTATTTTTACCACCAGGCCGCATTGCTATCGTCGACTGCAGCGATTAATTCTCCATTCCAGAGGTCCTTATTTTCTGATAGCTTGCGGCCCTATTGATGGCTGCTATTGCCACCGAAGTTCTCTACGCTCGGGATCAACCCTCTCCCGATCCCGTTCAACGGTCTCTTTCTAGAGCATTACAGCTTCATAGAAAGAGATCACTGCGCCCCAGCCCTCCTCACCCAGCATGGCAGCAACAATTGTTGGCGGGTACAGGTCTCGTTCAATTTGATTGATTAGGACTTCGCGTTCAGACGTCCATGCGACGATGTCCTCCAGCACATGCTGCGAGGCGTTCGAGTCGGTTGCCGGTGACTATCTGCGCATTTTGTGGCTGTTCCAGCATCGCGATACTAACATAGGCATGGGCATCAACATCAGAATATACTTGTATTATTTCAAACAAGCTGTCAAAACCAAAAACTAATGAAATGTCTCAGTCGTTGAAAACTCTTATAGTAGGAATCAATTTAATAACATTTAAAAGCGATTAGTACAGAAACTATATTAAATAATTTTTAGTACTGCCTTTTACTACATTATTGTACAACTATAATATATTAATATTACACAATCACTTTCATTTTTAGATTTTTTAGAGACTTTAAAGCGTTAATGTTGAAAAATACTGGTGTCCTGGTCCTAATACTGACATCTATATAACAAAAATTAGTCAGATGAAAAAGAATTAGCAGCAGAATTTATACTAAACGAATCTCTTTTCTAAAAAGAGGTTTATGCCCAGTTGTGGACTGTTAGAGGTTATTCGTTATGATAAAGTGTTTTGAGTTACAGAGAATCCTATAAGATACTATTTTTGTAATAAAAAATGGAAACGCATGCATCTGGAAAATATATTATAATATTTTGAATAAAATTAATAGGTAATAATTAACTAATACTACATTATATTAATAAAACTAAAATTATATTTACACAATAAAATATCTTAGTTTTTGAAACTTTTCATAAATGTATTTTCATTTTCATAAGCATATAAAAGGTTCAAAGCAGTTTATTATTTATTTATTATATATTGTTTATACTATAAAACTAATTTAATAAAGTTGCAGTATACTTAATTAAAGTAAGTTTAGTTTGTTTGCCGCAAAATTCTCAAAGTAAATAAACATTTAAAAAATTCGAGGTCGAATGCTAAAACGTCTGACCGATAACACGAACCGTATTATGTTCGGATTTGCCCTTTATCTATTAAAATAATCATTAATCTTATTTTGGTTAAACAGATTATGTAAATACCTGCTATGAATTTTATTTAGCAAGGTTGGGTGGAATTCCATCTAACCTTGATCTGGACGTGAGCAACATTTTGAGATTTGTGAGTAAGTTCCTGTTTTTTTCGAAGCATAAATTCATTTCAGGCAATAACAACGAGAAAGAGTTTTCAAGCAAGTATTCGTTAGGCTATTCACACCGAGAACAAGAATCATAAAGAAAGATATCTAAAAAATATGGGTTTCAGCATCAAGTCAAAAAAAATTTTTTATATCCTAATGTTAAGAAATTTATACATATATATACTTGAATCCTAAACTTTTCCATATCTGTTGATTTTTAAGGATATTAATTCATATATTGTATAGCAGTATCGAGAACAGTAAAAAGTGAACAGACACTAGTGAATCGGAAATATTCACATAAAATTTAATTATTTAATATCCGACAGAGATCATCAAATTTTTTACGGTCAACATAAATTTTAAAATCTAATTTAAACACTAATCAAAATATTCTTCTAAAATACCGTATTGATATTGCATTTAAAGCAGCTACTAATTAAAAAAAATAACTTTTAAATTACTTCTCTTTATAAAGTTTACACATATACGACTAAAGTGTTATATTCTTGTTTGCGTGAATTTTGCTTAAAACGAGGCGCAAATTCTTTATGTTTTAAATTGTGTTATATTGATATTATTATTTATGTATTATATTAACGGTTTCTTTGATTAAAACATGATAACTTTTGTAGTAAAATGTAAAGCACGATTGTATTATTAATAATCAATACAAGTTAATCATAACGTGTTTCTATCATTTGAAATTATACTTTGAATGTTAGATTTTTGATGAAAAATTTACGTTTATACAAAAATATATGTGTTATACTTTTAAAAGTACAGACGAATTTTTTTCATTTTATCTCCCTTTATTCTTAATATATTAGGTGTAATATAAAAATAAATACTTCCTAAGAATTTGTGTGAATTTCTTAAAGTAAAAATGTCTATGCAAACAAAAACAGTATTTGTACAAATGAGATGATGTCGTTCGGTCTCTTAGTAAAAATGTATTAAAAGTAAAAAAATGCTTTTATTTTCAGCTTAATAACGAATTATTAGTCACATTAAATATTCAGTGTGTTGTTGTAGCTCCTTTACTTAGCCCGAGAAGCGTTCCCAGTTGCCCTCAGTTTTGAATATTACAAAATCAATCTGCCAATCAAAAACGGACAGTTATTCTTTAATTCCTGTAATTATTTTCTTACTATTTTTCGTTTGTTTTTTATTGCAGTGCACAATATAGCGCTAGGTTACGGCAATTAAAATTTTTAAAACCTAAAATCACAGACAACTATTTAAATTTAAACTTCTTCTGAATATGTCAAAATACATTATGTATCAGCAAAGACATATAAACCATCAATTCATACTAGTACAGCAGCCAATAACAAATAAACGAACATTATTAGTGCTCCTTCAGTGGTGTAGTGTATTGCAAACAACTGATAAAATCCTACATAAAACATTGTGTTTGTCTGTATTGTAATGTTAAACATAAATGTAGCTTTCAGCTAATTTGTTTGTTGCATTTACAAAACACTATCTATTTAGAGAACAATTATTATATTATAGAACTAATTTAACATATTTTTAAATAAAAGTCACAAAATAAAATCAAAACTATGTCTCTACTTTGTAATAATCACTTACAAATTCAATCTGTTCCCAATAAAATTGTAGAAATAGCCAGCGACTCCGACACTGAGTAGTTGATCAAAAACCAACTTATGCACTATCTAGTATATTGTATTTTGAACTGTATGCACTCAGTAGAAGATTCAAACAAAACGCAGCGATAAAGTTCGTTCCTCAATGTTGCCCGAAGCGGATGTTCATGACAGTCACCTTATTTGGCTTCAGTCCAGCATCACCCGGCAAACTTTTATGTTATTTCAATGTGGTTTAACTGAAAGAATTGCATTTGCAATCCGATAAACTCTTACTTTGTTATGAAACTCGGTTTTGGATAAATTCCAAAGAATAACTCGGTCATTATGCAAATAAATATATGAATTTGAAGTAGTGTAACACTACGAGACCAGTATCATAGTTCTTGTCGTGTCTAGTTTTTAAAAGATAACTCTTTATTAAAAAATACTTGTGTCGCGGGTTATTTTACAAAAATATATTAAACGACACAATGAAAATTCAGACTTAGAACAACTATGAAAAACAATTTGCTGATCATACAGCGCAGTAGCAAACGGCATAACGATAGCTTAAAATGGTACACCATTCGTTCAGTCTATATTAACTTCATAGTCTAGATAAAAACAGTATCGTATTTGTAATCACAATAAAAATAATTAAAGATATATAATGAGAACGGACATAGATCAGCTACGAGTAATAATCCTGCTGAAAACCACTAGTAGACTATAGGCATATAAGTAGAGTCTCTAACACGAAGATCGTTACTCTTAGATAATAACCATTTACACTAGTAATCCTTATATAAAAATGTGTATATTTTCATAATTTCGTAAACTGCATTTAAAAAAGATAATCTAAAAAAAGATTGTTTACAGAAAAAAAAACTAGGTGAGGGTTGTAAATTCTAACCTCAACTTTAATTAGCCATTTCACTCACCGATTAAACTTACGAACTAATTGTTTTTTAATTTTCTAATGATTTTTAGCTATTATATTTATATATTATAAGTGTTTTATATTAATATACGTGTACATCTGTGAATGGGTGTAATTATGATCAATAAATTTTATGTGGTGACGAATTAGGACAGTGTCATTACTCCTGTTCATACCGTGCATGTCGTAAATAGCGTCTAAGGGAGAAAGTTACTCAGGACTATGTTACTACAAAGAGAAGAAAAACTCGACACAAACCCATTCGGTCATAGTGATAGAGTAAGCCAAAACTTCCTTTCTAAGGAGAAGCCTGTGTCCAACAGTAGACTGTTAAAGGCTGTTGATGTGATATTAGATAAAATAAAATATGACTTGACATATTAGCAAATACCATTTTCATCTTGATAAAATACTTATTTATTTTTCAAATATTTGTTCAGTTTAAAGATTAGTGCGTGACTTGCAAATGCTGTTAATAGAAATTTTCTTTATATTTCCCATATAGTTCATGTTAGATTTAATGATCCAAATTTTAGCTAAAATATGTATGAATAAAAAGTTATTATAACTATATATATTGCATTTTGATATATTTTCATCGCTCGACACATCGTAATACAAATCGTGGTAGAAGATAAAAAGTATTTTATTTAAATAACTGTAAAGCTGTCACAAAAACCTTGAAATAAAATTTAAATGTAACTTAGTACATACCGTTTTCTTTTTTTTTTATAATTGATTTGCATTTAAAAAAAAAAATAATCTTCGGCTTTGTCTATTAACAGCTAATTTGTTTATACAAAAATTGCATTTTGAAACGTGCTTTTTAGTCTAAATTGCATTTTTAAAATTGTAATTTGATGTAATTATTGTTATAAAAACAAAAAGAAAGGTGTGTAAAAAATATTATTCTATTTTATTGTTCCGCCAATGCTAGATTTAGTGTTCCAAATTTAACTATAAGGATCTAAATTACATAAATTATTTAATATGACAAATTTGGTTGCTTGGCACACCTTAGTATAGATCCAGGCGGAAGACATAAAGCATTTTTTAAATGACATTTGAAATTTATTGTTCTTACGCAGGCGTTGAAATATTTAGCATTTTTATTAAATATGTGTGAAATTTTGTTTATCAGTATCTTAACCTTGACACAACATGGAACGTGTGGTCTAGTTGTTTACTTAATCTTTTAAACCAATGTTACAATAGAACCAGTTTACTAATTAAAAAAATACCACAGAAAAATGACTTTAACAGTTATTTTAGCATAATTGAAACAATATTATCAAAGACAAGTGTCAAATATATATTGAGTACACGTTCAGTCTTTCAAAGAGTTCTCTACTTTTCATATAATCTCTTTTCTATATGACTGTAAACTACTAAAAAGCTTAGAAGAATCAAATCCAATCAATTCAAAATCTTTATTGCTAACTAAGTGTGCATGTGATCTTTTAAATTAGTCTGTCTCGACTTAATAACTATTTTCGTTTAATTAATTTTTTTTACGTTCTTTTACTTTTACTATTCCTATAGTTTTGTTGCTCAATTACTATACATCATAATTGACGAAGACATCGTCAAAAGCAAAGGAATGTAAACGACAAAGCGTAGGTTTCGCTCTAAACGTGGTAAACACTTATTAATCGAATAAATAGGGACATCAGATACCTATAGTAACCTAACATAACTAGAACGTACGTAGATATTGAGGCTATAAGAATATCGTTAAATCGACTTCGCAATCGAGTTGAACGATAATTTTAACACCTGTAAATGAGGGGTTTTGAGATGCTAATTCTTTTCAATGGCGACTTGATGATTTCGATGCTAATTTTTTTCAATTGGCTGTGTTGGTCTGGGTCACTATTGTGATGACCCAGGCCAATGAAACAATTTGAGTTTCCTTGTATACACACATCAGGACGACGGTCAACTAAAAGATTGAAAATATATAGAATTTAAAAATAAATATAAATATTACGCAAAAACGGTAAACTGCAGTCAAGGCTTGAAATTTTCACTCAAAAAGTGTTATTTATTATTTCCTTATATTTATCCACATGTACTACAACCACACTTAAACCTTTACACTTTTGAAGTCGGTAAAATTAACATGAACAGATGATTATATTATTATGATTCTGATTTCAGCATGAACGGGCTGGCTCCTCCGCGACAGTACTACCCTCCCACAGAAGACCAACCTAAAGTGACAGCATCCATGCTATTGTATTTCGTTGGTGAATGTGAGACCGGAGGCCCATCGATGCAGGGGTGGCAGTTGTCGTGGTAAATGTGTGCAAAACAATGCTACGATGACTGTCATGTCTTTTACGTCCCCAAATGAGGCGTAAGAAATCGTAATAGGCCGCCATAGTGTTGGTCACCGTACTGCATTGTCAGCATTTGCAATGAGTATGGTGACTACAACTTTTAGATTCTATTCATGCTTTCCATCAAGCAAAGTCACTTTGGCAGGCTAGTAAAATAAAATAATATTGAAATGTTAAGTTTTTAGAATGATGCCTAGGCGATTTCGACCACGGCGGCTAGTCTCAATGAAGACAAGTGAACTACACAGGAGATATTATAGTACAAAAATGTGTGCGCAAACACAGATGCGCTCTATGTTCTCTCATTCTCACAATCCTATGAGACGGTTATCCGACATCACCGGGGAGAGATCATTAAAATATGATTGAAACGGATCTCTACTTGCGAATTGCTCTCGTGCAGCGTTATTGTGTTCTAAATGCATTTCAGTATCCAGTTTCACAAATTCATAGTTCTAGAGATCGAAACGTATGTGCATGCAAACAATTAAATAAATAAAAATTATATTAAATTTTTAATTAAATTGAATATATAATTGTTTGTGCATCCATGTATAACGATCATTTATTGAAGTTAAGGCTACCCAGTTCCAAATCGGTCTGTAGCACCTACGCCAAACACAAAATCGAAAGATTTATAGAAATATGCTTTAGTTTTAATGTCTATTGACTCTCACACCTTTATAGTATAATATGTAATGTTACATGTTCACCTCTAAGTGATCGTATTTAGATTACTCAATGACTGAATTTGGACAAAATATTCAAAGCATATTATTACTTTTATACTGATTTATATTTAGCTGTCTAGTTGGATCAGACTCAACGTTACATAGCATGTGTTTCTTTTATGTCTGTTTATGATTCGTTTTATATTTTATTATTGGGTTATTATGGTTTAAGTCAAATCAATAGCATACACTTAACGAATGTAAAACTATTTGATTATTAATACTGAAAAATAGGCTGTATATACATTTTCAACATAAATTTAAAGTCATCTATTGAAGATATTTTTTGCTCAAATAAGAGCCTCGTGATTGTAAAAACAGTTCCACGTATTAAAACATTATAATTGTAATATTATTTCTACCTTGACTGCCTCGTAGATCTAGTGGTAAGCGATTGCGATTGCCGATCAAGTTTTGCCGATTATAGCTAAATGCTCAATTACAATTCGGAGTTTGGAAGTTGGGGCCTTAATCCCCTTGATTTGGAAAGTATGCCATTTTTTTTCGCCTGATTTCTGCCCGTTCATGGCCGTCCCATCGGATGTGAGTGTGAGAGAACAGAGAGCACATCTTTATTTGCACACACGCTTGTGCACTATAAGACCTTATATGTAGTTAGGTGGTCTCCGTTAAGGCTCGTCACCGTGGCCGACATTAACTAGTAACACATCACTATTTCAATTGGTGAATGGTGTTGATACTAATCATCTATAGGCTTCCTCCTATTACCCCCAAGTATTGAAAGGTTCAAAACCTACTAGTTGGGTGCATAGGATATTAAACAATGATATTTATTTAAAAAAATTAATTGGTAAACATTTTTTTAATTTTATAATAATATTTTAAAGGGTGAAATCAACCCAAACAGGAATGTATTTATGTGAACTTATTCGCACAAACGTTTTTCAGTTTTAGAAGAAGTAAATTATACTATAAATAAATCAACTACTCTGAAAAGGATGGAATATAAAAGAAAAATCACAGAATGGCTATTAAAACTGGATTATGGGAAACGGAAGAACTTTGCAAAATTGATTTCGAAACTCACTGTTCCCTTCGTAAAAAAAGGATTAAAACATTTACAAACGATGCACATTTATACGCCCGCGTACATAGAACTACTGCCTATGCGTACACTCATTCACACACACATACACTAACACAGACACATACATAAACACACACAATATTTTTATTTATTTTCATAGTTATTACTACCTACTGACATCACAGCCAAAAATTGTGAAAATATATTAAACTCCGGGAGGGGGAGCCAGGAATCCAATACATCACAGGGTATATCCTGGTTTGGCTTCCTGACTCCCACAAATACGTATCATGTGGGAGAAAAATGGAAATATTATTATTATTAAGCTATATTCATCATCATCAGCAAACTTTGACAGTCCACTGCTGGACATGGGCCGCACCTTGACAAGGAGGTTTTGGCCTACTATACCACGCCGGCCAGACAGGTTGATATTGGATTTGTTTCAAGTTTTTCTCCTCTAAACTACATTCTTGTCAAGTGTCAAGTAACTATCAAAAATAAGATTTTAAACAACTTTGTGATGGTGTTTAGTATAGTATTGAATAAAGTTTAATTATCATCAAGTTATGTAGAGGTGAATTGTCCGAGTCTTCGACTCTTTAATATTTTGTCTATATAATTAAGTATGTATTCTTGTCTTAATAATTTTTGAGATATAAGAAATAAATAAATAAACACCACCTTTGAAAGGACTAAATTCAGTAAGTATTACAAAGAAAAATCCTTTTTCGCAGCCACAATTTATCCACCACAATTTCATGCTAAAAGTTTAGCATTATACAATAGTTAGCAAAAAACTAAATAAATTTAATTTATAATCACAAATGATACTTTTTGATTTACTATATGTCTGTACTTCTCACAAAGAATAAATTTGCCCGTATTTGCAACATTTATTGATGTTCCTTTGTTTTTTTTTCATTTTTTTTATGTCCAGCAAACTGTTAAAGGCTGTCGATGTTGATGATCATGATTGATGTTCGTTTTTTATAGCCTATATCCTAAAACTAACACTGAAATAATTTTCAATTTGAACGAGTTCTTTCGGAGATTACTTTAGTCAATTAATGAAACAAACTCTTCACTTCCCCTAAATTTCATAACAAAAGATAAGTTACCATTGACATCAGTCAATATAATAGATTAATATAGACTAGATGAGTCAGTTCATATGATCGAACTGGCCGCAGCTCAATATGAAATTAAAAATATTTTTAACCAAGTGAAACACAAGAAATACTCTCTTAAAAACATAACATTAAAAAAAGTTCTTGTGTGTACTGAACCTATAAGTCACACCTAAATGTCAAACATAACATTACAAGGGCGGCTACCTTCACAATCCTTAGGTTTTTGACAAATTGGTTTTAGATAATAGAAGTTAAGTCTCTTAATTTTAACAAGAACAATAAAGACGATTTTAGTAAAGGACTTAAAAATCAATGGGCTGTATTAAGTAAAATATGCCTTAAAATAAGATACGAACCCATTCACATGTCTCACTAAAAATAAAAAAAACTTATTGCTGAATCAACCTTTAAACGATATGCTGTTTAAGCTGTTTAGAATTTTTTTTTTATAAACTTTGAGAAAATAGAACGTAAAAGATTGACGTGAACAAAAGGGAACTGTGAGTGACACAGATATAACACTAATATAAAATCTATTTACATGTGCTCTAACTACTTAAAGTTAACAATAAAATAAGTTAGTTTTCACATCAGTCACATATTGGTATTTACAAAATCAGAATAAAATAATAAAGTCACACATCTCACATACGGCAATCCGATTTAAAAACTTCACAAAATCAAGCTGCTGATAAACTTAAAGTTCCAGATTTTATTTTTATTTTGTAATTGTTTGTGTACTTACTGACTACTAGCAAATATATAGTATGATCATCAGTGAAAGAGTGAAGAAATCAGGGTTATTTAAACACATTGAAAATCAAAAATTATATAAGCGTTATGGCATTGAATTTCGAGAATTTTGGTATGAGAGTCAAAAAAAACGACGAACCGCTGTAAGGAAAAGTAGACCTAAAGTCTTTTCGATTAGCTTAGAATAAGCGCTCCTGTGCCTACAGATCAGAATGACTATAATTTATGAAGATTAATTTATACAAGGGTAAAAGAGAACACTCCTGGATTCAAATCTATTGTATATATTACAATGCTATATTTTTTATATACATAGTATAATAAAAAAATACAAATATTTAATGCGAATTGTAAAGAAGCACTCATCAGCAATCGATCCGTGATAAAAAATTCTGCATAGTTTAAAATTAAATGACCACGTGTGAGATGTGTCAAATTATTTTTTATAATCATATCACTAACTACATAATTTAAAATCTACTTAATCTTGAAGCAATGACAGGAAAACTTTTTAATAGAATACTTCTTTGTCTTTTTAAACTTTTTAATAACTTTTTAATAGAATACTTTTTAATGAAATCGTACAGGGAGCACGTGGCTATTTTTGGCGAATTGGTTTGATTCCAATAAAGCCAGGAAGCGCCAACATGACTGTTTCCGTGCAACCGTCGAACTGTTAAAGTTATCTTTATTGAATTCAATTTATTACATACATGTTTTATTTAACATTTTTCTTTTTATCTGTGGCACTACAGCACTGTGACACAGTATGGACAATACTTCAAATACTGAGCTAATAATATTCATAAAAATCATGTATTATTATATTATATATATAAAACGAACGAACGACTATATATATATATTCGTTCAGCAAAAGATAGTGATAGATTGACAAGATTTATTTAACCATTAGTATAAGTTGGTTTATTAAAATGCACTAATTGGGCTGTGAAATATGAGCTGCATTGGAATGTGACTTTACAACATTATATTACTATGCAAATCATGTAATACCAGTTAAGTAAGTGTGATTATTATCTGATTATAAATTATGTCTTAAACAGGCCCGTACCATTTAACGCTGCGTAACGAAGTAGCCGGGACGTCTACACAAGACGTCTAATGGTATTTTATTGGAAGATAATACCAGCAAGGCTACTTTTATACTCGTTTTCCTTGGGTTGTCCTTCGACAACATATTAAAGAGGGCGTTAACCTTTAATGCAATACTGCAATTTTTTAATCTGGTTATTTTAATGTAACAAACAGATATCACTGACATAGACCTATTTGGCAGTGTATTTTAAATTATTTGAAAAAGGAAGTGTGGCGAAGATAAGGCTGTGCGCAGTGCAGCATCCGCGGGTTCGCAGTGCGTCGGGGGCAGAGCGGCGCCGGGCACTTGGCACAGCTCTCGGTCAACGTCCTCTGTCTCCATAAAAGCCTCCACAAGCTTGAGCCAAAACAATTTCGCCAAATTTCTTACCAGTGCCCTAACACGCATGATTTTACGATCCTTCCGCTCCTCTCTCCATTCGATGGGACTCGTTTATTTTTGGGCGAACGGTTCGTGATATTTATATTGAAATTCGAGATGCTTTGGTATTTATATGTTGCGGTATCAGATCAAATATATTCCACCACATCTCGATGTGTGTCGGTAAATTATTATCTTAGCGATTAGTATGAGTTCGGTCCAATTTTTTTTAGAATTTAAATTTGAGTTAATCAAATACAGTAACCTATAATTATTACTGTAGTTAATAATAGTCCTACTAAAATTTATAATTAATTTACATTAGTATAATTAATATACATTTTATAAATAATCATATAATTATGATTTATTAAACACAAGTGAGCATCGTCGTTCTCTTTATTTCACTGCTGGGAGTTGTTCGATAAACTTAAAAAGAATTATTTTGATTAAATATTTTTGGCATATTTTATAGTGCAATAATATAAATTCAGAGTTAAAAGCATAAATTTCACTCAGTAAAACTTTTAAAGTTTTAAATAAATTGGTACACTAAAAAGTAATAATTGAATAACACAATCTTCAAACTTATATAATAATATAAAGAACTTCTAATTCTAAGTCTTATTTTTAAACAACATTAGTCTTTTTATTCTGTGCAGCAATTCTTCCGGATAACACCTACTGGAGGTTATGTTGAACTCGAGCCGACCAAAAACCGTACTCAGGTACCAGTAGCCGGGGATCCCAGGATTACCCTAGATAAACCTCAGCTTAAAATTTTCTATTGAACTACCGAACGTCATCACACCTCCACAACCTAAGTACTAGACCATATCGAAATTCTGTAGAAATTCTGTTATCGGACTTTTTGCAGGCTCCAACTATCTGTAACGACTGTGGATGTCGTAACAACACTGGATGTCGTAATAATAGCTGTTCCCGGATCCCTCCTATCTCAGGCGCAGAGTAATATACCGTGTGGTTTTAGTCGGTCCGATTCCGACACACTACCCAGTGCAAACCCCGGTGATGTGGCGATGCGAGGGAGTTGCCACACTGAAAAAAAATGGCTTGCTTAACTTTACAATATCTTAAGCTAGTCGGTTACCGCGTAGCCTTGAATCCCATTTGCTTAATAAAATATAATTTATTAAAATAAACTCGTCCTTCGTTGGTGTATAAACCTTTTGAAATACATATCAAATTGACGCTTTTTGGCTATAAATACAAGTAAAAATGCAAATTAAATTACAAATCAATTAAAAAAAAGTAATGTAAAATCATCTCTGAATTTTACTACTATTACGTTATTGAAGAAAATATTGAAGTAAATATTCCTTTGTACCCTTTTTCCCAGAGGTCAGGTCTGAATCTCATAGAATTTTAGATAAGAATTTTATTCCTGAATATAAACGTTACTGTGTCTATCAATAGACTAACAAAAACTATGAGATCTACAAAGTTTATAAATACCCACTATATACATATGTAGAATATAGAAGATTTCTTTTTTTATGCATTGATTTTGGGAACTCAATAACATGAGGTCAAATTCTTGTAACTGTCTAATGCCCTCGCCAAATTGTGCGCTATTGTACCTAACTACCTATACAGCCTTCTGTGCGGTGATAAACATGCCATAACCTCCTTGTGAGGACAATTCTCAATAATGTGTGAGAATATACACGTTACAAAGATAATAAAATGTTATAATTATTTATATCTATATTATTGCATATTTTTTGCAGATTTGAATGGTTGAAACTATTCAAGTGATATGCATCAATAAATATGTAGAAATAAATTTAATAGTCTTATTGATACAATAACTTTGACGATACTAAAATTAAAGGTTAAAAGTTTTCTTATTCTATTCAGTTCACATAATAATATCCCTTTATGCCACAAAAGTCTTAATAATAATATATTTTAAAGTTACTTGGCCATATTTCTAAGTTTTAAGCTAACGTAAATTAATCACCAATTCTGAAAAAAATGACTAAATATTTAATTAATAATATAATTGTTTCTACTGATGTAAACGACTAGTTGAATTAACACCATAAGTAATAATACTATTCAAGTTTAAACTTAAAAAAGTAACTTAACTAGTAGCTCCTTGAGTGGATAGCGCCGAATCAGAGCAGCGCAGAGCTTACGTGATTATTAATATTGTTATTTTTTTATTCTGCGCCTACCAAGGTGACTCTAATCTGTCTGATGAAAAACTTAAATAGAATCCAAGAGTGGTGGCCATGTACATAACACAGTATGGCGACCGACACTATGGCGGTTTAGTGAAATGCTTCTTCAGGCCCCGCTAAAAGGAGCCGGAATCATAGTGGGAGGGAAACCCGTGCGCTGGTAGTCAGTTCCAGGTTTTACTGATTCGTGCAGGAAGGAAAAGTCAAACCGTTTCGTTCGATAGCGTTCCAAGGCCAGTAAGTCTTATCCTGTAGAGGAAGGGACCAGCTAGATAGAGAGGAAAACAGTATTGTTTGTGTGTGCGTGTCTAAGAATTAAACTTTTAGAATCTAAATTAAAATAGGCAGGCTCATTAAGTTTTCCATAGACAGTTCGAGCTTTAATTGTAATCCCTACAATATATAAAAGGTTATTCATTTTCTTTGGAATGCAGATAGAAAATAGTTGGAAATAATACAAATAAATGTCGCAATATAAATTTATTATCACATTTCATAAATAGTTATCTTAATTTAAAATAATGTAACTAAGTTGTTAAACCTAAAATATAAATTATATTTAACTAAGCAGACAAAGCATTTTTTTCTTCAAGAGATTTTTGTACTTCAGTAATATCTAAAAAAATTACACAATTACAAATGGAGGTATCAAGGTTGATATGTGTGTCATAATGCTTCAATGGTAATTTTGCTAAGTTAAATTGAAATGTCATATTCGTGAACCATATTAAATCGTGACCCAAATGAAGATGGTCGTTAAATAAATTGCAGTCAGTCGGAAGATGAATAAGGTGAACAAGGAAATTGTCTACTTATTTCAATACTGATTGAAAGAATTGTGGAGTACAAAGCATTCGAAGGATTAGTTAACTTTTTCGTATATCCATTTGCCAGAGTAAGGAGTTTCTAGCCTCTTGACTGTTGGACGGAATCCTTTTTCGTCAGCGGTGTAGTCTACTCTGTACATGAAACCGTCTGGGCCAATGTACTCGTAGAAACCCTTAGATGCGATTCCCTCATCGATAGTGTTTGGGTTCTTAAGAACGGCTTTTTCCTCAGCACGAATCTTGTTCTCGGTTTCGAAACTGCCAAAGAGAAAAAAAAAGTAATTATAGATTTTCTACGAAGTTTGTCTGTTCTAAGAATTGCATAAAAAATCCCTGATCTTTTTATTACCATTTTGGGTGTTATATGCATGGTAACAATATTTTAATATCGATATACGAAATTGTCATGTTTTATAGCGTTCAAAGCCAATAATTTTTGTTGTTTCTAAATTACTACAAATAGCAATGAACTATGTGAATACCTGCAAATGACTTACGACAGTTGAGGACCACAGAGGTGAATAAGTCTGTTATATCTACAAGGACTATACTCGTAGGTATACTTTGAAAAGCCAGAATACTTTAGTAATAAGTATATAGTTGCAAATAGTAGTTTTATTATTTGAACTACATGCTCTAGTATATTTATTGCCATTTATAACTAAAATTGACATAAATATCTGCTTAAAAACTACTATACTTAATAAAACTTGCTTCTCGGTAGATTAATTAATGAATAATAGTAAAATGTCATCATCACACTCGTAACCTATTCAAAATAATTTTGTAAAGAATTCCATATGTAAATAACAGCGATAAGCTTGACATTCAGCAATGCAAGGCTAAATTTTATTTAGAAGGCGGGGAGCTAATAAATTTATACCTAGATGTAACGTGCCTGGTATATTAATTCTCTATTAACATAAAATGGTGTTTCTTACAAGTTGTAAATCCAATAGCATTAATGAAAATGCTACACTATCATTAATGATAAGTCAAAGTTCTTCTTAGGATGTGATAACCATTAATAGAACTACAACTTGACTATTTGATATAATGACTATTTGACTATTTGATATATTCTTAATTTGCACCTTCAGCACAAGTTTTGAGCTTAATGTTAGTTCAAAGTTCAGGCATAAGTACTAATGTGTTTCAATGTCAGAAGTTTATGTGTTATTGTCAAGTATCCAATATCTCAACTTTCCTATTTTTACACTGCTTGAGATCGAGACAAATGGTGAGCAGAACAGCTCCAAATAGGGATCTCGACCTCAGAATTGACGGTAAAACAAGAAGACCAGTTTAATTAATTATGAAAAGACATCATATGACTGTAACATAGAGATATTTTCTTTTGTTTCTAAATTTAAAAAATACTTACTCGAAATCGTATTTGTCCTCTTTGTAGTTATGGGTCTGCTTGATGATCTTAATGCCGTTGTTCTTGTAGTAGCCGTCCTTGTAGTACGGAATGTCTTTAGCAGGGATTTCAATTAATCTGAAGTGGTCCACTGATGCTTCTGGTACGTACGGTTCGTAGTCATGTGCATATGGTCCATACCCACCATCGTATGGATTATCAATATGAATGTATGGGTTAGGAACATGGACATATTTACCCTCATCTGTAGGAATGTATCTGGAAACAAAATATCCATTGATTATTTTCTTTTATAATTTTAAACATTTTTACTAAGACATTTTTAATTATAATAGTATTCTAATATTTGCAATTTCATGGGAAGGCGCGATGTATTAGATCAGGTTCTTTTATCACATTTTTTTTAATATATAACTTCTTGAAGTTAGTGAGTACTAAAATGTGGGCTATTTGAATTATGAGAAATATAAAACATGGTTATGAATAGTCTATTCGTGAATATAATTTTTTTTTACTCTGTGAAGTATATTGTTTTGTGGACTACAAAAAAAAATTAATTGTGTTTAAATATGGTTGTGTTATTTACTTACTTTCCACTATTTCCGTATTGATACGGGTTCCAGCTGCCATCTTCTATTGGTGAACCTAGTACTGCTACGATGCAGAAACAGATAACCAGCACGAACTGAAAAAAGTAAAATAAATTCTTACAATGTTAAACATTTCTCTTACCATATATGTAAATATTCGCTTTTGTAAAATACATTTCAAATTTAATATTGTTTGTAAAATAACACGGCTGAATAAAATAAAATAAAACATACCTCCAAAGAAAACATCCTGTATCACTTCACGAAAGTTGTTGTTAAATATTTCCACCACTTGTGCACTGCAACTGAACGCGATATCACAACGCGGAAATTTAATTCACGGTCACACTTCTGTACGTGTGTACACTCCTTAGAGAATTTCAAATCGTTGTGTTGATTTCGAAATCGACGCTTCGCTTTTATACATTTGCAACATCAACTCATCTCTTCTGCAGGGGCACAAACACATAAGCACGAGTGTGCGTCACACGTAACCACCACACATAGACTTAACACGTTTTTTATCGCCTTTGCACGCAATTGTGGATGAGAGGTACTTTATTCGGGTATCGCTATCATATACAAATTTAGTATCTGCAGTCAAAATTTCTCTCAGAGCATTTTAATCGAGTGTCAGTTATGTATACTTGTCAAATCGTGTGTGATAAAAATTGCCTCTAAGTATAATTTTTTGAAAAGATTAGTTTTCTAAAATGAACGAAGAAGAAAACGATAAAAAACTTTATGATTTACATCTATTGTGATGTTGTTCGTTGTCCTCTCACATTTCTACCTTATCTGTAATCTTTTCAGTAACGGTATAAAATTAATTTACGATTTTATTTTTTGTTTAATATTTATGGTTTTATTGTAAGTAAAAACAAAAATGTGTTCTTGTTAACGATGTTAATTCAAATGATACCTTTTTTTACCTAAATGACGATAATTTTAGTATTTAGTTTATAAGATCATAGTCGTTAAGTTATTTAAAATGATATGATATTGTATAAAATTTCACATCGCTATGAAGACTGGAATTATTTTTACGTATAATTTTAACATTATGCAGTACTGTTAATAAAACTCTTGATTTGTAGAAGGTAAGTTGGTTATACTTGTGACATAGATACATACCTTACGTCTATGACTACCGATGTAAGGCATGTGATCACCAATAAGATTGATCATCACTCAGACACGCAGACAGAATAGAAGTATAAGATAAGTTGCTTTTCATTCTGTGCATAAATATTATCAGAGCGAAGATTGGTATTATTACCACAGAACACTTTTAATTATTAAAAGTATATTTAGACGACCATATTTTTTATTGGTACCATATTTCTTATTGAATTAAACTATACTAAATAGAGAATTAAATGTATATAAATAAGTTTAACATAAGTTAAACATGTTTGGTATTGATTTTGTGATAATTTTTTTTTAAAAAAAAAAAAAAAAAAAAAAAAAAAAAAATATTTCGGACATTTGACACACAACGTCATCTAGTTTCAAACTAAGCAGAGCTTGTGCTATGATAACTAGACTGACTGATAGAATACTTATATACTTTTTTTTTGTAAATACATACATATTATACATAGAAAACACCCAAACTTCGAAACAAATATTTTGCAAATCGTACAAACATTTGGTCCGACCCGGGAATCGAACCCAAGCCTCAAGCACAGCAGTCACAATCACTACAGCTGCGCCACCGAGGCAATTTATTAACAGTATTGTAACTTTGTTATTTTTACAGCAATAACTGTTATGATTTCACTACTATTTGATAGCGTCCATTTCTGTAATTTGTTTTTTAAGTAATCCTTCTAACATAGTATACTATATCTTGCTTTTTCTTGCTCTTCTTCTTCTTAGCCATTAATTTATACGACTTCGCTGACAATATACAAATAATCACGATGTATTTTAGAAACCACTTATCCGCAAGATTTTTAATTAAAAAAACATTCTTCGGCGAGCCACAGCAGTCTGGGCATCATTCTGTATCTGGGACTTTTGTCTATTCCTTACCCTAGTTCGCTCATACTATCTGTTATTTTTACCTCAAAATACCCTTTTCCTATGAACCGTGGTAATGTTTAACTGCCTCGGTGGCGCAGCGGTAGTAAAATGCGACTGCTGTACTTAAGGTCTCGGGTTCGATTTCCGGGTCGGACTAAATGTTTGCATGATCTGTAAATATTTATTTCAGAGTTTGAGTGTTTTCTATGTATAATATGTACGTATTTAGAAAAAAATGTATAAATATTCTATCAGTTAGTCTAGTTATCATAGCACAAGCTCTGCTTAGTTTGAAACTAGATGACGTTGTATGTTAAATGTCCGACTATGTCAAATGTCCATGTAAAAAGATTACATTTCCAAAAAGGATTATTTTAGATAGGCATTAAAAAACAAGTCAAAGAGCCCTTCACAAAGTTACACATTATGTTAATCGTAGGAAAGGACTATAATTTTCATTATGTATTATAAGGAAATTACGTTGGTTATAATATGTCTATGAAAGTGAACCACATCCTTTCAACTTGAAGTTTACACCTGTGTTTAAAATTTTTGGGTCAAAATTAATTTATCAAGGAATGCTCCTTGATCAAATAAGGAAAACAATACAATTTTGGAGAACAATATAAATATATTAAAATACAGGAAGGTCATAAAACTTACAATGAAATCGAATTGGGTTTTAAATATTTCTACAAAAGATTGAAAAGTGTCTTTTAACAGTATAATTTCTAAGAAATATCCATGTCTTCAAAAGCTAATTTGATTAATTTCAAAATATTTGAATAGAATACAATTATTTGGACCGAATGTAAATATGACTATGTCTGCATTCCAGTGCTTATAAAATTTCACATTATATTTTAGTGTCACTATTTGCATATTACAACCGCGAACGTAAATTTGGATTTACCCATGGCTACATTTCCTATAAGTAAAAGTTAAGTATCGGTAGAATATTAAAATAAGTGTATTTCTAGTCTATGATATATGACACTCATTAGTGAAACAAGTTAAGTTTTGTCATTCCCTTCTTTAATTTTTCTTCTTTAAAAATTCTTCATAAACTTCTAATGACACTGGTGTTTTATAGTAAAATGAGTTTGAACATGTCAAAATAAATTAGTTATAATATAAATAGCGCATAACGTCTTTTTTTAAAATTAATCTTTTATTTATAACAGACTAGGCTTCAAAACAAACGACACATGCCATACCACTTCTTTTGAAGAGCATCACCTTCTCCCAGAGGAGAGCGATGGCGCTCCGCGCACTCTCGCTCCAAGTCATAGACAAAACCAGTGGTTTGTGTAGGCCCCGCTACACAAACCACTGGTTTGGTTGGTTCCTAAGTGAATCCCTTAACAAAGAATATTGTTATATGTATATTTATTTTATTTTATTTCATATTGAACTGTTAAAATAAATTAATTACATACTATTTACTTTTATTTGCTAAATACAAACTAGGTAAAAACTAAAAAAAATACATTTACCATAAAGCAATCATCCTAGTTATAAAAAAATTCTTGTTACTCGTATTAGAATACTTTAGAAAACAAAAAAGTATCAAATAAATATTTTCTGAAAAAGTATATAGACACAAAAGCTTTTTGGTCAATCATTGATTAAATTAGGATACATGTGAAAATTTCGCTTAATTATCTTGTAGTATTCAATTTCTCAGATCCATTATCACCTTTTATGTGAGTTGTACAGTATTATTTTATTATTCGAAAGCCCAACAGCTAACTCCTTTCTCTATGCTTCTCGCCAGTAAAAATGTGCTACACACCATAAATACGAGTAGAATTAAGCAACTCTGAGGCTTTTTAAATAAACAGTTTTATGTACTTTGCTAAGTTTGTGTTGAATCACAAAAACAGAATTTGTATTGGATGTTACTAATACATTTTGTTTCTGCCTAAGAAAGAACATGCAACACAAGAACCTAAAAGTAGCCGAGCAAGTGATATACATATATATATTGATTGCCAATGTTGTCGATATGTGGTACTACTTAGAGACTATTATAAACGAAATAGAAGTGAAATATGAGATGTTATGAACTATTTGAAGTCGGTTTCCTACTATTTTAATATTTTATTGAAATATATTTATTACTAAATAATAATAACTAAAACGGCCTAACAAATTCATATAAAATATTTTCTTATCCCAAACATGAGTAACATTGTTTCATGATTTCCTCGTAGGTACGTTATCACATCGTGGAAGCAAGAAACAATAACAATATTTAATATCAAATACCGAAAAATATTTACAAATAAATTGAAGAATGATTCAATATTCGGCATTTTATCAAGAGGTCAAAGTTAAAATAGCTGCTGTTTAAGAACGACGTCACTTCATTTCATTCAAACATTTAATTGACACGTCATATGATTATATGGAACAGGTTCATTAATATAAATGTGTCTAAGTCCGGCTTTATACAAATATAAATGATTTTTCTTCGAAGTTGCTTTGTTTGTTTGTGTCACCAAATGTTATGATGATTGTATAGCATTCCTGGGAAAATTTTATCACTCGGCGCCAATGACGTAGTGAATTGGGCGCCATCGAATTGTATAGATATACATAATTTATTTACTTATATTTTATATTTATATATATTCTGTTCAGTGATTATTAGTACAAAATAAGTGTGTTCGGTGAGGAGTTTGAACAACAAATATAATCGTTAATATAATATTTGAAATCAATAAATCATTAGATACGGTAAAAACTACATCTATATTTTATTGAATAAATATTTTTCAATAGATAATTGAATTATAAAAGTTATTAAAAGCTTGACCAACGAGCTAAGTAAATACGTAAATCACAATAAATCAATCTTCGCTGTCACAAGTGTCAAAAGCAAATTATATCAAGGGAAAAAATTATTCTCTTAAATATCTTTAAAACTCTAAATTCTGTAAAAAGACAGTTTAATTATCAACTTCTTAAATTTTCTCTCCAATTTACTAGAGTAACGTAATCAAGTATGTTAAAGTAAAGAAACAAGCCAACCAGTACATATATAAAACCAGATAATGGTCAGCACACCATTTGGACCAAAAATCTGCTCCTGATATACCCTCATAATTATACAGACGTGTTGAATACTTTGTAATTTATTTCTTTATTTAATAAATTACAATAAACTTTATTTAGCTTTGATTAACTTTCGCACCTCTTGAGTACTCTTGAGTCTTAAAATAACAATATTTAATAAAATACATTTCTTCTCAATAAATATGTTTTTATTACAATTATGCAAGGTAAATCTCGAGTACTTATTTAATTACTACATTAAATGTTCTGAAGAAGTTTTACATGCATGGTTATAATTCAAGTCTTTGTGTAATTATTTTTGCATCTTACATACCACTTTGTACGAACTCTGGGCTAAAATTACGAAAAATACAAACATTATCGAGATGTTTTTGTAATGGATTGAAACCATATATTTTAACGGACTGTTTATACAAGTTTAAACTCTTGGATTTTTAGTACAGTGTTAGTGCAATCAAGTTCAATTTTATTTATTTTATACCTTACTTTATGGAGGTCATTGGATATTTTATGTATGATTCTGCATCTGATTGCAGTTCCATAGGTCATCGACCCAGTACGCCTGATTTGTTCTTAATAACGTCGTAAACATTGTTGATCATTGACCGTCCCGAAGCTCTAACGCTGTTGGCAACCTTAACTAATGACTCACCACGTCTTGTCATCTGTAACTGTTAAGTGATTGTATTATAGTAGTATCAATCCATATCATCATATCATCAATCATATCATCTAATAGCTCGACAAGCAAATAATTTTTGAACTTTCCATTTAACACGGCATAAATTGCATAAAATCAATTTCATAACGAGAAAAGTTTTGTTGAAAATAAAAATAAATGTCGTAGAACCAATATCACAGCCAGTCATGTCCTTGCCCTCATAATCTTTGCAAATTCACATTTAAAAAACTTGACATAGTCCAGTCATAACAAAATATAAGAGGTGCTTTAGATAAGTAATACTGCGTCATGCTCTAGGAATGTCAACTTAAACACATATTTTTGAATATAAATTAACTCAGAATTGGTACATTAATACAAAATGTGATGTATATGTCTTAATATAAGAAAGTTTGACATCAATGAAATACAAATCCGCAAGTAGTAACTTGAAAAAGTGGTGAAAAGCATTTAAAGCTGATAGATGAAAGAAATGCTGTTTTACTTGACAGCAACCAATAAGTCATTGAACAATTTTCAGATGGATTATATTTAATATGCTTCTTTGAATAATTAGAAGGGTACCAGATTTTGTGGGTACCTATGAACTTCAGCTTTAAACAATTGAATTTACCTGTTACTCATTGGCCAGGTATTCGATCACAACAATTTATGGAAACGCAAACAAATTATTACAATTAAATTCTGAGATTTTTTGTGACGAATTTGATAGCTACCTCCTAACTCTGAATTATTTAATTCTTTGAAAATGGTATTGATTTACAATTAGGCAATAACATAAAATCAACGCAACCTTCGCTGAATTAATTGCAAATTGATTTTAGTCAATTTACTGCAAATTGTTTCCTTAAGAAATGGTAAAAATTATTAATATAAGGGAGTTTATTATTTCCTTTTTAGTTAATTGTCATTTTTCCAAAATAACGCAATGTATTCAAGTAGCTTTGTTTAAAGTAAAAAAGTTGTTGTTTAAGTTATGAAAATCTTTTGTCTTTGGAAATAAATAAATTTGTGTATAAAATGGGGCTTTACTGATTCAAAATTTACGAATTTCAAATTATTGTCATACCTTGTTTTAAAAATTTGTATTAGTTAGCCTAAATAAAGTTATTCAAGCTGTTATTTTATTGTAGTTTAATTTCATTAGCTCGACTCTGATTCTGTAGGCCCAATCTTAGGTGCTAGGATCACGGTCCTGGCGCCGAGACCGATGAGGTATTATAAATGTCTGGCGTCGGGACACACACGCGCCAAGTGTGTTAGTTGTTTTGACTGCAGCGGACTATGTTTCCGCTGCGGTCGACCGGGGCACAAGGCGGCAGAGTGCTCTGCCGCCCCTCACTGCCCGGCGTGTGCATAGGGTAATAAACCTGTCAATCACCAAATCGGGCAGGGAGGCTGCAAGCCTTCCCGCAATTCTCGGCAGACGTCAGGGGCTAGTCAATCGACCCAGGCTGCCTCTGACGTCGTTCGTGCGTCGACATCGTCGCCCATGGGAGAGGCTGTAGAGACAGTCCAGTAATGGACCAAGTCTCCAGTCTCCTAGTCCAGACGAACCTGAACCACTGTGCTGCGGCGCAGGACCTCTTCCTGCAAACCATGGCACGGTGGTCGATCGGTGTTGCCGTAGCCGCGGAGCCCTATTACGTTCCTCCCCGTTCAAACTGGTTGGGTGACCGGGACGGTTGCGTGGCAGTCGTCGGCTCCACGGCGGCTCATTCCCCGCCCTTGTCGCTTAGAGACAAGGGCACTGGATATGTTGCTGCCGAGTGGGGGAGGAGCACCATATATGGTGTCTATTTCTCCCCCAACCGGAGTTTGAGCGACTTCGAGGTTTTCCTTAACAACTTGAAAACCTCGATGCGGCGGCTAACGTCTGGGCACGTCCTAGTGCTGGGGGACTTCAATGCAAAATCCATTGCGTGGGGTTCTCCCAGAACGGACGCAAGGGGCGATGCCGTAGAGGATTGGGCGGCCTCGGTGGGCCTCTGTTTATTAAACATAGGCTCCACCAACACTTGCATGCGACAGCAGGGAGGGTCGACAGTGGACCTCTCGTTCGCTACCCCTGCCCTCGCCGCACGAGTAAGGAACTGGCGCGTCCTGGAAGAGGTTGAGACGCTCTCGGATCACCTCTACATCCGATTTGAGCTCTCCCGGACCCAGGCCCCCAGTAGGGGTCACGCGGCGCGGCGTTCTTCTCGCTTTCCGCGGTAGGCTGTAGCCAAACTGAATAGGGACTTACTAGAGGAGGCAGCCATTATTCACTCCAGGCTGTCTCCGCAGGCTCCGACCGAAGAGGTCGACGTGGGGGCTGGTCGTTTCTGCGATGCGATTACGCAGATCTGCGATGCGGCCATGCCCCGTATCCGAGGTTGTCGGCCTCCACGAAAGGAGGTTTACTGGTGGTCCCAGGAGTTGGCGGACCTCCGCGCGGCCTGTACTCGTGCCTGGAGGTCCTACACCCGTAGTCGGCGGCAACACTGCGTAGACGGCGAGGAGGACCAGCTTCATGAGGAGTATCGAGAGGCGCGGAAAACTCCAAAGCTGGCCATTAGCCGCGCCAAAGAAGTGAAGAGGAAGGAGATGCTGGAGGGTCTCGATCGTGACCCCTGGGGTCACCCTTATCGTGCGGTGCGACAAAAGCTCCGCACGTCGGGCCCCCCTCTTACAGAGACACTCCAGCCCAGCTTCCTGCAGGAAGTGGTCGAGGGTCTTTTCCCACAGCGGGCGGAGCACACAGCCCCGTCGATGGCCTTCATGGTCGAAGACGACGGGGGACGGAACGAGGATAATGTTCCGCCCGTCAGGGAATCGGAGATAGGGGCGGTCGTTCTACGGATTCGCTCTAAGAACACCGCCCCTGGGCCAGATGGGATACCTGCCCGAGTGTTGGCACGAACCCTCGACCACATGTCGGATCGCCTCGGGGAAGTCCTAAACGCCAGCTTGGCGTCCGGGCGCTTTCCTGAGGGCTGGAAGAGCGGGAAGCTGGTCCTACTACGGAAGCCGGGACGGCCGGCCGATTCGGTCACGGCTTATAGGCCCATCGTATTGCTGGACGAGGCGGGTAAATTGTTTGAGAGGATACTCTCTGCCCACATCGTCCGGCACCTCTGCGAGGTGGGCCCCGATCTGTAGGACGCCCAATACGGGTTTCGAGCCGGGCGTTCGACAGTCGATGCTGTGTTGCGCCTGAGGGCCGTGACCGAAGAGGCGATGAGCTGTGGCGGCGTGCTGCTGGCGGTGTAGTTGGACATCGCCAACGCATTTAATAGTTTGCCATTTAGCTGCATCAGGGAAGCACTCTACTACCACGGGGTGCCAGAGTACCTGAGGCGGCTTGTGGCAGACTATCTTGAGGAGCGTACCGTCATGTACGAGGACCAAGATGGTATTCTGAGGCGGCGGCCCATGTCGTGCGGTGTTCCACAGGGGTCTGTCCTCGGACCACTCCTGTGGAATATGGGATACGACTGGGCCCTTCGAGGTCGTCTTCCCCCCGGGCTGGGCGTAATTTGTTACGCCGATGACACATTGGTCACGGCCCGGGGGCGGCGCGCCTGGCCACCGTGAGAGTCTCTTTGGTGGTCGGGCACATTGAGGCGCTGGGTTTACGGGTGGCCCTAGATAAGACGGAGGCCCTTTTGTTTCATGGGCCCCGTTGTGGTCCACCCCTCGCCGCCTCTATCGTTGTCAATTCGGTCCTCGTACTGATTAAGGCCCAGATGAAGTATCTGGGCCTGATCCTAGACGGCAGATGGCTCTTCGACGAGCATTTCCGACAGCTTACTCCAAAGCTGGTCGGCGCTGCTTCTGCCCTTGGGCGACTTTTGCCCTATTTGTGTGGAGCCAGCGTCGCGACGAGACGGCTATACACGGGGGTTGTCCGGTCAATGGCACTGTACGGTGCACCGGTGTGGGCGGCGGCTCTGACCGCCCAGAATAGGGCTCGCCTCTGGCGCCCTCAGAGGATATTGGCGGTTAGAGCCATACGTGGTTACCGCACCGTATCGACGGAGGCAGCGTGCGCCTTGGCCGGAACTCCCCCATGGGATTTGGAGGCGGAAGTGCTCGCCGAAGTTTACCGGCGAACGGCTGACTTCCGGGCGGGTAATGGCATACGGCTCCGCCGGAAGAGATACGCGAGTGGCGAGAGGCCGCTCGTCGAGCCACGATGGCTCGTTGGTTGTCCCGGCTGGAGGCTCCACGTGCTGGCTTTGCCGCCGTGGAGGCTCTCCAGCCGGTCATCGCCGAGTGGGCAGGGCGGCAGCACGGGACCCTTTCCTTCCGACTGACGCAGGTCCTTTCCGAGCACGGTTGCTTCGGGAAGTATCTGCACTCGGTCGTCAGGAGGGAATTGAGTCCCGCCGGTCACCACTGCGACTGTAGTGAGGACTCGGCTCAGCACACGCTAGCGGTTTGTTCCGCTTGGGCAGCGCAGCGTGGGGTCCTCACTGCAGTTATTAGAGGTGATCTCTCGCTACCGGCTGTCATGCGCTCCATGGCCGGTAGCGACAGTTGTTTTACCGCGGTCGCAACCTTCTGCGAAGACGTAATTTCGACGAAGGAGGCGGCGGAGAAGACCCGGGAGGACGATATCGACTCGGACCCAATTCGCCGCCGGCGAGCCGGGCGGCGGAGGCGCGCATACCAGCGCCTCATGCCGCCTTGAGTGTGGCCGCGGGTGGACGGGACGGGTTTTCCCCTCCATACGCTATAGTGGCCAGCCGCGAGGAGGTTATGTGCACGTGTGCCGTACGTCGCCTAAATAGAGAGTTTATCCGCAGATGGTGTCCGCTTTAGCGAGCAGGCGCTGGTAGGGATCTGGATGTCGTAACAGCAACGGTTCCCGGATCCCTCCTATCTCAGGCGCAGAGTGGCACACCGTGTGGTTTTAGTCGGTCCGATTCCGACACACCACTCTGCCGTAAACCCCGGTGGGGTGACGGCCCGAGGGGGTTTCCACACATAAAAAAAAAAAAAAGGCCCAATCTTAGGTTTTTCTTGACATTACCAACTGTGTAATTGCATCGTGAAAGCGACCTTGTCGACCACCTCGGTCAGAGTCTGCGGTGACAGTCAAGAGTGACCCGGAATAGTGGACTCGCGAAAACTCAAATTGGGTATAGAAGTGATCCGAGAAAGTCTCAACCTCTTCCAGATCATGCCAATGGATAGGGGTAGCAAACGACATTGCTACTGACACTCGCACGTGTTGGTGGAGCCTTTATAGCGTTGACAGAGGCAAAACGAGGATGTCTATTCCTCGATGTCCTCGTCCTTTGTATCCATTCCAGAGGAACTCCACGTAACGGACTTGCGTTGAGGTCGTCACATCGAGATTTCGAAGTTATCGAGGAAAACCTCGAATTTGCTCAAGCTCCGGAGGAGGAAGAACTACACACCATATATGATGATCCCCCACTTGACAGCAACATACCCAGTACAGTTGTTTCTTACCGACAAAGGCGGAGAATAAGCCGCCGTGGTGCTGATGCTGACCATGTAGCCTTTCCCCCCAATTAGTTTAGACGGAAAGAAACGTAATAAGGATCTGCGGTGTCCACAGCAATTATCTATTGTGCTATAATTTGAGAAGAATTCCTGTGCACCGCCGCAGTGATACAGGTTCGTCTGCATAAGAAGGTTAGAAACTTAATCCATTACTGGACCATCATCTACAACCATCTGACATCAACATCGACATTGAGTCTGTATTGACTGACTAGCTTTCGATGCTTACCAGGAACAGTGAGGAGCCCTGCAGCCTTACTGCTCCATCTGATGATTGGTCCGCTACATACATTGAACAGTAAAGGGGTACAGAATATTCTGCCACTATGTGCGTAGTCCACCGCATATGAAACAGTGTGCTACAGTCAAAAAAGCTATCGCACTTGATGCAAATGTATCCCTCAGCCAGGCATTTGAAACACCTAATCGATCTCGCGTTAGAACCGTGACTCTGATCTTCACAAAACCGATGCGGATCTTGCCAGCATCGCCCAAAATTTAAACCGATGTTTAATGTCCTGAAATAGTATGGGTCTGTCAATCAAGACATTCCACCTGCACCCGAAATTGTGTAAACTTATTACTAAGTTCTGTTACCTGGCCTGTCAGCCCATGGTTAGTAACATGAAGACGAGAATCGTACCCATTCATGGTCTCAACGACCCCGGTGATAACCAAAGATGAGCTTCTTAAGAGACAACATATACAATTATTTGTTTATATTTTGTGTATGAATTTGGTTTACTACATTTCCCGGGGACTAATACACCTGCAAACTCATAAGGTTCCCATACTCAATGGCCACCTTCTGAATTATAAGCACCATCACTTTTGCTCTCTCCTGCAAATATACCGGTGTTTGGGTGATAGAAACCTTATCAGCTTGCTCCCGGATCTTCTGTAGAAAATTTGTAATCTGCTCCGCTGCTGCACTTTCATCCTCCATTTTGACCCGTCTATAGGCGTTTATCTTATATCCTGAAAGGCAAAGTTTGAAATGTGTGGTCTCCCACTATGGCTATTACGCAATTTACGTAACTACTCTATATTCGTTCTTAAGTTATTACCATTCGAAAGATTGGTGAACCTAAAACATAATTATTTCTATGTTCTTCGACTCTCGGCAACCAAATTGACTTCGGAAAACCCCACCAATGTAGGTGACCGAAGTTGTAGTTCCTCCTCGTTAGACGAAAAATAATCTGTAGTACCAGATCTGTTCCTACACCTCTTCTCATTACCATCATTTTTATTTTATTGTGTCAATCATTTCTTATTTAGTAAGTGTTCTAAAAGTCAATCCGGTCAGTGACCCCAGAATAACCAGGCTCAGAGTTTGCTTGTAACTGAATAACGTATCAGCCATGCATCACCTAGCCACACACGAGAACACGAGATTCGGAATATTTTTTATAGGGTTTTTCTTTCTCACACTCCAGGCGGCTAAGTAAAGACCCTCGCCCACAAATAAAGTCGCAAAACATAAGCACTGCACGATTTTACTATATAAGGATGGTGGTGGCAAATATTTGGCAGCAATGTGAGTACATGTTGACCCTGTTCTTCTTACTTCACCGCTGACAATGGAGAAACTCTAACACTTAGAGGGTCTTCGTGATTTTAAACGAGGTTTTCCTCCGAAGAACTGAGAGCCAACAGACGAATACTGCTTCGTAGGACCAAGCCTTGACTGAATGAACCGAAATAAGTCTCCTCTTCATTCTAGAATATTAACTGTTAACGGTGATGCCCTTTTCTAGAAAACGGGACAAGAAACAGCCGCATCATCAATATTTCCAGGTCCCTGTAAAGGTTTCCTAGCCCTGCACCTCATTTTAACTCATTCTGATTTAACCTTAACTTAGTCCTATGCTCGCCTTCAAGTAAATTTTACATCTTTCTGAAACAGTTTTCTTCATGGCAAAATGTATATAGTTTATCATGTCTGTGTATAAAAAACTTCATAGTGATCGAATGATCGAAAATATCACAGCGCTTAAAATTTTATTAGAAATATATTATAAATTTATATTAGATTTTTAGAGACGTTTCTCGCTTAAAATGATTGATTATAACACATCAGAACGTGTTATTATTTCCTTTTAATTACTTTATATAAGAGATTTCGTGATACATACTTCACATTAATATAATATGTATATATTACAAACGTTTTAGTCTCGTGTCCTGCTGTTGGACAGTTATATTTATGTCTTAATTGATGAAATAAAGATTATGTGTCGCCCTCAGTAACATGTTATTTTTTTACTATATCCAACTTGAAATTAAAATTAAGAGTTAACAAAAATAAGTAGTAGTAGTAGTAGTAGCAGTTTTTAACACAACAAAATAAATTGTAATATGTGTTAAGTTAAAACATTTTACTTTCGTAAATTTCTATTTCCACCATATATTTCATATTTCAGGGATTTAAGAAAAATCGTGGCAGCGTCTTATTATTTGTAGAATTGTCGTCAAATAACCAGTTCGACTGGTACTTTTTTTTACTAAGTATACTACAATTGTTTATTAAAAATTATTTATATATACATGAAAAATTAACACAATTACAAAACATGTTACTGACAAGTCTCATTCTTGATAAATAAGTTATAATTTACGATACACCTAACAAATATTTAAATTTTATAAGTATATGGAAAATTAAACTGTTTTTTCACTTATAAAAAAATCAAGAAATTAATATCATGCTTATTGAAAACCCACATGGACATGTATAATTTTGTGGCCTCAACGTGTAGCACAAACAAAGATATATTTCAGCGTCATCTAAAGATGACAAAGATACATCGAAGTACTGAGTAATAACTAATCCTGAATCGCAATATAGAAGTTCTCGCACCGATTAAATATACAACATCCCAACACCATTGAGGTCACATCGTTGAGCCTTAGCCCGCCAGGCCTGATTGCCTCACCTGGTCCGAAGATCCTCTCTGTGTGTTGGAGGGACATGATACTCATCACTCCGTATATAATATTGAATTCTAAAACATGTACACAATTACACTATAAGTTAAAGGTACACTACAGATCTTAAGATAAATACCTGTCAAACTTTCTAAAAGGCGGAGTTTTCATAACAATAAATATATAATAAAGATCTCACATCTCGTATCACCTTATAGTACCACCTAGTATAGATGATGCGCCAAGTTAATAATTAGATTCAATAAATTACACCCACTATCATAACCATAAATCGAATTCTTTTAGCGTCTTTAGTAAAATTTAAGTTTAATAAGAGAAAATGCTTCTTTATGTTATAAAATTAGTTCATACTTTGAAACATATGAAGTTAATGTATTTCTGCTTTTAATCGTTTTTAAATTTGCTTACAAAATATAAGATCACAGTGAGTGTTAGAGATAAAGCGTTGAAATTAAAACACCGCTAATTCTGTAGGTAAAAATACCACTGAAAATTATTGCCTTTTAAAGTAATATATACTTGTTGTATCTTAAATATTAAAATAGCCCGATTCTGGACATAAAATATAATTAGTAGTCAATCACTATCGTAGATCTGTAACATTTTACGCACAAGTTGCAAAGAAAAACAAAAACTTATTGTGTTTGTTAGTTTCGAATATATAGTTTCTACTTTGGCTTACATGTTTTGTTTTTATCTGACAAAATAAATTTTACTGTGTATTCTGGCACCTACATTCCAGTACTTACATGATCGTTTGTAAGTCAGGTTCAAAAAAAAAAATTTGCTACTTCCGTTAAATTTAAGCACCGCATATTCTTAAAAAAACAATTTTGAAGTTATCTAAATGTTAATATTTATTGTACTAATCTATTATAACTAAAATAGATGCTAACACGATATTTATAACCGAAACAAGGACGCTATGATTGTAATATTTACATACTGCCAATTAATTTGAATTTGGCAAAGTAATTTTGAAAGGATTAACAATTTAAATAGCACTTCACACTCTACCAGTTACATTAGAACAAACAAAAGTGACTGAATAAAGCCAAAAAGACATTTAGGAAAAGCTACAAAGACCGAGTACCGTGAGACGGAGCGAGGGTAGACTTCCTACAAGATGATCCACCTGGTGAAGGTGTTGGGAAGGCATTCGAAGCAGACTGCTGTTTCTATGAGCAGTATTTTCATATAGAGCAGATTAATGTGTTGGTTGAACGAAAAAATAATTACATATTTGCAACATAAATCACTAACTAACACTAATTCTTTAGTGGTTGTGTTTGTAGGAGTACTTTTCAAAACATATCCTAATTCAAAGTAGGAATGCGAAGTATTTTGTATTTACATAAATATTTTTTAAACTTTTAAAACTGCTTAACCTTACTTACACGACCTTGTTATATTTAATATTTAAATATCTCATTCAGTTTTAATAAGATTAATGTTAAAACCAGAAGTCACGACACGACAAATCTTATCGGATATTCATTATAGCATATTTACTAAAAAGCTATCAAAACTCGATATCGTCCAATAAAAATAAATAATGCGAATTTGATAAGTTTTACAATATTAAATGAACAATCCGGCTAATCGAATTCATGAAATGGTTGTGAAATTAATTTAAAGCATTCTGTTAGTCAATTTATTGAACCATTATTTAGCACATCGCGGAAGTGATGGCCTACAACAAGCAATAATGGAGACTATACAAGCTTTACTGGTATAATTACTGTTATATATTTCAGATATAAGGGCCAAGTTATTTATTTCATATCAAATTTATTTTGTCAAAAGATCCAAGATACCCGATTAAATAATTACAGTAGTTAAGTACATGTTAACACCAGACTGTTTTTTAATTATTAAAAGAATCTAATCACTGTAAACAGATGTGTGTTTTTGGTACGAAAAACAAGATGGTGGTAATACGAAATATTACTGTGGTACCTAGAACCGTAACTTGTATGGAAAATTTCGAGAATAAACTACTCTGTAAACTATCCCACCTGAATTATTGTGACTAGTGGTCGCCCATTGGTCAAAATTCGACCATAATCAATTTAAATTGTAAGTGACTTAATATACATTATTAAAATATAATATTCAAACATTATTAAGGTTCTAATGTCCAAAACTAAACTACTATAACCACAGATTTGACCAAGACTGTTATTTGCCAATTTCTTTTTTGAACAAATTATATGAAATTAAAAAGAAGTAAAATAAAGAATACCTATTTAAAAAATGTTTATTAAAACAAAACATACTATAAGAGGATGCAAAACAAAAAAACATTTTTTATCGAATATTGTAATAATATAATTAATGATTTAAAACTTCTCTGATAACAATGTTTTTTGTAAAAACTCTTTCATCGTTTGCTAAATGTCCTTGGCCATTATATTCGGATATATAAAACCTTAAACTAGCGAATGAACGAACTCTACTTGCTGCGACATACAATTGCCCATGTGTAAAAATTGGCCGATTTAATAAAACACCAAATTTTTGGACTGTTTTGTCCAATTCCAGTGAAATTTCACGCATTATGTTGTTGTTACATGTTTGACTAATACGTTCTTGTAATCTATAATCAATAGCAGTGTCAACATCATAAAAATATAATTGTGCATAACATGGTGAGTGACCATATGCAGCAGTCATTGGGCCTGATCTGTGATAAAAAACATCATACATTTTGAAATAATACACTCCACTTGTACCTACCTCAGCAACTTTGGCTTCTGAGCTAACCATAGCAAAACATGAATTATATTTCCTAATATGTTCTAAATAATTTTTTGATTTACTTTTTATTGAAGGTTCATTTGAAGAAGGTCAATGAGTACAATGATTTAAAATATTCATTTTGACTTAAGGGTGGTAATATTGCTTTACCCTTGTGACAACATGAAGTGAATACAGTTCGGTCGCCTAAAGTCACTTCAGATTCAAAATGTTTCGCATTGCAAAACCTGCACTCTAAATCATAACTTAAAAACACATTTGGAATGACATTTAGAGCACATTTAAATGTATGTTTCTCTCAAAATCACTTATTTATCCTGAAGTATATACAATTACTGAAATCGTAAACTACATACTACAACTACTAATAATTGCTTTGAACTAGCAATAGCAAATTATACTTTTTTTGTACCTGAATGTTGTCATTGCAGATTGCTGCTACAGAACTTTCTTTATGCATATAATGAAAGTCCGTGTACATTTAAATGTATCTTACTGCTACACAACTTATATATATGTATATATTACATAAATTTGTATAAGCGCTCAGTATTTCACGTAACATTCGTCAAATAGAACTTTTCTGTTTGACATTCAACTATGTCTATAATAAACAAAAGAGACAATTTGACCACAGAGTATGTATACGTGTACAAATACTTGTGTATGCGTGTGTCAAATGCATGCTGGTTTGTGTAATGTTTTATTTATTGATTTAATGTACTTTTTATGCATTATTATTAAAATCTTTTTTTCTATTAGATGAGGCAAATAAAACTTTTTTTTTTGACATGTCTATGTCAGTACTCCATGTCTATAGACAAAATGGCGTGTGCAAATACTTGTATTTGTATGTGTGTGTGAAATGCATGGTAGTGTGTGTAATGTTTTATTTATTGATTTAATGTACTTTATAAGCATTATTATTAAAAAATATTAGCGTTCTGCACTTCTCCTACACATAAATATACTATAAGTGTGCCAAATTTTATGCTCCTGCGTCCGCGCAATTTTCGTAATAAGGTGTCCTAAGTTTCCGCATCACGTATTAATATATAGATGATCCGAATCAATTTAGTCCATAATGTTTTTATAGCATGTGTTCTTCAGAATTTGAGTCCACGAATACTCCTAAGAAGTTGTTAAAGGCACAACTTTAAGGGAATAGGCCATGGTAGCTATATAAAAGTGTGTATGTACAAGTCCTTATGAGCTTTGTGAAGAAAGAAATTATGGTACTAGTATGGAATTTCGAATATTCATAAGTTAAACAGTATTCAAATTTGGATAAAATATGTCATGCTGCTCAGATTAGACAGATATTAGTATTTAAATAGAATAATAAAGATTTAGATTTGGCAGGATCTAAACAAAATAATAATTATATATTGCTCGAGTCTTTACGAATATACCAGACTCGAAAAGAGGATCATTTAATTTATACTTGTATATTGAAATTAAAAATTATTCTACGTAAATTTTTAAACAACAAAGTATTGCAGAGAATGATGCTCAAAAAGGGATAATCCGTGCTTTGAGCATCAGCGACATTCCAGTGGCATAGTCTATGCGCTGTTAAGTATTATTCTGTTAGCTCTGTAGATTCATTAATTATATAAATGAAGAAGTACCGCATAAAGTAAAATAAACTCATAACATAAGTAAATCAATTCTCAATTCAAATAAGTTCCAATTCAAAACTAATCATTATGCACGCGCATTTGCGTGTGTGTATGTGTATGTGTGTGTGTGTGTGTGTGTGTGTGTGTGTGAGTGTGTATGTGTGTATTTGTGTTTGTGTGTGTGTGTGTGTGTGTGTGTGTGTGTGTGTGTGTGTATGTGTGTGTGTGTGTGTATGTGTGTGTGTGTGTGTGTGTGTGTGTATGTGCTTATAAAGTGTATCATCTTGCCATAAATATTTTAGTAGGGTATGGATAATTAATTCACTTTCATCCTATGTAAACTTCTGAAGGTAGTGATGAATTACTTTCTAACATTGTCACACATACTTGTATAGATACTAGGCGGGCAAATAGTGAAATTTGTGTGCAAAATTAGTGTTGAAACTTGGATCTCTTTAAATAATATTTTTGCGTTTAGGACGTAGTTTTATCGGAAAATAGTATGAAAAAGTAGTTCCCTGTGTGAGTATAGAACATCTGTTTGGGATTTGTCAAAAAATATCAAAAAAAAATTTCCCTTGTATATCCACGGATCCCTATCCTATAATGATGTGTCATGTCAGTAGTATTAAGCATTTGAAATTACACATTATTTCGTTGTATCGCAACGGTACAGCACATACATATTTCCATAGTCATAAAATGAATATGTGCAAGTAAATGGTGACCAAATTGATCCTTACATACCTGTTCCATAAGTTGTGCCAACAGAAGTTTCTATATTAATAGCCTTCCAAAGTGACTCTACTCTGCCTGATAGAAAGCATGAATAAAATTCAAGAGTTGTAGTCACCATACTCGTTACAAATGCAGAAAATGCAGTATGGTGACCCAAACTATGGCGGCCTAGTGAGATGTTGTTTCACGCCCCGCTTGGGGACGTAAAAGGTAAGACAGTCATCGTGGCAGTGTAAGGTTAACACTATTACCACGATAACTGTCATCCCTGCATCAATGGGCCTGCAGCCTCGCAGTCACCAAGGAAACATGATATTACGGGTGCTGTCGCTTTACGTTGGTCTTCTGTAGGAGGGTAGTACGGGTGTAATCTGTTTACCAATCAAACTGTGACTTGTTGATTGTGAAACAAAGTATACCCAATTTTGCACACAATATGCCTATTACCAATTTATTTAAGTATTGTATAACTTAATCTTTTTTTGATCTCAGTCCGCTATCGGAAACACATATAATTTTTTAAGTTATTTATGAATTAATAACATTTTATATTCATTAAATATTATAATATTTGATTTGGTTAATATTTGTAGCCTTGTCACACTCTATTAATTATATTGTAATTACTGAACATTGATAAATTATTATGTATTTAATAAATTGAAAATGTCAATATTATTTCTTTGTCATTGATTTATTATTCCTCTTAAGTTTTTATAGAATATTTTTCTTACAATCATTAATAGATGATATTTATGTTACCTTGGCCACATCATCATCATCTTTATCATCATCATCTCAGCCAAATGACGTCTACTGCTGGACATAGGCCTTCTGCAAGGTTCTCCAGAATCACTGGGCCCGTGCTGTCCGCATCCCACGGCTTCCCACGCCCCGAGGTCGTCGAACCACCTTGTGGGTGGCCTGTAATACCTATATAAATAAATAATATATAATTACCTATTTTGTTCCTTTTAACTGTAAATATTATTATAATAGTCTTTAAGTTTAGTGATTATACTATTCATATGATGGACTTGGTGCAAGACTTACATTAGATGTAGTCTCTACTATCCGACATACCTGAGCGCGTTGGTTTTCGAATAAACAGAAATAAGACGCTTACTACATATATTCAACAGTCTTATTAACCCGGGGACCACAGTACTAGATTAGATTAGAGCCACCCTAACTCTCTGAAGAATTTTACTACCCCTTTAGCTTATTAAATTATGTAGTATAAATAAAAATAATTTATATTACGTGAAATAAGTGGATTTGTAAATTAGCTGATCAAAAGAGCAATTTATTTTCTAACTCAATTAATATTACTATATGTCCACAGTATAATATATTTATGGCTGCGCTAGAGTAGGGGCAGTGAATGATAATTTATTTATTATATTATATATTTTATTTGAAGTATGTGAAACTATTACAAGCCGTGAGAAGCTATTATCTGAAATGTAGTTTCTTCGTCGGTAGAATATGAATTTCATAAATGTTTAATTTAAACTTTACATTAGGAAAAAATAATATTAATGTAAGAGGTAGTTACTGCTATAAAAATATATATTCGTTTATTTGACAATATAAAAAAACCTGGACTGAAGAAGGTGCGGGGATATGCCAAATGTCTTATTGAATCTCAAAATATCACGAATTAAATGGAAACCTATTAGAAAAAAATGTGTCATGCACAGGCTTTTTTCGATCATTATTATTCCTTATATCACGCAAACGATTATTATAATACCTTTTTTTGCCATTGGAGAAACTCTAAGAGAGTTTAACATAATTTTTAAACCTGTAAGATATAATTTTAATATAACACATTTACAAATTAAATACATTCCTTAATTATTACTTGATGAATTTTACGATCTTGTAGAGTTGAGTATAAATTGCAATGGGCATTTTTAACAATATGAGCAGAGCGTACATCGACCTTAAAGGGTCAATATTCGAAAAATGGCGGCATGCAACGGTTATAATCATGTAACATAATAAATGTGTATAAAGAAAGTATTATGTACCGTTTTTGATTGCAAGCTTTTCGCAAAAAATAAGTGTAGCGGTTGAATTTATCCGAACTTTTGTAATTTGCTTCATATTATTCTAATTCACACTGATTGCCACAGTAGGTATATAAAGGTACTTGTTTATTAATTATAAAAACTATACATTGAACTATTATTTTGGCCATTTATTGTAACTAAAGCGTTCACTATAAATAATGTATGGATACCAAAAAAATTGTTTTGAAAAATATTACGTTACACTCCATGCCTACCCCTATAGAGTTGCCTGCAACAGCTGCTACGAATATTGGAACGGTTTATATAATTTAGATCGGTCTGAAATGCTTATAGTGAGTTTGAATCCATACAAGTCCGCCAAGCACAACAAATTAATTAGAAGAATACCTTCAAAAAGTTTGATGACTAAAATTACATATTCAGCACTATTTAAAAGGTCTGTATACGATTTAAATACAGTTTTGTTGAAGTAGCAGGTGCCTGGACAAGTTTTGATAGAATATCTTCAAATTAAAGATCGACCAGTGAACTCGGCTTTTTATTAGGGTGCATTCTTTGTTACAACAAAATAAAAACAGGAAGACGCAACGGAATGTGACCTTGCCGCAATTCTCAGTTGAAATTTTTGCGTGTGTGCACCAACCATGACATTTATTTTAATCTGCTTGTTTTCACTCTAAGTTGATACAAGCAGTAAAGAAAGAATTTGTAAGTCTTTAGTTTGATTTAAAAATGTTAATAATGGGAATAGTCTGGTCTGTTAGTTTAGTGAATACCTGACTGCTACGCGAGAGGTCGTAAATTTAATTTTCACCCAGGATAAATAATTCTGGGTGTACTTTATCTATAACAAATACATATTTAGAAATATATAAGTTTGTTTATCAGCAGTCAGGTTACCACAGTACAGGTTCTGCCCAGTATGGGATCACACGGCCCTGTGTGACATGTGTAAAAAATATCATTACAGCAAAGTATGTATTAGTATGCATTGTTGACATTCACAATGAGTATAGTGACCACCACTCTTGGATTCTATTCATGGTTTCCATCAGGGCAGGCAGAGTAGAGTCACTCCGGTAGGCTTCTATAATATATATATTATTGATTTATTTCTTCGTGTTTTAATATTTGAACTTATCCGAAAACTTAATTATAACAGGTACTTGAATATTCAAAAACTCACCTGCAACAAGAAATAAATGTAAGAGAATTTAAAAATAATTCACTAAATAGACTGAAACAGCATGAGGTCCGACGCAAACATTTATCATTTTAAGGCTATTTTACTTTTTAAATCAATTTGCTATTATACATTTTTATAATTGTTTTTTCATATTTTTACTTTGATACTGTATTCGTATAGTTATGTCATTTTTTTAGTAAAATATTGGTTATTTGGTGCCAAAAGTTTGCCATTTTATTTTTTCTTTCTAACAGCAGTCTGATCGCTCTTGGTTTTTTAAGACGGGTAAAATAATACCTTTACAGTTAAAAATTTATTAAACCTTATGGAAGATACAGAAATGAAATTTACAAAGACAAGATACGCGCAAAAAAACATAACCATTGCATGGTAGTCGGTTAAAAATTAATTGCAAATTGTTGGTCTGTCTTAATAAGAATGTCTTCCTGCGATATACTGATCAAATATTCTATTTGGTCAACATTAAATTAAATTCCATAGAGAACACATTAGCAATGAGTCAATTAAATTCAATATTTACATATTTTTTTAAACTTCACCGACATATTTTTTTAAAAATATGATTAAAAACTTTCGTTGAAGTTAATAAAATACGAGCAAAACTTATTGTGATGCGTATATAGCTCCTTATAATTAGTTACATTTTAACGGTATGTTGACCGAAATTTCAATTTATTCTATAATGGGTATCTCCATTACCGGTTCACTCGTTGATTGTAGACGCTTCAACTAGTACGTGCTAGGTCTTTTGCCTAACTTCTAAATACAGAGGCGTAACTAAGCTAAGAATAATAGCGACGTTAGGAAAAGTTTAGGACTGAAGAGACGTTTCGTTAGACGAAACAACAATTTATAAATAAAGCTGTGAAAAGAATTAATCTCCGTGTAATATGTTTTGGTTTTAACTTATTTCTTATTGTTTTTTTTTTTTGTTAGCTTTTTTTTTCAATTTTTTTCATTCATTCTTAAGTGAGCGGTACTGAACAGAAACTTTCAAAAGTATGCAGTGTTACAAAATAAAGCATATGGTACATTTTGATGATTAAATTTGAAATAACTATCAGTCGTTTCCATTTGTTGTTGAAGGGCTATTTCCTGGTAATCTAACAAATTGGACCTAAATAAGCAGAGCGCAACTTCATATAAAAATACAGCTCAAAAAAACTTGTTTGTTTTTTTTCTAATGATATATATAGTAACCAGTTTTTTGACTTTAATACATATTAAAATTAAAAGACTACATTAATGGACCTCTTTTCCTTTTCAAAAATAGTCGAACGTTTTTATTATTTTATGTTCAGATTGAATTTATAAATATTCTTGTTTGTGTTAAAAATATAAATAATTATTTCGATTAACAAATCTAAATTAGATTATTAAAACTTGTTATTATATAAAATTAAAAGCAACTAGCTAAGCTGACTGATATAAAATCGCTCTTAAAGCAGGTACTTTATTAAATATGTTTGATTTTTTCATATTTTGATTTAATTGAACCAACTGGATTTCATTAATTTAAACAATTTATGGAAGTAAACGTCTTTTACGTCGAATGGAAATGACACTTTAGCGAAATGGTATACTAATCATTAGATTGAATTGATACTGAAAATTTGAAAGGCTGAAATATGGATGCAATTGCAATAGTTTCGAGTTTTTAGTAAATCCTTTTTAATGATGATAGCAGGAGCTGAACGCGAGAAGCCAATAATCGAATGAAGTTGCATAAAATGGGTAGGCATGATCCAGATAAATTCCACTACAGTAACTTAGGAAGATCTCTAATAACTGTCTAATCCAAAAAGAGGAAGCATTTGCTATCTTCAAAATATCACAAATGATGGTAGAAAGTTGATTTCAGTACAGAAGATAGAAAAGACTTGACCTATAAAACAAGAAGACTATTAGTATCAGTGACAATTAGCCAAATATTAATTCAGTGCATAAAAAAAAGTGTATCCTGATATTCTTATGAACAAAGACCAGACAAGTGAAGATGTTTTGCCTAAAACGAAATGCGATACGGATACTGATGGGGACGGACCGACGAACGGATGTCCGATTCTTTTGGACTTATACCTAATGACTAATTTTATTTCAATTGATTCCGACTAAATTACTTGATTTTATGTACTTTTGGTAAGATTTGGACTTAAAGTTAAAACAGGTTTATTACTTTGATTTTTTAAACAAATTGTAACAATTAAGCTGAATACTCAATTAATCAAGCAAAAATCGTACACATTTTAATTTACGGGCAAATAGCGTGTACCACTTATAATTATAATAACATAAAGCTACAATGCGTTATTGATTTCTATTAAAGATGCAGATGTTTCTTCGAATTGTAACCATTTATCCCTATAAAACGAGGTCAACTTCTATAAAGAATTGTTCACGAACGTCTTCCTGATTCAACTTGCTAAGCTCTCAATGTTACGCAAGTAAATTCCGAGAACTTACTAACAATAAACGACCTTTCTAGAGAACGTACTTCTGTTCGTTTATTTATTAAATTAATTGATTTATCATAACATCGTTAAATTCGCTTATAAATCAATTTATCATCAACATACCTCAATGATTGTGAAAAAGTTGGATAAATAATTTGAATTAAGGGCTCAAAATGATTATAATATTTATTATTTTACGATCTATTTGATCATTTTTATTGGAAATATTTATTTTTGACAATTGGTATTTAAGTGCATAAATTATAATAAAATAACATTTTAAACAATATTTACCATCACCAAGAACAAAATGAGTACACGAAAAAAGAGTCACAGAAGAATACGCAGTATTAATAAGCACTAGGATAGAGATTTAATTATGAGAAACGAGAACAAAATCTGTTTTATTAAAACCAATGAAACCTGTTTAGTTAATATTAACTATGTTTTAAAATAATGAAGATTATATAAAAAAAAATCCTACCAAAAATGTAAATATTTCAAAATTAATGCGATCAAAATTAAAAAACTAGTTCTGCTTTGGCGATATGTGGAAAATTTTAATTTATTTATCAAATAAAAATGATCTGTCTACGGTATCAATTTAATGTTGTTTACTCTTTGAGAGGGGTGTAGTAATAAGATAGCGATATTTATGCGCAAGCGGCGCGTCGCGGTTTCCGCTGGCGCCTGCGCGTGTCGCCAGTCGCGGCCGACATCTTCGCAATGTACGCCCGTGAAACAAAATTAATGGCTGGTACATTCCGATCATTCTTACAAATTCTTGTTGTTAATAATGGTCGACAATTCAACTGTTCTCGAAAATTAAGCGGAAAACACGTACGAGAATATTATCAAAAATTTGGCATTTTCTAATAACTTTGTTACACTTTATGGTTAAGCTACACTCAAAACGTGAATTGAATACTGATGATATTAAAAAATGTAAAATATTTATTAACAATTGATTAACTATATTTGGCGTGTCTTACAAGGTGCAAAATTTAGCAGTAACGTTTCCAAAGTCTAAAATAATTGATGTTGAATAAAAGCTTTTATTAAGTGGGGTTTCATTAACAATCGTTAACGGTGTAACACTTTATATTTTATTTCAAGTATAGAAGTGGCCTTAACAATTCTAACGGTAAGCCTCTTTATCATTCACGCTTGAAGAACAATAGTGATTTTTACTTATTTATTGCAATATATAAAAGACTAATCAGTTATCGTCGTTAAAAAGTTCGTATTATCATATTGTTTGAAATATGATGAATTTTGGCACTTACAATAATTGAGTGCGTTAGGTCAATGCATTCGATGAACAGTTATACGTCCAAAATTAAAATATCAATCACAGGTATCAGTAATTTATTGTGTTTGAATGAGCCATAATTATAAGTTTCAGACCTTTGATAATAACAGTAAATATTGATTAACGCACATTCGATTTGAAGTGTGGTAAAATGTGATTCCTGAGGCATGAACTGGCCATTTGTAAGTGAGATATCAATCATCGATTGTGTGTCAGTTGTGAAAAAAATTAATGGTTGTGTTGTTTATGGAATTAAATTTTTAGAGGTTGTGACATCGAAATATCTGCACACAGTTCCTAATGCCGTTATGTGTTAATATTCTAAATTGAATGTAGCTTTTTAAGATATTGTAGTAAAAAGAAAGTAAAAATAAGATGCAACGAATGACAGAGACAAAACGTTTTAATTTTAAATAAAATACTGTATTTCAACCATTTAAACTCTACCTAAACTAACATTAATAAGAGACGGGTAAATTTTGTTAAGTTTCATAAAAAGTCACGTATAATATTCTTATTAGAAAAATGCTATTCTTAAAATTAATTTTAAATTGATTACATACTTGAACTGTACATAATACCACACACGTTATTTATTTTTACTTATAAGGTTGTATATTTACTGCATTTTTATGAATTGTATGTTATTTAAAAATTTATTAATGTATAAAAAATTGATCATTTTTCTTCATCTTGAATTTGCGAGATCATTTTTTAGACATTATAAACCTGACGGTGATTAAATTAATGCACTCCTTGTGTACATCTCTCTACTAAATAGTTTTTACTTCAAATAAAAACTAAAAATTTACGAGATTTTACAGGTTTAACATAGATATAAACTCAGTATATGTTACATGCAAACATTTCGTTCACAGCTTGAAGCTTACATCGCAACAAGCTTGAGTGATTGAATCTTATAAACTTACCGGTATCGAATAATTTAATAAGTTTATCACCTTTTCTTAATCGAGACGCCACCTGTAAAATGGGATTGTGTATGACACAAGCGGGAGGACTATTATCAAAAACAAATATTTAATTTTTTCATGACAAGATATTTTATTCGAAAGCTTAAAATTATTACAATGTAATATATATATATATCTAAAATACACGCTTCACTATATATAAATTGCATATTTACGTTAATTTTTCTTAAAGATGGAAACTGCAAAAAATGATCTGATCATATAAAAAACTATACCGCGCTTTATGAGTCCATATCGTACAATTCTATACAACGATCTTAAAGTATGTGACATTATAGAGCAGGTTCCCATAATTTGGGGTGCTGGGCTAGAAAATCTCCACGTGGTGCACCCTGGAAACGCTGGCATCACCGCCAACGGCTAATATTCTAGCACGAAGAGGAGGCCACTATTTTCGGCCATTAGGTTGAGGTTTGGTCCAACAGAGCGGGCGTGTCTGTCGATTCCTCTGTTGGCTCTTCGCTCTTCGGAGCAATGAGGAGGAAAACCTCGTTAAAAAATCATGAAAGTGGGACCCTTTCATGGGTCGGAGTTTCTCCACTATCAAAGGTGGAGAAAGGAGTACGGGCTCGGTGTGTACTCACACTGCCGCCGAGCAGGCATCGAAAGATTTAATCTTCCTGCCACCGTTGTCATATCGTAATCTCGAGAGGAGTGTCGTGGTTATGTCTCACAACTCCGATCGGGGGCGAGGGTCTTGGCTTAGCCGCCCGGACTGCGAGGAAGAAAACCTCTCTAAAAAATTACCCCGAATCCCGTGTTCTGGTGCGTGACCAGGGGATGCATGGCTGATGAGTAGTTCAGTCGCAAGCGCACTCCCAGCCGAGGCACCTGCGGACCCCTCGGTTGGGCACAAATTTACGCTTGCCCGGGTACTGGGGGATCTCTGCCCGGGTCGACCGTTAATTCTCCCCCACTCGTGGGTTATATTATGGAAACCAATAAACAAACTAAAAATAAACAAAAGAAGGTGAAGGATACGCTGAAGGTGGATGACACCTCATCTAACGATGAGGAAGCTTTGCTCCAGACGCCTATTTCGGGAGAACTCCTAGCAGTCAATCAGACTCTTGGAGCCAGACGAAATTTGGAACGACTACGTTCCAAATCTGATTCTCGTGAAATGGTGGAAATGGAGCCTGAAATACACGATCTCGAGAGTAGAAAGCGAGTTCGCTCGAAAGAGGATAATACTGAAATGTTACCTCCTAAAGTGGCAAGTAGCCAAAGAGGGAGGTCGAGATCGCGCACACCAGTCTCAGTTCCTGGTGGTTCCGTTTTTTCTAAAGCGGAGGTCTATAGGCGAGCACGTGCGGAAGGCGAAGTCATAGCTGAGGAGGAGATTGCAGATCTCCTGACTAAGATCAGAGTGCCGGTGGAAGGGGATTCTGTCCCTCGATCATCGGCGATATTGAAGGAGAGGTCACGTGCGGCGGTGGCCATTATTAACAAAGTAGCTACAAAATCAAACAACCTGAAGTTTTCCTTTGTCAGGGCTCTAAAAGACTCCTCCTCCGCGGTGTCTGAGATCGTTGAATGTCTTGTCGAAGACATGGCGCGCCTAGAAGAGGCGAATGACCGTCTTGCAGCATCCAATGATCGCCTTACGAAGCAAATGGCCGAACTGAACGCTGAATTTGCCCAATTTCGGGCTAAGGCGCATTCAGAATGTCCTGAACAGCCAAATTCGGCTTTAGAGCAAAACTCTCCCTCCTCCACTTTTCTAGATTCCCAACTACGTCAAATAATTGACGCTGTCTGACGAATGATGGACGGGCGCCTCGCAGGTCTTGAGGCAAGATTGCCGCCGGCGCCGATCGTTCGACCGCCGCTAGCCAGAGACAAGCGGAAGGCTGCTACAGTCACAACAACACTTCCAGTTTCGGAGGGTCATGTTAATGGAACCTACGCTGCGGTCGCGTCAGTGACTAGGCCTGTGACTGCAAAGAAAGACAAGCGATTGGTTGCGGCAAGGACAGACACAAAAAAGACTGAACAGTCCACAAAGATCAAACCAAAGGGGGATTTGAAATCTGTTCAAACGCATACTTCGGTATCTGGAACGACGAACGTGCGTCACGTTCCCTCAAATTCAGAACCTGTACCCGGCCCCTCCGCATCAGCACCGTCTAACGACAGCTGGCATAAAGTTAACGGAGGTAAAAAAAGACGTAGAAAGCAGAAAATTAAAGTGTCTAAGTCAAATCCGCCGCCGGTGACAGACACTGCCACAAAAAAGGTACGTAAATTGCAGCCGCCTAAAACAGCGGCTGTAGTGGTTACCGTGTCACCGGAAGCAGCACAAGGTGGGCTAACTTACGCAGATGTTTTTAAGAAGGCGCGAAATAGCCAAACCAATGAATTCGGAGCCTCAGGAGTAAGAATACGCCTCGCCCAAACGGGAGCTCGAATCCTCGAGTTCCCCGGGGTCGAAGGTATTAAGGTTGCCGATACCTTTGCTGAGAAACTGCGAAGTATATTTCCAGTGACGGATGGTATCAAGATCGCCAGGCCCACTAAGTGTGCGGAACTACGCATTTCGGGTCTGGACGACTCTGTAACATCAGAGGATGTCCGCGTTGCTATTCAAGAGAAGACAGGAAGTAACGAGGACACCAATATCAGGGTTGGTATCATCCGCCCTGGTCCAGGAGGGCTTGGTTCTGTGTGGGTAAGCTGTCCCGTAGCGTTGGCTAAAATTTTGGGCGACGCTGGTAAGGTCCTCATCGGTTTTGTGAACGCCAAGGTCACAGTTTTGGCGTCAAGACCGATGAGGTGCTACAAATGCCTAGCGTCGGGACACACACGCGCCAAGTGCGCAAGTTGCTTTGACTGCAGCGGACTGTGCTTCCGTTGTGGTCAACCGGGGCATAAAGTTGTGGAATGTTCTGCCGCTCCTCATTGCCCACTTTGTGCGACGAGCAATAAACCTGCCAATCATCAGATGGGGCAAAGGGGTTGTAAACCACCCAATCCTCATAGCACTTTGAGGGCTAGCCAATCGGCCCTGGCTGCCCCTGCTGTAATTCGTGCGTCATCGCCGTCGCCTATGGAGGAGGTTGTAGAGACAATCCGGTAATGGACCAAGCCTCCAACCTCCTTGTCCAGACGAACCTAAACCACTGTGCCGCGGCACAGGACCTCTTTCTACAAACCATGGCACAGTGGTCAATTGGGGTTGCTGTAGCCGCGGAGCCTTATTATGTTCCTCCCCGACCAAATTGGCTGGGTGATCGGGACGGTACCGTGGCAGTCGTCGGCTCAATGGTGGCTCATTCCCCGCCCTTGTCGCTAAAAGACAAGGGTACTGGATATGTTGCTGCCGAGTGGGGGCGGATCATCATATATGGTGTGTACTTTTCCCCCAACCGGAGTTTGAGCGACTTCGAGGATTTCCTTAAAAACTTGGAAGCCTCGATGCGGCGATTAACGTTTGGGCACGTCCTTGTTCTGGGGGACTTCAACGCAAAGTCCGTTGCGTGGGGTTCCCCCAGAACGGACGCAAGGGGTGAGGCCGTAGAGGAGTGGGCGGCCTCGGTGGGCCTCTGTTTATTAAACAGAGGCTCTACCAACACGTGCGTGCGACAGCAGGGGGGGTCGATAGTGGACCTTTCATTCGCTACCCCTGCCCTCGCCGCACGAGTAAGGAACTAGCGTGTCCTGGAAGAGGTTGAGACGCTCTCGGATCACCTATATATCCGATTTGAGCTCTCCCGGACCCAGGACCCCAGTAGGGGTCACGCGGCGCGGAGTTCTCCTCGCTTTCCGCGGTGGGCTATTTCGAAGCTGAATAGGGACCTCCTAGAGGAGGCGGCCATAATTCATTCTTGGCTGTCTCCGCAGGCCTCAGCCGAGGAGGTCGATATGGGGGCTGGTCGCTTTCGTGATGCGATTACGCAAATCTGCGATGCGGCCATGCCCCGCATCCGAAGTCGTCGACCTCCACGGAAGGAGGTTTACTGGTGGTCCCAGGAGTTGGCGGACCTTCGCGCGGCCTGTACTCGTGCCCGGAGGTCTTATACCCGCAATCGGCGGCGTCACCGCGAAGATGGCGAGGAGGACCAGTTTCATGAGGAGTACCGAGAGGCGCGGAAAACTATGAAGCTGGCCATTAGCCGCGCCAAAGAAGTGAAAAGAAAGGAGATGCTGGAGAGTCTCGATCGTGACCCCTGGGGTCGCCCTTATAGTGCGGCGCGACAAAAGCTTCGCACGTCGGGCCCCCCCCTTACAGAGACACTCCAGCCTAGCTTCCTGCAGGAAGTGGTCGAGGGGCTTTTCCCGCAGCGGATGGAACACACACCCCCGTCAATGGCCTCCTTGGTCAGAGACAACGGGGGAGGGAACGAGGATAATGTTCCGCCCGTCAGGGAATCGGAGATAGGGGCGATTGTTCTACGGATTCGCTGTAAAAACACCGCCCCTGGGCCGGATGGGATACCTGCCCGAGTGTTGGCGCGAACCCTCGACCACATGTGGGATCGCCTCGGGCAAGTCCTAGACGCCAGCTTGGCGTCCGGGCGCTTTCCTGAGGGCTGGAAGAGCGGAAAGCTGGTCCTACTACAGAAGCTAGGACGGCCTGCCGATTCGATTGCGGCCTATAGGCCCATCGTGTTGCTGGACAAGGCGGGTAAATTTTTTGAAAGGATACTCTCTGCCCGCATCGTCCGGCACATCTGTGAAGTGGGTCCCGATCTGTCGGATGCCCAATATGGGTTTCGAGCCGGGCGTTCGACAGCCGATGCTGTATTGCGCCTGAGGGCCGTGACCGAAGAGGCGGTGAGCTGTGGCGGCGTGCTATTGGCAGTGTCATTGGACATCGCCAACGCATTCAATAGTCTGCCATTTAGCTGCATCAGAGAAGCACTCCACTACCATGGGGTGCCAAAGTACCTGAGGCGGCTTGTGGCAGACTATCTCGAGGAGCGTACCGTCATGTACGAGGACCGAGATGGTATTTTGAGGCGGCGGCCCATGTCGTGCGGTGTTCCGCAGGGGTCCGTCCTCGGACCACTCCTGTGGAACATGGGATACGACTGGGCCCTTCGAGGTCGTCTGCCCCCCGGGTTGGGCGTAATTTGTTACGCGGATGACACATTGGTCACAGCCCGGGGGATGAACTTTCAAGAAGCAGCGCGCCTGGCTACCACGGGTGTCTCTCTGGTGGTCGGGCGTATTGAGGCGCTGGGTTTGCGGGTGGCCCTAGACAAAACGGAGGCCCTTTTGTTCCCTGGGCCCCGTCGTGGTCCACCCCCCGGGGCCTCCATTGTGGTCAATTCGGTCCTCGTACCGGTTCAGGCCCAGATGAAGTATCTGGGCCTGACCCTCGACGGCAGGTGGCTCTTCGACGAGCACTTTCGACTGCTTTCTCCAAAGCTGGTCGGCGCTGCTTCTGCCCTTGGGCGACTTTTGCCCAATTTGGGTGGAGCCAGCGTTGCGACGAGACGGCTATATACGGGGGTTGTTCGGGCAATGGCGTTGTATGGTGCACCGGTGTGGGCGGCGGCTCTGACCGCCCAGAATAGAGCTCGCCTCTGGCGTCCTCAAAGGATATTGGCGGTTAGAGCTATACGTGGTTACCGCACCGTATCGACGGAGGCGTCATGCGCCTTGGCCGGAACTCCCCCGTGGGATTTGGAGGCGGAAGTGCTCGCCGAAGTTTATCGGCGCACGGCTGACTTCCGGGCGGGTAGCGGCATGCGGCCCCCGCCCGAAGATATACGCGAGTGGCGAGAGGCCGCTCGTCGAGCCACGATGGCTCGTTGGTCGTCCCGGCTGGAGGTTCCACGTGCTGGCTTTGCCACCGTGGAGGCTCTCCAGCCGGTCATCTCTGAGTGGGCGGGGCGACAGCACGGGACCCTTTCCTTCCGACTGACGCAGATCCTTTCCGGGCACGGTTGTTTCGGGAAGTATCTGCACTCGGTCGCCAGGAGGGAATTGAGTCCCGCCTGTCACCACTGCGACTGCAGTGAGGACTCAGCTCAGCACACGCTAGCGGTTTGTTCCGCCTGGGCAGCGCAGCGTGGGGTCCTTACTGCAGTTATTGGAGGAGATCTCTCGCTACCGGCCGTCATACGCTCCATGGTCGGTAGCGACAATTGTTTTACCGCGGTCGCAACCTTCTGCGAAGATGTAATTTCGCAGAAGGAGGCGGCGGAGAGGGCACGGGAGAACGACCTTCACTCGGACCCAATTCGCCGCCGGCGAACCGGGCGGCGGAGGCGCGCGTACCAGCGCCTCATGCCGCCTTGAGTATGGCCGCGGGTGGACGGGATGGGTTTTTCCCTCTACCCGCTATAGTGGCCAGCCGCGAGGAGGCGACGTCCACGTGTGCTGTACGTCGCCTAAATAGAGAGTTTATACGCAGATGGTGCCCGCTTTAGTGGGCACGCGCTAGGAGGGATCTGGATGTCGTAATACCAGCTGTCCCCGGATCCCTTCTATGTCAGGCGCAGAGTGGCACACCGTGTGGTTTTAGTCGGTCCGATTCCGACACACCACCCCGCCGTAAACCCCGGTGGGGTGACGGCTCGAGGGGGTTTCCACACGATAAAAAAAAAAAAAAGGTTCCCATAATTTAAATAAATTGTTTGCAAGACGTCACTATTAGAATCGTACACAAACAACATAGAAGTAAGGGAATACTTCTGTATGTAATCATAATTCATTATTTTATTGTTGACCTTATTATTGACACATTTTGTGTATACGTACAAAATGTGTCGTTTTGTAAATTAATCAAGATGAGCTTATTTGACATTCTAGTAGAATAGAAAGGAAACATTTTTACAAGTTAATACATTAAAACATCATCTGTCCATGCGATGATGTCATTAAGTAAATATTATACCACTAATTGGCTATCAGTAACTAAAAAAGTATATTATTATTCATATTGTTGGTAAATTAATCTAATGCGTAGCCCACCGGTGCTTTTCGAACTACCAAAAGCGGCACGTCACTGTCATTTATTTATTTTGGACTGTCATGGCTGCCGCTAGCTAATGTTGAAGCTGCTACTCTTTACATCTAAGTATTAAACACAATATCTTTAAGAAGGTCATGACACATAAGTATAAATGAATATTTTACCAAAAGAAGGCCGTAGGTGAGTAACCTATTACAAGTAACTGTCAATGTAGTCGGTTTACAACTAAAAATTATACTTATCCATTTGAATTGTCATCGAGACGCATATTATTGTTACACTAAGTGATTGTCTGTGTATTCGCTTAGAATATGAGCGTATGTAATCTTGATTCTAAAATAAAGAATAGAATAGTATTACTACGTCTATTATGAACTACGTCGTAGTACTTTAGTTTTTAGCCGACTTCTAAAAAGGAGGGTAATGGTGCTTAGGGCTTTAGAAAAAAAATGTATGTTTGTACAATACTATGCAAAATGTTAGTTTAAATCCTTTTTCGAGAAAAGTTATGTAATTATATTGATACTATTTTTAATTGTCGGTTTTGTTTACTTTATCTTAGGCAATGTATAGTTTTAGTAAAGTCACTTACAGTCGCTAATAGTCCACTGCAAGATGTAGGTAACTTCTTATAAAGGAAGTTTTGGTCTACACCACGCTGACAGACGGGTTGGTATAGACTTAGCTTAAGTTTTCTTTTTCTTTTCTTTGTAGTCCTTGGTCGGTTGTTACGACACCCACTGAATGATTTGAACTGGTGACACTCCGTATTCTTAATTTATCACCACGTGGTTTCAGGTTAGATAAAGGTACCTAAAAGTTTCCAAAACTAAAGCTGCTGTATATTGCTTTTTATAAACAATTAAGTACTACTTCAGCAAAAGTAATTGAATTTATTTGTCAGTGTCTTCTTAAACTAGATGAAAAGCACATTCTTAACAACACCAGAAGTTTTACTATTAGTACAATTGATAATATTACTTGTCTGCCTCGGTAGTCTAGCGGTAAACGTAGGTGACTGCTAATTAAAATGCCTTAGGTTCGATTCCCAGGTTGGGCCAAAAACGTGTTGTTGGGTTTTCTTTACTAAACAACCTGGGGTGTGGAAATTTGGCAGTGTTTTATGCCTGTGCCTTAGAGAGTCCGGGCTGTAATGAACATCTATGGCAATTGTTGTTGCGAAACCGGTGGCCTTAAATATACTCACAATTAGTTCAACCTTCGAATTCAGTTTGCCCCCAGGGTAGTAATGGTCTCCGCCGCGTTGTCGGGGCGTATTTGTCGGAGAGAGCCGTTATCTACCCAAGTAGAACAGGTCTCAGTCGACGTGAAATGTCGTGTGGTGTTCCGCAGGGGTTGGTCTTAGGGCCTCTCCTGTGGAACATTGGCTACGACTGGGTGCTTCGCGGTGCATACCTAGATGGTGTAGCCGTCACGTGTTACGCGGACGACACGCTTGTGACGGCGTGTGGCAAGACACCGTGAGGAAACCGTGAGGGCCACGGCCGGTGTTGCCCAAGTCGTGCAGCGAATCCGGCGGCTGGGTCTCGAGGTGGCTTTGCACAAATCCGAGGCCTTGTTTTTTCATGGGCCTCGGAGGAAGCCACCTGATAGACTTAGCCTCATAGTAGGAGGTACTCGCATTAGCATCGAGCCCTCTATAAAGTATCTGGGGCTAGTACTCGATGGCCGATGGCACTTGGGACATCACTTCCGAAGTCTGGTCCCCAAGTTAGTTGGTGCAGCGCGTGCATTGGCACGTTTGCTGTCGAACATGAGGGGACCCGATGACTCATGCAGGAGACTCTACGCTGGAGTTGTACGGTCCATGGCCCTTTATGGGGCCCCAGTATGGGCGGAGGTCCTGAAGGCCAGCAATATAGCGTTACTGCGACGACCACAGCGTATGCTGGCCATTAGGATTATAAGGGGGTACCGCACGATCTCCTTTGAGGCGGCGAGTCTCCTGGCCGGAACTCCACCATGGGACCTGGAGGCGAGAGCCCTTGCAGCTCTCTATCAGTGGCGCAAGCAGGCGCGGGAGTTGGGTCGGAGTCCTGAAACATGGTTGCGGCCATGATACGGAGCGAGGGTGCGTGGAACTCCGCCGTCTCTTTCTGCGAGCAGGTTATGCTTGCGAAGGAGATGGCAGAGCGGGACCGAGAGAGGTTTAGAACTCTCCCAGTCCGCCAGGCCTGGGAACGGGCTAGGTACCGCAGAAGGCTCAGGCGTCAGAGACCACTAGAAGATCTCCGTCCTCCATAAGTGCAGGCCTGGGGGTGACAGACGAGGCCATCTGTCACCCTAGCAGAAGCAGGTTGGGGGGGGATATCCGAGCACTACGGACTGCGTGCACCCTTTCGGTGGGAAGGAGGGCAGTAAAGAAACTATGTGGTTTGCACACAGGAGGGAGCCACTGCAGCCGTAGTTGGTCCGAGGTACGTCGGGGTTCCAGGGATTTCCTTACTAGGGTGCACCTGATCCCCTAGCTATTGGTACCTGAGACGGCGTGCGGTTTTTGGTCGGTTCGAGTCCGACATAATCACCCTTCGGTAGTATCCGTGGGGATTTCCGCACAGTACAAAAAATAAAAAAAAAAGGGTTGCAATGGTCTGATGCCACTTACTTCGTGGAAAAACTGATATTCAGATAAAACTGGTTGATCCAGTTGCCAACTCCAAATAATCTTTAAAATAATAAGGGCTAGAAAAATATAGATATTTTGTTGCTCATACTTTATCATCTTTTCGTAGTCAACTGCTGGAGATATGCCTCTCCTGAAAAGAGGCTTTGGCCGACTATACTACACTTGCCAGGTGAATTATAAGGGTTTGTGTCAAGTTTTCCTTTTCTTTGCTGTAATGTTATACTGAATATTTTGCTGCCTTAGTCAGCTCTTAAGACACCCACAAGATAAACCTGGATGGGGACAAAACGTACTCTTAATCCGTCACCTGTCACCACATGGATCGAAGTTTTTTACACGATCACAAATATTTACCTATTACTTACAATTTTCAATGGTAAAGACAAAATTGTGAAAGGATTTCGTTGTCTCAATCTTGTCCATTAAAGAAAAAAAAATATCTAAGGATAAATAAGGAACTGAAAAAAAAAATTTTACCTTCACGTGTCTTACTTTTATTAAAACCTAACAACACTTTACATTTAAATTAGGACGTAAGTTTTAAAAATGGTACTCGCTTTATCAAGCATAAATGAAGCTTGTCACTAATATTTACTAAACAACTATATTTCAAAAAACTCAAAAAACTAATTTCTTTACATTAGGCGAATCATTAAAGCTTAACTTTTATCTTCAAGGACGTTATTAGTCGTGATTAATAACCACTTTAAAATAGCTGATAATTTTTATGGGTACAGAATGTTGTTTACCCGAATTTTAGTGTAACGCGTTTCTCTTAACCCAAATTTCAAACTTTACCATTTTAAACTTAGTGTAGAATATACAAAAAAAGATAAATTGTATTACAAGAATTATTATGTTATTACTCCAACGTTAATATTGAGATTGTGGAATATAAAAATTAAGATAAGCATTGAATAAACTTTTACATTTTATATAAAATGTATAAATGACGTATCTATCTATATAAACAAAAACATTTACCTAAATCGCAAGGAAAAATATTTTTATAGGTACCCGTTTATCTCAGTCTAAACGCAAAATATCTTGTTTACAATGAGTAACGAAAACATCCGCTCTATTTCTTTTACAAATATTTTAAAACCAAAAACAAAAAAATATTGATCCAATTTAGATTGTTTTGTGTATTGTGATTTAAGATTAAGCACATCTCATTATACCCACATTTTAAATTATTAATATAATCATTCCAAATTATATCTTAAGCTGTGGAGTTAAATAAGCATATAGCTTATCGTTTAAATTCATAACATAAACGAGACGAGAGCCGTGACATCGTAAATGTCGTGGGTCGTATTGGCGCAGTACCGGTGTTATCGTTGGTCGGCGACCGCGCAAGGCCGCCAAAAAGCGATGACCTCAGACCTGACTCAGCCCAAGATTCTAAAAAATGTAAGTTACTATCACAAAAAAATGCAACAATTAATGTTAAAAAATTTTGCCACGAGTTGGAACATTAGAATTTCTTCCAAAGAAGTAGTGATATTATGGTTGTATTTACTTATTTTCTATGCATAGATAGACATTAACTGTTAGCCGCGTCGAATATTTTAATTGGTTATGATAATATTGCCAAATTATTCTTAGTATGCGGAAACTATACTAAGTGGTCAAATGTGTAGTGACGTGACTGTTCACTAAAATTCTTTGGAATGCTTGATCAATTAGGACAACACTTATCGACCGGATTATCAATATAGATATAATGTCATTGTTAAGTATTTCGCTCAAACATTTTATAAGAATAAATATGATAACGAAATAAATTAATCATAAGTGTATATTTGACATTTATTTATAATATAGGAGACACTACAAGTTTTTGATGAAGAATGGTTATTAAAACGTTCACCAAAAGCTAGAAAAATTATAAAAACATAAATATTGATCATTCAAATTTAAAAAACAAATACGTACGTTCGTTATGTACGTTCTTAAAAGGAATTCGTAAAACTAGAGCAGATTTCAAAACAATCACCTTTTGACGTAGGCGTTTAAATATTGCCAACATTCCGATGTGTTTACTTAATATTTTAATTTATTTGTTTGTGTTCTATACTTAAATTCTCTTATTTTGAATCGCACCCACATCAGTTGACACAATGTTGCAAAAAATTGATGATGCATAACTTAACCCTAAAAGCTGACTGGTAATTTCAATGCAGTAAACATGCATTGAAAGAAGGCCCATTTATGTAGGGGTGACAGTTGTCGTGGTAAGTGTGTGCAATACAATGCCACGATGACTATCATGCCTTTTACGTCCCCAAGTGAGGCGTGAAAAATCATCTTACTAGCCCGTCATAGTGTGGGTCACCAGACTGCATTGTCTGCATTCGCAATCAGTATGGCGACCACAAATCTTGGATTCTACTTATGCTTTCCATCAGGTAGCTCTTAAAATAAAAAAAAAACCGTGAAAATGTCAAAATGCCCGATATAAGATAACTATTTAGGTTTTGTTGATGGTTTAGCACAAAACAGACTTTCAAGAATATAAAATTTAACGATCGTTCTAAATCCTGCTTATTCTTATTTATAGAATGTTTGAGAAACAGTCGATGTCTTTTTGCAAATCGATATATAATTAGCAAGTTTAGGTCATTTCCTTTTTCAGCAGACAATCAAATTACAATTAGTTACCTTCGCACCAATAACTTTATCTTTTATTTATTCTAGTAAAAAATAGTGCTAAATTAATTTATACCACGTCTTGTTGCATAATCTTGAAATAAAATATGAAAAAAGAACAGCAGGGTGCAATGAGGAATATTGCGATATTATGAATTAGTTTTTCAATTAGAATACTGTAATAAAATAACTCTGACACATTTTATTCGATATAATACTTAACTTGATAATTGTGGATTTAGATAAAGGAGAATGGCAGCTTCTGTACCGCTAGCAAAATGTAATTGTCATCATCTATAATCATATCAACTATTTTTATAAAATTATCATATTTTTCAAATTTTGCCAAAAAATCATTCATCATCAGATAACATAACGTATACCGACCTTTTCTAAACTTGCCATGCTTTAATTTTTTTTTAGTTGAAAACTAGATGACGTGTGTCAGATTTCCGGCAATATTTTTATATTATTACTATATTTGTGAATGAGTTTGCTAGTTTATTGAGCAGCAGAACAACATTCTATTCACTTATTTAGAAAATGATAAACGAATGATTTTATTTCAATAATGGTACTATGCCATCTTGTTGACAATAATGACAACTCATTTGTAATCGTGGCCATGGCTGTCAACTTTATTACAGCCTATGTATTAAATTGTAAACTGCGAACTGAAAAAACTTTTTAAGGCAAAGTTCTAAATGTTTAAGAATTTGAAATGCTACTTTGTCAATGATATACTAAAAAAAATTCCTTCCATGAGATACGCAAGGTCACATAAAAATCCCATACATGCTTGCCATAGTCCTCGAAAATTTAAACCAGGAAGCAATTTTCAAATATTCAATTTTTGCCTTCAACCATGTAGTGTGCAATTTCACCCTGTAAAAATATATTGTAAATCACACTTATAATGGCACCTCTGGCATTCAAACTAAGGTAAAACTTGTGTTATGAGTGCCAGGGCTCTTTAACATTGAACATATTTAGAATTACATATATAATTACATAGTCATCTTATTTGCTCTAAAAAGTAAAAAGGTGTAGATGGCATAAAATACAAAAATATATAAATATTTAATAACTTTCACCCCCTAGACGTGCTGTGTGTGAGTTTATGAGTGTTTACGTGCTTGTAGGCTTTTGGGTATGTGTGTGGGATAAGCTAAATGTGATAGAGTAAGCCAACTTTACAAAAACTGTTCTGTTTCATTATAGGTTAGGATCACAATCTATTCGCTAAACACTTTTTTTACACTGGTAATAACTGAGTTGATACTGTTTATTTTGTATTTAACTTATTATGTACTTGACCACCTAACACATGAAAATTTCTGTTTGCCATTGTGGATTTATGAAGCTCTGCTGGACTGACATTTAGATCTACGCTTTGTGTGATGGTAAGGGCTATACTACTCCAGAGATGGATGTTTGGGTAGATTTAGTTAAGTAAAAATAAGTGTCCAACATTTAATTTTGACTCTTTATATAATTGTGTTGTGCTACACAGGAAGTGTTTGTGAGTCATGACTTTAAAGACTGCCCTCTGTGCCCTTTCGAGTGGTAGAATATTTGTTTTTTGGAACTTTATCCGAGACTGTTAATCCAAACGACACTATTGATTAGCACAATGCAAAATGTACCATCTGTGGTGTGCTAAAGTCTGAGCAATGACAAAAATTTTCAAAAATTGCAATAAATTTCCTTATTATATCCACTTCCACTTCCATATTTTCAAATCAAGGGTTGGTGATTATCAATTATGATACGAAAGTAACACTTGCCATTCAAGGTAGAGGGAGACAAATATATTAGCTTGACTCCCTATTACAGACATGTGCTCTAATTGTCAATTATTCATCTGATTGTGACGAAGATTATTAAGACTTTTTTCTATACCACCCGAAGTTTGACTGGAAGGAAATACCCTAGGCATTAAGACTGCCGATGTACAAATGTAGCGCATAAAGTTTATAAATAAATAAATAAATTGAATGAAGAAAGTCATGTCATTTGTCTTTTCTGCATTGGAGTGGAAATGTACAGCGGATAACAATACTTAATGCTGATTCTTCTCGGTCCCGGATTCTTATCTAGTCTTGACCACGTATCAGCAGAGCTGTATCATCCACATATGTGTCAGTACTACAATTGGTGACGGACAGATCGCATAAGCTATTTACTTAAAACAAAAATAGAGTCGGTCCCAAAATAAAGCCTTGTGAAACACCGAAGAACAACTGGTGCAATACCAATGTGCGAGGAAATCCTAACGCATTGAATTCAGTCTAATAAGTAACTCCTAAGTATTTTAAGTTCAGAACTTTGATTTCACATGTTGTTCAACGTTGAAGTTTGGATAGGAATAAAAACAGTGTCAAATGCCAATAAGAGATTCAGTAAAACACCTAAAAATATAGATTTTTTTATAGTAAGTCTTAAAAACATTGTCGATAAAAATTACAACAGCATCTTCACATGATTAATCTTAGCGAAATCTATATACATTTCTAGATAAGACGTTATGGGTTTCTAAAAACTTTACTAGATGGTTATTAATATTTTTATAAAATTTTGAAGAATGTTAGTAAGACTGATATAGGTCTATAGTTATTGACACTGTCTCAGTTTCCACTTTTGAAGACCGAAGTCACCATTACCTTCTACAATGCTGTAGGAAAAGTGCTCTTCGAAAAATATAGCTCACAGATATGCGTACACTATCAACATCAGTCATCAATCAAGGGTGAGGAGAACAAGGGATTTTCCACGTGTGTATATAAGTCTGAGTAACTGATACATCGCTTCGAACGGAATTAACGTGTCTTATCGTCAGATTCTTTCCAATATTAGCAATAAAATAATTAACTAAATTTATTTATGATTATCAGAAAATCTACTAGAGAAAATTTAGAGGTTTGCTTGTACAGTATTTTATTAATTATTATGTGGCATATTTGTTTGGGATTATTCGTTAATTTTATGAATTCATTCATATTCTAATTTATTTGCAGTTGGTTTGGCAGTTGATTACAAAAATCCGAAATGGGTAATCTTCAATTTATAATTATTTCTAAAATATTGTTAAGTTATAATTAACTTTGAATATAATTATTATGTATTTAGTATGACTTAGCAAATAACGATACAACTTTTTGCTTCCAATGTTATTGACAATGGTGATATGAATATGATTTAAACATTAAACAAGAAAGTCAGAAATTTGAGAAACTTTTGTCCACACTTAGAAAGTAAAAGATGATAAATATAATATTACTATACTATTATTTCAATAAAAATTGTTTAAATATCTTTAAGACTTAAACAATGTTTTAACTGATTTACTCTTTAGAGTAGAAAATTACAGCTGAATCTATAGGGCTTTATAACATAGAAAATAAATAAGAAATATTGAATTTTAATTTATTAAAATAAAAAAAAATATATAAAATAATATATCTCTCGATAGCGAATTATACCAAGAGGAGAGTTTTAAGTAGGCTAAGCCAACAAAGTCTGCATTTATGCTTTAACAAAGAGTATTGCCAACGACCCTTGTCCAAGTCAGTCTTTATGAGTTAAATTATTATCTTTATAACCTCTCAAAAAGATACGAACATGTCATCAATACAGTTCAATGTAAATTTTTATAACAACGAATTTTTACTACCTTATTCCACACGGACGGCCTTATGATTTGAATTTATTAATTTTACCTAAAAAGTTGTAAAATGTTTATAATTTAACTTTATATCACAATTTATTTTTACTTGGTGACCACTTCTCACTGTATGTTATGAACGCTTACATCACCGACCCTACCAACCTTTAAAAGCAGGCTAACTGCATGACAGCCCACTCAATAAAAGATCCCGTACTTGACAAGTTTACCTTAAAAAGTTTCATTAGTATCTACAATTAAGTAACTATTTTAAGTTAATTTTTAACTTGGTCATATATTACTCAGTCACTCAATTACGCTCGTTGAAAAGCTATTTAACTTTATTATAATATAAACCAGGATTGTAATCTCTTTCAAGGTTTCATTATCATTATCTCAGCCAAAAGACGCTTACTGCTGGAGGTAGACCTCTCCCGATATCCTTCATAACGCTGCTGCCCGCATGAAACGGCTTCCCGCAAGCTTGGTTAAGGTTAAAGTTTACTATTTACCTGATTTTAATGCCCGAAAGTCGTAGCAATAATACTTAACATAACATTTAAAAATGTTACTAATTTATGATATAACTGTCTGAAAGACAGATTCAAGATACAAAATACGCCTTTCATATTGTATTTAAAATTTGATTTTTATGCATTGATTTTATGTCTTATATTAAGACACATTCTTTTAATAATTGAAATATTTTTAATAAATAATAAATAGTCAATGATTTTTGCCAATTGTAATAGTCGCTAGTATTGTACACTCGTTGGTTACAAAATTATCTTAATTAAAATCTTAAAGTAATTATTTTTAAACTTGAGTGACTAATGCAATTCAGCTCAATAAAAACCATTTTTTTTTTCAAAGAGATAGTTATCCAGTTTAATTATAGTATTTAAGATACCATTTCTAAACGTCTCTATCTAATGACACTAGCTTAGTTAGAATAAGACTTCTCAACTTTAAAAACCAACCTTGGACTAAAAAAATCCTTTCGACGTTGACAAAAAAAACTATCTCCTTTCAATACCAGAACAGATTTTGAACAGACAAACTCCTATCACCGATGTCTCATTGTCTAATATCTAAATGAAACTAGACAAGAACTTTTTGACAAGTATAAAATAAATTTATGGTCTTGACTTCCGTTGGTTTTAATAAATCGTTGCTAAAACCTTTTCAAAAAACAAAAACCTCATCAATATTGGTCCATTCATTTGGAATTTACGAGACCACAGACAGTCACATGGTAGATTCACAACCAGAAACGTCAACCTTAAGTCACTTATTTTTGCGTCGGCAGTTAAAAATAAGTTGAAACTTTTCATATACCTCTGATTTACGAAATATCTCATCAGGACGTCTGAGTGTGACTTACAAATGATATACATCATTTCAAGGTGGCATTTCATAGAATTTACGAGTTAGTAATTTATTTGTGAAACATCTTGTGTATATTGTTATGACCAATCTGAATAAAGACTTTGCAGAAATTCTTGAGCCAAGCGCGCGAATATGTTTTGTTGTGAAATCTAATCTTGATTCTTATCGTTATCTGTATTATTATGGATCTAGGTTAAAGTCGTTGGTTTACTTCTATATGCCGTATTCATTAGCTTCTATGATTTCATTTGAATACCCATTTCGGTAATTTTTTAATCAATTTCATGCTTTTTTTTTCCTTTCATTAATTTTATACTGAGCAAATGCTCGCTATAATTTGAGTATGGCATATTAAATAACATTGAAGTTTTAATGATCATTCTGTGAGTTTTTATAACAAATATTATATACCTACTATGAGTATTGTTCTTATATGCTTTAATATATACATATTACAATTATCCGGTTAAATAAACCTAGATTACTTAAAAAGTTGTAGTAGTTACTATTACTAATAGATTTTACTATAAAATATCATATCCCAAATACAGTTGTCGTTGAATTATTGGACTTTAAAATTTTTCACGCAAAATGCTAAAATTATACACAATTTTTTTTTGAACCTTTGTTCTCATTATATTATTTATTTTGTTTGTTATGTTGATAGATTTTTTTTAATTTCCATGACCAAAATTATAGGCAAAAGTAGATTATAACAACCAAAAAAAGTTTAAATATATTTCTTTGATGGAACAGGCAAAAACATATACGACAGCTTAGTTACAGGTAGTCTAGTCTAGGTCTAGGTCAGAATTTATAGAAAAAAACGTATATGAAAGACCACAAGTATTTACAATTATCTACTAATTCATCATCAACATCTTCATTATCTCAGGCAAAAGTCGTCCACCGCTGGACACAGGCCTCCCGCAAAGTTTTTCACAATAGTCGGTCCCGTGCCGCCCGCATCCAGCAGCTTCCCGTGACCTTCACCAGGTCGTCGGACTACCTTGTGGGGGGCCTACCAACGCCGCGTGTCCCAGTACGCAGTCGTGACTACTACATCCACTACTAGATCTACTAATTAGTACCTAATAATATTATCTAGTACTTGATTTTAATACACTCATATGTTTTCCTTAATTTTAATTGATAATATACATAACTAGTAGTGTAAGTTCGAAGAGATTAACTATAAAAACGACCACTGCAAATAGCTAATGGAATTAAGTAATTTACAACTTTCTTTTCACTTTATACTATCAATTCCAGTTTATCACAAACATGAGTATATTTAAAAAACCTTTAATAACTTTGAATTTTATTTAAAATGATGCTGTTCCAGGAAGATGGATTTACCACTTTTGTTTAATTTCCACTGACAGAAGAATTTAACAACCGTAAATTATAGAAAACTATAGGTAACAATGATGAGACAGACTCATAAAATAAAATTATATATAGGCTATTACAAAGTCGTGTTAGTTCACCAAGATTAGAGAATTTATGAATAATTATGTTCCAAATATCACATTCTGATGTCAGTCTTTTGTAACATTGAAGTTGTTCAATTTATTTAACGAATAAGAAAAACTCATACAAAAAAGACAAATTTCAGCAATCAGATCAAATTGCAGTTGAAATAGTTTACATGGAACACTTAATAATAAGAATGTTCTAAGGTAGACCGACAAACAATATTGTTAATGTTGTGCAAAATGTTAATGTTATTTAAAATGTTATTAACTAAACTTAATGATATTTCAAGCAGTAACATTAATTTAAGCGGTTAGTAAGTTCCACTGCAAACTGAACAGTGAATACATTTGACGGATTTTGCAGGCACCCGCAAAGATTTTGCGAAACATCGCATCCTAAAATTATTAGGATACATATTTATATGTACGTGATATGTAGATACAATTTAATACTGAGCATAAGCATCAAGTTTCTAATTGATTTGGATAAGCCATTAAGCCTCGTTGATGGATGCGTTTACCGTGCGATGTGTTTACCGAACTGCTTTAAGCTCCTTGTGTATGAGCACTTTCTATCTTATATAATATATGTGTAATCATATTATTGAATCAAAACATATCATTCAAATCAATATTATCGTGGTTATACACTAAAACTAAATTATATCTAAGCTCCAAGGTGCTCTTCTTGTATTTTATGGAATATGTTAAGTACACAAGTACTCTCCTACCTAAGGATAAGCCTATGTCCAGCAGTGGACTGCTGTAATAAACTATTGATGGAAACTATAGAATTCAAACACTAGTCAAAAATAAATTAGGTCGATATCCTGAGTCTTGACCTTTGACTAAGGAATTTCTTCACGAAGAGCTTTGTCTATTGTATGTATTCGACCTAATTTATTTTCGACTAGTGTTTGAATTCTATATCAATATTATATGTCAAGGCTCAGGATATAATACCTATTTAGTTAAAAGTATTTACTCTACTGCGCCAGACAACAAAAAAATTACAGCCTTTATATGCCTTATTTCTATAGAGGTTTGCGTCTAACTGCTGATTAGGAGGCCTCGGGTTCAATTTCCGGGTTAGGCCAAAATGTGTTATTGTGTTTTTCTGATTATAGAAGTGCTTAATAACAGCCCGAAGTTTGAGCTCAACCCCGTGCCTCGAAGAGTAAGTAAAGTCAGTTCTGCACCTGACGTCTCAGAAACTACACATGCGTTTACGCTCACAATTGTGCACTTTAATATCTCCTACGTGGTTGGGTAGTCTCTCTTGAGTACATCATCATCATATCATTTTATATCCTGTGTCACGGATGATTTCATAAACTCTCATGAAACGGAGATAAAGAACACCAAGATTTAGAGAGATAATTTAAGTAATAATAATTTAAAAAAGTGCATTGAAACACTACTGTGTTGTTAAAAAATTCTAACATTTTTTCATTTTGCTAACTTTCAATGGTTTGCACCACGGCAAATTTTTGGTAGGTATCATGAATTGCCACGAATACAGTTACCACTATTACTCGTATATAATACTAAATGTCGCACTCGGATGCTTAGATAAGAATTGTTTGATTGTCACTATATTTCTTGCCTTCAAATGAGGTGTGATGACTTATTTATTTGGTTTTTGTTTTATCTTGATTTATTTAAATTTTTTTAGTCAGTTATTTGTTTTAATATATTTTAATTCAGCATACTATTATTTCAATAATAAGTGAGAGAAATAATAATATAATGCAATAATAACATTTATACAACAAACTGATGTTGAAAGAATAAATTATGAAGCAAAAGGTATCGCTAGTTTCACTTTTAAATCTTACCTAGCAAGCTAACACTACTGAATGCTGAAAATTCAATTAAGTGAATATTTTGCAAATTAGAACTTACAGTGTAAGACATTTGATCAGTAGATGTTAAATTGAGTAGACACAAATCATAACCTTAAAAAAATGCAAATTCTGAAACCGTAAATAGTTATTTATTTTAAGCTTAGCAGTCATTTTACTAGTATTTCACATCAGAGTAATTGATTTTGAAAAAGATGTTACTTCGTTTTTGTTGTAAGCTAATATTTTTAATTGAGACCTCAATTTCAAAAATAAAGGAGTATGGCAGATCCTGTACCGTTAGCAATATGTAATGAAAGGTTATTAGATTTTTATCGTGTATAAAGTGAATCATCTTGACTACTTTCGTGTAATATGTAATCATGTTTTTAGAACTTGCTAAAAGAATTCAAATTCTTCTCAAAAAGCTGTTACAACTGTAAGAATAAAGCGTATTCCTACATTTTCTAAGCTTACCATACTTAAAATATGCTTAGTTTCAATACTAGATGACGTTGTGCGTCAGATATTCGAACATATTATTATATTCTTATAAAATATAAATTATACAAATAATGATAAAATATTTCGTTGTTAGTTTATTTGCGGATACAACATTTTATTAACTTATTAAAAAAAACATTAACGAATGATTTTGATTTCAAAAATATAGTACCATGCCATCTTGTTGACAAGAATGACAACTCATTTATGATAGATAACCAGCTGTCATGGCTGCCGATTTTAGTAGCCTATGTATTGCACTGTAAACTACAAACTAAAACAACCTTTCAATATAAAGTTTTAAGAATCTGGTAATTTAAAATGTTATTGTCGACGATATACCCAGCCAAATTAATACAAACACAATCCCTACCATGAGGTACGCAAGGTCATATAAAATTCCATACAAAATACACACAAAAGTAACAGTGATAAGTACAACCGTAACAACAGATTTTTTTTCTAAATATAATTTATTTCATATCGTCACAAAATTTGTGAAAAAGTATAACTGTGTCCTCATCTAAAACATTTGTATACATATGAATAATTTATAACATACAATTAAGAAACTTACTGATCTAATTATAAAATGATCAACTTCTACTTTGCTTTTAAAAGTACGTTGTATCCTGTTTACGTCTTCATCAAAGAATATTTTTATATAACATGTGTAATTGAGTAGCTAGTTTTTTTGTGTTCCATGAGCTTCTGGCTAATTTCAATCAAAGTTACACAATTACCACAAATAACACAATTTCTTTGGTAATAGTGTCAGTAACGATGGTTACTAACCTATGCATATAAATGCGACCGTTAAAACAATAATTAACTTTGGGTTATTTTTTTTCATCAGAGCCTACCAAAATACTTCTACTTTGCCTGATGAAAAACTTGAACAGAATCTAAGAATAGAAAACTACACTCATTGCGAATAGAAACAAATGACTATGACAAATGACCCACACTAGGATAACCTAGTGTGATATTTTTATTGGGGCATAATAAAAACATCACACTAGGTTATGCATGAAGAACTCATAGTAAGCTGAAAACACGTGTGCTGGTAGTGAGATCCAGGTTTTAACGAATTTGCACAGGAAGAAGAGCCGAACCATTTAGTTCGGCAACGTATGTCTACTATTCTAAAACGGTGGCTTCTAAGGAAGAGTGAAGGTGGAACTAGTTGGAAGATCTCGTCAGAACACTCGCCATTATAAAGACGTTAGAGGACTGCCATAGAAGCGCAGAGGCTCGTTTGCAGTGAACAGATTTCGCCTCTATGCCTCTCAGGGGGTTTACTGGCTTCGGGACTGACGATAATGCAAACTACTCGCCGCTACAACCATTTAGGGGCAGGGTGGAAAGCTATTGATAGGCAAATTCATCGCAAAAATGAGAACTGTATTCCACGAATCAGTAAACCTGAGTCTTATAAAGCTGACACAGATTAGTACACCCAACTTCTGCGTTGTAGCAGTCGCTTCTTTTGGAAGTGGATTGAAAATTCGTCTCTCTTTATGCTTCTAAAATAATACCTGAGGAATATGACTGTTGATGTAAGTGTGTCAATATAGGAGACAACTGCAGCGTGCAGTTCTTAAGAATGATTCCTGGAATACCGTTGGGTCCACTGGCTTTCCGGCCACCGAGTGACTGCATGCCCGCACTTATATCATTTTGCCGCATTTGCAACTCATGGGATGGTTGCAAAAGAATCTCGTATTTCATACCAATCTGCTGACTGGTAGTGCCATAATCGTCATCTCGCCGCGATAGGTCGTGACGGGGCAATAAAGGGCACCACAGTAGACACCAGGCAGTACTTGGAGGATCTCAGAGGGGCGAGAACATATACTCTGTAGTGTGCTAGATGACTCGTCAGCAGTAGGTTTACGAAGGAGGGCGCTTTACTGGATATATTTAGTATCCTAGTGGACTGGAATATCAGCTGGGTACGATCCTGTGTGAAAGCAGAAGCGTAGGCGATTTAAACCGTATGGTTAGTTCTCAGAAGATCCCAATCAGGTCTTATAGTGGGCATTAAAATCTATCAGAAACACTAGCGCAGCGGTCAGAAACTGCTCCTATGCTTTATTCACTGCCAAAGAGACGAGTTGTCACAGAGTCTCCGATATATAGAGGCTCAAGTAGATTCAGCTCATAGATCCCAAATTCACATAACACCAGATAATAGCGAAGGAGAGGTCCTTAACGCAGCGCAAACAGCGATAATAAACATCCGCCCAAATGAAAAGATATATCCTGGTCTTCGCTAGGAACCACCCTCAAGCTAGTAACCGAGATAGTGGAGATAGGCTATGTCAAGAGGGCGGTGAGTGGACGACGCTGAGATTTGCATTGAGTCCACTGATATTTGTAAACGCCACCTCTAAAACCGGATTAGTGGCAACGAAAGACAACAACCCAAATATCGCTTTAGGTTGATTTTCTGTGAGAGGATAGTATCACGTTCCATGTGTGTTGAAATCAGTGTAGCTCTACTACTTTTTAGTACCACACTTAGGCTTAGATTTACTGTTTCGGTCAGACAATCGACAAACTAGTACCCATTATACCTAGCGAACCCCAATATTTATCAATATGTTTGTGAAAACCACTGGTACCGGCGTTGCGTTCTCGCTGCAAATAACAGATAAGCACGTCCAACAGCCGCAACGCTCCGTGCTTCACGAAATAAATGCGTGATTTATGATTTTAGTGTACAAAACCCACGCGTCCGAAGCCTGAATGCTTCTCTGATTGGGGAATTCGTATCCGGGTATGAAATTGTAAGATTATAATACTTTTTTTTTGATTTAATACTAAACTCAACTGATGGGCGAGACGTGAAATTCTTTAATAAAAACTTTTAAAAGCTTATTGCAGTTTTATTATACTTTAATGTTTTCTGTTTAAAAAGTGCGTTTGTGTAAATGAGTATGAAATTAAGGATCAATTTAATTGTGCGAGTACTGTAGACTGGCAACTAGTTTTGTAATATTTTTTTTTTGCGAAGTTGACTAAAAACAGGTATCGTACCTGTTTTTAGTACATTATGCATTAGGACGACTACGAAGTGACACACTGCTGCGATAATTCACGTTAAGTGTTTACATGTACACCATCATTAGGTTAGCGTTATAAATACTTGTAAAATTTAAAGAAGTTTGATAAGTAAGCTTGATAAAAATTAAAAACTTGCCAATCTCTTTTGATGAAATAATGGTAACCCGAAAGAGAATTATTTGAGTGTAAAAACGCAGTTGTGTATAGAGAATCGGGATGCATTAACGTAATAACGCATCCGGTATTATCGACCGATAATGATATGCATGTTTGGGAGAACCTTTAAGGCGATAGTTGCAATTAGGTACCTACCTACGTGTATAGATTTGTTGAAAAAATTTTCAAGATTTAACGTTGATTTGACTTGTATAGTAGTTGTGAAAGTAATGATTTAAACCACAAGTTAGGACAAAATACCAATAATAGGGTCTAAATTAATTAACCAAATTCTAGAACTGCCTGCGAACAGATCGAACTTTAGTCTGCTACTTCATAGTTACGCAACTCTACCGAGAATAACAAGTACTACTAGTTTATCTGGAATGTAGAAACACAAAGCATTAGCAATGTGCTAACTGCATTAATATCACATTTAGAACTTAGATGATACACAGCCTGCGGGTGTTTCAATGACTTTAATTTCTAACAGCTAGCTTTTCTTATTCGTATTATCCTTAGGATTTACGGTGACTTTATAAATAAGTTATACGTTATACCATATACTAAAATATGTTATGAGTTCTTCAATAGAAAAAGACAATTACTATAAAAAAAAAACCTTTGTGTAAATGTAGGTTGTTATGTCAATAGAACAAGATATTTTCTTTTTGTAATGGTGTTTATTTTTAACTTAGTGAGGGCGATAAATTTATTTAAGCATAAGATCTCACACATCTTGCAAACTATTATGGAAATCATAGTATGATTTATTTCTTGTATGTAGACTGTAACTTTTTATTCTAAATGCATTTTTGACGCCTGAGACAGTTACATATAAAATTAGAAATTGATGTTTAGTTATAAAAATTAGTCAACTAAATTCTTATTTAAGTTGTATAATATAACTATTTCTTAGATTAAACTTTATTTAAGCTTACGGCAAATATATTGTTTTAGATAGACGTATTTATTTAATACTAAGTTTTTCACAGCTGACAATGGATAGTTTACATTAGTAAAAATCGAACAAAGCAGCAATTATGCGCTATAAAACTATAATAACTGTATGCATTTTATGCGTATTTTTTTTTATGTCAGTGCATCTTAAAATAACGCAAATGCGTAATACAGAGAACAAGAATGTGGTTTTATATATGAAGTAGTGTATGTTTGTGAGTGAATATGATGATGAGAAGTTTATGAGAATCATGTTTATACCAATAGTGTGTGTGAGATATCCATAACGTAGTGTTATTATATTATGACAATTTTTGTTCTTGAGATTTTAATTTTGTAATGATTATGGGGAGTAGGTATTCAATGAATTCAATAATAAGAAACTTTTATTGTTCATGTGGAATACACCATAGAACACATATTGAACCAGAGATATCTAAATCTTAATGTTATAAAATTGTTATTCCAGGCAATGTAAGTTGAAACTAATAATATGAAAAGTAGCCTGCATACATGGTAAAAACACATATGATCTGTATACACTGTATAATAGTATAAATATAACAAACTTGTATACATACACACATAAAGACACAAATAAATATTATATGTACAAATGAGTAGATATCCTGATTTAAAGTGATCCGCATCTGAGATTTATAACTAGAACAATATGGAACTCATACTACGCTAGACTATGAATAACAAGTGTGTATAAACAGGATACAAATCCTTTCTAAAGTTTGTTTTGGGTGCAAATCATAAAATATATTTCTTTAATTTTAATCAATTAATAAACTCTATAACTGTCTATAAATATGCAATAGCTTTATTTTTGGATTTTAATCATCGCCTAAACACGTGATGTCAGTGCCCCGAATCGTAATCATGTTATTTTTATAAATTGCGATGTATTTACAGATACGCTTATTGAACGCTATTAGCCCATTTCTTCTAAGTCCGTTATACATTTGTAACGGATTTTTATTCTGTTCGTTTCAATTCTTACATATGTATGTATAAGTATATGATTTTATTAAATTACTTTCGTATTTATTAGAACTTATGGGCTTATGACAACGAAATACCAATTAAAGTAATTTCCAATGTAATTCATATTTTAACGCTCGTACATTGTACAGTAAAAGTATTAGGTAAGTGCCAGGACGGAGTTGACACAGACAATTAAATTGACGGGAACTGAAATGCGGTGATCCGCGTATATCCTAGTCTATTTATTTCTTTCATTCCTCATCAGGGAGCAGCATTTACTGCAGCCCAAGACTTCTGGGACACTCTTCAAATTTCGGTTTTGGCAATGTACTTAGTTAATACAGGGCTACGAATTAGTGCCAGAGGTCCTACACTCCTAGTCCTGTAGACTGCCAGATGAAGTATGTGGGCCTGATCCTCGACAGCAGGTCGCTCTTCGACGAACACTTCCGACAGCTTTCTCCAAAGCTGGTCGGCGCTGTTTCTGCCCTTGGGCGACTATTGCCCAAATTGGCTGGAGCCAGCGTCGCGACGAGACAGCTATACACGGGGGTTGTCCGGTCAATGGCGCTGTATGGTGCACCGGTGTGGGCGGCGCCTCTGACCGCCCAGAATAGGGCTCGCCTCTGGTGCCCCCAGAGGATATTGGCGGTTAGAGCCATACGCAGTTACCGCACTGCCACGTGCGCCTTGGACGGAACTCCCCCGTGGGATTTGGAGACGGAAGTGCTCACCGAAGTTTATTGGCGAACGGCTGACTGCCAGGCGGATAGTGGCATACAGCCCCCGCCCGAAAAGATACGCGAGTGGGGAGAGGCCGCTCGTCGACCCTTTCCTTCCGACTGACGCAGATTTTTTCCAGGCATTGTTGCTTCAGGAAATATCTGCACTCGGTCGCTAAGAGGGAATCGAGTCCCGCCTGTCACCACTGCGGCTGCAGTGAGGACTAGGTTCAGCACACGCTGGTGGTTTGTTCCGCCTGGGAGACGTAGCGTGGGGTCCTCTCTGCAGTTAACGGAGAAGATCTCTCGCTACCGGCCTTCATACGTTCCATGGTCGGTAGCGACAGTTGTTTTACTGAGGTCGCAACCTTCTGCGAAGACGTAGTTTCCAGGAGGACGATCTCCACTCGGACCCAATTCACCGCCGGCGAACCGGGCGGCGAACAAGGCTGTATGAGCCGCACGTACCAGCGCCTCATACAGCCTTGGGTGTGGCCGCGGGTGGACGGGACGGGTTTTCCCCTCCGTTCGCTACAATGGCCAGCCGCGAGGAGGCGAAGTCCGCATGTGCCGTACGTCGCCTAAAATAGTGAGTTTACCCGCAGATGGTGCCCGCGGGAGCAGGCAGGCACTAGGAGGGATCTAGATGTCGTAATAGCAGCTGTTCCCGGATCCCTCCTATGTCAGGCGCAGAGTGGCACACCGTGTGGTTTTAGTCGGTCCGATTCCTACACACCACCTCGCCGTAAACCCCGGTGGGGTGACGGCCCGAGGGGTTTCCAAACGTTAAAAAAGAAAAAACAAAGGGCCTCGAATTAGTTAACAGTTGAAAAAATTATATAAAAATCATTTAATAAAATACATTATTAAAATTGTTTATTTACAAGAAAGTTAATTGGTGGAAATTTATTTTTTAAAAGTTACAAAGTCTAAATGACCACCATTTTGACGTTTGCACTCTTCTAAGCGAGCACCGAAATTTTCGAATACTCTTCGGCAAAGACTACGAGATCGCCGACATCTCTTCCCTGTTTTTTTCTTTTAATTGACATAGTGTATTTGATTTATTGATGTAGACACGATTCTTCAAATAACTTCACAAAATGAAGTCTGCTGGGGATAAATCTGGATATATGGGTGGCCATGGAATGTCATCTCGTCTGGAAATCAACTTTTCCGACAACATGTCTTTAACCACCGGCAGAGACTGAGGCTGTGTGACAAGTGGCTCCATCTTATTGAAACCATGTGTTACGATTGTAGCCAGTAAACTGCAGTAGCATTGGTTTAAAGAACTTCCGTAACATTTTCACATATTCAGCATTATTAACAGTAACTGAACACCCGTGAGAATTTTTAAAAAGTAGGGTCATCCTATAAATAGAAACCAGTTAAATCAAGTTTATGTACACTTATGAATTGAGCCGGAATCAAACCCGATTTATTATAATTAAATTATAAAATTATTTAGCTGGGTAATAAAGCTCTTTATTGCTATTATATATTATCATAATTACATACCGTCACATAGTAATCACGTTTTACATTGAATAAAACACTACAAAACAATTAAGTTTTAACTTTAACTTATCAAAATTTGATAATATTTTTAAAACTTCTACAATAAAATTAACATCACCTAATATATGTAAGGCAAAGGAAAACTTAAAAAACAACAGTGTAAAAAAATCGCTGTTCTGAAATATGTAAGCTAACAAAGAGGTTTAAAAAAGGAAAAAGCGCACGCGCCAAATAAATATGTCAGTCAAGTAGGATTATTTTAATAAGGAAATAAAGAATTATTATACCTTAAACTGAGGACATGTTTAATATTGTTGTAACAGCAATTTTTTATTATAAAACCAAATCAAAGAGTTAAAATTTAAATAAAGGATTGTAAACGTTTTATTTTAGAGATTTGTGAAATTTCTGGGTTTGGTTATATTTTTGGAATTAAGCTCTATTCAAATTTTGGGAATTTTTATTGAACCTTTTATTGGTACCAGGCGTCGGCGAGCGGGGACTAACCTTAGGTCACCGTAATCGCTTGCCTCAGGGTACTTGGAAAGTAACTTGTTCTCGGGAGTTCTCGAATGTATCTCTGTAAATTGGGCTTCCCTCCTGTATGTACCCGAGTTTCTTGCCATAGACTCATATGTAACGGAACACCAAGTGGTTTTAGTCGGTTTGATATACCACTTCACCTTGCGCCGACATACCACCACGCCCGATAAGGTGATGACCCCTGGGTATTTCCATGCGATATCAAAAAAAGGCTGAAGTAGCAGAGTACCGTGTTTGAGTAACCATGATAAATAATGTTATCAATATTTTTAGATAAATAGAAAGTTTATTAAATTGTATTGGACACGGCAGTTAGATTAGAAACCAAAAAGAAATATTGTGTGGAAGAATAATACAAAGGATCAGTCTGATAGAACGGAACGGAAGAATTATTTTAGTTCTAACTTTTAAATCTTTTTTGTGTCATATTTATCTAAGTACCGTATCAATCGTGTGTCGTTATATCTTTTTTTAACAACCCAGACGGTCAGTTGCTACAAACATTAAAACATCATTTTTTTGTGCAAGTGTAACTCCCACTCAATGCCATAAAATTAACAGTGCATTTATCTAAGAACTTTGTCAGTGACTTCATCGAAACCATATACGTACATACCCACTTTTTAACGGCATTTTTAATTTTTTGACAGAACTTGTGAGTTATTCTCAGTATTTCCAAATACACGTAATGAAATAAATAAATTATGACACTATTATTTATATAACCTATTGTTATTTTCGAAAATCTATCAAATTAAGGGCTCAATTTCAGATTTTTAAATAATTCTAAGTAGATGCCTATTATATGTAAATATTTTTATATCAAATTCCAAGCAGATTAAGTCGCAGATATCAGTTAGTTTAATATAAATAGAATATTTCAGAAAATTGTAAACTCTGTGTCTTCAAGTTTACCATACTGTAACACACATTGATAATGGTTAGAGTATATTATTTATAAAGAAGTACTGTTTTGGATGATTAGGCAGATAAAAGGTAGTTGTGGATTACGAACTGTCTGAAGAAGCTAACTCTCAAAAATAAAGAACAACTGGTAGTAGAAAGAATAATATTTAAATCTAACTGATAGATCTTATTATAATTGTAACTTTTTTACTTGATCTACATATATATTAAAACTCACACCTCTGAAGTTAAGAGAACGAGTTTTATATTGAACTGAATGTAGAAATCGCATGAAAAATGTAACGAAAACAACAAAGTTAAATCTGTGTGAAGTAAAACATTCTCTCGATTTCGTTTCAAGTTTCGCATTTGGAGACCAAGTGAATTTGTCGGTTACTCAGCCATCAATCAATCTTGTCAGTCACAACTCTTAAGCGGCGGAATTACTTTTAGGTATATCACGAGATCGTTTCCCAAGATATGCGCTGAAATATTACTTTAGAACAGTCTGCTTAGTTTAAGTCTTCGTTCTTTAAAGACGTTTAGATGAAATATCGTGAAGTTGATTTCCTTTTCTACATAATCGAAAATGTGTTTAAAGAGAAATAACTTACAAGCAAGTCATTCGCTGTGAAAGATTCTTTGTTTGATTTGAATATAATCTTGTGTCGTAATCGACATTCGTATTCATGTACATTTTTTTTTAATTAGCCTACAGTATGTTATACTCTATTGTATTGTAAGAGATTTTTTGCTACGTCTAATTGAGCAACAAATCTTTTTATGACATTTATAAATTAATAAAACGATATTCGATTCTAATCTGCCATTACTTTTTGTGATGTGAGTCGAGTTCAAGATTTAAGTAAGTATATCGGTATCGTTGCTATCGTTGCCCACTATAATAGCAATGTGGGTCAAAGATCATAACTGTGTATTGACAGCTAGCTATTGTATCTTTACATTAGCATCAGATAAGTGTCATCCACAGAGCAAGCACACCAGTTCAGTTCAGTTGTCCAATCATGACAATCAACGGTTTTCAAGTATTATTATAATCTTTGTGACCTAAGTGACTCGTCAAGATTTATTTAAATAATAATTCATATGCAAATAATATAAGTAGTTTTTAAGAATAATATTTTAAAAGAAAATATTTATCCAATTCGAAACTTTTTGAAATTACAGAAATGTCAAGATTTTCCTGAAATCTAAACGAAAATACAAATAAATGTTATTTATTCAAATCAAGTAGTGTGGTGACGAATTAAGAATACAGAGCGTCACCATCCCTACTCACCCCATGTGTGTCGTAAGAAGTGCCTAAGAAAGCAAACTACACAGAACAATATCACTACAAAGAAAAGGAAAACTTGTAACAAATTCTTTTTTGTTTAAGGTTTGAAAACCCCCTCGGATCGTCACCCCACCGGGGTCTATGGTAAGGTGGTTTGTCGGAATCGGACGGACTAAAACCGCATGATGTACCACTCTGCACCTAAGAGAGTAGAAGTCCGGGAACAGCTATTATTAAGACATCCAGACTCCTATTAGAGCCTGCCCGCTAGAGCGGCCATCACTTTCAGATGACTTGCAACAATCCACATACCAACCTGTCTGGTCAGCGTGGGCCAGCTGTTGATGATGGTGATTATTCAAATTAAAATATTTGGACACATCTAAACTTACAGAATTACTTAGCAGATAGCATTCTCTATTGTTACAGAAAGATTTCAAAGGATTTCATCCGGGTATTGGTATTCATTGCATTAATATACGAGTATTAGAATATTTATATGTATTTTTAGTACATATTTTATAAGTTAATTGGATGTTAAAGGATGAAAAAATAATGATGTCGATGTGGTTTATGCAGTATATACTTTGTCACGAAAACTCTTGGAATACCTATTTTCCCATTGATATGTTTAAATGTAATTATCCTCTGAGTAGCAAAAAATTTATACGAATAAGTGTTAAAGTAAAACTTTTAGAGGAACACCAAGTGCTATACTAAAACTTTTACTATATTTTAAAATAAATAGTGTTCTCTATATCTCTAATTCAGCCATACAATCAACTGAATCGTAATAATTTCACGCATTCCATTCAACTTGTATACAATTTTAATGTTCACATAATGTACGAATCCGTGTACCGCGTACTGACAGCATAGAGACGAGTTTCTAATAATTAATGTCTTGTAAGCACAAATAGGGAAACTATCTCGGGGCGTGAAAGCCAGTGGCATCTGACATATCCAATTAACACGGCATCCGGTTCCGGCGGGGATCTGGCGTGCCAACTGAGAACATGGGCTATGATGTTGGCACTACCGTTTTGATTTTTTCGGTAAATCTACTAGTTAGGCACTGTTATTTTGTATCCACCTTAGATCTTAATTTATAATAAAAATTTTTAAATATATTATCATAAATGTAAATATTAAAGTAATAAAAATAGCTTTATAATTATATAGCTCTGAATTTAGGATTATTCTTTTCTTAAAGTTAGTATAGTGATAATGTAAGGCATGCCATTAAGTCAGAAGTAGAATTTTAGAAATTCCTTTGAAAATAATTTTCATTCAACTAATACAACGACTAAACAAAATTATTGCACAAAACGATTTAGACATTATCAAATGTAGAACTTTTTAAGGAATGTCCTTTTATCTTATTTAAGCAAAAAACGATGTTCCTTATCACTACTCTCCTCCACAAACAATTGTAGCATGTTACTTGTAAGTTTCATTATTTTATGACAAACATATTGTATTTGTTTTAATATTTAGCAGATAGCCAATCTGCGTTGGGTTTTCGAAAAAAGCACTAGAAATGCTTCGATACACTAATAAAACAAATGAGATGTGATGAATAGAATAAAGGTTCCCAGTTCATGCTAATGCGTACTAACTACTAGATAAGGGGTGACAGTTATCCTGGTAACTGTGTGAGCCTTACACTGTCACGATGACTGTCATGCCTATTACGTCCCCAAGCGGGGTGTGAAAAAGCATCTCACTAGGCTGCCATATTGTGGGTCACCATACTGCATTGTCTGCATTTGCAATGAGTATGGCAGCCACAGCTCTCGGATTCTATTCATGCTTTCCATCAGGCAGAGAATCACTTTGGCAGACTTTTAATATAGAAAAAAAAACAAAATACAGGTCGCCACCGACGAAGACATATTGAAATAGTGTTCACCCATGATTGTGGTTTGAAAATACTAATTAGTGGGTTTCTGAGATGTTAAAAAATAACTTTACACCAACAAAAATGGAAGTAAAAGCTGTAAACTTAAATTTCTAACCACAAAATGTCATTAATTTTTGCATTATACCTATAGATTTTATGATACGTAACAACAGTAAAGCTTTGTGGCGTAGGATTAATAAGTATCTATGAATGGGAAAAATATTATCTCAAGTGAGCTACCGATAGAGTGTTAAAACTACTTTTATTATTCATAGCAAATTAAATTCAAGCTATGTAGATCACCTTAATTGCATTTTAGGCTAAAATAATAAAAAGAAAGTAATTAATTGTTACAAAACATTGCACAGAACTTGATGCATAAGAGAAATACACACTTTTTCAATTTGTTTATACGTTTTAAATATATTTTAAAAATATCATGATGTCATTAAATAAACTTCGCGTAGATATAAATATACATAAATCTTTTAATTTGAATATACATAACATTCAAATTAAAAGACTGAAATTATATAGATCAATTTGTATAGAGAACAACAAGAGATGTAACTGGTTGAAAATTTAAGGCACATTGGAACTAGGTAGTTGGTTAAAAAAATATTGTTTTATATCAAGATGTCACAATTTTTAGGATTCCGTACCTTAAAAGGAATAAATGAAACCCTTATAGGATCACTTTATTGTCCGTCTGTCCGCATGTCAAGACTGAAGTTCTCAAATTTATATTCAATACTCAGGTTATCACTCAGGTTCTTCTGTTCCTTGGAGTTGTAAAAAACTCAAACTTCTAAGCAAATACAATCAAAAGATATAGGTGTTTATGTCGCAAATTGTGGCAAATTTCGAAACTCGAATTGGAATCAAAATCTACAGGGTACTTCCCATGAACTAATAATCTTGAAATTTCGTCAAGAAGCAACGTCTTATAGCACAGATAAAGGGTAAATTGTGAAAACCGTAAATTTTTAGTTATAGCATACAATAAAAATATTTTTAATAATTTTAAAGTTACTATACCTACTTTTAAACTACCCCTTTCCTCATGAACGCGTAGAGAAATATAATAATAGAACTAAAATAATAAAGAGAGAAGAGAGAAAAAATAAAATAATAAAACTAAATTGGAATTCATATCAAACATCCAGGCCTATACTACTTTTAAGCTGTAATAAAATTAAACTTCTATGGCAACGCAATTTGTACGGAACCCTCGGTGCGTGTGTCCGACTCGCACTTGGTCGGTTTTTTTTAATATATTATTTATAAATGCCACGAGGTTATGCTCTTAATTCAGTTTTGTATCACGTGGTCGTTTAAAAATAGGAAAATAAAAGCTGGTTTTCAAAACGATTTAATGAAAGTATATTAAATAGTTGGCCACGTTTCTTACATAATCGATCTCAGATGTCAAGACTGGCAGAATTCTTGTTATATCCTTGTTATTTAACCTGACGGGAGCTGGAAACAATTAGTGAACAATTGTTCGGGACGTTTGGGACAACCGCCTACGGCCGTCTAAGTCCACAGACACTGGTCTAAGTCCTCTTAGCTCGGTGTACCGTACAATCCATGAATAGTTCAGTAATACTGAATATTAATTATTCACATTTACATGGCTATAAAGCCGGTAATGAGATGACGTGTCCGCTCTACTAAATGCATGTAACCATTGAGTGCTGTCTGTGGGATAGATACGGCTATTAGTGGTTTGTGGGCAAACTGTTTGTTAGTTCAAATAACTGGTAACTTCTAGTCTAGTTTTACATAAAATTTCACTTAAACGTTCTGTGTACACAATACTGTCTAATTGAATTATGAGACACAACACAAATATTGAAAACATTTTGTCAAGTTTGTTTTTTTTTCTATATACTATATCATCAATAAAAACTATATATGAAACTGTAAAAGGTTTTTTAATTTATTTACTTATACAGATTGATGGGCCTCATGGTCTAGTGATTAGGAATCCTGCTTCCTGTTCCAGTGGTCGTGGATTCGAGTCCCACCAAGCACAAATATTTATGTTATGGTCACGATAATTTGTTCTTTGTCTGGGTGTAATTTATCTATAATATGTATGTATTTAAATATTTTTATCAGCATTCTGGTTACCTGGTACATGAGGATGTTTCAATTTTTAGATTTTTTTATATTGTTGTTTTTTTCTATTCAATTTATAGTGTTAGTGAGATCAACACCGGCGCGGTATAAACAGATATTATTATTGACGATAGTCTACTTTAAATGACAGAATTTTGCCTTAGTTTATCGACCTGGTGATCAGGTTAATTACACTTTTTGTAACCACGAAGACTAACTACTATAAGAAAAAAACTACGAAGAACTATATTTACAAGGTAAAAATTGTTTCTATTCTAACGTAACTTCTCGTAAATACTCCCATGATTCGTCACACTGACATGAGTCGTCTGTCGTCATTATTATTTTATTAGGTAAATCACCCCAACACTAACACCACAACCTAAAACAATTTGATGTCAATTTAAATGCACGGTTATTACACATGCGTCACACACGGATGCGGCATCTTCTACAAAATGACATTACACAAATGCAAGTTTGAAATGTCATAATAATCGACTAAAACCAATTTAATGGTTGACGATATATTTCCCAAATGATTTAGAGCAAAATACATGTTTTTAGATTATTTTTTAAATCAATTAAGTAACTTAATATGTTGAACCATTAGTATAAAATAAAAAATGTAAATTAATATGGTATTTGATTCTATTTTTAGTATATTTATTGTTTTGTACATATATATATCGAAATACATAGGAGACAGTCTGAAAGAGCAGTCTTAGAAGTAGTTTCGACAGGATAGTGGTCCGATGTGCATGTGTTTTTACAATAATAATTTTTGAAGGCAAATATGTATTAGCTTTTAGTGTATTAAAAAGAACCAAAAATAGTGAGATATAATTTAAATAAAATAACTGTATGATTTACATAAATGCTAAAATTGATTATATGTAAACCCGCATTAAACTCGTTATGTTGTATTAACCCAATGAATGAGTTGCTTTGAAACATGGCAGATCTCATAAGAAGTTAGTCATGATATATTTAACTAAATGGTAGTTCTTCTGTTTATGTTATGTATCGATGTTTGTTTCATTATTAAAATTACTTTATTTACTTATATATAATACTATACTACTAACAAAATATTTATTTGCCCGATTAACGAGAAAAAGTTTTCAATTAGTAGTACAGGTGATAAGAGTAGAACAAAATTAGCATAGTTCGATTCTACGAGAATATCAGATTGCTTTTATTTCAACCAGTAACTTTTTTTGGTACCTGCCAAAGTGACTTGACTCTGACTGATGGAAAGTAAAAGCCAATCTAAGAGTTATAGTCACTGTGAATGCAGACAATGCAGTATGGTGACCCAAGCTATGGCAGCCTTGTGAGATGCTTTTTTACGTCCTGGTTGGGCACATAAAAGGCATGACAGCTATCGTGGCAGTGTGAGGCTAATACACTGATCACGATAACTATCACACTTGCATTAATGGACCTCTGGTTGTGCACTTATCAACAAAATACAACAGCACAGATGCTGTCGTTTTAGGTTGGTCTTCTGTGAGAGGTTAGTACGGCCCTGGTTGCGCTGGTCCATTCGTGCTGAAATCAGCATAACTCTACTACCTAATAAAGAATATATAATTGCACACTATTAAGCAAGAACTATAATTATTTTTAACTATTTCAGTGGGTCATTAGTAGTAGTCTAAATGACATGAGAAATATAAGATTGCCAGAACGAGATTCTCTGTGTAAATTGCTGTGATTGCTTTCTACAATAGAAGACGCAGATTTATAATATTATTGAGTAACAGATCAGCGAGATTGAAATTAAAAGAAACGTAAAAATAGTAACAAATTAGCAGCCATACTGGTCTCTGATCTTTCACAGAAAAGATTCTCTTGTCAGAGGTTCAGTATAATTTTAAATAATTCAACCCATTTACGTGCCGTGTAGCTAGGTTCGGAAATCAAAATGGAATTTGTCTATTTTTTTTCTGTTTTTCGTGATGTTATAAGTAGATTTACTATTCAAATACATACTAAATAAATAGTAACATAAACAAAATTCAGATACATAAATGTCTTTCTGTTCTTTGATTAGTTCTATAGTCTCGTCATTATACTTTGAAAAGACAAGGATTTGTGATAAAAAATTAACAAGTGGTAAAAATATCTAACCAAATGAACAATAAATTTGTAATAGGTGTGTCATATTTTTAATTACAACAATCAAAATTTTTGTTCTGCTATAATTCACTTTATGCACTGATTGCTTCTACGTAATTCAAAATGTCATTGTTAGTGGATTCAAGTTTTTTAATTTAAAAGGCAGGGTAAAGGCCTCTTCAAGGCCGATTACCAAATATAAATTGTTGTCACTCAGTTAACAAGGAGCAAGTAGACTCTCATATTGCTTTCATTTGGGTACATTAGAAATTAAAGATAAAAATATCTGGAGTCTGCTAAGAGAGAAAGGTAGATAAGAAAGGAAAGATATTAAATAAAAAAATATAGAAATTAATTCAGGAGCATTAACGACCTACTTTTTGTCAAGAGTTTAGAGTTTCATAGTCTTAAAATGTCTTTACAAAAAACACAACAATGTTATACGCGTGAGTCGTAGGAAACTCAAAAACGAATATTTCGAAGACAAGCCAAGTTAAAATCCAAGATTTAGGACTTGAATTGCACATCAAACAAGCGCTAATCACATATTGCACAGGTTGTCTAGTTTCAGGGTCAAAGTAGAAACACCGTGATTTTGGTCAATTGAATCGTAAAATTCAATATGAATAATTGTCTCGACGAGATATTTTATTTATATACGAGTAAATATGTTTCATGTGTATACTGTTATTATTGCCAAACAATACTACTTCACTAGGACTTGGATGTATTCTTAGCACATTCAATCAGAAAGTAAATGTAAAAAAGATATCGCTTAAAATTGTGTTTTTTTTTTAAATTGAGTCCTTTCAAGTGACTCTACTCTCCCTGATGGAAAGGATGAGCAGAATCAAAGAGTGATGGTTATCATGCATAATGTAAATGCAGATAATGCAGCATGGTGACCCACAATACGGCAGTCTAATGAGATGATTTTAGTAGTGGGTAGGGTGAGGAGAGGGTAAAGTAGAGTATTTTAAAAATACTTAAAAAACTTAAAGCGATTAAAAGCCGTGTTGTTTAAATTGATTGTTTTTTATAACAATATACTTCTTCCTCAGTCACTTAATAACATTTCCTTTAAAACTGTAGAGATAAAGACTACGCAAACAGGAACTTAATATTTACATATATAAGGAAAATATAGTAATTAAATATAGATTGTATTATCATGTAAATGGAAAGATGGACACGACGCGGAGCTATCATTCCGTAGAAGCTTAGCCGTAGGCCATTCTTATGACGCAATACTATAAATAACGACTTAACCTAGTCAGTGAATAAATGACTTAATTGGCAACTAAAATGTTGTTTAATAAATTCGCAATTAATTTGATTGTATATGTTGATAATTAGTTTAAATATTTTGTTAATTTGCTAATCAATCATTAATGTCTCGATAGTTTTATAAACTGAACTCAAAAGAGTTCCTGCTACATTTGCTTTTAAGATATATACGAGTTTACTTACGTAACTACATGTCTTCAGAAGTTCATAGGAATGTTTTAAATGATATAGTTTAACCATACTTTCCTTACTTTGTAGACGTTAATAACTCAGCAAATACTTAATTTTAAAACGATAGGTCCGTCTAACATCTTTTGAAGATGGTCTTCTTCGTGCATTTTCTGGAAGATCCCATCAGCATTCCGTGTTTAATAATAAAATTGGTTTAAATGATATCAACCTTCATTTCTCATCCATATGGATCTTCAAACTAAATGTCAAACGCTACATTACATATCTATTGTTACGAGTCTTACTACAGACTCATTTGAATTTTCGCCAGTGTCTCCTGAGGATATCAAGAAGATTATTCTATCTATCCGTTCCAATGCTGTGGGATCTGATGTGACATGAGCCGTCCCGCGATTGCCACCATCCCAGACTGTAGTCTCCCAGTAGTTACTCACATAGTCAACTTCTCCCTGAGTTCCAGCACTTTGCCCTCCTTGTGGTGCAATGCTTACATCATTCCTCTTTCAAAAAATAGTTACCCTTCACTTCCTGAACACTTTCGACCTATTTTTATTCTTACTTTTCTACCAAAAGTACTGGAGGCCTGTTTGTTTAAACAACTCTCACAGTTTGTGTACAGAAACCAACTTTATAGCTCTATAATCAGGCTTCAGGCCCGGTCACCACACAGTTACTGCTCTCTTTAAAGTGACTGGCGATATTAGAAAGGGCATGGAAAACACCAAAGTCACAGTTCTAGTCTTAGCTGATTTCTGTAATGCCTTTTATACCGTCAATCACGAAATCCTGTTATCGATCCTTGCATATCTTATGATTCTTTCGGAGGCACTGGATTGCTTCTCTTCTTATCTTCGGGGATGACAGCAGTGAGTTTGTATCCGATAAGGCGGAATTTTATCTCCTTTATTATTTTTAATATTTATTAACCTCATAACTCAACACCTTCAGTGTGCGTATCACCTGTGTGCTGATGATCTACAGCTGTATTCACAGGTAAGGGTGGAGGACGTGACACAGGCTGTTGATGAAGTTAACAAGGATCTAGAGCTCATAAAATCCTGGTCGATGAGATTTGGCCTATCAGTTAATTCAACGTACGCAACGCAGCAAACGTATAATGAGCAGATTGAATACCACCTCGATACCACCGATTTTTTCAATACAGTAAGGCTTGGATCAACGAATGATTGTTGGAAATTTAAATTTAGACCAGTCTACGGTTCCTACAGTACACTGAAGGTTTATAGAGACAGGTTCTTACAAAAGCGACAGAATTCAAACAGCCACCTGTCGTGACGATTGAACATCTAAATTGTACTGAAGAACAATGGGCTTCCATATTCACCAATGGGTGTAAGACATGTGTAAATGGTGCAGACAATCGCAGAAGAGTCTATCGGCAGCAAGGAGAAAATATTCTTAATGTTGCAATGAGGTGCGTATTCCTTTTGGAAGTAATTAATGTACGGTGTGGGCTGGCATTTCTACGATCAGACAAACGGAACTTGTGTTCATCGACATGGTTCATCGAGACGGTAGAAGATGGTGGTTAGATGGAACTACGCTACATAACAAAACTTTAGAAACTCATATAATACCTTACATAGGATTAATGGGTAAAAATTTTACTGTGAAACAATATAATACCTGACTCCACGTTGCTAAACTAACTTGACAATATTACGAAGAGGATCTTAATCTCATTGAATATTTTTGAGGCAGTTTAAAAAAAAACTGTATTTGTCCGAAATCATATGCCCAAAACAGTGGCAGCACTAAGAACGATTTCTTAAGAATGGAACAATACCCTGCAAGACCATTTAATAACTCTAATCAAATCTATGTGGAACCGATTAGAATCTGTAATGAAGGCAACACGCCTTATAAAAAGAATTAAAATCTGTGCTTCTCCTTTTTTATTGTAATTACCAAATTTTTACTAAATCAAACAAAACTAATTATTGTGATGTTGATTGTATCCGTTCAAAAAAATTGAATAGCCTTTTCCAGTATACAAACATACGCTTAAAGATACGATACTATGCTGTTATGAAGATAAGGAACAAAACTAAAGGTTTCAATTTAAATTTGTGTAAAAAATTTGAATTCTTGGTTATGCTTATTTCAAAAGCATCTTGAACCTAATCTTATAAAATTAAATCACTCTCTTAAGAAAGACGACTAGTGAACTCTGTGTTTACTTTCATTTAATTCACCGATATTACTAAAACTGATTATTAAAGTCATTCAATGTCACATACATCTTAGTACTTATCCCGCGCTATCATCCAGGAAAACTTTTTTTTTTTTTTTAACGTGTGGAAACCCCCTCGAGCCGTCACCCCGCCGGGGTTTACGGCGAGGTGGTGTGTCGGAATCGGACCGACTAAAAAAAACTGATCAACCAACATACACGTATCGGGTTGCTTATTATGTTCGTCGTGGTTCTTGTAATGTTCTTATTACTCATTTTTCCTCAGGACATTTAAAATTCCCTTACAGTAACTTTAAACTCCTTAAAGCAGAGTTTAAAGATTTGCTTCTCAAAGAGTTAACACTAAAAATAGTGGGTGGATTTAAACATAATTCATGTGCCATTATTGCTGACAGTTTTTTTTTATTTTAAGTGGGTATGTTCCATTTTGTTAGGAAAACAAATATATTTTTGTAAACAGCGTTTACCATGTTAACATGAATTTAAATCTTTTGCGGAGGGAAAGGGTGTCATGTCCTTCCGACACAAAGGGAAGATCCTCCGACCAGGCGAGGTGATCATATCTGCCACGACAAAACAGTTGATGTTGGGATGTTGTGTACGAGTATGTGTTAATCGCCACTAGAATCTCTATTTTGCGATACAGGATTAGTAGTTACTCCGATTCGCTAGATAACGCTGTAGTATGTTTTTCTGTTTGCGCTGTATGCAGAAGTCGCCACACTGTTATACCTTTTTGTACTTAAAGCGAAGATTTTTGTTTTTTGAGTTTTTTACCTTTTAAATACGGCAATTTCTTTCAACAATTGTTTTATCTTATTAAATGAAAATTTTGAATATGTCTAACTTAGAAATGTGAGTATTATTTATACATTAATATATTTAATAGACGATCATTAAAACTCCCTAAGACTTTTTAGGGTTATTTATTTATACGTTTACCTATTTTTTTGGTATTATTATTTTAGCTTGTATCTACTAGTGTAGGTCTAATAATCAAAATTATTCTACTAAGATATCAATTATTAGTTTGTAAAACTAGTTTTAGCCCAATTATCCTTCTCTTAATATGGATTATTACTCAAATAATTCACTATATTTTCACTTGGAGTAATTTATATTATTATCTTAATATAACCCAATTTCAGAGCAACTATATATTTTCAGAGAATTTGATCTCATTGTAGGAAAAAAAATAGATATTTTCAAATATTTATTCTTTACCCTAGGTACATAATAAAATCAAGAACAAGAGGATTTAAAAACATTGTACTTCTAGGTCCTATCCATGAGGTGATGAATTAAGAATACGGAGTATCACCACCGCTACCTATCCCATAGGTGTCGTGAGAGGACGTGTCGTGACTAAGGGAGCAAATTTTGTGTATATTCAACAGTTTACTCTTAAAAGTCTACTACTGGTGATTAGTGACACTCTAGATGAGTACTAAATAATCATCTCTTATTATAAAAACTCGATATTTTTACTTTGTATTCTATCAATGTTATATTCCTAAAAAAGGATTTTATTTATTCCTTTTTAAAAATTGAATTATATTAATCTTCATCGGTATATATTGATGTAACGTATTTAATTGCACAGTTCATCGCAGAATCCATAACATGCAAATTTTATACAATCCTAATATATTTTAAATTCTTATAAATTTTTATATTCCAAGAATTCTTTGACAGTGTAAAATGTTCTTTCCATCAGTCAGTAGCTCAGTAGTAGTTGAGTAGGTATAAATATATTAGTTAGTTTATTTTTCTTTTTTAAGAACCTGCCTTCGTGACCCTACTCTACCTGATGGTAAGCATAAATAGAATTCAAGAGTTGTGGTCGCTATACTCATATGAATGCAGACAAAGCAATATGGTGAGCCCCATCGTGGCGGTCTTGTTTACTTTAATATTTTAATATATAATTTACAGCAATTATTTCATATTCTACTACTCTTACTACATCTAAAACAAACACGTTTGGGTCTCTGACATTGAAATTTGTTTTATTTGTATTGTCTTCGATTTTTTTTAATAATTAAGCATGTTACCTTAAAAAGTTACTGACCTATAACTTTTGTCTAAATGAGAAACAATTTTTAACCAAAAAGAAACGTTATTAGGAGTGCATTTTGTGTCGGACACATCGAACAACATAAATAGAAATACTTATAATAATCTAATCGAATTGGAAATAGAAACCGCATTCATTCTTGTGTCATTTACGTAAATATGCGGACACCAATATCGACATTTGTAATAGATGCATGTTCTTAAAATCAATAAAGTTAGTAAATAACATCAATGATATTTATATTTTTTATAACTTTTTGGCTGGCTTAGTAGTTTGATAAGTATGAATCTGTGGCCGTCCGAGTCATAGCGTAGGTATTTTATCAGAAGTTTATTTGCACCTACCCAGCACGTCAATAGTAGTGAGTCGGGGACTTTCGGATTTCCTGTTAATAAATTAAGTCATATTCGTCTGGGCTGGGCAGCATACGGGAAGTTGCGTCATTTAACCAGTGCGTCCTACCCGTAATGACATACAGAGCCGAGACGTGGACAGTCACCATTGGACTGGACCCCAAGTTTAAAGTAGTTCAGCATGCGATGGAACGTGCGATCCTGGGTGTTTCTCTGGCTCATAAAATTCGTAACGAGGGTTTTCGGTAGAGAACGGAAGTAACTGACATCACACAGAGAATCAGTACGCTGAAGTGGAAGTGGGCCGGTCATGTCTCCAGACGAACCGATGGTCGCTGAAGCCGAAGTGTGCTAGAGTGAAGAGCACTATTGGGCAAACTTAGTGTAGGGCGCCCTGACGCACAATGGACCGACGACGTGAAGAAGGTGGCTGGCAGCGGATGGATGCGAATTGCCCAAGACTGGGATCGTTGGCACTTTTTCACTTCTTGGGGGAGACCTTCGTTCAACGGTGGACGGCGATAGCTTGATTGACGAAATTAATTATTTTGGAATAGTATATCAAGACCACTAATAAAAAAAACAAGGTTTCACTTGTCAGCAAAATCATATTACAATTTATATATATATAAATAAAGTTTTTTTTTATGACACGATACAATATTTCTGTCTTAGCACAACATTTGTTCAATCATCATAAAACTTTACGTGCATCTACCGAGGATAAAACTAAGCCTATAGGATACTTTGTATCCTGAGAAGAAAGTGTTTACTTTTTACTTTTACAGAATCAAAATCATTGGCAAAGTTTTCAATTAATACAAAAACTACTAAAAACACTTCTAAAAATAAAATTTTTAAAATATAGACCATAGGTTCCATAGTTTACATTTGTATTTACATGCAAACGTTTGTGTTTATATCTTAGTCATATTACTTCTTACTAAGATCAGTTCGGTCTCCTCATAAAAAGGGATTTAGATTTGTATGGTAAGCCAGTGCGACGTCTTTGTCATATTTTCCTCATACCAGGGGCTTCTCTTCGTCTCGTATTGTAATCATAATCTTGAATTATAATTCTGTTAAAATCCACGTTGATTTATCGTATTGAAATTATGTTACATCTTCTTTGTGATTTTATTATGCAAATATTTAGCGTGGTATTATAGTTATTGATCTTATTAAACTCCTTAATGATTTGAGCTGTGGATTATGATAGATCGATGAAGATGATTTAATTTTTACTTGAAGTAATTCCCAAAGATAATATTTAACAACAGACCTTGATCGCCCAGCTGCAACTAGTAATCGTGAATTATCGAAACGAAGTTCTAGATCATCATGCTTTAGCGTTGATAAAAGAATGACTCATTTTGTAAAAAATATTTAACAAGAACTTATGATGGAAATATATTTCGGTATAATTGATGCTAAAAATACCTGCAATAAAATTAAATTAGTGATGATTTATGAAAAACCTATTTAAGTTTAAATTGTAAAGAATTTATATTTTCCTAAATCTGCAACAAAAAGCAGAGTATTAATTGCAGACTTGCCAATGACCAATATTGACGATTCATTGAACTTAAATTCAAATTGATTTTAAACACAAAGCCTTAAATTTGTACTTTTGTGAGTGATGGATATAGGTATAATTTATTTTGTTTATGGTCAATTATGAAAATATTAATTTTAAAGACGTTGCAAGTTGTTAACAGTAACAAACTAACGTTTTTCAACTGCGGTGGCAGCTGAACATTAAAAATATATGCATGAACTTAATCAATTTCTAAAATAGTTTTTTTTTGTGTACTTGATTTAAATTAGTACCAGTTTTTTTCACAGTTTTTTCTATCATTTACGTGGGAATACGCCCTTTTCTTGGAGTTAAATACTTAAACTGTTTGGAGTTTCAAGTCAATAATATTATACTGACCATGCATGTACTTTAAATTTAAAGACAATAAAAAAATAAACAGAATGTAACAAATATTGGAGAAGACATCCAGATAAAACTAGTTAGCTAATTGTTTAAAAAGATCTCAAGGTGCCAACAATAAATAGATTTAAATAAAACATGATTTTAAAAGAACAACCTGCACAATGTCGCATTTATACGCAAGAGTGACAAAATGGTATATCAAGTAAAACAATATACTTAATATTTTAAAGAACTATGTTAATAACCGAGGAACTAGTTTTAATTACATGATATTAAGTGGACGGCTCATAAATTAGTACCAAAATCGAAAATATCTAAACAGATTCTAACGTGACGTGACTCAGAATTTTAGCGACAAGGTAGTGTCCCTGACAAGATGATCAAAAAAAGTCTAGTGTAGGTAAGCGATTCTGATTATTGAGCTTCTGATTTCTGAGAGGTCGTAGATTTGATTCTAAATCAAGAATTAAAAATGTGTGATAAGGAAAATCATTTTATTATAATGATATCTGGCTGTATTTTTTTTTCGAAGCATGTAAAAGTGCTATTTATTTATAAAAGCAATTCATGCCGTTTTTAACTTTCCTGCAGCTTCGTCGTGAATTAAGCTAACAGTATGGAATGTTATAAAGTAATATTTAAATTTGAAATTTATTTAATTTTTGTTATAAGAACTATCACATGTTTTTTATTTTACCGATAAGAATACTTACCTGTTTCTAGCATATAAGCATCAAACTTTAAACACATTAATTAGCTTGTACAGCCAGAAATAGCTTAGGTGTACTGAGAATGCATTCATTTCTTCTGGATAAATATAAATTATATGAATATAATTGCAATATTAAGTAATTTTAACAATCTACTACCAGGCATAGGACTCCTCTTAGAAAGGAAGTTACAAAAAATATATAATATTATCCGCTCTGAAACTGTGAGATGAGAGATGATACTTCTGGTGACGCCTGTAATCAACATCAAAGTATTAAAAGCTAACCATAATCTAATAGCCTCACTAATCGACTGCCTCAGTAGTGCAGTAGTAATTTATTTGACTGCTCTGGATACAAAAACTTCCTCTGTATACGGCCCGAGTCAAAGACGACTGCTTTCTGCATCAGATCCTTTATGTAGTCCTCTTACGTGAGCCTTCTAAGGTATTGGTAGGCAAGGTACGAGGGTAAGTTTTTAAGTTCGCGGAATGACAGTGAAAAAGGCGGGTAAACGCGCTCTTTTGATGCCTACCGTATTCAGTGACTCATAATTAGTCTGCGTAGTAAAATTTGTTGTGATTGGATCATTAGTTATTAAACTATCGTTGACCAAGTATTTTAATCGGGAACGAAGTGAAAAAAATGGAGAAAATTGAATTCCGTGCGGTGATAAAGTTACTTACTAAGCAAGGAAAGTCTGTTCAAACCATACTCAATGAGATGTCATCGGTTTACGGGGATTCTTGCCCAGGAAAAACAATGGTCTACAAGTGGCATAGTTTATTTAAACAAGGCAGGGAATCACTTGAAGACGACCCGAGGCCGGGGCGCTCCGTTGAGGTGACTACGCCAGAAGTTATTGCAAAAGTAGAAAAAATTGTATTGGAAGATGCTCGACTAAAAAAGAAACAACTCGCAGAAATGGTTGGAGTATCGGATACAACAATTTTTAAAATTTTACACGATCATCTTGGCATGACTAAGGTTAGCGCACGGTGAGTGCCGAGGGCTGGAGGCTCCACGTGCTGGCTTTGCCGCCGTGGAGGCTCTCCAGCCGGTCATCGCCGAGTGGGCAGGGCGGCAGCACGGGACCCTTTCCTTCCGACTGACGCAGGTCCTTTCCGGGCACGGTTGCTTCGGGAAGTATCTGCACTCGGTCGCCAGGAGGGAATTGAGTCCCGCCTGTCACCACTGCGACTGCAGTGAGGACTCGGCTCAGCACACGCTAGCGGTTTGTTCCGCCTGGGCGGCGCAGCGTGGGGTTCTCACTGCAGTTATTGGAGGAGATCTCTCGCTACCGGCCGTCATACGCTCCATGGCCGGTAGCGACAATTGTTTTACCGCGGTCGCAACCTTCTGCGAAGACGTAATTTCGCGGAAGGAGGCGGCGGAGAGGGCCCGGGAGGACGATTTCCATTCGGACCCAATTCGCCGCCGGCGAACCGGGCGGTGGAGGCGCGCATATCAGCGCCTCATGCCGCCTTGAGTGTGGCCGCGGGTGGACGGGATGGGTTTTCCCCTCCATCCGCTACAATGGCCAGCCGCGAGGAGACGACGTGCGTGTGTGCCATACGTCGCCTGAATAGAGAGTTTGTCCGCAGATGGTGCCCGCGTTGGCGGGCTGGCCCTAGGAAGGATCTGGATGTCGTAATAGCAGCGGTTCCCGGATCCCTCCTATCTCAGGGGCAGAGTGGCACACCGTGTGGTTTTAGTCGGTCCGATTCCGACACACCACCTCGCCGTAAACCCCGGTGGGGTGACGGCTCGAGGGGGTTTCCACACGTTAAAAAAAAAAAAAAAAAACGGTGAGTGCCGAGAATGCTCACGCCATTGCAAAAACAACAGCGCGTGGAATGTTCACGTGCGTTTTTGGACCTCTGCAATGAAGACAAGGATGGCGTATTGAATCAAATTGTTACTGGGGATGAAACTTGGGTTCATCATTATGAACCCGAGTCCAAACAAGACTCAATGCAGTGGCACAAAAAGGGCACAGCATCACCCAAGAAATTTAAGATTTCACAGTCGGCTGGGAAACTCATGGCAACGATTTTTTGGGACTCAGAAGGAATATTATTGATAGATTATAAAGATAAAGGCATTTCTATAACGGGGGAATACTACGCTTCAATCTTAGAACAGTTAAAAGAAGCCATCAAAGAAAAAAGACGGGGAAAATTAACGAAAGGTGTCCTGCTATTGCATGACAATGCTCCCGTTCACAAGAGCCGAGTCGCACTGGCTGCCCTGCATAAGGTGGGCTTCAATATTTTGAATCACCCACCCTACAGTCCAGATTTGGCTCCGAGTGATTATTATCTCTTTCCAAAAATGAAAAAAGAATTACGTGGTAAGAAATTTTCAACTGATGAGGAGGTTAAGGAGGCGGTTTCGGCGTATTTTTCAGACAAAGATAAAACTTTTTTTTACGAGGGAATAAAAAAACTAATTGAAAGATCTGAAAAATGTATTCGTGTTGCAGGGGAATATATAGAAAAAGAAAAATAATTTTGTGTTTTTATTATTACTCAATACCCTCCATTCCGCGAACTTAAAAACGCCCCCTCGTAAGTAAAGATATTAAAGTATCCGTGAGCAGATAAGACTGTCAGAATAATGACCACCGAATTCACATCCCACATATCGATAATCTCGTGAGATAAATAGAGATCCACATCGTTTATATATATTTCTAGATCAACTTTTACGTGATCTCGTCTTGCGGAACGGCAATACCGACAATCATTACGTGGCGCTCTAATCGATCCTTCACCACAATATCAGGCTTATTGGTAATAGTAGGCCTATCTGTGATAATAATTTGATCATATAGATAATAATTTGATCGTAGCACGACTATTCTCGAGAATTGGGTTAGGCTCATACCTATACTCGTAGTATGATATCTCTAAATTGACAAGTTGATATTTAAGAACAAGTTGTTAGTATACGATCCTGGTTACTTATTGTGTTTGTGCAAATACTCACCGTTGACAAGACAAGAATTATTAGTATTATTATGATATTTTAGTTTAAAAACGATGTCCTTAATTAATTATTAGGAATACTGTAAGGATACTTTTGCTAAAAGTTGCACTAAAATAAGTAATCATAACAACTGTATTGCAATTGTACTTTATGAAATCAATCGACTCGTTTCAATATCAGCTTACCATCTAAGTGGTGAAGATTTTGAATTATTTTTTTATAAATGTAATTATGATTACAAACTCCAAAAAAATACTAAGTGCAAAGAATAGTAATCCTATTTGACTTTGGCCTTAGGTTGACTTGGGAGCCTAAGTTCTTAGTAGTAAACTTAAGCCCCCAAGTCAGCGTTATGTGCAAGTGGTACACCTGCTTATCGAAGGACGAGGCTCTGGCGGACATCCCAATTAGCAATAATAGGCTCGCCACTTATTGCATGAGACCAAAACACTGGCGAAAATTGGGGGCTTAATATGTCTCTGTCTCCTATCCCTCAGCAAAAAAACAAAACATTATTGAGTGATTAGTTAAGAAAGAAGTATTGTTCTGAAATTTTATTAATAAAATTTAAGTAAGGGTTACATAACATTTGTTAGCCATTACGAAATTAAGATTTATATGGACTTTATATAACAAAATTACGAACACATGTTTTACCACCATCAAACCTCATTTCCCTTGTTCAGTCGTAAACGAAAAACGTAATTGGCTACATATCTTATGTGATATAATCTGGGACTGGTAACAAGAAAAATTCCCTACCGCATTGTAAACGTATTCTATATCACTGCAATATTTTCGTTTTGCCAAATCGCTACTCTGTTTACAAAGCGTCGAGGGAGAGTTTGATTTGGTGCGATTCGTATCGCAGTTTATCGCACACACGGTCTGGAACAACTGCGGTTCTCTAGACGGTATAACAAAAGTCAGTAAACAAAGGTCTTATGAGATAAATTTATCTGTAGTATAAATAGGGGTACAAGATAATTAAGGCACAAATAATTTTCTATTTAATGAAAAAGCATGCCTCGATGGCCATTTTCATTATTATTGTTTTTCGTGAAGATAAATTCGCTGTGTTACATAAAAGGTTCTAAATTCTAAGTATTCATTTTTATTAAGATAATCAAATAATATATGTTATCACTTTTTTTTCTTTATTGTGTTCTAATCCTATGTATAAATGATAATGTACTCTTAGCCCATTTCGGCCACGGTGCCGGCGGCCAGTCTCAACGGAGATCAACCAACTACGCTGGTAATATACCATTTTTGACCCGACACAGGAATCGAACTAGAAACCTCTTGATAGACAGTCACATATGCTAACCGCTAAACCAACGAAGTAATTGTGTATAATTATATCCATGTAAAGAAGATACAGGAACAAATTCATCTGGCTCATAAAAATGAATTAGAGTCATATTAAAATATCAGAAAATCTCAGACTCTTTCTCTTTATCAAGTGTTTGTTATCTTAGTACAATAAAAATATGTTCAGTTTTTTATCAAAAACATCCTAGATTAAAGAGATTAAAAGTGACTACCCATGTCCCTACTTCTAGGTATATTAACACCAAAAAATTTAGGTGTATGTACTGATACTAAATTATATTTTTATACAAATTTATAGTTTTATTAAAAGTAATAATAAAGGGATAACAAATTGTCACTTCTGCAAAAATAACAAATCCGTCAAATAAAAGTTTCGTTCTGTAACACTTGCCGATCATTTTCGTAAAATGACGGTAAGCATAAAAATCTTGTTGCTTAACTTAATTTTAACTGCTATGTTTGTAAACAAAAATAAATAGAAGTAGAAACTTGTTAAACATGAAAAAATAACTTTTATTAAATCATTAATTTATTTTACCCATGCTTTGATGAAATAAATTAAAAAAATTTGAATATTTCAATAATATTGTTAATCACCGACAAAATTTTACTGATGTAGAATAGTTAAACAAAAGCTGAAACCTCAGTTGAAAGCTGGAACTCTCAACCAGTGTAAATCTTTCCCTCCCTCTATGATTCCGGGTCTGTTAAGCGGGGCCTGAAAAAGCATCTCACGAGGGATATATAACCATAGCGTGGTTTGCCATACTGCATTGTGTGCATTCATAATGAATATGGCGACCACCACTCTTGGACCCTGTTAATATTTTCCATCAAGCAGAGTAGAGTTATTTTTATATGCTTTTGTAAAAAAGTGTTAATACGGATCCCCATGCAAAATTTAACCATATCCTTTGAAATCAAAAGTAATTTATTTAAGTTGGGCTAAGTGCCAATACTTTTTGAAAGTCATTGTTTCATGAAGATAAGTCTCTTTAAAATATCCCAACTCGTCACTCCTTCATGTTATTTTAGCTAATGTTTTAACTTTTTATGTTGTCTCCATGTGATGACGGATTAAGAATACGAAATATAACCCCCCCTTTTCATTCTGTGGGTGTCGTAAGAGGTGTCTAAGGAAGTAAACTACACGAGGCAACAACACTGAAAAGAGAGGGAAAATTTGACACAAACCCTATATCATCACGTCTGGCCAGCGTGGTATAATAATAATAATAATAAAGCCCTTTTATTCCGAATTACGTGTTTTAGATTTAGATTGAATGCATTAAATTATATCTCGCACTTCGGTGTGCCTCTTGGCATAGGCCTCCTCCAGCTCTCTCCAATAACCTCGGTTTTCTGCAGCTCTAGTCCAGTATGGTCCTAGGGTTAAGCGGATATCGTCACTCCATCTTCTCTTGGGACGCCCCTGTCTTCTGTTGTCCCCTCTTGGATACCATAAGGTTACTTGCTTGCTCCATTTGAACAATTTGCAACGTAGCATATGCCCGGTCCAACTCCATTTTAAATGTTCAATACAAGCTGTTATGTCCGTTACTTTTGTTTTCTTTCTTATTTCTATATTTCGGATTCTGTCACTGAGCCTGATTTCCAACATGCTTCTTTCCATTGCTCTTACGGTTTTGGCTAGTTTCTCTCTATGCTTGTCCGTTAGTGTCCATGTCTCACAACCGTATGTCATACAGGGGAGAATACATGTGTTGAAAGTCTTTCTCTTGATGTGTATGCCTAGATCTTTGTTCTTCATAATTTCTTTTAACGACCAGTATTTCTTCCAAGCACAAGCTATTCTTTTGTTTATTTCCTTAGACATTGGGTCTTCCGGGGATATAATTTGTCCTAAGTACACATATTCTTTCACATATTCAAGCTTAGTTCCATTGACCTCTATGTGGACTTCCATCGAGTTGGTCATTAGCTTTGTTTTTTCAGTGTTTATTTCTAGACCTACATCTCTGCTTTTTTCTGCTATGTCTTTTATCATGTATTCTAGTTTCTTAGGGTTTTCTTCTAATATGACAATGTCATCGGCAAATCTCAAGTGGTTGAGGCGGCTACCATTGATTAGTATCCCATAGTTATCCCAGTCCAGTTGTCTAAATATGTGTTCCAGTACCGCATTAAAGAGCTTAGGAGATAATGGGTCTCCTTGTCACACGCCTCTGTTGATTGGAAAGGGGTCTCCAGTTGACTCTAGTTTAATGCGGCTTCTACTTTCTTTATAGATGGATTTAATTAGTTCTATGTAGACCTCCTCCACACCTTGCTCTTTTAGACTCGGCCAGATAAATTTATGTTTTAGACTATCAAATGCTTTGGAATAGTCTATAAAGCAGATATACAGTATCTTCTGGTATTCATTGTACTTTTCAAAGACTTGTTTGATTGTGTGGATGTGGTCTATTGTGCTATAATGTTTTCTAAATCCTGCCTGTTCAATCGGTTGGTTTTCGTCTAAGACTCTAGTTATTCTTTCCAAGATTACTTTTGCGAAGACTTTGTAAACATTTGATATCAGGCTAATTGGTCTATAGTTGCCGATATCATCTTTATCCCTTTTCTTATGGAGTGTATGCAAAAGTATTGGTGGGACATTTTTACAGCTCGTGCTAGGGTTTATATAGGCGTTCTTTTCCCGTTCGGTGTCGTTGTTCGAGTAAAGAGTCCGGTAGAAGTCTGTGGCCACACATTGGATCTTCTACGATTTATTACTTGTTTAGATCTGTTGTTTTTTAGCTTTGGTATCCATTCCTTGCCACATTCTCTTAATTCCTTGAAAGCTTTTCTTGTTCCCCCTGTTCTTTGGATTTCCTCTTCCAGTTTTATTGTTCTTTTTAATTTTCTTTCCCTTTTTATCTTTTCTCTAATTTGTTTACTCAATTCAGATATTTTGTTACGATTTTCTTGAGTTTTTGATTTATCTGCTATTAGTGCTTTTCTTTCTTTTAGGAGCTCCATTATCTTTTCACTAAACTTCACTTCTTTAATGATGTTCCCTTTCCTCATATTTGAAAGTTGCTTATCCATGAGGTTGTATTTCTCTATGAGACTTCTATCTGAGTTTACTATTTCTTTCAGGTTATTGATGAGTGACAAATCTGCTTCTTCCCTGTGCTGTTCCACTCTCGATTTATTTATAATTTTATCTCTACTTCTTCTAGTTGGGTACTTCTTTAAACAACAGCGTACCATTCGGTGATTCGTATTAAAATTTAGATTTTGAATAATGTGTGTATCAGTAAAAAAATTGGGTTTATTAGTTATAATAAAGTCAATTTCGTTTTTATATTTGCCATCAGGTGATAGCCAGGTCCACTTGGTTTTAGGGTCCTTTTTGAAGACTGAGTTTAGTAGCGTTAAGTTGTTTTGTAGTAGAAGTTCAATTAGTCTGTGTCCGTTGGCACTCCTCTTTCCATAACCATATTTGCCCAATATCAGTTCTTCGCCAGCCGGCGTGGTATAGTAGGCCATAAACTCCTTTCAAGAAAAGGTCTATATCCAGCAATTTACTGTTAAAGGTTGATGATGATAAGCGGTTGATTTCTGAGTTTGTACTGCATTCGTCAATTTTTACAACTTAATAATTTTCAGAAATTTTAGTATCTATGATACTTCGTTCTATTCAAAAATCCTCCAAAAATGTTAAAATATATTGTTTATAATATATTAATATAAATATAATATATAATATATTAATATACTAATTAATTTTAAAATTTTCATACTATAGATAGGTTCACACAAACTATATTCACAATTACTTGTGTGTTTAAAGGTATAGCATTGCTATGATTATAATGACTACTATGAATAAATCACTTTTGTCGATGTCAGGTTTTGTGTACCATCTAACATCTTTTTTTTTTCCATTAACCAAACTAAACTTAAGGGACAATTGGCGGGGTTCATTGCGCGCAGAAACGATGGTCGATGGGGCCATAAAGTTCTTGAGTGGCGACTAAATATGTACTGGAAAAGGTGACTTGAAAGCAATGAACAAGGTCACGGGAAACCGTTGAATGTGAGTAACATGGAACCGGCTGTTGTGGAGAGCCTTGAAGGAGACTCATGTCCAGCAGCAGCCATCTTTTGGTTGAGATGATGATGACCCAACTTCCTTTGAAATCATCTTTTTAAAATGGCATATGGTTTCAAATAATAATGGCATCTCAACCTCACAGAAAACCAGCGATAAACAATTCCTTTGTTGCCATTCACATCCCAAATCCCCTCTTCCCCTGACTCTAGGAGGAGGGACTCCTAGGGTGGCCACGCACACCTGTTATAGGTATCTATGGTCAGCGGTAGCTACTCACTATCTGGTAACTCGTCTAATCACCTGCCTCCTACTTTAAAAAGAAACTTCTAAGAGTATGCCTTATTTTTATTTGGCCTTCATTTGTACATAGTCATCTTCAGTATTATTAAAAAAATGTGTTCCTGAAAAATAAAGATTATTATATTCCTCTTCCGTCTTACCTATAATACATGATGGTAAAACGGTGCCAAATTTACATCAAAACATTTGATATTTTGAAGTCGCACAACTAAACTCTTATCTGCACACTTATTATAAAAAAGGTCCTGCATTTATTACAGTTTTTGTTCGCTGCCTTGCATTGTTATTTCACAGCCCCTATTCATTTAGAGATTATTCACTGCTCCCTCTTCATTCAAACATCAAATATTCTTACAAAACCTCATTTGTTTTTTACATTTTAGTCAATACTTTAATCTTCACAAAAGTTGATGAGTTGGCGGAAAATATTACCTCACCGTCAGCTATTGTGACTTGAATATACACGAGACCTTTTAGGCAATCTCCAATAAAAAAAAATCACAAAAAAATATTAAAAGAAAAATTCATAGTAATTATAATTTTACACACCTTCAACCTAGTTCATCATGAATACTAAGGCAAAATTTTAATAGCTGATCTTTAGATTAAGTATCTTAGAATCCGTTTTCCACTTTTCATAGTACTAATCAAGTGTTTTCCCCCACGACACCAAACACAATAGGATTTTAGTTGAAAACTTTGTTAGCGGAAGACCAAGATTGCAGATTTCCCATAGGGCCTACGCCAGTTTCAACTTGCCAGACTATATCGATAACTCCCTCTGACACTCTGTTAGTTATTTATAAGTATAGCAGTTAAGTATTGCAACTGTAAACTATTAATACAAATTGATTAAAATTGTTCTGTCGTCAACAGCCTTAACTAATCCACTGGTAGACATTAGCCTTTACTTTGTGAAAATTATTCTGCAAAACACGGTAAAGTTTTCAGTTACACATAATCTCTTTAGAGTTTTCTTTAATTTGGATGCAGTCAGTGTAATACCATCAATTCTTCCATTGAAATTCATTCAATTCATCATTTACTATTTTTTCGATGAATCCCATTTGCATATGTTTTCTTTGACCACCTTTATTTTCGTATCCGTATTGAATCATTTCTTATGTTCATCATTTTATTTACACTGATGTGATATGATTACATGAATATCGTAGTGATTTAAGCAGTCACCTTGCCGCTTACTACTGCACTCAGTATTATGAGTCTGATCCCCACATGGGATAATACTTAGTGTGGTCCACAAATTGTCATTCTAAGTCTGAGTTTTCTTTGTGCCCGTTTGATGTGTGTGTGTTGTAAAATATCCAGCGATACAAGACAGCATACAGTTGTTGTCTTTAAAAGAAATGCCTCCAGAACACGAATCCATACTACTATAGTTTTTTGTTCCTAAACTTTCATCTACTAGCTCCCTCAATTCTATTCATTCCTTACCTTGTGCATCCCAGTTATATTAAACATTAATCTCAATATTTGTGGCTCACTTATATACTATTATATCCACATCATCACATTCCTCTCTTTATTCTTTTTTAACTATGCTCTTCTACTTATGTTTTACACATGTCTTCTTTTAGTTTAATATGTAATCTGAAATACAAATTGTTCCAGTTCACCGTTATCATTTCATCTTCATTTGCTTTGTATTAATTTTGTACTGATCCATACCATACATCATTATCACTTTGTAGAGGGGAATCAAGGTATTTGTAATCTGGTGAAGATCTATATACCTGTTATCTAAATAAATAAACTAAAATTAGAAAGACCACCGCAACCGTAAAACATTTAATTTGTTATAGATCTGTTAATTTTCGAACAGATTTTCTTCAGTACATGTTGCTCATTTTCAGTTTACTCTGGTTGAAGTCGGCAAACAAAATGGAAAGGCCTCTTCTTTTTCAATTGTGAGTGTCTCTTCCTGTAAGTCTAATTTTAGAGCAACAGTTGTCGACTGGATGTGATAGAGATCTGACCTTTGGCGCAAGTATACTTACAATAGATCTTACCCAAGTGCTACATTTTCTGTTCACGCTGTGAATCAATTCTTAATTCTTAGCGAACATTATCCTATTATTCATAGGTGTAGTAACGTATCTCAAGCCTTTGCTGGGTTCGCAAATATTGTGAGTACGTCGTTTCTTTTCACATAATTAACATATAACGTACTTTTATAAGGTAAACAAGAATTGAATTTTTCAAATTACATAACATTAGAAAGCCAGTAATAAATTGTCAACAAAAAATACAAAAAAATGTTACACGAAGTTCTATTTCTAAATCATCAATTAATTACAAGTAGGGAATTTAAACTTTAATTGTTTATTTTCAATAAAATGTCTCTTTGAAAAGTCTTTTTCCTCCTATGATGAAAGAGTTACGTTTTAACTTATCTTTACTATTCAGACTAAAAATTATAACGTGAGTATTTATTCTATTTGAATGATTTCAAGCTCTTTACAGACATACTGACTTTACATATTTTTTATACAAAACTGCCTCGGTGGTCTAGTGGTTGGCATATGCGACTGCCGATTAAGAGGTCTTACATTCGATTCCTGGGTCGGGTCAAAAAGTTTTATTTAGTTTGTCTGGTTACAAAAACATTTAATAACAACCCAGAGTTTAGAAGTAGGGATCTTCACGTCCATGTTTCGGAGAGCATGTAAAACCTGGCCTTGTGAGAGTTAGGTAACAGAGAGTGCACATGTGTTTGTGCACACACTTGTACATTATAATATCTCCTACGTGGTTGGCTGACCGCTGTTGCCGAAAAATATTTATAGATTGTAGTAAATAGTTATAAACACGTTACAAAATATATAAATCAGCTATGTATATAACTATTTATCTATAAATATGTAACTATAACTGCTTCGGTGGCGCAGCGGTTATGAATGCAACTGCTGTGCTTGAGGTCTCGGGTTCGATGCCCGGGTCAGACCAAATGTTTGTATGATCTGCAAATGTTTGTTTCAAAGTTTGTATGTTTTCTATATATAATATGTATGTATTCCATCGACCAGTTTAGTCTAGTTTATCATAGAACAAGATTAGCTTAGTTTGAAACTAGATAAGGTGTTGTGTCAAATGTCCGAAATATTTATTTATTTATGTATGTATACAGGAAATTACTATAACAAAAACTACTATGTATACAATAAATCCTTAGACATGTAATTTCGCGTTTTCTGACATCTGATTATCAAATTCTGAGATGGCTATGGGATCAATTAAAAATTTTCCATCAAAAAAAGAATATGCCAAGTTGACTTTTTAATTTTTAAACAAATAAATTAGCTTTAGAATCGTTGAAAAAGGGTGGCCTTCGCATTAATGACCTCATTTCTAACTAACAGAAACATTCATAAAACAGACTTAAATCAACATAGAAAGCATAAAACAGGAGTTTATTCTGCTGAATGTAAGCATCAACAGCGGTAGGTAAATAATTTTGCCACAAGTTTTATTATAAAAAATATTAATCTAAAAGAATTCAGAGAAAGACAGAAGTAAAAACGGCAAAAAGCAAACATAAAATTGAATATTACAAGCAAATCACAAAATTCACTTGAGTAATTTAAACAAAGCCGTAGATGCAGGGGCAGAGGACTTAATTTCGGAATGAGACAGAGAAAAACGTTATGCAAATTTGTACAGCGTATTTTTTCTTCCATTAACCTTCCGGACGGGATTGTACGGAGCGCCGCGGAAAGGACGACCCGACAGAACAAAAACACGCTTTTATTTTGAAACTGTAATTAGGAAATTAACGACTTGGACTTAGAAAAACAAATGGTGTTTTCGGCGGTTCATGTGAGAATTTCGTCGCTATTGTGAGAATTTAAATAAAAAATTGCGACGATAAAATGTATACAGCCACGCAATCAGGGTTTGCTTTGGCTCGGTTTTTGTCATTTTAATTTAACTTTTGCTTTATTACTCTTAAACCTTAGCGGTATTCTACAGAGAAAAGTTAAAACACTGCAAATTATAATAACCTCAAGTCAGTGAGGAATTTTATACCACAAATAATCTGCACATATGTACAGGCTTATCTATTCGTATATACCTAGTCTTGCCATAAATATTGTAATAAAGAAAAAAGAAAATTGTTAACTGCAAATAACATTTATTACTTTTACAGTGTGTCAGTTTAATACATAAATATAAAACAATTAAAAATATAAAAAGCTTATTCGAAGTGGTCTCCATTGGCTGCAATACAGTCCTTTAAACGATGAGGCCAGTTATCAATAGAAGCACGCACTCTTTCCATGGGAAAATTCTTCACTGCCAATCGTATAGATTGTTTTAGGGACTCCAAATTATCATGGCGTTTAGAGCAAGCTGTACTCTCTAAAACTGACCACAAATCATAATCCAGCGGATTAAGATCGGGACTAGACGACGGCCAGTCTTCAGCTCTGATGAAGTCCGAAACGTTCGATTCCAACCAAGACTGCGTGGACCGAGCTTTATGACCCGGCGCCGAGTCTTGCTGGAAGGACCATACTTGGTTATTGAACATGGTGATGTTAAGGGGCTTAACTACCTTCTCAAGAATGGTATCTTGATACACTTGTGCCGATGTTTTGATACCTTTTTCACAAAAATATGGCTCAGTCACTCCTTCATAGCTAACACCCCACCAAACCATCACTGAAGTCGGATAATGTCCACGTTGCACTCTGTCGACTAATTGGGAAGCTTCCTTAGAGCTTTGAGCATAAATACGGTCATTTTGTTTGTTAAAATGTTGCTCAATTGTAAAAATTTTCTCATCCGTAAACAAAATTTTTCTGTGACCTCCCTTTGCGTACCGCTTCAGTAGTTGTTTCGATTTTACCACCCTATTCTTCTTTAAATTATCAGTTAAGAAATGGCCAGTGCGTCTCTTATAGGCTGCAAGTCCTAAGTCATCTTTTAAAATACGCGACATGGTTCTAGGTGCTATCTTCATTTCCCGAGATAAAATCTTTTGCTTTCGGACAGGATTTCTTCGAATTCTTTCCCTTACTGCTTTGACCACCTTTTTCGTACGAACACTACGTGGACGGCCAGATCTTTTTCTGTCACAAACAGAGGAGGTCTCATTGTACCTATTAATAGCCCGGTACACAAACATTTTACTAATACCAAGTGTATGGAGAGTTTTAAAAATTGCATTTGGCTCCATACCTACTTTGTGTAATGCTATCACAGCGATTCGGTTCTCTTTATCACCCCACACCATTTTAATATCGCAAAATATTTTACAATGTATTGGCGCCAAAATGAGAAAACACAATGAACAATCGTATAAAAATGACAGATTCGAAATTCAAATGTAATATTTTTTTATAATTAAGTGTAACAGTATTTATGGCCAGACTAAGTATTGTACATAGACGTATTTTTATTTTTCTGTTTATGATATAGTTACGTTTTAAAATATATTATACAATTATTATCAACTAATAGAATGTGTCTTTATTTCAGTTAAAAAAAATGTTTTATAGACCTTCATAGAGTGTAACGTATTTGACCCATTAAAACAATAAGCCCCACCTCACAATTTACTGATAACCATTGAAAACTTTTATTATTTATCTTCCCATTCCAGCACCGTTTAAATATCATGATCTTTTCTTATATTATAATTAAAGTCTTTTTGCAAAGTTACAAATAGATTAGACATTAATTATAAATTCTTCATAATTTATTTACAAAACTTGTGTACATCTTTAGTTTGTTAGTCAATTACAAATGAATATAATAAAAAAATACGTTCTTTGATCTACTATCAAGACTTCAAACAACTTTTAGATAATTGTACAAGACTAACAATTATCTTACAATAAGAAAATAGACTTATCTTAATTTAATTCATAAAATAGCTGTAGTTTAGAAAGTCAAAGTAGTAGATTGTAACAATATTTTATTTATTCGAACTGACGGTAATAGTCTGGTCTAGAACTATGTAAATTAATTACTTTCAAAATATTGGTAGTCCTAACAACATTGAAATTATTATTTGGCTTTTATATGACAAATTTCAATGCGTAGTAGAAAGTAGTTTAAATAGCACCTGCTGGAAATCGAGCCGCAAAATCAGTGTGCCTCAATTGTGTTTATTGATAAGTAGGCGCGTATCGTACTAATTAATGCAGTCTACGAATTCTGCTTCAGTATTCCTTAATGATCACGACCGTCAATCAACGCTGAAGATTGTTTAAATTGTTATTACGTATATAGTTACAGGATCAATTTAACAAGTCGCTTCTTTGTTTTTGTATTTACTTGTACAATTTATCCCTTTTTTTCCATACTTTATTTTAAAATCATAATTTAAAAATCTGAACAACAGTTTTATGAAGAAAAGTTACAGGTTGTGCCAAATTACGCTGTAGCTTTTTTTATTTATATAAAAGTACTTACAGGATTCTTATTTCAAAGCGAATAATTAAGTATACGAATTTGATTTGATTAATTGCTAAATAAGTTCCATCATATAATTAAAAGCGTTCTTCTATACGTTAAAATATTATATAATTTACAATACAGCTGTATATCTGTGCACAAAAGACTGAAATAAACAATCAGATATTGAAATCAAAACTTTCAAGAACAGTAACATCGCATTTGTTATTCGAAAACGGCAGAACGCTATCTAATCTGAAGCAGAAGTTTACAATAGAAGACAGTGGTGCCAACGTGATGGATGGCCAGTGGGAATGAGTCTGACGTCAGGAGGGAACATCTTATTGTATTTATTTCTTATCTACATTTCATTCCTTAAAACTTTAAGCATTGGATTAGCGGTTAAGTGATTACAACCATCTAACAATAGAATTATAAAAACAATGTGATACATTTTTACATAAAGTTGTCAACGAAATAAACTATTTATGCTGTGACAAACATATGGGAAAAATTATGTCTTAAGACATTTTGTTACCGATCTTTTTTTACAACTCAGAAAAGTAGTAACTTCGTTTACTCGTTCGTAACTATTCGTTTTTCATTAGTTAGTCACATTTAGTCCCATGTGCTCCTTCTTGCGGACTATATCGGATGTAAATTCAAATAAATAAAATATTTAGGTAAAACGACGTCGCTCTAGAATGCATGTACAAGTAAACGTTCTAATTTCTAGATATTGTTAACTCCAATATTCAATAAAAGAAAATGAAATATTATAACTTAAAGATTTAAATTCGAAAATATTATGGTTTCGGAATTGATTTTTATTAATTTTCACATTCCGTACACGTAGTCATAGTATTAATAGTGAGTATTAGAATGTAATGGCTGTGATAGAGAAATAAGGATACGTGAAAAGGCTGATAACAGCTAAATAGGCAGAACGGGTTCCGATTGTCATTTATCTCTGAAACAATTTTTTGATTAGGTTTATATAACATACACATATGGTTACAACATAACTTGTAATACATCGTTTTGAAATTATTGAATCATAATTACACTGGCAAATTCTCCCTGTACTACGAAAATTTTTTTTTTTCAAACGGATCAACATGAACTATGCATTAGGTAAATAAAATAGGTGCTCGTGAATACAACCTGTCTAAGTAAATAAATGATACTATTTAAAAGTGTCTTTAACAGCCTTGTACAGTCCACTGCTGGACATACGCCTCTCCTTAGGATGAGGTTTTGGCCTACTATACCACGCTGGCCAGACGGGTTAGAATAGGGTTTGTTTCAAGTTTTCCTTCTCTTTGTAATGATATTTCCCTGAATAGTTTCTTCCCTTAGTCGCCTCTTACGATACCCACGGGATGAATAGGGGTGGTAACACTATATATTCTTAATCCGTCACCACACGGACATTGAATTGAAGAAGATTTAAAAGTGACAATAAATTTGTAAGAAAAGCTTAAAAGGAGAAGTACAGAAGTACACAATAGCGATTTCATTTAGTGACTAATTCTTTTATATTTTGTGATTGAACCAAATGTATAATTAGATAACTAATTCTGAAATCAAACCACCAAGGTAAGCTTGTAAAATTTAATTAATAATACAATTTTGCCCATACTATAACTATGTCTTAAATGTAACCACTGCTCCCGCACGCTATTGAAAGATCTGTTTTCCGCAAGGCACTCAAAGAAAACAATGCAACGTATATTTACGTATACAAGCGAACATTACCTCAAATGATCGTTCAATCTCTGTCTCATACTTCTTATTTAAACCGATAACGATACACATTCACCACACCGTACCGCCCATTGCGTATACAACCTATAATTAATTAGACTTCATTAATGTCGACTTCATTCTTTCCCGATTAACATTTGTTTAGTCCGACTTAGCCCTTGTATTTGTCTTCGTCGGTTTTACGAAGGACGATAATTAATAAAGAGTACCCTTTGTGTTATATACGATTCAGTGTTATAACTCTATTAGGGTTTTATCTATTCGCTTAAATCGTTATTTTATATGTTTGGTAAGATAAAGGCAATTTGTTGTTCATAATTGCTAAATAAGTTCTTCGAATTGTTCTTGTTATGAAATTGTTCTCGTTTGTGTTGCGTACTTGATAATTAATTATGTTCAGAGTTTTGTAAACTGCTGTTTATCGAGAGGTTTCTCCAAAATAATAGTAATATTTAGATAGTTTGAGTTTAGCTTATAAAATTACTAGATTTTTTTAATTACTACATTTTTTTAAATTCTATTGTACCTGAATCATCGGCTTTTTGCCACGGGGGATAGTGGTAACAATAATGAACCTTGACGAAATCCAGATATAGTTAAAAAATATAAACTTAAAATAAACAGTTAATCTTGCTAACTTACACTACGTTACAATCGACATGTATGATGACGTTGTAGGTCAAGCACCTATTTGTAACAGTTGTACTCTTTGATGTACATACATATATATATATATATATATATATATATATATATATGATGAATACTGTATAAGAGTTCTAAATACTGATAGCTTAATCGCTGCATATGAAAATGTAGGAATTTTTTACAAATTATAGATGAAAGATAATAAAAAACTCCTCCGAGTTGAACAATGACAGAATAAGTGGAAAGAGACAGGGGGAGGGGTAACGCGATTTATTACTTTCAAATATTTTCTTGTTAATGTTACCCGCACTGTAAATATTCTAATGGGTTTAGAGACATTATACAGTGTGAATGGGAATAATATTCAGTTCTAGATGATTTGTTGGTAGTTTCATTATTACAAGATTAATAATTCTTTTTTTAAACAGGGGTAAACGAGAATATGATGTCAAGTAAGTACTAAATATAAAGTTACAAATTTAAGACATACAAGCATTTCTTCAGGTACTTAATTAATAATATTAACCATAAACCAGACCAGCGTAATGAAATACTATCAAATGGACATAAGACAACGGAAGCTCCAGCTATATAATCCGCTTTGCTTACGTTGAATGATCACTGAAATGGCATTGTATGTGCCTTGCAATGGACATCGCTCAGCTTAGTTTAGCTAACGACGGGCGATCAGAGTTCCGCTCTTTATCAGAAGGGATTATATTACAGCTATAGTTTATGTACCTATTGGTATCACTAAAATTGTTTTAACGATACGTGCTTTTCTTATTTAAAATATTTGAAAATCTACCGTCTCGTGTCTACTCAACAACAATTTTAAATTACTTTGATATTCTCTACTAAAGATCTAGGCTCAGTCTATAAAATCATTATAAAATCTGAATTAGCAAAGCAAAGGGTAATTCAAGTTCCAAAATATTGTGCTTTTTAAGAAATTGATAAACAGCCATAATATCTATCTATTGGTAAACAGTCATTAATGGCTATAAAATTACTACAAAATAATCTTGTCAGTCGCTTGAGACACAAAAAAAAGAAATAATTTTTGTAGGATTTTGTGCAGGAGATTCCATGTGTTTTGAGTTCATTTTCGTTTGATTTAGACAAAAGATAGTATATTTCTTAATAAGCAAGTTAAGTTTAACTTGTACTAGTAGTATACCACCTTAGACTAGTAAAGAAAAATATTAGTATTATTGTGAAAAAAGTGAAGAGTGCTCGATAGATCTTCTCTCGAAAATATTTTACTGTTACGGTTAGTTCAAAAATGTTACTAAGGCTGCTATGTCACAAAGTATTGCACGCTTTTGCCACAATAAAACTAACATTTGTTATTCATTATTTTATTCCTATATTATGATTATATTTTAAAGTTTTATTTTAGAGGTAGCAGAGCCACGTTGATTTCAGCACGAATGGACCGGCTCGACCGGGCAGTACTACCCTCTCATAGAAGATCAACCTAAGCCTACAGCATCCGTGCTGTCGTGTTTCGTTGGTGAGTGCCAGACCGGAGGCCTATTGATGCAGGGGTGACAGTTGTCGTAGTAAGTGTATGTAATACAATGCCACGAAGACTGTTTTGCCTTTTACGTCCCCAAGCGAGGCGTGAAAAAGCATCTTACTAGGCCGCTATAGTGTGGGTCACCGTACTTCATTGTCTGCATTCATAATGAGTGTGGTGACCACAACTCTTGGATTCTATTGTAGTATAGTGGAGTCACTTTGGCGTGCTCTTAAAATAAAATTAAAATGAAAAAAAAACATGTTTTTTTTTCTTTGTTTTTTAAGCTATAATTATTACATGTAGTAGAAAATTAAAAATGAACAAAGAAACTGTAACATCTTACTTTAATTTGCAGTGAAAACCTTGTATAATATTTATTGTCGAAAGTTCGATTTTCTTCGCCATAGAGATATAATATGTCTTACCACAGACTGAGTTGAGCACTTGATCATAAGCAACTCTCCAAGTATTTATATTGGTATCATAAATTTATAAGAAGTCAGTGGATACCCGCACGCAAGAGCATCCTCCAAGTATTATTAATGAGACGAAATACTTCGGATTCCTAAACAACTTGACAAGGAAAGTTCACGTTATCGACTTACGTAATTATGATAAAATACCTACTTTCTAACTCGAGTTGTTGGGAGAGATATGCATATGGTTCTATATACGTTAATTATCCATTTGATACGTCTAAGCACACATTTTTTTGATAAATAAACGCATTTTACACGTTTTATCTGTATCCACCTATTCTTGTAAAGTAATATGTAAATTACTTCAGGATGTCCTATTTAAAATAATGGACACGAGTGTAGGCCCGATAATTGTGATATCATTGCTCATTTTTCTGTGATATACAGGAATAAAAATAAAAACATAAATTATGTAGCTCCAGAAAAACGGTTTAGTTTACAGGCTCTAATGAAAAAGAGTAAATAACGATTGTTAATGCCTGAAAACGAAAAGTTTTAGATTTTTTTTTGTTTTTGATTTTTAGTTTTAATTTGATGTACATATATGTAACTTAATAGACCTGTTATATAAAATAAAAATTATTTAATTTAAGTCTAGTGTACGAACAAAATAGGTTTGCCATTCACTATATTTTTTTCTTTTTTGAACAGTATTTTGGTATATTCTAATTCAACTAAATACTATTTCAATTGGTTATATAAAAACTGTATCATGTGTCATCGTTTAGATGTTAATAGCAGTAATTTAAAGCTTTACAAGGTTAAAATAGCAATAGACAGTAATTAAAATTACAATATTTAAATCACAGGCCTGTTAGTCAATGATACAAAATTGCAGCGTTTTTTTGTGAAGATTTAACCAATTACTTTATTGCTCAAGTTCCAGTTGCTGTTAACTATGTATAATATATAGCATAAGCTAACTACTCATTGCGCAAAGCTGTCTTGAATGTTGCTACATTTGTTATTAGTTTTAATAAATCTATTTATTTACAGCAACAAAAGTCTTGTACAATACATAATGTATGCGATTTTTGAGTCATAATATTAAAAATTTTTTATTAGTTCTACCGGTAAAATGAATATAAAAAGGTAATATATTAAATAACGATATATTAATAAGAGAATATGTGTAAGAATGTACTTATATATGTTTTACAATGAATTATCTGTATTAAAATTGGTAGTAGTGTTAATAAAACTCTTTTAATCCATTCAAACAAACTATAAAGACTTTTAAGATTCAAAAAGCACCAAATTGAATTGAACTTAATTTTTTAGATCAAAAAACAAACATGAATATAGGTCTTACATAATATTCTTGATATCTTATGATAAATTGATTGTGTAATGACTAAATTTAAAATATCAATCACTTGTTAAGTTAAGTTGAGTAAGGAACAAATTACGCAAGACACCGTTATTGCAAAGAGAAGAAAACTTGATACAAACTCTATACTAACCCGACTGGCCAGCGTGGTATAGTAGACCAACATCTTGTATCTAAGAAGAGGTTATGTTCAGCAGTGGACAGTTAAAGGCTGCTGATGTAAAGTTTTTTGGGATCAAAACTACAAAATTTCTTCTACTTAGCTATTTCTTTAATTTTAATAAATTGAATTACAAATATCATTTAAAGGAGTAGTCACACGGAGTGGCTACTTTAAAGGAATCTTATGTTATCATAGTATATTGACCAAAACACTCGGTGAGGTATCACTGAGTTGTATCCTTAAACCAAAAGGCAGTGTCGTGAGACTCGAACTGTAACAAATTAGCTACAAAAATGTTCCTAATAAACACTAGAATAAGCTAGCTAACAAGAAAATCTTGAGCTAATAAAAGATAATTCAACAAGGGTCGACTATTTACCTAATCTGGAGCAATTGAAAGCGCGACCGTGTTGAAACGGCTTGCTTCCTCTGTGTAGTCTTGAGTGCGACTGACCTATTTAATTTGATGCCGTAGTTTCCCCGTCTGTTGCCGACTCTGATTAACTTCCTGTTTCAAATTTATATTAAATAATCCCTTTTGTTTATAAAATGGAACGTGTTAATAACGTCCCGGATACGCCGTAAATTTGAAGTCAATTTATTTGGTGTCGAAGTTATTGTAAACTGCTGATTTGTTTTCAAATTGTAAAGTTAATCTAGTGGATATGTACCTAACGTAAATATTCAGCGAATTAATCAAAAACTTTTTTTTTAATTTATATATCCGTCAAGCCGTTTTTGATAAATTTGAAGAAGAAAGAGAAATAAAAAAAAATTCGCGTAGATTATTATTTACTCAAACAGGATGATGATGTACTCCTAAAAAGTTTCAGTCTCAGCGGCCAGTCTCAATGTAGACCAGTCATCAACACAGGAGATATTATAATATCCTAGTGTTTGTACAAACACAAGTGCACGCTCTGTTCCCTTATTTTCATAATCCGACAAGACGGTTATCCGACGCGATCAGGGAGAATTCAAACAGAGGACAGATGTTTTAGGTGAGAGCAGGCAGAGGCCTCTGAGGCAGGAGAGTTAAAACCCAAATTTCCAAACTTCGAGTTGTTACTTAATATTTTGACTTGGCCTGGGAGTCGAACCCTCTTTTTTTCCCTTTCGCATACGTTAACTGCTAGGGTAAGGAAGTAGTTTCATACATAATGTTATTCTCATCATCCATTACAACAATATTATACAAGTAGAACAACAAGTATATTGAAATATTTAAGGTTTTTTTTCCATCATTGCATCATATTATATGACTTTTATGTACTCAATGCCGTGAAACTGACAGGAGTCGTCACATGTACATGTCATACGCAAAGTTTTCTCTATTAGAACACGACACTAATTTAAAAAAAAAATGATACATCCTTTCGTTTCTTTTTGCTAATGACAGCAATCAGAAATGAATAATTTAAATGTATATCGTAATATGTTGTAACAAATAGGATATCACGCGTTTGTTAAGAGAGTAAGTCACGTTCCTCGCTAGTTACGCATCTACGTAGATACTTGCGAACTTGACGTGTTCGGACCTTTTCAAGCGAAAGTGAATGATCTAAAAAGTTTTTACAAACATATTGGCCCTCATTGCCGTTTCGGGAAACTCTGTAACGAGTTCACTTCCCTGATTGATGAATGTGACTACCCGACAGGAACCCAAACACGTACTGATAACGTAACACATTAATTTCACGAGCCCAACGGACAATAAATATTGTTGAGCTTTACTTATTTTTGGTTTTTGTTTGACTTTACTATAAAACCATTGCGGATGCACGTTTTATGAGTTGAAACTGTGTGACTAGTGACACACATAGACTAATCGCAATATACAGCTGGATGGAACACATGTTTGGATGGACGTGTATCTAGCAGGTAGATATATTTTTAACTTTTTTAACATAAAAACTGTTATAGTTCAGCAAATATGATCAACCGTAATGAAGCAATTCGTAATTTATTTTTAAATTTACCAGAAAATACTGATTATATATAATTTGTTTTAGTAGATAATAATTGATCTTATACGAGTATTCCAGACAGTCTGGTTCGTGATTTGGTATTAAATCTACATATCTCTGAGAAATATTGCCTTGCATCAATTTATAATATTTGGCAAAGAAAAGTTAAATTATTTAAAGAACTTTCTGTGTTGTAACACTGTTTCATGTTCTGTTACGAACTTGGGATAATAGTAACACAATACCTTTTGGTATTGTATTGTGTATGGATGAAATTAAATTATTATAAACTGTACTGCGTTTTCCAGCAAGAGTACAGCAAAAACCGGTAATCTTTTTTTAAAACAGGCATATTTCTGTATGTAGTTCATATTTTACTTATAGAGAAAAAAACTTAAAAATGTAGATTATAACCTTCAAAACTTATAATCCGGTCCCATAGTCCCATCAATATATAGTTAAAAATTATAATAGTAGTAGCAGAGTAATTAGTTACTAACTAGGAAAATTCTTTAACAGTATTTATAACTATGTGCGGCGTGCAAATGTAAGCTTACCACCGTGCTGCTCTGCGCACCGCTGTATTTGGGGCCAGTTTCATATAAAGCTATATTAGAACGCACCGCAGTTCACGCCTCACGCCGCCACCGTCACCACTTTGCTACCGCTAACTTTGTGTCTATGACTCAACTACAGCAATAAGAAAAAAATTATATGAACAGTGATAAATATCTATTGGACGACTAAGAATGGCACTACATTCTTGGTTATATAAAGACTTTTTAAAGCAATTTGCAAGTTCATTATGTATGTAAGATACGTTATTTAATACATAATATTTCTGTTCATGTTGCTAAGAGTAAAGGAGTCCTTAAGTGCGTGTACTTTTTGAAATAATCTGTTTGTTTGACACTAGCGGGCGACTCGAAAGCGCGCTTCTTACTTATCGGACCATAAATAAGAATGGGACGTCATAGATTTGCTATAAACTGTCTTAGATAGTAGTTTTACACGGTGTATAGATTCAAATATTAAGAGGATTATAAAAAATATCAAAAAGACTTAACAGACATAACATAACATTTGAGTAAATTCTTCAAAAATGCAGGAGCAAATTTTGTAAAATACAATGACATTACGTACCAAATGTGCGATGGTTCCTAAATGTTGATCCATATCCCGGTATTTTATAGATGTAATCGTTTTTATTTATTTTTAAGGAAAATTAGTGATAAAGAACATTTGAATGTCTTTCAAGAATGTTTTTAGTCCTGTTTGCTTAAATAATTCACAAATATAAAAAAATATTTCGCTGTGGTGTCGCATTTACAAATTATATCAGCTCAAATATTATCTGTTTAGGTATTTTATTGATTGAAAATTAAGCTATTAATATGTTTCGATATAATTATGTGTCTAAGTTATATATTTTTTCACAGAAACTGCAATTAAAGATTCATTCGTATATAAAATATTACTTTTTATAACTTGGAATAAATAAACTTAATTTAGTTTATAAAATATTATTTTCGATATATTTAAGTCAGAATATAGTTATAAGAGTAAATAACACCAAGGTATGGACTCACGTCAAATACTGCGTGTTCCTTATATTATGTAGTTTCGAAACTAGATAATGTTACAAATTCATTCAGTTACTAACTAAAAGATGAACTGAAGAAGAGAAATGAATAAATAGATTTCATTTTTGAACATCACGTATCATTCTATTCGCATCTTTTCGTTTATGTTTGTATGCTCGAAAGTAGAAACCAAATAAATCGGCATTAGGATTTTTAGATCGGAATAATATGTTTCGGACGTTGTTATATTTGTATATAATTAAATATTTTAATTAATTATTATGGACTAAATCTGACTATAATATTTAAAAAATAAGATCAATAACACTTCTCTAAAAAATAGTCAAACCCACAGAAAGGTATTTTAGGTCATTACCTGTTTTAAGGCTTTCGTGGCTTTTACACATACACATAGTTTTGTTGTACAGCGAGACTTATTCACGATATTTTTTTTTAAGAAATGGTTACGATGCTTACTATTTGCCGTCATTTCGAACGGGTTACATCGCTCGCGCTCATGGCTATACTAGTAGATGGTAAAGTTATGGGTAGACGGTCATTCGAAACATTGGGAAACAAGTAAGTCCCGCTAGACGACAAAAATAAGGATTAAATAATACCTAATTTTTTAAGTTTTTCTAAATTATGGTGAAAACATCGTGGAATTCGGGGTCTTTATCTTACAATAAAAGAAACTACGTCGTCATGTCACGCTTTGCTTTTTAACGCCGATTCATCGACCTCGTTGCCTTCAAAAGAATCGAAACGCCACTGTGAAATTCAATGCACAGGCCAATCGCCCAATCTCTACTAATTAATTAGTCATGAAAAGAACTTTTTTTTCTTTAAACTAGTTTTCTTGATTTTCTACTTCCATACTGATAAATTAATGGAGGAAGACAGTTACTCCAAATAATATTTATACGATTTTAATTACCAAAGTGTTGTTAAACTTTTTTACGTTATGTTGATTTTCTGTTTTCTATTGTGGAGTAATAGGAAACGCGTATATTAAATGTAATTTTTGAAATTCTTTGACTTATTTATTTTACGAGGATTTATTTCGTTAGTTTATGTGTTAGGAGATAAACGTTTGCGATTATTTTGTTGGTGGTGCGATAGTGGTGGGTTGGCTCACAGTCTGGCGCCTTGTAAATCAAACACCCCTTGTTCTGATAACGAGAACAGAATTACTGTATATCAAATATTTATTTTCATAGCGGAAGACTGTGAGATATAACAATATAATTCTACTAACTTTTATAACTTTGGATTACATTTAGGTATATGCAGAAGGAAATATAATACATTTAGCTAAAAGAATACACCACTGGGAATAATTAAAACGCAGAAGAACCTTCATAACACTTATAAATCAAGATGTAATGTACGAGTATATATTTCGGCCATATCGTCAGAGGCAGAAATTGAGCACTCAGATGATTATAATATAAATAATTTCAGTAGAGATAACATTTTAGAGTCTAATTATTATCATATACTCTCAAAAAACCAGACTTAATTGAACTCGAGCACAAATCCCCACGGATATCATTGAAAGCCGGTTGTGTTGGACTCAAACCGACCAAAAACCGCACGCCGTCTCAGGTACCAGTAGTCGGGGAACCAGGTCCACCCTAGTAAGGAAATCCCTGGAACTCCGAACTACTTACGGCTCGTAGATGCTCCTCCCGAACGTCTATCTGCCTAAATGTTTTATCAGTAATAATCCCTTTTATTTCTGTACGTAAAAGTCTAGAAGTCCTACAAGATAAAATCAGTTAAATGTTTTTAAATTTATTTCATGAGACATGTTTTAAATGTATGTACGTACCAATGGATGTACCTTTAGGAAGTTAACCACTGTCCATAGACACCAGCACTCTACGAGTACACACTCTTTTCTTGAAGGTCGCATCGGTCCCGACATATTACAAACGGCAATTGCAATAATGCTAGTCACTTTCAATACGACTCGTCTGCTCTTTTTTACAGTATTTTATAAAAATATCGGAAAGATGGGAATGTAACTTCTATGTTACACACTATTTAAGTATTTTTATCGGTACAGAATTCGACCTTATTAAGAACCGGTAAACAATGATATGTTTTTATTACTGTTTCTTAGGTACTCGTAACTTAATTCCGAAATCAAAGCTGGTCACAGTTTAATCGAGAATATTTTTATTCACTAGACTGTGAATAATTTAAAAAAAACATGTATAAAAACTCGATTTAAAACGTCTGGCAATTAACGCTATTCGGTGTTATGTTACCCAAAACTCGATTTAGATATGTTGTATCCGATTTTGATAAGTTATAATTATTTTAACCCATTACATGTTAAACGGTGACTAATAAACTATTGATTTTCTTTTAATTATTTTTAGGGTTCAGTATCTGACGGATTCTAAAACATATTTGTTTTAATAAACTGATAAAATAAGAGTGTCAGTTTGGCACGTAAGGATCGCGACCAGAGTGATCGGCATCGACTTCACAAAAAGCCGGTGTTAAATAGTGCCGGAAGCCTAACCATTCAACTATTGGGGGCAGGGAATACATATAAAGAGCGCCAATTCATTTGTCTCAGGCATCCATAGACGGCTGCCATATAAATTTAACGGGTAATAACAGATTATGTTAAATTACAATACATAACTAAAGGACTAAAACGAATTAAGACCACTAATTGGATAAATAAAATAGTAGTGCCCAATAATTGGATAAATAAAATAGTTCAATGGTTTTAATAGTTTCTTCTCAAAATTAGCCGCTAACAGTACATAAAGTAATAATAGCTATCCAGGTTAAAGCTTATAATCGTAAAAATATTTGAAGAGCCTTCTTAGAGTTTTGGTCGTCGAAATATTAAGTTGCGGCACTGGTATTTAAAATGCTAATTTGACTATATAATACTGTTAATAATTAATTCTTTAAACTATTGACAGGTAGTATTCTATATTGTTTGGGTCAATCCAGTTAATTAGTTTAAATTTAAATTCAATCTAAGAGAGAAAGTCCTTTGCTGGTTCGCATTTTTCACATGTAGTGATAATTTTCTGTACCATAAATAATATACTGTTGTTCTCTGCTCATGAAATATTGATTCTTTCTACAAATAATCACCTGTGTGTATAATCGGACGTATCGGAAATGATAATAGTCTTTAAGGCTCCCAAATATTTACTAATTGTGAAGGTGTGAAGACAAGTAGAATCGCTATAAGACTGCAAGAAATCTGTGCAACCAGGTGACACGAAATGCTAAACGTTGACATATTCTACAGTACATAGAGTTCTCTTCTTGTTCTAGTGTCGGTAAAATTTCTTGGTACTTTAGACATTTTCAATAAACAAATTCAAAACAAACAAAATCTTAGATTTACGTAACGAATGACACCTCCGTGGTTTGTTTCGGTATTTCTTCCCAAAGTGACTTTTAGGAAATGCACAATACTTTTTGGGGATATCAAGAATATATTATCTATCCGTTCTAATGCCTTGGGGTGTGATGATCATCACCATTCTGGACTATACGCTTTCGGTAGTTAATTACCTCAGAAATCTCCCCCTCTCTTTGGTGTAAGGCTTATATCATTTCTCGTCCTAAAAAAATTACCCTTCGCTACCCGAACACTTTCGAGCTGTTTCCATTCTACCCTTCCCATCTAAAGTGCTCGAAGTCTATGTATATAAGCAGCTTTCATAATTGGTATACCGACATAAATTACAAGTCCTCTACAGACTGGCTTTAGGTCCAGTTATAGTACTGTTACCACACGCCTCAAAGTGCCTGGTAATATTACAAAGGGTATAGTAGATATTAAAACTACTGTTCTGGTCTTATTTGATTTTTGTAATGGCCTAAACACTATAAATATTTAATACTATTAACCTCATGTATTTTAAAATATCCCGTGAAGCTATGGAACGTGTTTAAGGCTCGTCATTGACGACCTCCACATAGGTGTAACTCAAAGCGGCATTTTATCTCCTCTTTTATTCTCTAAATTTATCAACCTCACAATAGAACACCTTCAGTGCTCGTATCACCTGTATGCCAACGATATGTAAATGTATTCGTAGGTAAGGGTGAAAGGCATATCGTGTGCCACGGCCAACGTCAACAAGGACCTTTTTTTTTTCTGTGCGGAAATCCCCCCGGATACCACCTACTGGTGGTTATGTCGGACTCGAACCGACCAAAAACCGCACGCCGTCTCAGGTACCAGTAGCCGGGGAATCAGGTGTACCCTAGAAAGGAAATCCCTGATACCCTGACGTACCTCGTTCCATCTACCTACGGCTTGCAGATAACCCCTTTTCTGCTCCAAAAGAACGTGTGCTCCGTAGCACATCCCGCTGCCATCCTGGCTTGCTTCTGCTCGGGTGACGGATGGCCTCACCTATCACCCCCAGACTTGCGCTTATGGAGGACGGAGATCGTTCTACGATCTCCGGCGCCCGAGCCGTCTGTGATACCGGACACGTTCCCGGGCCTGGCGGACCGGGGGAGTTCTAAACCTCTCTTCCCGTGATTCCTCTCGAGCTCTCTTTCTTTCTCTTTTTTTGCTCTCTGTATGTACTCGCAGGTAAGGGTGAAAGACATATCGTGTGCCACGGCCAACGACAACAAGGACCTAGAATTCTTAAAAAATTGATAAATTTCGGGCTGTCCCCCCCAAACCAAACCCTACCAAATGCCAAGTGATCTTTAATGGCTCCACAATAGTTACAGCCCAGTAGTCAAAGAACTTGACATGTTTATTGAGTAAACTCTTTAGTAACTCATATGAGCTAGAAAGTAACAGGAAAGGTCCTGCTTCCAAAAATGAAAATCTTTCTCATGCGGTTTCTAATCATTCCCTTAACAGGCTGTGGTGGTATGTATTCAGGGGCGTAGCTACCGCCGTATCTGCTGTATCAATTATACGGGGCCCCCGGGCCATGGGGCCCCCCAAAATGTGTAAGGAATATTTTTTTTCTTTTGTGCAAAATCTTTACCCCCATATAAGGGCCCCCAAACAAATTTTTTATACGGGGCCCCGCCAATGCACGCTACGCCACTGTATGTATTATTATGACCTGAATACAGACATCCTTAATAAATTAGACCGTCTTTTTATTCTATTCCTGTTCAATCTCAGCAAATATGACCACGTATCTACATTGCATCCACAATTAAAATGGTTACCTGTTCGCCAGTACCGTAATCAGCGAGCACTAATCTTTCTCTCCTCATTCCTAAACTCTCCAGTCTCACCCGAGAACCGAAGTACGAATAAAGGTAAGACCATGTTTCTTGCCCTCGGATTACAATAGAAATTTTCACTTCGCAAACAATTTGCTTCTCTGGTGTCCCTCCCATAATCCCGACCGCATGAACTCTTTGTTCCTTTTGCAAACAGTATTACTCTGGAATGTATATCTGGTAATCTGGAATCCCGCTCATAATCAAAATGTCAACAAGTTGTTTTTTATTTGAACAGAACAAAAAATGTACCTCTTAACGAGATAGCAGAATTACCATAATTATTGTACCATCTACTTTTAATCTAGTATTTACATACAAATGTAAATTTTGTAAATGTAAAAACACCTAGGACATTAAGTCGGCTGATGTACATATGTCCCTGAAGTTTTTGAATAAATAAATAAATTGCTCCATTCATGTCACGAAAATATATGTTTAGAACACTGTATAGTTCAAACAGTCATCCATCACAAAAACTGCAGTAAGGAAAGCCGATATCTCACATTAACATTAGTATGAAAAATTCATTAGTTCCGTATATCGCAGCGTCATTATCGTGCAGACGAGGCGCCTTCATCCATCATTCACTCGCTCTTCATCTTAGCATGCATTTTATGTCTGTTCTATGGATGGTGGCATTTTGCACATGTCAATATGTAGGAGAATAGCGATAAATCTTGACATCTTGGTCGTAGATTGAACCTTAGAATTTCTAATATGGATTGGACCCTTACACGAAACTTGCTAATAAGTTAGTTACATAGAATATGTTTAGAATTTGAACACAATTTGTAGTAATGACTGTTGAAAATCAAAATTTTTTTTAACTACACTAATTATTTTAAGTAAGTTAAATAATTTCTGAGCAATCTTGTTAATTTTGATATATTCAAAGATAAACTTAAAACAGTGTTTGAGATACGTACTTTTGTCAACTCACTTGTGGTGGGAACTAGTTTCCTTGTTCGTTTCTACTTTATTTTCTTGGCAAATCGTGAAAGCGATCATGTGGCAAAACACTCTTATAGATTTGGCCCGAGGGAACTTTGACTTGAAGTTGGCTAGTGGAAACGGCGTTGAGTCGCGATACGGTATGTTTGAGAGCAAAACGATGTTCTGATGGTAAGATGCGGATGTGAATACTATAGCCGAGGGCCGTTCTAGGTTCGTACTCAATGCTTTATTCTAAAGGATGTGTTAAATGTATTGTGAGATACTTTGCATTTAAAGAAATGATAAATAGGTTCACAGTGACATAATAATATCAACAGTAATGTCTTTAAGTTTCTAACCTTAAGGGAGTTTTTCTAGGTTTAATCATTAACAGATTATTTTGTGCTTTAATTATATCATGTTAATAGCAATTCATTAAAGAAAAATTATAATGAAACACCATGTTGCAATTTCTTCTATTTTTAAATATCTTTTTTAGGGGTTTTTCGGCCCTTAGTCCCAATGAAACGAGATCTTCACATAAGTAATTGCGCTATGGCTCCAACATGTAAGTATTTAAAGGACATATGTTTTCACTAATGCCTGTATTTCCCGCTGAAGGACCGAGTACAAGCGAATACGACAGTAAACCCTTATCGATTGAGGAAAAACGATGCAGTACCGTATTTTTATAATTGATAAAGGAGTGTCGATATCGGGTCCGAAACTACTTGGGAATTTTCACAAAACTATGTCCACCGAGAAAAAAAATTGCTTAAGTAAATCACTAACATCAAAGTTAATACTAGAATGAACTTTAAGAAGAAATTGAAGTGCTTCACATAGTTATAATCACGATTTTTTCATTGAATCAAGTCAAAAAGTCTTTGACAGCTGTACTTGAAGAATGTAGAAATAACCTCAGACAAATTGCCAGGTAAATTTGGCCGGCTGATCCCAAACTACGTAAACAAAACAGAACTTCTACTATGGTAACTAGACTCCTTATACACACAATTACATATTTATAAGTTCATGCAAAGAAACTATAAACTCAGTACTTTCTAGTTATAAGTAATAGTAATAAATAATAAGTAGACAACTTCACCAATAGGTTGAACAATAATCTTTTTTCTACTTGAATTACTGTAATCTAGGCCGCCATACTGCATTGTCTTCATTCACAGTGAATATGGCGACCACCACTCTTGAATTTGATTCATGCATTCCATCAGGCAAAGTACAGTCACTTTGATAGGTTTCTATAAAAAGAAAGTACTAGCTTCCATATTCTACCAACTGTCATTCGGATCTACTGCCATAATGGAAGCGTAATCTATTTACGTTAAATCGAATAATATTCGATTATAAGCTGAAAAAAAAAATGCACAGAATATTGAAATTAAAGGCAACAGAAGGTAAATTTTATTTTTACGTGTAGGTTGAGGAGAGTAAGAAATATCTCAAGCAAATCAAGATTACGTACCTGCAACTTGAACTAGCTAGTCCCGAGAAAATTAAGCCTTTTATTACGTTTTATTTTATTTAACAACTCTAAACTAAATTTAAACATTTTGAAAATGAATATAATTATAAAAAAGGCAAATTTTAGAAATATAACGTTACTATGGGGCTGTCTGTGGTTAAAAAGAAGCGGCGGTTTATTATTCAAACATTATTCGTTATACAAACATCCTAAATAAACGCTTAAACCAGTAACCTAATATACGCCTATAAACGATAGGTAAAAACAACATACTCACATACATATATATTAAAAAAGTAAAGTCTCCAGGCAGAAAATCTGTAAGTATGAAAAAAGTAAAAATTTCTATTAAAAAGTTTTAGACAATTTTCCTGTCTTAATGGTATAAACTTATGACACTTACATTGTTGCGTATTCATTAAACATCGCGTTGCGTAATACCAAAGTTGATTGAAGTCACAACTTCAGGTGTTTAACTTCTTCGAATAAAATTAAACTTTGTAAAAACGTACGAAAGAGGCCGGAGCAAAGTCGAAATTATAACAAAAATGCTCACTCTGCAATATGTGAGTGAGGCACTTAACGACGTCAGCATAAAGATAATAGGAAAAAGTTAAATTATGTCGATGTGCCGTCTCAGAAGTCAGGACGATCCCGCCTTACCGCAGGAACGTCCGCTGTTATAAAAGTTGAATTTATAGCTTAAATTATTTCATTCTCCTCCCTAATTCTACTTTCCCATCCTAGTGTCCAGGTGCATGATATGAAAAGAACTTTTTAAATAAACGCTATATCTAGACATTAGCTGCGGTTACTTTCATTTTATTGGCTATTTAACTTTGATTTGTTGAGATAGGGAAGATTATTTTCTAATTTCTTTTTGTCTACACGGTACATCAAATTTTACATGACTGCGTAAATAAATTAGAAGAAAAAAATAACCTGTTTATAGCAGAGTACTGAACTCTGTTTCATCTCAGGTGTATAATGGCAGTCAACTAATTTTATTTCTTTTTGTTATTTTCTCTTTAATTTTTCAATAATGTACAGGTCAAATTTGTCTTTATGCATGAAATGGAAGCATGATTATGCCTTATCACAAATATTTTATTTAGCTTACAAATCAATCTTCTTCTACTCCTGTCACGTCAACATTGTTGCTACATATATTTATTAGTTGCGGCCCGCCCCAGCTCCACACATAGATATGTTTATTTTTAAACATTTTAAAATAAACATATAATATATCTTTATGCCGGATAAAAGCATTTTTTTTTTTGTTAAAATAGTATTCATATTTTCTTACAATATTTTATACTTTTATTCATGAACTTATTTTTATTTTCAGTTTTTAGTTTTTATTGTTTCATTTTTTTTTAACTTTAAGTAGTATTATTTTAAATTATTTTTACTTGGACTTAAAGCTTTCATTAATTATCATACCATGTCTTTGTTTTACATTTTTGTAGTTTAATTATAATATAAAATCACAAAATACAAATCGTAAAGCTTAAATATATTTTTTGAACATTTTGGAATGAGTAAAACTAAATACATAAAAATACGAAATAAAACTTGAAGTACTCAAGTTTTCATGTATTCAAAATAAAAACAAGTTGAAATACCAACCTGAAGTTGAAATACCAAACATAATTTTTTTGCTTTTATTTTTTATAAAGCTTTACATGTTTTCTGTGTGGAGAGTTTTAGAACCGCTGCTTGTAACATTTTTTTTACATTTTGTTAACTACTAACTAACTTGTTTACTATTTGCAATGATTGAACTAAAGTAGCTATTTATAGGATCTTTAATCTGTCAGCAATAAATTTCGCAGTGTATACGATGGTAACCATTTCATAGCAATTTTTTACACCTCTGGTACGTTATCAAAGTTATATCAGTAGTGTTCTCTATTTTTTCTAGTATTAAACATAGTCCATGCTACTAAAGGATAATAAAACATTAAAAATAGTTGCAGTATTTTTTGAGTTTATTCAATACAAACAAAAATACAAAATTTTCATCTCTATAATATTCTTAGTAGTATATTAGTGTAGATATAGATTTATGCTTGTTATAATGGATAAATAAATAAATATGCTTATTAATTTAACAAAATTATAAAAGAAGCGGTTAAAAAAAAAATAAAAAAAAAATAAAAGTAAATAAACTAATAAAAGGAAGCCACAAGAGAGAAACAAGAGTGACAGGTAGATAAATAAGCAGAAACACCTCTTGAATTCAGTACAGTAGACGAATGTCGTTGAAAATTTGATGCATTAAGGATTTCGAAGAGTGTTGGGTCGGTGGGCAAGTATTCGACCTCTCCATTACTTACGGTTGGTGAGTGGGTGTGACGCGCGACGTTCTCTCGCGCCAACAAATTCTTATAAACAAATTGTTTTATTTCATGTCACACGTGCTTAGATATATACATATCTATAAATAAAACTTACTGCTGACCTTTTAAAAAAGCCCGTTCAGAATAAAATTAAATAAATAACCATACTTTGTATTAAGAATGTACATAAGTATATGGGCACCATTTCGTAGTCACGCGAACCTGGTTATAATTGTAGTTATGTCAATCAATCACATTCACAAAATGTGTTTTACTATTTAATAGGTGCTTATTTGAGCAAATAAATAACAGTAATTTTAAAAACTGTTTCGTTATGTATCCTGTGGAACTGTGAATAACTTTCTTTAATTACTGTAAACACTTTCAATGGAGGTACGATATTCTGAAATATACCACAGCAATCGTGTTTATATAATATGTATTCATAAGCCAAATACTGTAGTTTCTTTTTCATATTTTATTATAGTTTCATAGTTTATTATTCATATTTTAAATTATTGTTTGTATTTTACAATTGAGTACACTCTTACGCGTTTATTCACCCTTACAGGCGTAATATTTTTCTACAATATAAATCGTTTGTTTCTATAAAAACATTTCGTTCAATGATGAAATTATTTAAATAATAACTAGTTACATAACCACCCTTCAATTACTATACACTAGTATTCATAACATGTGTTCATAAGTTAAATAACCTCGATATCATACGTTGAACCACACTAAACACGAGCATGTGTCCGTTAATCCCATTGGCTATTGGGCGGTGATGGCTGGTCAGTCGACGTTGACTAAGGAGCAGGCCAGGATTACTGTATGCGATGCCCGAACCCGACCGATTCGCCTTTATTAAGACAAATAGACAAACATTTTTAACACGTACGTTCATATATGTATGTGAGATAGGCTCCCAAGACGGCCTGAAATGAAATAGTCCATCAGTTTGACCGATGTGGTTGGGATATTGAATTTCGAAATTCTCATAAATTGAGTTTATTTTAGGTATAGAATAAAATATAAGTTTTTATAGATAAGTACATTAAATGAATTGTGTAAACTTATTTTGAATAATAAAATCAATAATTATTTAAGCGAAAAATTCGGTCCTCTGACCTCTTTTCCTAAATTAGGTTTACTTGGCACCCAAATATAAGGCGATATTGGCGTTGTGTAGAAAGACTGATGCACTTTTAAAAGTTGCAACTACACTTAACTGGGACTGACCACTTAAAGTGCATTTGATGCACGGAAGGGATTCAATGGTCACCCATCCATAGACTGACCTAGTTAAGTTTAACTTTACAATTTATTAACCTCAATTACTTAAATATATAGTCATAGACAAAGAAATACTGAACACGGAAGAAAAATCAAGACAACAAAAAGCGTTAGAAACTGTTCACCACCATTAAAACTTAAATAGGATTTCTATAAAATTGGGATTAAGACAAACGCTTGTTAAGAATTAACACCGAACCTTTTGTTTGGGCCGAGGATTAAGCTCCGGTTTAGGTCGTAACCACACACCCTGTGTACTTAAATTCGAACATGTTTGTTAATCCCAGATAGGTGGCATCGAAGGCTGGACAGTGACGAAGTGTGGGTCGTGGCAGATTACTTTATCGGCACAGTCTATCTTTTACTCTACTATGTTACTTTATTAAGATAAATGGCGGGTATTTTAAGGGAGGAATACTATTTTTTAATTCAATCTTGCCTCCTTGTTGGTAAATTTTGTTTGAATTTGCTGGGTATAGCGCATTGTTGGATGAACTACATAGTGAACCTTAAAGACGTTCCTTCGCGAACGCTGATTAAAGATAAGTAGAGTAGGGAGTAATTAAAAATAAATTAGAGAAAGATAATAATACAATACAACAGACAATAATTGTATATTTACACCAAAAACTATCTTATTCTGGACTCTATGGAAGTTTTAACTGATGTAAAAAAATGTTGAGCAATTAAAGTAAAATATAATGTAAATGATTGCAAAAACACTAAATTACTTAGATTTGAGTTCAAGCCGATGTTTTTATCTAAATTCCAGCATTTGATTTTGTCCACAGCTGTTTCAATGGAATCGTCTATGAAATGTTTTTCTTAATAGAAAATTAAAATCAAACAAACTGCCAATAGAATTATTTTTAGTTCCTGTGAGTATTACCAGACGTAATATTAGACCGAAAAATGTTTTATCATCAAAGTTGATGATTTTTTGACAAAATTGTCATGTTTTGTAATTCTTGTTAAAGTCTTAATTGCTTTCGTTGGTAATCCGCAAACATTCATCTCGTTACGAGACGTAGGCTTCATTATTTACTCGTGCTCACACGTTGCTTCTCTCTCTGCAAATATTTACCTCTTAACGAGAAACCTGACTTCACCCGCGGGTACTGTAATAAACTTTTCTATTGTACGCTGTGGTTTGTATGTATACCACCGGATAATCGTTACATTGTCTACATGGTTTTCATTTCGCCTTTAATTAACATTCGAATCAAATACCGGCTTCCTTTATCGTTTCACTATGACTACCAATTCAGATATAAATCATAATCTACTCAGATTATTATTAATATATGAATTGGTAGTTATTATTTGAATTGGTGATATTATTAAAGCAAAATCATCTCGCACGAATTTGTTGAAAAGGTAAGTGACGAATGCCAGGTGCGCTGCGCCATCTGTCGCGCTAGCCGGTTATGCGACACTCAACGCAAACAACTTATTCAGCTTTTATTTTCTCTGAAAATAATGATTACATTTAAAGTTATAGTAAAAGGAAGGAACAATGCGATAATTTTAAAGAACCTGTCTTTGCGCAACTTTTCATTTTGATTGTATCAGATGGAGTGCACATAAACCGGGTTGATCCTGGCATTAAATTCAAAGTGAGAGTAATGCTTGATCCAGCACTCGTTCTCTGTCCGTGCATTACCGGCAGTAGCATCACTCTTTTGTAGCTTTACGAGGAGTTTCGAGTGGTGGAGCAGTAATGAGCGTCGCTCAACTTTCCGTTTGTGTTTATCGCTTACATTTAAAGTGATAAAGTACAACTGTGCTATCAACTATAGTAATGTATCTTGGGTAGGGCACGCTTAGTATTTTCAGATAACAAGTTACTATTTTACATTTTTATTACTTTTTTTATCTGAAAACAATTATCAAGACCCATTATAAAAAGAGATTTTCTTTATAATTCATTCAGTTAACTGTGACGCTGATGCCTCTTCTTACTACAAACTTGTATCTGTCCTTTTAACATTTAATAATTTAGCATAAGTTAAGAGAATATTTAACATACTCAACTAAAAAGATTCTTTTAAAAATCCTAATTTTCTTTTATGCTTTAAAAAAAGAAACTGAAACAACGCTACAAAAGATAATAAATTTGCCACGAAAACTTTTACTATGAACCTGTAATGTAATTAATAAGATACAAAAGCTTGTCACGAGATTAAGTACTCGTATTTACATAATACGAAATTTTTTTAAATTTAAATAGATGAGATCTAATTATTTTACTTGTATGTCTCCACAGGTAACTTTTGCGACAAGCTTTATATATCATTTAAATTGTGTTTTACATTATAAGTTGATAGTAAAAATTTTCAAATATTATTTTTTTTCTGTTAAGTGCGTTTAAATTAAAACTAGTTTATTAAGAAGATTTTTTTCCCACTAGTCATCGTGGGACGGTTTCTTATTTTATTCATCATGGGATGGAAATTCATCACAAATGGAACAAACATATTTTCCTAAAACTGTTGGGATTGCCTATAGATATTTTTTAGGACTCGAAATAAATAAAGAAGCCCAAACTTGAAGCGAATACATAGTTTTGTTACTGAACCTTATAAGCATCTTCCAGCTTCATCATCAAACCTAACCAAGGTTAAAAGGACCATTTTAACTATTTAGGATTAAAGTAATTGTCAAGAAATTAAACAAACCCAAAGTGAAAGTGAGATGAGATTATCTCGTTTTCTCTAGCTTCATTATTAGATCCTGAATACCATTTGGAGACAAAGTAAGCGTCAAGACGAATTATACAAGACCAAACTCGGTGATACTATGTCGTTTTATAACGAAGTTTCTACGAACACCTTTTGGCCTCATCATCAGACCCTGGGTATCATCTAAAAACAAAAGGCGTTCATACTCGTCAAGGCGCATATAACTCAATAGAGTTGCTCCATCATCAGATCAGATCCATGTTATCAGAGTATTGCAATGTCACGCGATATAGTATGCAAGTAAAATTACAGCTCTATCTATGTATCTTTTTTTATACCACGACGGTGGCAAACAAGCATACGCCTGCCTGATGGTAAGTGGTTACCGCAGACTATGGACGCCTGCGCCACCAGCGGCATCATGTGCGCGTTGCCGACCCTTCTCAGATGGAGTTACAAGGTGCCACCTGAACACACATAGTTACAGACATATGTAATTAGCAAGTTATATAAAAGCTTGTCACTTGTAAAATTATTAATTCTAAGAATAAATCGGTGTGATACTTTAGTTTTTTTGCTATATTCAATTTCATACAATACAATTTTTTTTTCTTGGAAAACAATATGCATAATACATACGTATGTAGTTACAATAAAGCAACGCATCAATTATTGAAAATTTCTACTCCCAACCACTTCGCCTCTTGGTTTCACCTACGCAATGACTGCAATAATTCGAATCGATATTCATAAATCTTAAGGAAAAGCAGGGTACAAGAGTAGGGGTTACTCTGAGCCATGAGCGATGACCTCTAATGGTAGACGTTGACAAAGCGCTCGCTGGTTCTCATGAAAACGTTCAAATACATCATCGGACTTGACAGCACAGTTCTGCGGACTACGAATTGCCATATTTTATTTCTGCTACGCTCCCCTGATACCTGATTAATGATTTAGATTATAGATGTGGAAATCGTTTAGACATTTTGACGTTTAGTGTGTGCTAAATTCCAATGCCAATTCCATGCATCTGTTACGTGTTTTATTTTTAATCGATAGCTCGTTCTCTAAGACGTTACGTTTTTTAAATAAACATTACGTTTTCTTAGCCTTTTAGTTCTCATAGAAACCATTTTATTTCCTCAGGCAGGGTTTTCTTTTGTATTATAAAATAGAATAAATTTTATTGTACATTGCTATAGTTAAATAATTGTTTTTAAACTAAAAAATATTGTTTTTCATGATTTTAAGTGAATAATACCGTTTGACATTCAGTATTTGGTTACTACAAACTCTAGTCTATAAAAGTAAATTCTAACCTTTACCTTTGTCTGTGACGTGAATATTGTTCACATTATCATTTCTTATTTTATTCTTTGATTCTGGAAACTAATCTGACCTTTTACAAACTGATTCAAAATAAAAAGTATTTATTGCACTGCAACTATGATATGAATTCATGTTAGATGATTCCCGTAGATGTCATGTACTTACGGGAATCATCTAAAATAAACGGTAAAGGGCCTTAAAATATTTTAATTTCAAATACTGAAACATGATTGTTTACGTAAGTGGAATCAAAATCATAGTCAGCAAAATGTTGACATTTATGCCACCTTTACTTACTTCTTTGGGGATACGCTTCTATTTCGCACATTAAAATTAAAATGTGTTCAATGATCTCAGATATGGTCTTTATTTACAATTAAACAAGTACGATTTCCATTTGATTATGGTTTTTACAAAAATGCTTTAAAAACCACATCACATATCTTGTTTCTTGAAAACATACTGCTTACTGAAAGACTATCGTTAGGTATCCATTTTCACATTTATATTATGATATCATAATTTTTTCTCAAATAAAAAACAATGTTTGTAGAAATAATATTTTGTTTTCACACAATTCTCGTATGAGATAAAAAATAAAGGTGAATCGTTATTTTATTTGGGCCCAGCGGTTACCTAACTGAAATATGTTTTAGAAAATCACAAAATATAATATGTAATAAAAAATCGATTAAATACAATATGTCGGGCATTTTAATGATCGATTGTGAATAAGTCGATAAAATTTAAAAATATATGTTGCTTCAAAATCAGGTGACAAAAGCCTCGCAACTATTTAGTGAAATGGATTTATAGAGAATCAATTTTCTTTAATATTTCTACCGTTGATAACCCCAGTTATCGATTGACAAATGACAGCAACTGATAGGTAGAAAAAATCTACACCTATTCATTTTCATTCGTTTTGACTGCGTACTTCTCATAATATAAAGGATTATTAGACGAAACTGGCTATTTTGATTTACTTGACTCTTCATTTTCGACAATTATTACGTCTATTAATTGAATATTAAGAACATGGATCACTATGTGAACTTTACTATTGTGACTGTTCTTTTACTCATATAACTTGAATAGCCAAATGTCATTCAATTTTCAGTGAAGTCATGGTATTATATACACACAAATAAAGTAAGAATGAATAAGCTTATATCTGAGCCCAGGTCCAGGCACATGGAATCGTACCTTTATGGTTTTTAGTCTATGTTATCTTACTGAAAGCTATATGATATATATACTTTGACGTTTTAACTGGCAACTCCTGCACAAATTTGTGAAAATTTTTATAGAAAATGTGAGAAGTAGCTATTTGGTGATCGTGAAGCAAAGCGACGGCATGTTTACTGACAATAGAAATTATTCCCCCAAGTATTGTGAGTATGTAAAAATATACGTCGAGCTGTGACGTTGAGTGATGCGTTCCCGCGCGTATCTCATTGTCTAGCGCCTGAAAGAGATTGCACAATATGAAATACTTCAGTTTGAATCGCGACTGCTTCATTGAATACAAACGCAGCCACAGACTACTCTCATATGTCGAATGCATTTTATTAGAATGAAGCAGTAACAAAGGTGTTAAAAATTTAATTTTAAATTTTCTGATCCTCAAAAAAAAACTGGTGCCAAAATAACGGTTGTAACTTATTTTAACTATGTTATTATTTACCACTTTTTGCCATGTTCAAGAATTAGTTGCCTATATTTCAGTAATTCTGGTAAGCACGATGATCACCAAAGAACAGATCGGTTCATGTTGCTGCATCTTACTTAGACTGCACAGATGGACGTCGCTTTCTATTGTGCTGAGAGTTGTGGGTACGAACCCCACATGGGACAACACCTTTTGTGTTTCACAAAATCTTGTAAGTAAGTCTGTGTGTTCCTGATGTGCATTCCATATAAGTTTGAAAAGTCTCCCGCGACACAAGATTTATTTCTAATAAATGATTTCACAGGTGCAAAGGCATCAATTTTTCAAAAATTTAATTCAAATAAGGTCTTTTATATCAATCTATGTCATGTTATGTAGTAAGTGTAGTAGTAGTTATAAGACCGATAACTAATAAGCATCGAGAAAAATGAAAACTTATAGGACACTCCTATTTCCACGTTTGATTTACTTTTTTGGTAAAATTCAAAAAATAACCATAAATTTGGAAACTACACAGTATGAAGGAAAATAACAGTTTACAAATATAATTTTATTAAGAGCAGGAAAAAAAGATATGTTAAGTACATGAAATCAGATTTTTTTAAATCTCATCCATTCTAAAGATTTAATTACCCTATCTGAATAATCTTGTGTATGCACGGAGCACCATCCACTGTTGTGATACCGTACCGTGGTAGTTTTGTCGCAAATTTGCAAATTAAAGCCACATGGAATGGAGAATCCTTTGAGTTATGTTTATAAATGTGAAACAGTTTTATTATTGCATACGTATACCTAGGAAATATTATGACTGTGATGGAAAAGATTTAAATTATGTATCCATTCGTAAATAGCAGTAGAGTGTAAAAAGAGTGTTAATTACTTTGTTCGTCTCTCCGCATATTAAATTATAATAAAAAACTATTGCTTATTAAAAATGAGAACTCGTCAATTATTATCTCTATGAATTGTAAATATTAATTAACTCGCCACATGCTATTTATTGTGAATCATTTAACAACTACACTTACAATTATAAGACTTCTAATATTTCAAGAATGTTAGTTTTATATTTTTTTCTATTTTTTTGTTAGATAAATATTTTTTATTGCATTATTTAGCAGTGGACGTCTTTTGGCTGAGATGATGATGATGATGATGATATTTACAACAATAATGTGGAGGAGAACTCCGCAGATTTAATATTACTAGCAGGTCGCCCAGTGGTCGAAATTCGACCATAATAAAGTACAACTTATATTACATGAATTTGTACGATTATAAGCGAGCGTCACGTGGTATTTTTTATGTTAAATGAAGCAAAAAAACTTTTCTGTTTGACATTCAGTAAGACCTCAGTAAACATATAAAAAGTAATCTATGTCTATGGCGGTACTCTATGTCTATAGATAAAATTATAAACAAAAGAAACAATTTGGCTACAGAGTATATATGCGTGTATTAAATACTTATTTGTGTGTGTCAAATGCATAGTAGTATGTGTAATGTTTTATTTATTGATTTGTCCTTTACAAGTATTATTATTGAAAAATATTAGCGTTCCGCACTTCTCCTACATATGTATAAACTACAAGTGTGCCAAATTTCATACTCCTATGTCCGCACAATTTTCGTAAAAAGGGCTCCAAAGTTTTTGCTTTACGTATTTATATATATATCTATATTTTACAACATCAGTTTATATAAAGAAAAAAATTCACGTTCAAGGTAAAGGTGTGGGTAGATCAACTGTTCTACGGCTTTGAGAGGCCTTCCAGGGAAACTAGACCTTTAGACATGAATAATTATCTACGACGATCATTACTTGGTGAAAAAATACTTTAATGTACATAAGACGGTGTCGACTAAAAGTATACTCTGTTATTCTAATACAGTTACATACATACAAGTCTAAATATAAACTGAATGTTTCGTACATCCACATACCACTGATCAAAATTGCTCTTTAAATATGTGGTTGTTTGAAAATAACCTTTCAGCAGTTTATTAGATTCACGATATCATTTCGAACCGACTATTCGACTTTCGATCGCTACAGTTCCTAAATTGCTTTCTAAATAATTCGTAGCAAATATATTCGTGAGACGGTTGTAGCTTGGTTTGCTACGTTATATATAGGAAAAAAAAATTTTAGATCTTTTTTTCTGAAAATTCAGTACATACTATATAAATTTTCATGGATCATTAATATTTATGGTAGCATCGCATTGATAATTTGCTGGATCTGCATGGCTTCCTATTTTGAGTAAAGGTATAAAGGTCTGCAAATTTTGTCAATTTCTAATGAAAGTCATAAGCTATTTAACATAGATAGTTTCATACATCACTCATTATATTTTATAACATTTAAAAATCAACCATACAATTATCTACATAATATTCGTTCATTAAATGATATATTATAATATTATTATAAGAGGTCATGCCCTCACAAATGATCTAATCATGATGTCATTTGTGTGGGCATATCTATAATATGCCCACACAAATGACTGACAAATGTTCAGAGTTCAATAAACATGTTGGTCTGTTGTTCCTTGTTCCGCCCACTGTGCTTCAAACAGAACATGTTAATTATAGCCCAAATGATGTTCTGCTAGTGTCACGACCATTGCACCTCATTAATTATGTCACCCTTTCGATGCCTCGATTTAAGCCACTTTGATTCATGACTAAGGTGATTTGAGAGTTAAATGTACAATTGTACATACAATACAAAAAACATATCGAGGGAAAATCTTGACACATTTTACATGTAAATTAATTTAAGAATAATTTCTGAGTTTACTTTTTGTATTTGATTGGCTTTAATACCAATAAATATAAAATAAGTAGATAGAAAAACCACGTTCTCGTCATTTTTCAATTGTTTCTTTGTCCGCCAGTTCAATTGTTTGTTTCTGTGAATGTAACGGAAGAATTCAACATGTTAAAGAAAAATGTTGACATCTATATACACATGTTTCTTAGACCTAACAAAGACGTGTTTACTATGTTTTATATGACGTACTTTAGGCTATTCTGGCCCAGACAGGCGCCTCTTCAAAGGTAATTGGGTTTTTGCCAGAATTGGCATAATATTTAGAAAAAGATAATATAATATAATTTATATTATTTAATTTTCTTTATATTTTTATATTAAATTATAATAATATAATATATATACAGATAAATTATTACTAAATATTGTTTTGAATTTGAATTTCTTAATTATGTTTTTAATGATATTACTTGTATTTTCTTGAATTGATGTAATATTTTATTTATGTTTTATGCTTGTCGTGGATCAATTTATCTGAAATAAATGATTACTATTATTATAAGCCCTCTACCTATTCTTTCAGTGATAAAAGAATATGTCTGTATGTGAACGTTCCTTCAAAGGGTTGCATTTTGCAGGATGAATATATGTACTGCAAGTTATGAACAAGAACATTAAATTTTGTGATATTTTTCGTTTATAAACTGCAACGATGGTGTAATGATAACGTATACAACCACTATGCTAAACTAAAAGGTTTTATCGTCTGAAAATATTTGTTTGAGTATGTATGTACATATGTAAAAAAAAGTATTTAAGTATTCTATCAGTCAATTTATGTTCATAATATAAGCTCTACTTAATTTGAAACTAGATAACGCTGTATGTGAGATATCCAAAATATTTATTTATTTGTTATTGACAGAGGTGTAATAATTAAAAACAAGAATTATTATAATTAAAACTGATTAGGATAAAAACTTAATATGGGATGTAATCGCAAATGTATTTTTAACTGAAAAGCAAGTGATGTGTCAAATGGACGGTTATTTGAAGACTCGAATTGACTGTGGAGGGTCTGCTTTTGTGCCTGTGTGTAATTTTAATGAGTTTTGCGCTAGGCCGGCGACATCGCCTCAAGTGAGGATAGCTATATTAGCGAACCAACCGTGAGCCGGAAATTCCCTGCCGACTACGCCCTAGAACGTATCTAAAGAACGTTTAGGGATGGGATCTCCTGCTGCAAATTTTGTTATCGAAAACCACCATTGTCTTTTGTTTACAATTATTATCGTGGTAATGTAGAGATAATATTTGTATAAATGACAACAAATATGTTGTATTAAATTAAATTTGATAATTCAAAAAATATTTTTTTAATGTACCAAGATAAGAAAAATAAATAATATTATTGAGTTTATCCTATTTGAAGTTAATCATTTTAAAAACATTGATATTATCCTACTTGAAGTTAATCATTTTAAATAAAGTTAAGTTTTCCAGATTATTCAAAAATATTTATAAACTGTTTTTAGTGGTCTCTCTCAGTTTAAAGCCACTTCGTTTCACAGTAACACATAATTTAGTCGTATAATTTATTTTTACATGATATAAATATCATTTTCATGATGAAAACAAACGTATAATAAAATTTCATGAAGAACGGCGAAATAGAAAACTAAAAATAGACTAATTTTCTCTTTTCAACATCGATAATAATATTGACATCACTATTAGCGCTATTAATTTCTACAGCAGCCATAAGCGAGGCAGTTGGCGTTATTAGCCTACCCTTTAATGCGTAATAATTTACTGCACTTTATATTAAACAAAACAGAATTAAAACTTTACTAACTAAGAGAGGGGTTGCGACCATATAGTTAATAACCTTTTCTCATACCTTTTATTTCAGCTGCCTAATTTAATTACAGCCATGTTTAAGTAACTAGTGGTCGTTACATACAAACTGTAATAGTTATGAGGTAAAGTTTGGTACTGATATTTTGAGTTTTATTATTTAAGGGAAACAGACTGTTTAGAATGTGCTCCAACGATTTAAGATATACAACTCGATAATTGAGTGGTTAACGTCTATAGTATTATAGACAATACTTTATAAAATTGATCTAACAAATGGATACCACATTGCAGCCTGCCTTTATCGAAAGTTTGGAAGAAATTAAGGCACGTAGATTGAAGAATTTTTACAATGATTTACATATGAGTATATTTTCTGTTTATTAAAGAGAATCATTGTCATTACAAAATGTTGTTTCAATTACATTTTTTAGATATGAAGATGAAATAAAAATATACAGATCTGGCTAAAATATTTACGATCGGGCATCGTTTCCTCTTGTACAAGTGATGAATTTCAAAAATTTCAATAAGTATTTCACAAAAAATATAAAATATTACTTGATTAACACTTATATTACTGCGCTACAGATCGTTGATATTTTTTGAGATTTCAGGGCTACACTAGAATCAAAACTTCACTTAACTCAACATAACAAAAATAAGACAATTAACTTCTTTCACATATTGAATAGGTTTTGTGGACATCTTGTGGACAGTCTTACGCTCTATGGCCGACAACGTCTGTTGTTTTACTGCTGTTGCACCCTTCTGTGAAGACCTTATCGCGTAGAAAGAAGCTAAAGGATAAAGCTTTGAACGTATATTATTAATAGAATATTATGTGTAACAATTAGTATGCAATATTTTTTGTGCCCATGCCATGCATAAAATATTGATATGATAAAAAAAAAATAAACGAAGAAAATTAAAAAAAAATTGTAATATTTCAACTAAAATTTGTTACCATAACTAGGACTATGTTTAAATAAATATCTAAAACAGATGAAAAAACACTTAAAACAAGATAAAGGTGAAGTGAATTGCCCGGAAAGGTGGAGGGTGGTCAATCGAAACACTGAGACGACTCATTATATGCTCAATCCTAACAAAAACGGGACCATCCTGATTTTATATATTTGATAAGATACTGTAATCTCAACCTGTTATTGGAAAAGAAGATAAGTCTCTTGATCTATATTACATAATACAACCGATGTGTGATTCTGTTGAATAAAATAGTGTAATGTTTCGGACATCTGACACACGTCATCTAGTTTCACAATAAGCAGAGTTTGTACTGTGGGTAGTGGATAACTGATTTAAATACATAAATAAATACTTTGTTTGTAAATACAACCATATTATATATATGTTATATAGCGATTGGCCTAGTGGTTTAATCGGTCGCCACGCTGTTCTCTACTGCGTCGAGTGTTGTAGGTTCAATCCCCACATGGGACAACACTTTGTGTGTTCAAAAAATTGTTGTCCTGAGTTTGGGTGTTCATTGTGTTCGTTTCTTGCATATTTGTAAAGTTTCTCGCAACACAGACTTTATTACTAGAGTGGGTGTATCTTTAATAATAAAAAAAGACAACACAATTCAATAATAATGAACTAAAGATATTGGATTATTGTTTAAAATTACAAAGAATTTAGTTTAAAAACACTTAGACCACTTCTTATTCTAAAACACCTTTTAACTTTGTGGAACGTTAGAATAATACATAATACGTGGTAGTTGATAATGTGTATAAGTTTAATGTTTTTACTTCAAAATTGCAGCGATAATAATAAGTATTTAATTTAAAATTTCAATAATAGCTGGATCCTTAAATTCTGCGGCGAGCATTAACTTTACTAATTGAATTCAATCCGAACTAAAAGAAAGATTGCAGAACGTATCAGCGAGATATGAAGTCGGTAACTATTCTATAAATTTGACGTTCGACTCGTTAAAGTAAAGAAAAGTTTAATAAGCGTTCGTAGCAACCATACTAGTTTCAAGTTTTCGATAAGAAGCGACTCCGCTAGAATTCGACCACTTTTGCTCGGCTCACTTTTCTTACGCTTCGTCGACACTTTTAATGACTTATCCGTTTTTTTTTTCTCATACTTACTAAAGAGAAGAAATTCATTTTGTGAAACAAAATCATTTCTATAGTATTTTACGTGGATATTACTTTACTCGGAATTTAGATAACCTGTTCTACCTCCAAGAAAATTAAATATCTATTCAAAGGGTACAGAAATAATATTTCGGTCGTGAAATATAATCAAAGGAATCTCTGAACGGTTATTGAATCAGACTCGTACGTATACGGAGTTATAAAAAAGTTCTTTTGGTGAAATCCAATCAAAATTGCTATACTTTGAATATCCCTTCTATGAATACCATGAATTAATAACGGGAGCAAACAAAACAAGTGAGTGTACGTTTCCATTATGGTAACACAAATACGTGACGTGTTATTTTATGAAATTGGCTCAGACCGGACACGGAAAGGAGCGCTGAATCGCCCAGATTAATTTTGTCGTTTTATTTGATTAAGGGATGCATGAATAACATACCTTCATTTTGCTTTTTAATTGCCTGTTTAAAATGAAATGTTACATAACCGAATCAGTATATTCTATTTTAATTTTTTTGAAAAGCGACGAATGTGTATATGTTATGTGTTGTATAAGCAATTGTTGAGTAAATATTGTAAACTAAATAAAATATTGTATAAAATATTGCTGTAACATAAAGCCTATATTTTTTAAACCCAGATTAATTTGTTGTGTTGTGTTGATAACGGTATTAAGATTATTTTATTTTTTAGGAGTGAATTCATGATAAATATTGAGATGTATATTTCCTTATATATTTAGAATTCGTCAAAATATATCTGAAACATATTCTACTACTCATGATAATAATAATAAAGTACTTTCATTTTACGTTTTATTTGTTTGTTTAAAATGAAATGCTACAAAACCAAATCGACTCGATCTTGAAGAAGCGACTTAATTGTAAATATCATGTATTGTGTTATTTAAGCAATTGTGTTGTAAATATTGAAAAACTAATAAAATGTTGTATAGGGTGGGCCACGAATTAGTACACATTTGAAAAATTCGTAAGAAATCCCATTTGATGTGTTATAAAAATTGTTAATTTACAAGGAAGTTAATTAGAATTTAGTTTTTAAAAATTATATCGTCTAAATAACCACCATTTCGACGTTTACACTCTTCTAAACGAATACAGAAATTTTTGAATACTCGTCGGCAAAGAGATCGTGAGATCGCCGATATTTCTTCGCCGATTTTTCTTTTACTTGACGTAGTGTATTTGGTTTGCTGATGAGGCACGACTTTACAAATAAGCTCATAAAAAGAAATCTGCTGGGGATAGATCTTTACTTCTGGATGGCCATAGAGTGTCACCTCGTCTGGAAATCAGTTTTTGCAGCAGCAAATCAGCATGGACTCATTGGATGAGTGACAAGTGCTTCTATCTTGTTGAAACCATGTTTTACGATTGTAGCCAGCAAACTTCAGTAGCATGGGTCCCGAGAACTCCCGTAATATGTTTGCGCGGGATATTAAAGCAAATGTTAACGAATTCCTGGCCAAAAAAAAAATACCATAGTAAAAAGCATATACATTCTTAGGCTAGAATAACATAATAATAACTATAGTATAATATATATTATTACCATAATATAATATATATTATTACCATAATATAATATTACTATTTACATAAATGTAACTAACAGTACTATGTAAAATTATTTCGTATAAAATTATTTTAAACGCAAAACAACTACAACACATTGAATGGAACTAAACCGGACCGTTATGACATTGTTATAAAAATAACTTAAAAATAGGTCTCTAATATTTTTTTAAAGAATATATCCACTACACGTCTTTACGTTTAAACGCCATGTAAAATGTTTGTATGTGAGAAATTTCAGCTTCTATTGTTACAAGGGAAATCAACCTAACTGCGTATCGAGTTCGACTAGACAATGATTATCGGATTAAATACGAGCTATACAATATTGTCACCTGGTTGATAGTGCAGTACTTGAGAGGATATGCTCTGATATATGAGCACCTTAAATATCCCTTCTTCTTATAGACTTTCGCAATTTGACACAATTTTATTGTACAGCGGGATTTATTCACGATAAATTTGTAAAAAGGTTACAACACCTTCTATTTCCCAACGATGACTGATGAGGGTGTGCATCATAATGTAGTTACAGTGGATACCGGATGTATTCCGCTCAATCTGATTAAAAAAAGGCTTCTATATATATATAACCTATATATCTATATATAACCTAGTGAGGTGATCTCTTCAGAGAAATCCGAGGTATCCAAATATGGTTGTGGATGAAGTTATCATGACTAACAATTATTGGAAATAACGTCCTGAGGAATCTGTTAGGCATATTGTTTCTAACTGTTCTCGTCTTAATAATGGTGAAAAGGTTAATATTCACACAGGCACAACCAAGCAGTCAGGATTGTACATCAACAACTTGACCGTGGCCGTGCTACGTTATATTGGGATCGAATTATTATCATAGATAGGACTATTGTTGCCTGTTATTACGATGATGGATCAGTTAGAGCACCGCGCAATGGTTATCGATATCGCCGTTCCTCTAGACAAGAATCTCGTGAAAGTTGAAACGGAAAAAAAATAAAATATTAAGATTCATCACACGAGATTGTCGATATATGGAATAGGGATTCGGTTTTGATTGTTCTGGTAGTCGTATCTGCTCACGGATTGAAAATCAAGAGCCTCGATCAACATCTTAAGAGGCTTATGTTAGAAGGCTTGGACCAAGGGTCTGTTGCAGATTGAACCACCTCAGGAAGGTTTGACCATTTGCTTGGCGTCCGGACGCTTTCCTGAGTACTGGAATAGTGGACAGCTGGTCTTATTGAGGAAACCGTGACGGCCTGCCAATTCAGTTGCAGCCTACAGACAATTCGTGTTGCTGGACGAGGCGGATAATTTGTTTACAAAGATACTCTCTGCCTGCATCTCTGTGAGGTGGGCCCTGTACTGTCGGACATCTAATTCTGCTTCCAAGTAGGGCGTTCGACAGTCAATGCCGTATTGCGCTTGAGAGCCATGACTGAAGAAGCGGTGAACTGTGGTGGCATGCTGTTGGCGACTTCGTTGAACATCACCAACGGATTCAACAGTCAGCCCTTTAGGTACATCAGGAAAGCACCCTACTAACACGGGGTGCTGGAGTACCTGAGGTGGCATGTGGCTGACCACTTAGAGGAGCGTACCGTCATGTACTAAGGCCAAGATGGTGTTCTGAGGCGGTGGTTCATGTCATGTGGTGTTCCACAGGGGTCTGTCCTCGGACCACTCCTGTGGAACATGGGATACGATTGGGCCTTTCGAGGTCGTCTCCCTGCCGGATTGGTCGTAATTTGTTACACCGATGACATACTGCTCACAGCCCGGAGGGTTAATTTTTAAGAGGCGGCGGGCCACCATAGGAGATTGTCTGGAGGACGAGCACAATGAGACGCTGGGGTTGTGGGTGGTCTTGGAATAGACGGAGGTCCTATTGTTCCATGTGTTCCGTCATGGTCCGATCCTCGGCGCTTCCATCGTAGTCACTTCGGTCCTTGTACTGATTCAGGCCTAAATGAATTATCTACGCCTGATCCTCGACGGGAAGTAACTCTTCAACGAGCACTTCCGACAGTTTGCTCCAAAACTGATCGACACTGCTTCTACTCATGGGTGTCTTTTGCCATATTTGGGTGGCACCATGGATAGCTGTACACAAAGGTTGTCTGGTCAATGGCACTGTATGGCGCACCGCTTTGGCCATTTGCTCTGACTGAATAAGGTTTGGCAGAATAAGGCAGAATAATTGGCAGCATAAGGGTCATCTCGGGCGCCCTAAGAGGTTATTGGTACGCGAGTGGCGTAAAGCTACTCTTCAGGCCATCCTGGCTCATTGGTCGTCCAAGTTGGAGGCTCCACGTGCTGGCTTTGCTGCCATGGAGACTCTCCAGCTGGTCATCGTCGAGTGGGCAGGGCGGCAGCACTGGACCCTTTCCTTCCGACTTATGCAGGTCAATTCCGGGCACGGTTACTTCGAGATGTATCTGCATTTGGTCACTAGGAGGAAATTGAGTTCTACCTATCACCAGTGCAACTGCAATGACGACTCGGCTCAGCACATGCTGGCGTATTATTCCGGCTACGCAGCGCAGCGCGGGGCACTCCCTGCAGTAATTTGGAAGAGATCTCTCGCTACCGGCCGTCATGCGTTCTACGTACGGCAGCAGCAGCTGTTTTACCGCGGTCGTAATCTTCTGTGAAGACGTCAGTGCGCAGAAGGAGGTGGCAGAGAAGGCCCAGGAAGATGATCTTCACACGGACCCAATTCGCCGCCGGTAAACCAGGTGGTAGAGGTGTGCTTACCAGTGCTTCACCTGCCACCTTGAGTGTTGCTGCGGATGGACAGGACGTGGAATTCCCCTTCACCGCTATAGTGGCCAGCCGCGAGGAGTCAACGTCCGCATGTGCCGTACTGCACCTACATAAAGAGTTCACTCGTAGATGGTGCCCGCGCTAGAGCGGGCAGGTGCTGGGAGGGGTCCAGATGGCTTAAAAATAGCAGTTCCTGGATTTCTCCCATTCCAGACACAGAGTGGCACACCGCGTGGTTTTAGTTGATCCAATTCCGACCCACCACCCCACTGTAAAACCCCCATAGTGTGACGGTCCGAGGGGGTTTCCACGCGTTAAAAAAAAGGGTCTGTTGCAGAATACAATTCTGCTTAGTACAGTCCATACATTGAGTAAAGTTGTATCTTTGGGGCCCTAACCATTGGTGTCTTTATCCCTTTACCAGAAGTTGATAGTTTACTATATCTTGTATTTTTAAATATGTATTTTGGTTTTCTTTTGTTTTTCTTGAAACTCTTTAAACTAAAATGCGTATACAGTTGTAATAAAGAGAATAATAATCTTTATTAGCAGACCAGAAATACAATGTTTGTGTGTCGATATTAGCCACCCTAGGCTTAAACTATATCGCGGCTATCAATTAAACGATAACTGTCGCACTTTTAGGTATAAGCACTGATATTAATAACAACTTAAATAAAAGTTTATGCCGTTAGCTACTATGAGTTAAAAGGAGTTTATGTGATTGTTGTATTTTGAGTGTAAGTGTGGTGTGCGAGATGTAAAAAAAATATAATATGTTTCAATTTATGATATTTTAAGATAATTTCGATAACTATAATCTGTGTTTCACGGTTCATGTAAGTTGAGGACCATTTTGGACGTGGTGAGAATAGCTCGTATTACATAAATACCTAGTACAAATTTGCTATTGGGATTCTAATGACCTTTATAACTCTCTCTAACACTCTTTCAAATCGTAATAAATGTGATGAGAATGATGATAAAATAAATTGATGCAGCGAGATATATGTAGAATTCAGATAGTTGATTTCAGTTAAAATCTTAAATTCTTCAAAAACATTAATCAGTTTCCTGATTTTGGCTGATAACATACTGATATGATCCTTAGAGATAAATTTCTAATCAGTAATAATATCGAGATACTTAACAGGCGTGAATCTTTGAACTTCACTGCACAGTCACAGTTGAATCTCTTGTGCATGTTCGCTTCTATTTGATTGTGATGACATGTGTATGTGAATGTTAGGGTTAACAATGAGAGAAGAGGTAACTGTTTAATGAAAATAAAAAAAAAAAAACTTTTTCAGTATTTATTTATTTATTTATTTTATTTAAAACTTTATGCACAAATACATGCATCGGCGGACTTAATGCCTAAGGCATTTTCTGCCAGTCAACCGATTGGGTGATGCAGAGAAGATATGAGATAGGTGCACTTGCCAGAGAAGTATATATATACCAGATAGACCATAAATAAGTAAATATACTTACATAAACACATAAATATATAACACATACATACATACATATATAATACACATACACACAACTCATATACATACGTGCATACATATTACCACTATAAGATATACTAATACCAGGTGGTGAACTAAGACTTCGCCGTTTCAGCCAGCAAAAGCTTCTTCACCCGAACCCTAAACGAGTCGCGACTTTTAGCCATCCTGACTTCGAGGGGAAGCGCGTTCCAAGAAAGGATAGCCTGCACGAAGAACGAAGAACCGACAAACTCAGTGGAGTGAGAAGGACAGAGTAGAAGGAGATTATTAGCCTAACGTAAATTTCTATTATGGTTGTTGCTCAATAATTGAATTTGTGACGTTAAATAAGTGGGAGGGGATGGGGAATTGAGAAAAGAATATAGTAATGAGAGTGCACGCAACTTTCTGCGTTGACGAATAGGTAGCCATGTGAGCTGGGTCCGGAAACTGGAGATATGATCGTACTTACGAAGGTTAAAGGTGAATCGAATGCAGTTATTGAGAAGACGTTCTAGCTTGTTGAGGAGATCTGCATTCAGGTCGTAATAGCACACGTCACCATAGTCGATCAGAGGGAGGATTAGAGATTGCACGAGCGTTGCCTTAGTTTTCACGGGAAGGAAGTTTTTCAGGCGGTATAGTGTTCTCAGGATTCCAGTAACCCTCTGGCACACGTATGTAACTTGATCACGCCAGTTCAGTGTACAATCAAGTTGTAAGCCTAAGTCTTTCACTGTTGCACAAATGGGTATAGTGGCACCATTTAAAGTAATTTTGGGCAGCACCTCAAGGTTGACTCGGGTCATCAAACGGCTGGGGTGCTGGGCTAGAAAACCTCCACGTGGTGCACCCTGGTAACGTTGGCGACAGCACTGTTTCTTCCTGTGCCATTTGGAAGAGGACATCACGCCAACGGCTAATATTCTAGCACGAAGAAGAGGAGGCCATTTTCTTCGGCCATTCGGCTAAGGCTTGGTCCAACAGAGCGGGCATTATTGTCGATTCCTCTGTTGGCTCTTCGCTCTTTGGAGCAATGAGGAGGAAAACCTCGATAAAAAATCATTAGGGTGGGACCCTTTCATGGGTCGGCGTTTCTCCACTATCAATGGTGGAGAAAGGAGAACGGGCTCGGTGTGTACTCACACTGCCGCCGAGCAGGCATTGGAAGATTTAATCTTCCTGCCACCGTTGTTACATCGTAATCCCGAAAGGAGTGTCGTGGTTATGTCTCGCGACACCAATCGGGGGCGAGGGTCTTGGCTTAACCGCCCGGGCTGCGAGGAAGAAAACCTCTATAAAAAATTACCCCGAATCCCGTGTTCTGGTGCGTGACCAGGGGATGCATGGCTGATGGGTTGTTCAGTTGCAAGCGCACTCCCAGCCGAGGTACCTGCGGACCCCTCGGTTGGGCACAAATTTACGCTTGCCCGGGTATTGGGGGATCTCTGCCCGGGTCGACCATTATTTCTCCCCCAATCGTGGGTTTAACTATGGAACATGAAATAAAATTATACAACATAAACAAAGATGTAGAAGGTAAGAAGGAGAAGACGAGTAGGAAGGAGGAAAGCGCAAAGGCGGACGAGCTCTCCAATACAGTGGACGCAGCAATTGGAACGCCTATCTTGATGGGGCTCCCAGAAGCAATTTCAGCTTCTGGGAGCCGAAGAGTATCGCAACGACTGCGTTCCAGATCCACCTTATCATCGGATGGCGCAGACGGTAGCCTCGGTGCGAGGACAGGTTCACTAGACCTAATGGAACTGGAACCGGACAGCCAGAAACGAGGCCGCTCCAGGGACGAGGGGAGTGATACGTCTCAGGAGATGTTGCCTCCCAAGGTTGCAAGCAGCCGTAGAGGGAGGTCACGAACACCGGCCTCGACCCCATCAGGCTCCGTTTTCTGCAAGGCAGGAGCCTACAGAAGAGTCAGGGCGGACGGCGAAGCATTAGCGGAGGAGGAGGTCGCGGATCTGCTGCTTAAAATCAAGGAGCCGATGGTGGGGGATTCAGTTCTCCAAACACCATCGGCCATGCAGGAGAGAGCAAACGCGGCGGTGGCCATCATTAACAAAGTGGCCACCAAGTCTAGCAATCTTAAGGGCTCTTTTGTGAGGGCCCTTAAGGATTCCTCTTCCGCTATTGCGGGGGTCGTAGAGAGCCTTATCGGAGACATGGCTCGTCTCCAGGCAGCCAACGAGCGTCTGACGGGGCAGGTGACTGAGCTTAGTGCTCAGTTTGCTCAATTTCGGGCAGATCGCCCCGAACGAGAAGGCTCACGTCCGTCACTACCTACCCCCTCTTCCAACCATGGGGGTATTTCTGATGCCCATCTGCGTCAAATAACGGATGCAGTATGGCGCATGATGGACGGGCGTCTGGCTGGCCTGGAGGCAAGGCTGCCACCGGCCCCTGTTGTCCGGCCGCCGCTCGCGGCGCATAAGCCGAAGGCCGCATTGGCACCGTCTGCGCTTCCCGTTGTGGGCGGTCGCGTGACCTATGCAGCGGCGGCGTCGGTGTCTGCAGCTCCCGCAACAACTCCAGGTTCACGACGGGCAGCGAAGGTAGCGACCAAGACGCCTGCACCGAGGTTAGGCTCCAAAACAGCGGCAAGGACTGGAGCGGAGTCCCCTCCGCTTCCCACTCCAACCGCTGTACCTGGCACCTCCACCTGTGTTCGCTCAACATCTGCCTCTTCCACCGATGGTTGGCAGGTGGTCGGGAGGGCTAGGAAGTCCCGAAAGCAGGGTAAGAAGGCTGCACAAACAGCAGCCTCTACCCCGCAGACACCGTCGATTGCGGTGGCTATCGCGAAAAAGCCGCGCAAACTGCAGGTGGTAGTCGCTGTGTCGCCGGAGGCGGCTAGCGGCGGACTCTCCTACGCAACCATCTTCCAGAGGGCCCGCGCTAGTCTCGCCAATGACTTCGGGACAGTAGGAGTCAGGTTGCGCCTCGCTCAAACAGGAGCTCGAGTGCTCGAGTTCCCTGGAGCCGAAGGTGCTAAGACAGCGGACACATTTGCCGAGAAGTTGCGGCAAATGTTTACGGCTACGGATGGTGTCAAGATCACCAGGCCTACCAAGTGCGCAGAGTTGCGCATTTCGGGCCTGGATGACTCTGTATCGACAGAGGATGTCCGCGTTGCAATTAGCGAGAAGACAGGCTGCAACGCGGACAATATTAGGGTCGGCACCATCCGCCCCGGTCCGGGAGGGCAGCGGATTATGTTTCCGCTGCGGTCGACCGGGGCACAAGGCAGCAGAGTGTTCTGTCGCTCCTCACTGCCCGGTGTGTGCAGCGGACAACAAGCCTGCCAGTCACCAGATTGGGCAGGGAGGCTGCAAACCTTCCCGCAACTCTCGGCAGGCGTCAGGGTTTAGCCAGTCGGCCCAGGCTGCTTCTGACGTCGTTCGTGCGTCGATATCGTCGCCCATGGAGGAGGTTGTAGAGACGGTCGAGTAATGGCCCAAGTCTCCAACCTCCTGGTCCAGACGAACCTGAACCACTGTGCCGCGGCGCAGGACCTTTTCCTGCAAACCATGGCGCAGTGGTCGATCGGTGTTGCCGTAGCCGCGGAACCCTATTATGTTCCTCCCCGTCCCCCCCGACCGGGACGGTTCCGTGGCAGTCGTCGGCTCCACTGCGGCTAATTCCCCACCCTTGTCGCTAAGAGACAAGGGCACTGGATATGTTGCTGCCGAGTGGGGGGGAATCACTATATATGGTGTATACTTCTCCCCCAACCGGAGTTTGAACGACTTCGAGGTTTTCCTTAACAACTTGGAAACCTCGATGCGGCGTCTAACGTCTGGGCACGTCTTAGTGCTGGGGGACTTCAACGCAAAGTCCATTGCGTGGGGTTCCCCCAGGACGGACGCTAGGGGCGAGGCCGTAGAGGAGTGGGCGGCCTCGGTGGGCCTCTGTTTACTAAACAGGGGCTCCACCAACACGTGCGTGCGACAGCAGGGAGGGTCGATAGTGGACCTTTCGTTCGCTACCCCTGCCCTCGCCGCACGAGTAAGGAACTGGCGCGTCCTGGAAGAGGTTGAGACGCTCTCGGATCACCTCTACATCCGATTTGAGCTCTCCTGGACCCAGGACCCCAGTAGGGGTCACGTGGCGCGGCGTTCTTCTCGCTTTCCGCGGTGGGCTTTAGCCAAATTAAATAGGGACCTACTAGAGGAGGCAGCCATCGTTCACTCTTGGCTGTCTCCGCAGGCCCCGACCGAGGAGGTCGACATGGGGGCTGGTCGCTTCCGCGATGCCATTGCGCAGATCTGTGATGCGGCCATGCCCCGCATCCGAGGTTGCCGGCCTTCACGGAAGGAGGTTTACTGGTGGTCCCAGGAGTTGGCGGACCTCCGCGCGGCTTGTACTCGTGCCCGGAGGTCCTACACCCGTAGTCGAAGGTGGGGAGGACCAGCTTCATGAAGAGTACCGAGAGGCGCGGAAAACTCTGAAGCTGGCCATAAGCCGCGCCAAAGAAATTAAGAGAAAGGAGATGCTGGAGGGTCTCGATCGTGACCCCTGGGGTCGCCCTTATCGTGCGGCGCGGCAAAAGCTCCGCACGTCGGGCCCCGCCCTTACAGAGACACTCCAGCCCAGCTTCCTGCGGGAAGTGGTCGAGGGCCTTTTCCCGCAGCGGGTGGAACACACACCCCCGTCGATGGCCCTCATGGTCGGAGACGACGGGGGGAACGAGGACGATGTTCCGCCCGTTAGGGAATCGGAGGTAGGGGCGGTTGTTCTACGGATCCGCTCTAAGAACACCGCCCCCGGGCCGGACGGGATACCTGCCCGAGTGCTGGCCCGAGCCCTCGAGCACATGTCGGACCGCCTCAGGGAGGTCCTAGACGCCAGCTTGGCGTCCGGACGCTTCCCTGAGTGCTGGAAAAGCGGGAAGCTGGTCCTATTGAGGAAGCCGGGACGGCCAGCCGAATCGGTAGCGGCCTATAGGCCCATCGTGTTGCTGGGCGGGGCGGGTAAACTGTTTGAGAGGATATTCTCTGCCCGCATCGTCCGGCACCTCTGCGAGGTGGGCCCCGATCTGTCGGACGCCCAATTTGGTTTTCGGGCGGGGCGTTCGACGGTCGATGCCGTGTTGCGCCTGGGGGCCGTTACCGAAGAGGCGGTGAGCTGTGGCGGTGTGTTGTTGGCGGTGTCGTTGGACATTGCCAACGCATTTAGTAGTCTGCCATTTAGCTGCATCAGGGAAGCACTCCACTATCATGGGGTGCCAAAGTACCTGAGGCGGCTTGTGGCAGACTATCTTGAGGAGCGTACCGTCATGTACGAGGACCGAGACGGTGTTCTGAGGCGGCGGCTCATGTCGTGCGGTGTTCCACAGGGGTCTGTCCTCGGACCACTCCTGTGGAATATGGGATACAACTGGGCCCTTCGAGGTCGTCTTCCCCCCGGGCTGGGCGTAATTTGCTACGCAGATGACACATTGGTCACGGCCCGGGGAGCAAACTTTCAAGAGGCGGCGCGCCTGGCCACCACGGGTGTCTCTCTGGTGGTCGGGCGAATTGAGGCGCTGGGTTTGCGGGTGGCCCTGGACAAGACGGAGGCCCTTTTGTTCCATGGGCCCCGTCGTGGTCCACCCTCCGGCGCCTCCATCGTGGTCAATTCGGTCCTCGTACCGGTTCAGGCCCAGATGAAGTATCTGGGCCTGATCCTCGACGGCAGGTGGCTCTTCGACGAGCACTTCCGACAGCTTTCTCCAAAGCTGGTCGGCGCTGCTTCTGCCCTTGGGCGACTTTTGCCCAATCTGGGTGGAGCTAGCGTCGCGACGAGACGGCTATACACGGGGGTTGTCCCGTCAATGGCACTGTATGGTGCACCGGTGTGGGCGGTGGCTCTGACCGCCCAGAATAGGGCTCGCCTCTGGCGCCCTCAGAGGATATTGGTGGTTAGAGTCATACGCGGTTACCGCACCGTATCGACGGAGGCGGCGTGCGCCTTGGCCGGGACTCCCCCGTGGGATTTGGAGGCGGAAGTGCTCGCCGAAGTTTATCGGCGGACGGTTAACTTCCGGGCGGGTAGCGGCATACGGCCCCCGCCCGAAGAGATACGCGAGTGGCGAGAGGCCGCTCGTCGAGCCACGATGGCTCGTTGGTCGTCCCGGCTGGAGGCTCCACGTGCTGGCTTTGCGGCCGTGGAGGCTCTCCGGCTGGTCATCACCGAGTGGGCGGGGCGGCAGCACGGGACCCTTTCCTTCCGACTGACGCAGGTCCTTTCCGGGCACGGTTGCTTCGGGAAGTATCTGCACTCGGTCGCCGGGAGGGAATTGAGTCCCGCCTGTTACCACTGCGACTGCAGTGAGGACTCGGCTCAGCACACGCTAGCGGTTTGTTCCGCCTGGGCGGCGCAGCGTGGGGTCCTTGCTGCAGTTATTGGAGGAGATCTCTCGCTACCGGCCGTCATACGCTCCATGGCCGGTAGCGACAGTTGTTTTACCGCGGTCGCAACCTTCTGAGAAGACATAATTTCGCGGAAGGAGGCGGCGGAGAAGGCCCGGGAGGACGATATCCACTCGGACCCAATTCGCCGCCGGCGAGCCGGGCGGCGGAGGCGCGCATACCAGCGCCTCATGCCGCCTTGAGTGTGGCCGCGGGTGGACGGGACGGGTTTTTCCCCTCCATCCGCTACAATGGCCAGCCGCGAGGAGGCGACGTCCGCGTGTGCCGTACGTCGCCTAAAATAGAGAGTTTATCCGCAGATGGTGCCCGAGGTAGCGGGCAGGCGCTAGGAGGGATCTGGATGTCGTAATAGCAGCGGTTCCCGGATTCCTCCTATCTCAAGCGCAGAGTGGCACACCGTGTGGTTTTAATCGGTCCGATTCCGACACACCACCCCGCCGTAAACCCCGGTGGGGTGCCGGCCCGTGGGGGTTTCCACATGTTAAAAAAAAAAAAAAAAAAAAAAAAGGGTCATCAAACGGCTGCTGCCGATAATTATTGCCTGACACTTTGTCGGGTTCACAGATAACCCAAACCTCTCCGACCAGTTTTGCATAGCTTTAAGATCTGTGTTAATAAAATCGATTGCTGTTGCTATGTCTTCAACGCTGGCATGAGCGTACAGTTGCAAGTCGTCAGCATACAGATGATACGCACTACGAAGTTCAAGAGTTAAGAGGTTAATAAACAAAGAGAAAAGCAGAGGAGAGAGTATGCCGCCTTGAGGGACACCAGAGTCGACATCGCACCAATCAGAGGAGAGATCATCCACATGAACGGACTGCTGGCGTCCCTGAAGATAAGATGAGAACCATTCCAATGCTTCGGGCGAGATCGCTAGATAGGAGAGGATGGGTATTCAGTATTCAAGATTAGTAGATTGTTACTGAGCCATTTTATTATTTTTGTCATACCTTTTTCGGTGGTTAGGATGCAGTCATTCCAGGGTGTGCCATGTAGTACAAATGAAGTATGATCTACATATCAAACTATTTTAACATTTTTTAGACGTAGCTTGTTAAGGTCATATACATACCTATAGAGTTCTAAGTATTCAAAAGTTTCTAAGGAAAAGTTTAGTTACTTTTTCTTATTAAATTCTTCACGTATAGTAAAATTGCATTTTCTAGTTAAGTATTTGTCATAACAAAGGCTGCTGAGTCATTAAATAAGAAAACAAGTTTCTATTTTATTATTAAATTTTCTAACTATTATTTTTCTGACGATATAGTACAATTAATAGGAAAGGAACAAAATAATTTCTTATAAAAAGTATAATTCATCCATCACTGACGTAACGGTAATGAAATGGTACCTTCAACTCAATTACCTGTGAGCCAAGTTCGAGACACAATAAAAGATATCTTCATTTAACCCTCATTTCTCATAATAGTAGCCTTCTGGCACTTTCCCAAATTAAAATAAGGTTCCATTCGCTAATAGACTACAAATTGTCATGAGAAAGTTATTGAAACCTAACTTAGAAAGATAATGTCTAAATGAATGACAGTCAAAGTTAAACATTTTCGATTATGCGATTTGTTGTTAGGATAATTATTTACGCCAAATGAACAAGAATAAATTCTCTAACAGATCGTTGCTTTAGCAGAAACAGGCATGATATTGTGATTGTGATTTGATTTACAGATATTTTTTTCCCTTTGCCCAGAATCGTGCCTCTTAAAACTTTAATTTTTCAATATCCTCAAATCTATTTGTTTATATAACAATTCAAACAATCAATCGAATTGGATATTTATTCATATGCTATTTTGTTTAATTAAAGCTCTGGAAAGCTGGTTAATGCGTTTAACGTGTCAACAATAATGCTCTTTGGATTAATTTTGTCAATTGTTTGGGTTGAAATAATCGGCTTACAAACTGTTTTGGATCGCTCTCGGTAATACAATCTACTGATTTTTGCCCATTTTAAGAATTTGATGAAATATGATTGTTGAGTTTAATGCTATAAATTTTAATTTACTTATTAAACCTGAAATCAAAATCTGATTTTAGACAATTCTTTAATTAAGTCAAATATGGAAGAATAATACATTCTTAAGTAGTATGTATTTCCATAATATCGCTTAGAACCGTTTCAAATATAATGTATTAACCATATATTACTTGATTTGCTATTATAGAAAATTGCAATATGTCACATAATATTACGAATGAAATGAACACTAACATATATTGTTTAAAAGTATAGAATATATTCGAAAGTTTTATCGAACTCCTTTCAGCCACTCTGACAGAATTGAGTAACGATGACGAACGACTAGTCACAAATTTATATGACCAAGTTCACCTCATGCAGAATGCATCAGAGAATTGTATTATAAAACTTCATGAAATACAGCCACAATTCCGTTCAGGAGGTTAATCTTTTATAAAAAGAATTGTTTCAGTAAAAAAGTTTAGATGTTTTAAGCATGAGATATATTTACTTACTTACTATTAACATAAATGTACTTTATGTAGTCCAATGACATAGTAACTCGCAAAAAACTAAACTTAAAGCAATTTTGAAAACGTTGAAAGTACTATAAAAATTAAAAAAAAAAAATTTTAGTAGAGAGTTACAAATCTTAGAGTTAATCCTGTTATTTAGAACATATAATAAAGTTACGAAAAATATTTACTCATGATCATAATCAACCACCAAAATCATATTAACTTGTTTGTCGCAAATCAAAATAACTTAATTATGTCTCAAAACAGGAGCGTTGATAGGCGGCATATTTTAAATATAATGTGCGTCCAATTTCACGGCTCGCGACCACTGCCCGCAGCCGCCAACAAGCTTGAAATGAATTATTGCTCACAATCACTAATTCTTTCTTGGGTTTAATAGGAATTTCTTGGTCGAATGATATTAGACCGAAACTTTCACAACGAATAGCTATTTTAAGTTATACTCGTATTCCTTAAAATTACTTTGATTTTTAAGAGAACTGCTGATATATATAGTATACAGTAAGAAGATAAAAAAGCAAGATATTGGCTTTTTGCAATAGTTTTTATCTTCATTACTTGTTCAATCATAAATCTTTATTTCTTTTCAATCTGCTACCGTTCCTTCTCACCAACTTTTTGCTCCTATCTCACTTGCTGAAGTGAGTAACTAACAAAATATTTATCTGCAAACGTAGTTCTACAATTATGGGTTACAGATTGCAGTTGGATAATATTATCTCTGCTTACCCTACGGACACTGGCATGATTGTAAATAATTACCCAGCTCGCGTTGGATATACGATTTGACGTCGATTGAGCACAAGGTTGTCATGGAGAATAGCTGAGATAGTAACGGGCCTCTTCTCTTGAAGAACTTGTAAGTTCGGCATTGGAGTGTCCAGATGTAGCACAATACAACAGTGACTCGTACACATTTTGCCCACCAAATCCAAAAATAAGTTCTCCTATTTCTAGTCGATTTGGCTCTCTAAAGATTGCCTTTAAAAAATGATTTTTCGTACTGGTTCAGTAATTTGATGTACTCTTATAAATACAAGAAAGTGAGGTACAATACAGTTATTTCTGTTCCATTCCATTCTAAGCTTAACGTGGAACATTCTAAGACAACATTGTGACTTACAAGAATACTTATTAAATTTACTAATAATATTATCTGTCTGAAATATCATTATTTCTACAATATAACGCTAACAAAACCATAAACTGAGATTCTCTTCACACCTATACATTGCGAATAGTCACTACACAAATAAATGTCCCACAAAATACGCTTTTGTATGTAGTTAGATAACATTGCCCTACCTAGGGCTATTACGTTATGACCCCTCTCACAACACCCTTGGGAAGTGTCAGGTTGGTCTAATGGTAAGCCTCTGTCAGCCCCTAACCAAACCAGCCCCAAAAAACATCGATTGAATTTTATCAGACATCATTTGACACGAGATAACTATCAAATTATATAAAGGTATATTATCTACGAATTATACATTATTTAATTAAAGCCATAAAATTGTGATGTCTTTGTTTACAATTCAATTACTTTCTATCTACTTATTATAAGTAGAAAACTAGTCTATATAAGTTGTTTGATTGCGGTGGCGTTCACAAGGATAGCGTAACACAATGTGAAAATTATAAGTTTTTTGAAGTGAAAACTTCTTTAGGCGCGTTGAGCGTTTTGGTAGAGGGTAAAATCCTCGGTTCGCGTCACCGACGTGTTAATGATAATAGTATATCTATAGCTATGGAGAATATGATATTATATATTATATATGAAATTTATTATTATTTTTTCTTAATTAAAAGCCTGCCAAAGTGACTCTATTCTGCCTAATGGAAAGTATAAATAGAATCCAAGAGTTGTGGTCACCATAGTCATTACAAATGCAGACAATGCAGTATGGTGACCCACACTATGGTGGCCTTGTGAGATGTTTTTTCACACCCCGCTTGGAGACGTAAAAGGCATGACAGTCATCGTGACAGTGTAAGGCTTCCCAGTTACCACGATAACTGTCACCCTTGCATCAATGGGCCTCCGGTCTCACACTCACCAACGAAACACGACAACACGGATGCTGACGCTTTTGTTTATAGTTATAGATCTATTGTTTCAAAAAATAAATTTATATAATATGTCTCGTAATATGGTGCTATTACTGAAGCAAATCTGCAGAGAGCGTAGCCATCTAAAGTTTAAATTTGTGTAGTGATACCTATGTGGAACTCTGTAGTGGATGGAAATCATTACCAAAACTGAATCACATGTTGGTAGTACAATACCATTTTCCCCTACATTAAGCATAAGGAATACGCATACTTTTTTTATACCTTTCTCCTTATTATTACATTATCAAAATTAAATATTTACATAACTTACAACGTCCAAAATGCATTAAATAAAAAATATACATTACAATCACTAAAATTTTCGTGCATTAATAAACGCGGCCATTTTGGTATGTTTATTCTGTGACGTCAGGTTACTCTTGGTCAGTTAGGAAGTGTTTAATTTACAAAGTCCTCTAAAATTCAACAACTTATTATCTTGGTAATAATTATTTTAAATATATATTTTTATGCCTAAAGGTGTACAGTATAAGTAATAAGTGGTACAATGTGATAAGAATATATAGTGTATCGTATTTGTTATATCGTAATGAAGATTATTTTCACGTAAGTAAGGACATCAAGAAAGTGATAAAAACAATGAAGTATAATAAAATTTGATCTAGTAACATACACACAAACTTATTTTGTTTACAAACTTTAAAGAAAATGTAACACAGTTTATGAAAAGTTTGTGAAGGTGTTCTCAATATCGAATGCATAGGTTATCCATCCACATTTTATCTACGAATGAAAATATTTAAGTTATTAGAAAACAAATAGTCACCAGAAACCGTACAAACCAAATTGTTGACAGAAGATATCGATTGTAAAATCGACGTCAGATAGATTTAGATTCACCAGTAGCTTTGCGTTTTCTAAATTTAAGAGAAAATTTTAAAAAAGTCACTTTTTGATTATTTAACTTCACTATTAAATTATGACAAATTTCAATAATAACTGTATAGGTACATATATTTTTTTAGCAGTAAAGCTTACAAATATATTTTTACCCATTTTGATTTTACATGGTGCCATGTTGTTGTACATTTAACTTTTTAAAATATATGTTACTGTACACTATATCCTCCGACTAGATCGTTAGTCTAGTGGTTAGTGATTGTGATTGCCGAACAAGGATTCTCGGATCGGGTCAAAAAGTGTTACGGAGTTTTCTGATTAGAGAAATGCTTGATAACAGCCCATAGTTTGCAAGTGACATTCTTAACCTCATGCCTCAAAGAGCATGTAAAATCTAGCCTGCACCTATACCCTACCTGATCGTGTTGAATAGCCGTCCCGTCGGATTGTGAGTGACATAGAACAGAGAGTGCACCTGTGTTTGCGCATAAACTTGTGCGCTATAATATCTCCTATGTAGTTAGCTGACTTGTATGGAGACTGGCTAGGAGTACATTATCATCATATACCTATATTAACTTTAACAAATTTATTTTATACAAAGACGATATTTTTTAATGTTAATTTACAAAAATTTAATAAAAATAACTATTTTCTCATTTATTACGAAGAAAATAACTTACGAAATAATTGCATAAGGACATTGTTCATTGTAATTTATGTATTATTAATAACAACGTAACGTAAAAAGAGATTTTCTACCGAAATAAAATAAAGCCTCCTCTACTCGGATAGTATCGTCTCAAGCTTTCAGTTTTATACGAAAACCACTTTCCCGGTAATATGAAAACTTAACGTAAATATGCACTAGTCATTGTAGCAGAAAATGAATCTAGACTACCTCCGTAATGTTAAACAAGGGTTGTTAACCCCATCCTGCAGGGCGGGAACGCCCTCTAACTTTACTCTATTATTAATGACAAGACCCGCCCTTCCTTGGGCAAGTATAATGCAAATTATTGCGTTTTGCAATATTTTGTTTGTATCACGGAAAGTTAACGCTGTTACACGAGAGGGAGCGATTACACGCGATGTACACTCACGCACATATGTATGCGATGACAGTTGCCATAATATATTTTAAACGCACAGTTTTTATTGTAATTTCGGATTTACAATTAAGTAGCTTACTTAAAAATTTCCGCCATGATGATATGCTTTGTGATGTGATGCACTATTGATTACTTTGACATGTACTACATTTTTAGTACTTGTGCAATAAAATAAAATACTTATTGACGCATACAGAACTAAGATAGTAGTCAAGTTAAACTAGGTATGTTTTGAGATAGGATACAAGCAAAAACATAAGTTAATTCTTTTGCTCTTGTTCAACTAATTTAAATACGAAATTTAAAATTTGATTGCACCCAAAAGTCCTCACTACAAATAAAGTAATGCAAAAATAAATATCTATTACCCCTAAACAACGTGCAAAGAGAATGAAGTTTTGAAACAAAGCCAACACATTTGACCAGCGTGGTTTAGTAGATCTCCTTTCTGCGGAGAGCTCTATGTCTAGCAGTGAACTGGACTTTTGACCCTTAAACTAAAGCAAGAATAAGGCTAGTCGAGATCCTCCCTTTTTATTACCCGATAATTAAAATTGATTATTTATGTAGCCGCCTGTACTACTATGTAAACTATTCTGTACTGAATATTGTTTGGTAATGAAGTGATTTCCATACGTATTAAGTAATTATACGTTTTCATCCACCTGCTTATTATGGTACATGTTGACTGGCGACAGCGGCACTTGCTACTTATATTCCCTTAATATTTCAGTAATATTAACTTATTACTTGCATATATTGTAATACGAATAATGTTTTAGAGAACAGGTGTTCTATTAATGTAATGTATTCTCATGGTACAGTTATAGGCTAAACATTTCTGTTAGTACAGATATAGTTAATACTACAATAAGATTATTTATATTAGGAAATCGTATTTGGAATTGCTTTATTTTTGATTGTTTATGTTTCTAGAGCCAAAGTATTATATTGGACCATAAAATAATCGTAATTCAAATACATGAGAAATATATGTTTTCTTTATTTTTTCATTTTATAAAAAGAACGCCTTCATAATGAATATACCCTGTGTCACGGAGGACTTTACAAACATACAAGAAACAAACACAAAAACACCCAGACTCAGAAAAACAATGTGTGGATCACAAAAGGCGTTGTTCCATGTGAGGTTTGAACTCTCAATACTCAGCGTAGAACAGAGCAGCATGATAACGGTCGACCCACCACGTCATCCGTTCAGTCAATTGCTTAAAAAAATAATCAAGTCAAGTTTGTAACAATAATTATAATCAATAATTAATAATACTATATAAATAGTTATTATGTTTAGGTAATCACATTTTTTTTCAATTTCAACTCAATAAATAATAATTTTTGAAAGTTACATAAATCTAGATTTAAAATTGAAAAATATTGTAATCAGATATTTAACTGACTGCATTACTAATTATATCCCACGTCAATCCACAATTTATCTAAGTTGCAAACAGTGCTAACAGTGGCGGGATTCTTAAACCCAGTCCCTTCTACTCCTATTAAATCATAACATAAACAAATTAAAAAAAAAACGTTGCGAGTGCGAGACTGGAGGCCCATCGATGCAGAGGTGACAGTTGTCATGGTGAGTTGACTGTCACGCCTTTTAAGTCCCCAAGTGAGGCGTGAAACAGCATCTTACTAGGCCGCCATAGTGTAGGTCACCATACTGCATTGTCTGCATTCGCAATAAGTATGGTGACCACAACTCTTAGATTTTATTCATGCTTTCCATCAAGCAGAGCAGAGTCACTTTTACAGGCTCTTAAAATAAAAAAATAAATAAAAAAGGACATTTACCAGAAGTATTTAAAGTTGCTGCGATTTCTTTAGAGTTCTATAATCACGACTTTATTTATAATGTGACCAAATGGCAAACATAGCTTTTCGGACTAAACAACGTTTCCTAAATCGGTTCAGCTGTCTTTAAGTAATGAGGCATCAAAAGAAAAAAAAATTAGGTAAATTGAAGTCTTCCTCTAATATTGAATTAGTTTAAAACTAAAACGAAAAATTTGTTCTATCATCATCGATCAAAAACGTGTACCCACAAAGCCGAGGTCGAAGCTTGCCTAATAAATAAAGTTTCGTCTAATTTAATTTAGTCTTCGTCAAGGTTGTCACATTTTTATATTTCTTTCGTAAAATTTACTTTATTCATTTAAAAATTGTATTTATTGTTTATATTATAATAATGAACACGTCGACCTAGAAGCCTGATATAAGTTTTCTTCGATTTTTTTTTCTTTTCACTTTAAATTTTCTTGAAAACTAATTAAAATTCACAAAACATTGTTCGATAGTTGTAAAGCATTTTGAAAAGAAGAAATTATTATTATTTTACAGAACAGGGACGTGTTGACGGATTGCGTGTATGTTTTGAGGGTTTTTTATATTCTGGGGTGCATTTACCTCTATTATTTTTCAATTAAGTATGATTAACACGATAAGACCAATTTACTGATGCATTTTTTCGTTTAACACAAAACACGAGTTTATCTCGTCATAAAATTATATTGTTTGAAATAACTCACGTAAAACAATTTACTTAAGTGCAATTTAAAAAAAACTACAATTTGTTGGGTGGTGGATTGGTAACGCAAATTATGGTAAGCTACAACTTGTTTATGAAAGTAATTTTTGTTTAACATCACAATATTTATCTATAAGTCATATATAAATCGTATACATGATTTTTTGCCATAATTGTAAAACTAAAGCATATGCACATTAAATCAAGCCAATTGAAGATAAGAATTATAATTTTATAAAATTTAATCATTATAATTAATAAGCATAATTGCCTCTTAGTTATTACTTGATAGAATCTATGTTTAAACATATTTGCTTTAACACTAGCAAGTGGTCGTACTTTAATAAAAAATAGATATTAATTTAATAGTTTTGTGATAGTTCAAGATTATACTATTATACAAAATAAATAAAGTAATAAGTCCTGAAATAGATACAAATTATAGGACCTTTTTCACACGCTGGCTACGGCTGCACTGATTACTTGCTTTAAACGGATTATTTAGCAGAAGACATTCTGTTTTATACGTATATATACTAGAAATATAGACAGACACTTTCATGCACACAAGTACGCATGTCCACTTTTTGAATTTTACTACAAAACGAATTTTATATTTAGTATGAATATTCTGCCGAGTAAATTGGCTATAACGTGAACAGACAGGACAAAACTGTAAGTTAATTTATGTGTAATAAACATATTGTTAGAGTGGCTCTGATTGTCTTTTTGATACGGACTCCTATGAACTAAATTAAAAGGTTATAGTTTTTTCTAACATCGGTTGTTATATATCTCCTTTTTCTTTTGTGTAAGGTAATACTGCTACGGTAATAGTGCTATTGCACAGTGTCCTAGTACGCGACCCTATTCGTCAACAATAAGTCACTTATTTTATTCGTTTCCTGGGCTATCATTTTGTATACTTTTGTATACTAATTTAAATGTTAATATGTTGTGATTGTCAACGTAGACAAAAAATAAATGTAATTTAGTTAGTACATGCGATCCTGTTTCTATATTTGTTTAGTAAAATAAAAGTATCATCTTTAAATGTGTATAGTTAATTCCTCACAATACTGGCTCAAATAAAGCCTTGTAGTTCAAATGCCCGCAAAAAGAATTTTACAATCTATCAAGCAGTTGGAACAGGATTTACGAGTCGAGAGCGTACCTACAACCGGATGCCTTTATTACATTTTCAATACCGCAGCAGATGATGCGAGTGCAGACCAATGGCTGGTTGGTGTCTTATTGTGCTTCTGATTTGTTCTGACTCAAAATTGATGTTGTTTTTACTGTTACTAGTATCAATGTAATTCAATTCAGAGTAAAAATTGTGAGGTGCTCGATATTTTAAACATTACAATCATTCAATTAGCAACTATCTATGAGAGGATAGTTATGAATCGCAGTAAAATGCACCCTACGCTTTTTACTCTGAATTGAATAATTCTGTTAATAACTTAAATTTTATTATAATTTTATTTTGAGGCGATTCACTATGATTGATTGTTCGATCTTCTACTACTGTAATGTCATTAAAGATTATTTTCTAGTTTTTAGTTCGATTAGCAATAAAAGTGTGTTTTTTTAGGTTTTTAAATTTTATTATTTATTTTTCATTTTTTAGTCTGTGACGAACTCATAAATTGACGAATTGAATAAGTCCAAGACTGCAGGCATGCGCAGATCGTGCGTTAGTTCTGTCTCTCTTACTATACTAAAGAGGATTTATAAAAGAATTTATTAATCCTGGCGATCCTAATAAGGATAATGAAAAACTATTATCAAATTATCGCATTGTCATCGGTCCTTGAGACGTGTGCAAAGTTTCAAGTTATCAGATTTTTAGAAACCGGTGAAAATTAAGCTCAAAGATTCCGTTACATACATACATAGATACAACCCAAGCTAATAAAAGCGTGTTAAAAACGGTGAAGGACGAAAGCAAGAAAACAAGAGATAAAAAAACATGAGAAAATAATTTATTATAATGTATACACGTCGAAGTGAGTGTAACAATGAACAACTGACTTAAAATTAGTTTAATTGCGATACATTTGCTGGTATTAGTCCCGACAATTGCTCCGAGCACTCTCGGGTCGAGCTATCTACAGGCAATAGAGAATGTAGAGAAGTTAAATCTTTATGTAACGCCAAAGGCTCCAACCGACTGGATGTGTTTTGATTATTGATGATTTGATTCCTTCTCAGTTGAATGCATACCTGAGTGAGAAGCTGTTACTGGAGTACCCCTGCATAGAGACGAAAACAGTATTCTACAGGTGGCTAAACTTGCTCTCGACAGAGTTGCAGTTTCGGCTCTAAAAGCGTATGAATTTTTTTTTGTGAGTCATGAAGTATTTTATAATTTTTTCAGAGTTTGAGTTTCAAATACAACATATTTACTTACTAAAATGCAGATCGTTCGAGTAAACTTATGTTACTAAACTATAATGTATTTTTATAAAATATTAGTTTTATATGTCACTTAACGACTTAAATAATAGTTTATGCGTCTTACACGTATATGTATAAAGCTATATTATTGCAATGTTTAATCTAAATCTGTTCAGTAGTCTGTCTGCTAGTATACATTTTCATGAACTTTCGAATTTATAACATTGATAGGAAGTACAATCTGAAAACATTTCCAAGAAGGGTACTTACAACTAAAAACTAAATATGTAGTAAATAATATTTATGTTTGAGGTACAATAATATATTACACGTATATTATAAATATGCTTGCATTTTATCAAAATATGTAGCAACAATATTATCTTTATTCAAATGACGTGCTCTTCTTCAAGTTCATAAAAATTTACACTCAACTTTACCAATCCCAAGATTCACAAGTAATTAATCAACTTTTGAGTATAGTAGTTGAATGTAACAAGATCACGCGCGGTATTCACAACTTGAAGTAAATAGGCACGTTGAATTACAAATTTATAAAGTGACTTTGTCACGAAACTTACGTCTTATAATTGATTACGAGTAGTTTAAGATATTTGTAACGAAAAATACTAATCGTATCAATGTTAGACACCTTTATTTAATAAGTAATTTTTTTCTAATATATAGTATAATCATAATAGTAGTATAATCATAATTATATATATTGTTATATTAAATCTCCGCGAACTTCATTTTTGTGCCAATTGATAAATTACAACAATTAACAATAAATCGTTCGTTTTGTTTTCGATGTGACTCTGGTTCAAAATTGTGAGCATAGATTCAAGATTTTTTTTATTATTATAATCTCGTTATTTCATTATATACACGTATTCATTACATTTTTAAATATATAAAAAAATACATATTTAAAAATATAAAAAATAGTAGACCACCGACATTGGGTACATCGACCAAGACACCGGTGTTTAGGGTTCCAAAGACAGGGACCTCCTCACAATACGGGCTGTGTCAAGGAGGACTGCCTTCTGCATCAGACCCTTTTTCTTTTTTTTTTTTAACGTGTGGAAACCCCCTCGGGCCGTCACCCCACCGGGGTTTACGGCGGGGTGGTGTGTCGGAATCGGACCGACTAAAACCACACGGTGTGCCACTCTGCGCCTGACATAGGAGGGACCGGGAACAGCTGTTATTACGACATCCAGATCCCTCCTAGCGCCTGCCCGCTCTGCATCAGACCCTTGATCTAACCTTCTAACGTGAGCCGCTTAAGGTGTTGGTCGAGGCTCTTGGTTATCGACAACCATTGCGCGGCGCTCTAATCAATCTATCACCAGAATATCAGGCTTATTGGCAACAATAGTCCTATCTGTGATAATAGATCGAACCAAATATAACGTAGCACGATCGTTCTCGAGAACTAGGTCGGGCTCATCTCATACCTGTAGTGATGCACTTCAAAATTGACAATTTGGTATTTAAGGAAAAGTTGTTAGTGTACGATCCTGGCTACTTGGTTGTGCCTGTGCAAATACTCACCATTAAGAAGACGAGAAGAACCAGAAATAATATGCCTAATAGATTCTCAAGGACGGTGGCAGGCCCGACAGATGTCAATTGTACTATCTTTCAGGTTGTATTTCCGGTAGTTATTCGTCATGATAACTTCGTCCATAATCGCACAAACAAAACATTCGGTTTCTCCGAAGAGATCACCATACCGTAACCAAGACGTCGACGCTTTTAATATTAGACCCGTGTAGGACCTGATAAAATCGACCATAAAGTTTTACCCTTCTATACTTTCCTGCGATTAGTAGTACTAAGTACTACAGGTTTGAGCCAATTCTCTTTAGCCAGAGTGAGCGGGGAAAAACCAGTATCCACTAATATATAATATTATAATATAAATAATAACATAAAATACATAATTATTAATAATATATAGTATTATAATAATTATTATAGAGTGTAATTGTGTATATACGTGTTTATTTTATGAATTTAATCGAAAGTAACATGTTATATAAATGTCTTCATAGTGAAACTTCGTTGCAAACCGTATTTATAACTTATTGTAACTATCTAGAAATACAAAAATAAAGTGTAATATAATGCAACCATTAGATATTATATTATGTAATTTATACATTTCTACAATAAAGTAAATACGTAGCCCTTATATAGCACAATTTTGCGATGTACAGATAGTGTTGTTATTTTCAACCTGTTTATTACGATGAAAGCATAATCCACGCCCACTGTGGCTGATTAAGCAATATTAATATCAATTTTTTTTAATATCTATAACGGAATTAAAAATGTAATAAACGTGGCACTTTTTTAGTAAATAAATTTTTTTTTTTCTATTATTCTTCTTCTTCAGTTATATGCATGATACATCTTTCATAATATTATGAAATATCTGTTGTGATGTCAAAAACAAGGTATTTTTTTATTTGAGTATCTTCTATGCATAGACATCTTTACTTATCTACAAACGTCTTTCAAGTACCATAATTATCATCAAAATTTCAGTACGATGTTATTTCGTTTTATTAATAAATAGATAAATGAAACCATGGGCTTATAAGTCCATGGCCTGAAAATTTCTAGTGAGAAGACTACGTACCGGAAGAAGAGTATTTGTAGATTCGATGACCTGATGAAGGCTACGGGAAGCCATCGGAAAAGAAGAGCACATGATCGATTGCCGTGGAGCTATCTGTCACCTGAGATGATGATAATCTAATATGAATAATAATGATTTTTAAACTAACCGATTCCATCTTGAAACATCCTTATTTTCAGTAATCAATCCCAAGTAAAGAATACCATGTTGCAACGACATTATTTTTGATAAAATCTGTTCATCTACATGTTTAATCATTTTTCAACCACTAAAGATAACGTTTTATACAAAATCCATAAAGTTTTAAATATCTTAAGAAAAAAATATTGGCAACGGTTCATATCTGCCAAAATTACAAGGCGTAGACAACAAGGCAATTTAATTTCTAAGGGATAGTAAAATGAATCTGAATCAAAAATATACGGTTTAATTTATCATTTGGTGTGCAACCTTGTGATTAATATCTACCTACAGAAATATCGTACTATGGTCTGTTCCGTATACGGGTCTCTTGATAGCTTTGTGTTGTTACCGTGGAAGTCAATCTGATAATTTATGTGTAGATTTTAAAACCGAAAGATATTTTTTGTCCAAACGAGAAATAAAATAGATTTTGTCTTAATGGAAACTGAGAAACATGAACGTTCCGGTAGTATAAATGTTTTTAAAAATAAACACAAGCATTTTATTGCAGACTTAGACTTTTCGTTGTCTTTTGTTCGTATTTTTAACGGTGAAAGGATAAAGTCTTCATCTACGCATTGAAATAAAATGTAGTAATTATTAAAATATAATAAATAGGTAAGCTAACTATACATTTAACATTGCATTTAATAAAAAAGAAGTACCTTCAAATAGTTTCAAAATGATTTCAAATATTAAATAACTTCACATAAATTTTTCGTTTCATTTTTAAAATACCTTTTTTTTTGGGAGCCATGCGAATAAAGTTTGAGAGCTATGTCTGTTTGTGCGAATCCAGACGTTTTCATGCACTGTGCATTTGTAATGTTTATGACATTTATGAATCGACACCAATTTTATAAGTTTGAATAACACGCAGTCATTTTAGGAACCACTGGTTTTAATTTCAAATTTAATTTATTTTGTGTTATTATAGAATGCCCGTTTATCGTGTACTGTATCATATAAATAGATGAAAATATATGACATGTATGTTATAAGTAATCACCTATAGATCAATGAATATACCGTAATTTACAAAAACAATACAAAATAGTTATTTTTGTCTACTAAATGTTTCTTTTTAAAAAACGCAGTAGTTACGCCATCGATTCCAAAATTATATTTGGCACTATCTTGGTTTTTTTATACCTTTCTTGTTTACTGAATCTGTTTAGTACACATGTGTTGTTATCTACGTTGTACTGTATAATAGAGAAAATATCGTAACCGCTTTGTTCTCCCGCCAAGTTAACATTAGCCTGCTATGAAAGCGCTGGCTCTATTACTGTTTTAAGCAAAAAGTAATAATAGGTCCCAAATCTGAGGTCTTTATCTAGCAACGTTTAATCTGAACATGGAACTGAATGCTAATCACGGCTGACTTTGTATTGGTGTGCTTCGTCAGAAAAATATGAAAAAAGTAAACACATGGAAATGTAAACTGAGTGTAACCTTAAGATTTAAATTATTATTATTTATAGTATTAACCTTCATCTAACAGGTGCATAAGTCACATGCTATCTAACGATACGTTTTTGATGATTTAAAGTATTTTATCCTCGTTATGTAGAGAGAGTCTAACATGAAAGAACGACAAAGTCGAGAAGAATAAAAAACAGAAAAATTCATTAATATAAACAATTTTAACAAAAAAAGTATCAATTACGAGTGCATACAAACTTTGTGGTAAATTAAAATTAAATTGTTACTTAAAATTTTAATATAATCCACCTTTAATTAAAGGAAAGCCCTAGATTATTGATGTAGTACAATAAATTTCAATTAACACGTACTTAATTAAACATTAACGACCAAAGAATACAGTCAGCTGCAGTATCCAGTATAAATAGCCATATCGTGCAATCACTATATGAAATACTTTCTTAGTTTCACTTTTTATTTTATTTTTTTAATTAGGAAGGTATAATCTCTTTACAGCTAAAAAATATATGGCGGCAGTTCAATGAAACTAGTCCAAACATTAATCTCCTTACAAAGCATCAATTCTAATTCATGACAATAAGTTATAATTTAAGATTAAAAATTCAATTCGTTAAAACAATTTGTGTCTATTTATAATTTTGTGAGCTACGATTTGTCTACTCACCTTAATAGTAGCTTTAATATGGTGGTGAATGGCCAAGGTTGTATTTGGTCAAACTAATGCTCAACTTGATTACATACAGTTGATAAAAGGAAAAGTCATCCCGTGATATATAGACATCGTAATGCGAATAGACAACTATTCATGAATAAAACATGCGTACGTCAGCAATAATCTGCCAAAATCTCTCAGTTCTGTTTTCTTTTATTGGAGATTTATGGATGTTCTGGACCAAGAAAATTAGATTTTTACATAAGTTTATTTATTTCGATATATGTATTTGAGTATTTTTTTTGTTAGTTTTTGTTGCATATAATATGCTCAATCGTTGTAGATTAGTGTTCATTGATAAATTGTTTTACGATTCGTAAATATTTATGTTATAGTGGATTGTTCAATAAAAAAGGTGACACACTTCAAATGCTCTAAAGCCTTACCAGCAAACATACACCAATATTTATTTTCATTAAGCTTCTGAGTTTACTTCTTTTTTCTGCACATAGTCATATTAAATTTAAAATTTAGTTTTTAAATAGTAGTCAAATGGTGAAAATGGAATGTTTAATTCATTTTTAAATAGAAACAACACGACGGAATTTGAACAAAAACTTTAAAATCATCGATGCACGGTAATCGTGTAAATATCAGTTATGATGCTGTTGAGCTTCTGTGTATGAGCTCTAGTGGACGGGAGGTAATCGCGTGCATTCACCACTCTAGCATTCAACTACAAATGTTTGGATGACGATATTTATTAAACCCAAACTAATATTATTACTGTTAATGTGAGTACAGAATATTATATTGCGTTTCTATATGGAAATATACTGCTTCTAAATTAAAAAAAAATAAATTGGAGACTGAATAAAAATTGTTTAAATGATTATTGTTTTACATACATTATAGCAGATTTTCGTAAGATTTTAGAAAAAGTCAACTAGTTGTAAAAACCGATAGCAATGAGTTACATATTATATTATAAGGTTATATAACCACGCTCCGTGAAAAATCAATTAGCAAGAAAGTCATCTAAAAACTGTTTACAGCTTGACTTGTTACGGCTCATTTGGATATTAGTTTTCTTGTAAAAGACTTATGTACCTCAATTTAAATATTTAGTGTCGGTGACATCTCGCTTACTTTACTAATTTATGACTTATGTACGAAAAAACGTTGTCAATTAATATAGTAATTGTCAGTAATGAGTATGTACTTACAAGTGTATCATGAAGGTATAAATTACTTGGAAAATTATTAATACGAAATAGATATTTTCTTTTTTTTAATATCTTAATGAAAAAGGAAACTATCAATTCCATATACCTAGACTTATTTGTGACTTGATTTATTTCCGTATTAAGAAGTAGTACTAATATTTTATTGGTTGACTATACAAAGGTTACTTTTGAGTACATTTTATGCATTTAAAACGCTCCAAGGTATTGTTGACTATAAGCAACCAATTGATGCCTCCTGCATTTCTGAGATCTTTACAAAGGAACAGAGGAACATTATCCTATAAGAACTCGTATTCCCTTTCAGTCAAGGAAATCTAAAAAAAGACCTTTTGTGTAAAAGGTAAGGTTTGAATGTGAAGTCTTTACGCGATCTCGGAGTACGCACTTTCAAGATCAAATTTGATTACACAACCTTACCACACATCAATTCATGTGGTAATAAATGATTTCGTGTTCACTATTTCCACTGATAATCTTAATATTAATAGTATTTTATCTTTCTTTTCTTTTTTTCTTTATTTATTTATTTCAAACGATATGTTTTCACATTTTAAATTTTTAGTTCAATTAAATACAATGATACCTAGCTAGTGATGGATGTAGAACAAATAGACTTATCTAATAGCAAATAACAGATCAGATATGTAAACTGCTACGAGCATTTTAATTTTATTACTGTCTGGGGCTGTCACATAATGAAAATGTTTTGAATATATATTTACTTCATTACCTTTAGTTTTTTCAACCGCAAACCGAACATTATACGAAATCGAAGAACATTTTTATCATGAACCTGAATAAGTGGGGGGACAATTTATATAATTGGACAGTTACACTCGTCTTAGTCAGGCTTCACATTTTAATAATAAAATCGCTAAAATGTATTAAAGAACTTTTCTTGTTAAATTATTTTTACGCTCAACATCAAAGATTTATATGTTATAAAATAATTTAGTGTGTACAATATTACTTTTTAAAAGCAATAATAACACAATTGTTTCTAGCGCCTACGTATATTGTAACAGCATTCAATAACATGATGGCGTTATATTGTAGGAGCTGTGTCAAAGTCAAAGTATTTTTGAGACTAAAAACCGTACATCGTCTCAGGTACCAGAAGCCGGGGAACTAGGTGCAATTTTCAGACCCTTTTATTTATTTAATGTAAGTACAGATAATAAACACCGCACTTTATTAGCTCGGCAGGAGAGCACCGATGTGTCACAAATGCTGCGACAGGCGCGCATCAAACACAGTTCGCTTTGTTGAGTGAAATCAAAAACAAACTGCACTGACAATCGCTACATGCCCTATTTGTGCGACTAGGGAATTTCCATCATTCTGTAGATAATTATAAATGCTTATTATGACAATTCTCTTTGACTTTTTCTTGCATATTGAATATAGATGGAGTTATATATATATCCAAATAATATATAAATATCTTGGTATTTGTCTGCTTTTTTGAATCTATTTATGAATTAATAGATGTGTAATTTTATAGTGATTGTCTATTAAAAAAACTAAGAGCAGCCCTAAAATAGTTATTAATTTGTAAACTTTCCTAGCACAAAGTTATATTCTGTTATTGTTAATCATGATTCTCCATGACTATTCATGTAAACAATATAAATTTACAGTAGAAAAATTAAAAAGGTTTCATAACAAATAACTCAAATAGATATAATGTCAACAAACTAAAATAATAATTAAAAAAAAATCATCAAATATTTTCAATGAAATGTTATAATATATTAAAAATTTAGAAAGGCTCAAAACAATTTACATATATCATAATATTACTTCTAAATACACTAATTTTTAAAGATATTATGTCCACGTTTGATTTACTTTTCAGAAAAATATGTAGTAAATTGTTCGCTGTTTTTGTAATATGCCAAGATACGGATACGCGACTACGACGTTGTCTACGATGACATCACTCACTTAGTTGTATATGAGGCGACAAGACGAGTAGACTCAAGTGACAAAAAATTTACCTCTTTATTATTTAATAATAGATAATACTAAAACTACGTTAAAAAAGTTAAGTAAGTTTAAGCACTGTTCTAAAATGTATTTTACGTATAAAACTTAAGCGAGAAATTAACAATGATCCTTTATACTGCCCCAGAAAATTGTTTTATGTATGATTCAATTTATTTGTATAATTACAGTCTATAAAACCGTTCCCACCTTTTACTCAATAGTGAGCAGTCACTCTAAATCTTACTTAACGGTGGTACAATAAAAATGCCTTCAGATTATGTTTTAAAGAAAGCTGAGTGTTGGCACGCAAGCCTATAGGAGGCGGCAAGCGGACCTAAAGTAACAATTACTTGGTCATGCGAGCAGACCATCCATCACCCACTTGCCCTGTGCCACTGGCAATGGGCGCTCGGTTCCTACTCTAAGGCAATTTCCGGAGCCCTTATCTACCTCAACTTGCAAGCATTTACTTGACGGAGTTTGTTTAACAGAATTAATCCAGTTGACAAGGATCTTTGGCAAGACTTGTTTGTTCTCTTGCTGTTTTAGTTTCACATCGACGTTGTCGTGGCCTGTCTTGGCGCACGTTCGGTTACGATACATGGAAATTGGATCCTTTAAATGAGCAAACATTTCCCAAGAGCGTCGTCAAAATAAATATTTTGTTCAAAATGTATATTACATATACATTTATATGTAATTCTAGAGAAGTAAGTTTTAGCCAGATTAATAAACAATACGTAGTAACTTGAACAGTAACTTGAAGCCAACGGCTTACCGGAAATAAAAATGTAACATTATTATTAAATTCTTTTCATAAGCGAGGTCTTAAGCCGCGTAAAGCTACCACACTGCATAATTCTTTAATAAGTAATAGCCTTTTGAAATACTGCGACACCATTCATATTTTCACTAGAATTTATAGGAAGTAAGCAGCGCTCGGCAGTCGCGTCGGCCCATTTAATTATTTTCTCTTGTTTACACAAGATTGAGATTATACCGTGAGTAATATAGTGCTAATGTATAAGGACGCGGCTAACACGCACACTTTATTTAAAAGAAGATGTTTATTATTATTGTTTTCTACGTATAATATATATTTCCAAAAAAAATGTCTAAGTATTATATCAGTCATTCTAGCTGCCATAAGCTGACTTAACTTAAAACAAGATGGTGTTATGTGCGGTTTGTTCCGCCTGGGCGGCGCAGCGTGGGGTCCTTACTGCAGTTATTGGAGGAGATCTCTCGCTACCGGCCCTCATACGCTCCATGGTCGGTAGCGACAGTTGTTTTACCGCGGTCGCAACCTTCTGCGAAGACGTAATTTCGCAGAAGGAGGCGGCGGAGAGGGCACGGGAGAACGACCTTCACTCGGACCCAATTCGCCTCCGGCGAACCGGGCGGCCGAGGCACACGTACCAGCGCCTCATGCCGCCTTGAGTGTGGTCGCGGGTGGACGGGATGGGTTTTCCCCTCTATCCGCTCTGCTATAGTGGTCAGCCTCGAGAAGGCGACGTCCGCGTGTGCCGTACGTCGCCTAAATAGAGAGTTTATACGCAGATGGTGCCCGCTTTAGTGGGCACGCCCTAGGAGGGATCTGGATGTCGTAATAACAGCTGTCCCCGGATCCCTCCTATGTCAGGCGCAGAGTGGCACACCGTGTGGCTTTAGTCGGTCCGATTCTGACACACCACCCCGCCGTAAATCCCGGTGGGGTGACGGCCCGAGGGGGTTTCCAAACGTGAAAAAAAAAAAAGAAAAAAAAAGATGGTGTTATGTATCAGATGCAGATATATGATACGATTTTTTTACTTATAATTATATTTGCACTTTAGTTTACATATTAAATAGGGACTGAATTGTATTGTTGACAAGTCAATTACGTTGTATAGAGTTCAAATCAATAAAATGTTTGACAATCTGGACGTTTTTAAACTATATATGTCTTCATGTCTATAAATTTTGTTAAGTATAAACGATTGTATACTTTTAAAAGACGTCTTTATTGATTATCTCAATAAAGTAGGTGCCTATGTTATTAAGGTACTTAAATCACAATTGTTGTTTGTTCGTTCTGTCGAGTCTTCCACACAATAAACGTACAATCCCTGCACACTTTGTTTCATCCTTATGGTGCTTATTACACCCACAGCTGACAGGATTCCATAGTATTGAAAGTCGTTATCTGTCTTCTCGGTTGAAATTTTCATATTTATTATTTTAACCGCCTCATGCCAAAATATATAGGGTAGACCAAGAATACGTTCACATTTAAATCTAACATGTCGCGCACACATGTTACGTTAGTTCTTGGGACCGATACTACTAGAATTTGCTGGCTACAATTGTAACACATAATTGCAACAAGATGAAGTCACTTGTCACACATCCAATGAGTCCCTGCTGGTGGTCAAAGACTCTATCCCCATCTATCCCCAGCAGACTTCTTTTTAAGGATTATTTAAAAAATCGTGTCTACATCAATAAACTAAATATACTACGTCAACTAAAAGAAAAATCAGCGAAGAGATGTCGACGATCTCGCGGTCTCTTTGCCGACGAGTATTCGAAAATTTCGGTGCTCGCTTAGAAGAGTGCAAACGTCAAAACGGTGGTCATTCAGACGATATATGTTTAAAAAATTTATTCATACTAATTAGCTTCCTTTTAAGTAAACAATTTTTATAATATATCAAATCGATTTTTTTCAAATGTTAACTAATTCGTGGCCCCACCCTATAGTTATGATCTGTGGAGAGGACCTGTGGATCATTTAGTTCAATCCAATTGCTTGGTCCTGACCTCAGCAAGACTCCACACTAGTCAACTCGTAACCACGAGCGGAGTAACCTGTTCGAAACTTTGGGAAATAGAAGGTGTCGTAACCTTTTTAAATAATTTTATCGTGAACAAGGCCCGTTGTACAACAAAACTATAATTTTGTTAAATTATAACTTAAAATGATATTATAAAAATTAAATCAACCATCTACATTAAAGTGGTAACGGCGAAAAGATTTTTTGTTTTACTTTTTTGATTAGACACGCTAATCTTTATAGCTACCACTCAGGTATGAACCACTGATTTTATATTAAGTAAGATATTCATTGTGAAACTTAGGCTTAGTAAAAACTTTAATAATCCCTATCGTAGGTAAAATAGAGTGAACCCTAATTCAAAAGTTAAATGCCATATTTACACAAAAGAAAGTTTCAATCTTACCATATTGTGGCAACTGAAAACTCTATAATAAAAAGAAAGAAATCAAACTCAAATGTTCAAATCGTTATTGTTCCACTTACAAGTGAACTTTGGCAATCGAAAACAATAACAGACTGAAAAGATTCCAGAACATTCATTGAAAAGGAAAGTTTTATAAAAGCAATCGCCGATAACTGTAAGTGCAATTTTAAGGTCGGTTTGGGCACAGCCTCATTCTTTACAAGTTTCTCTTTTTATTTCATTGTCTTTTGACTTTGCTTAGTGAAATGCTTTAATCTTTTACTTTTTTGTTTTCAAATCATATTGACATAAGGTTTAGGTAGAACTTCTTAGGTAATTAAACACTGTATCAACAAAATATCTGCGCTCTTATCATTCATTTGTTACATACTACTAGCTGAACTTTAATTATTGAATTGTAGTTTCACAGTCCTTGAGAGTTTTAACTCTAGTTACTTATATTGACGAAGACGTATCCTCTTGCACTTTTCTCTATCCCTCGTACAGTCGTCCGACAGCGTTCGTAGAGAACTGTTAAGTCATCATCATCAGCAACTTTTAATCGTCCATGGCTATACATAGGTCAATTGTTTCAAGTGGAACAAAATTCCATTCAGTTATTTGATATTTGCTTCCCGATGATTTCTACATTTCCTAATTACTTAGTTGTCAAGAAAAGAAACATGTATAAGTGGTAAATTTTAATTATTAAGATCCCCTAAATAATTTGATACAGCCATTTTAACGTTTGCACGCAATAGTAAATGTTAGAATTCAATATTTCGTTTTGTTTTTATAACTAGGGGTGTTAACAATGAGTAATTTTTGTTTTTAATATTTTAAGAAATTCCTTTGTTAGTAAAGCTATAGTGACATAGCAGACTACATATCGATCCCTATGCACGTTAGCACTTAAAGGCCCAATATATAAATTTTACAATCGTTGTATCTATACGTTTGAGTGATGGTAAAATCGTTCATGTTACGCTAAATTATCCATGTAAAACGGTTTTTAATGAAACTTTTCACACCAAAACTCTTTGTGATTTCAAACAAGAGGCACTTTGCAACGGCTGAACGTCTTGCGTCTTATCGCGCCAAACGTAGAATATTATAAAATGTCGCAATAAAGTAAATAAAAAGACAAATGTACATACTCACGGGAAGAAACAATCGTTTTTGAAACTTATGTGTTAGATATAAAGTCGGGTATTGTCTGAACATGTAACACATAATGCTGAAGCAGCTCTTGTGAGAAATATTATGAAAACAAATTCGCGTTGAGCACGTTCAGTGTGCAAGTAATAAATAAGAGAGCAAAAGTAGCTGGTAGACGGAGGAAGCGAGCCACGAAATGGCATTGTTTAAATTATATTAGGCAGTTAGCCACTGGAAAAAATAGAACTGACGTTTTTGACATACGAACTTCATTAGATAGTATACTCTAACGTAATATAAGTAGACATATATCTGACACATATCTGGTCCCTTATCACAAGCATTCAGTGCTTCGAATTTTAGTGGTTTAAGTGTAGCATAATTTATGCGTTTACTATGTGGAATAATCGCCTCGAATATGATTTATGTAGTTCGTCATAAATAAGTCTTATATGAGAGCTACGTAAGTTTCATTTACATAGTTCCTATTGTATAAATTTTTGCCATTTAATACTTAAATACCCATAAATCTGTCATACATTAGACATATGACATTTTAAAGTGTGAATGTTCTTTAGTAGAGAGAAAGAGAGACAAATATGTTTACTGTAAGCTTAAACAGGCCGAGGTCGCATATCTGTAACTTGAAACCTAACCCTGCTTTTGCCGTACTCTCTAGCATCAAGTATATATATGAAGGAGATCTACATATGTATATTGCTAAATATTGTGAATATAATCTTTGGAAAAAATAATAACCGAATCATCTACGGGTTGATGAACGTTTCGATAGGTTTCGATTGTATAGGTTAATGATGTCCTTCAAAACTTTAAAATGTAGGGTTCTTCTTTTCCTTTAGATTGGTATAACATAAAAGCTTGACTTTGTGCAGCTTTACACTATACTAAACTTATATTTTTGATATTTACTTTAACTTGATACCTTTATAAGTTCCTGAGATAGTTTGACATTGCTACAGATAGCTTACAACGAAATGATTTTAAATGAGTTTCATTTAACCTAGAGAAGGTCTGCAGAGACAGAGATCCTCAAAGATTATAAGGTATGGAATTGTAGTTTATAAGTACTTTCGGACCACATCCTGATGTTTTCCCTTAATAGGCATCTTTGAAGTTCAATTTCAAAAAATGTATATTATATTTGATATTTATTTGTTGATATTCAACAACCTTGTTAGCATAAAATGTACGTTGATTAGAATATAACGAGTGATGTCACAGAACACGTTGTTATAAAAAGAGCACAATCACAATAGGTCTACTTTGAATTCAAATACATGTCATAACGTGTGCGAAGTCGTTACGCTAAACGTAAACGAGACAGAAACGAAGAAATATGTTAAACAAGCAATTCTTGGGAAAACAGGCGAGAACTGACGATGCGTGACAGTCTATTTGAACTTCGTTCGATAATCGCGTCGTGCACACGTGTTATTGTTTAATATTATTGATGATCTGAATATATTTATCCATATCGACATACTGTAATGAAACATTAATTAATTGTATTCCATTCAAAATAATAATACTAATTATACATATTATATAATGGTTATAATGTATCAAAGGGTAGGTATTTTAAATAATTAATTTAACTAACTTACGCAATACAACACAACACTATCGGGATATTTCTTTTACTAAAAGAAATTTCAAACAATTCGAATTATATTATATTATCAATAGTGAGTCACTGGAATCGGTACCCTAATCTACAGAACATCGCTCATATGTATTATATCTACAGGCTATATATTTCGATGATAGACCCCGAGATATCGTTACACGTGTTCCAAATATCGTCAACCTACATGTTTTTGTGAATTTCTGAGCGGCAAAGATGATAGGGGAAAGGATCAAGAGACATTGTTTCAAGTCGTCAAATATTGCCCGTTATCACCTTTATTTGGTTCCAGAATTACACAGGCTCCAATTACTTGTTAGAGATTGTTAGAGTAATGGCTGTAATGAATATAAAATATATAATTACATAAGTCGGAAACTTTAACTTTCGATTTTAAGTATAATATATGATTGTCGTGATAATTTAATACTTCAGCGCATAAAATATCTACTTTATTTGGAACATACAATATATTGTCAATACTAAAAGTTCATGAAGCGGTAACATTACATATTTTTTGGATGGTCTGTGTAACTTATTAGTTTTTAGATATTTTTTTGAGAACACTGATCTATTCTTCTGGTCATATAGCAAAAGCTAAAATAACCCACGCTTGACAGCAACATGTAAATTTTAATACACCAACATTATCTTGATTTAATCACACGGTAACTTAATAGAAAAAGAATTACCTCTTGTGGTAATGTAATGCCTGGCTATCAGTGGAAGCTTCAACTATATAAATAGCTAGTATATAACTGAGACTACTGCTCTGTAACATTATTTACGCATTCACTTTATTTACGCGTCTTAGAATTGTCATCCACGTACAGATATACAACGTATCAAGAGAATTCTACATGATGTAACAGTAAATAGTGAAACGTTAATAGTAAAACTTGTACTCGTAAGTATTAAAATAAAAACTGTTTTATTATAGACCTTAATAAATATAGAATGTTCTGATTTTGGGCAAACTTGATCAATTTTGTATCAATTAAGAATTATAATTGAAAAAGAACGGGATATCGGTAGTAGTTACATGTGAACACGATATGTTTAATTCTAAAGTCGCTGTCCAAAAATTACACATTTAAGTAAAAAAATAAAAACAATGTACAAGGCACTACGTATTTAAAATATACTATACCTACACTTATTTCGCATTTGTAGCTTAGCTACGTCTGGAAGCTTGCCACTAAAATCACCCAAAAAAAGCTACCCGTCATTTGCAACACGTAAGGGAGGGTCTGCAATTTGGGTAGACAGCTGTCTTACAACAGCATGATGACCCGAGGCTCCTAATTAATAGTTGTTGGGAATGACTGCTCCGGACGCTGAAATCCTGGTACCGTGATCTATATTTAAGAAGATATTTACTACCTATAATATTGATGGTTTCATTAGTTTATTATTAGCCTACGTATTAAATATCCAGTTACATTGTATGAAATATATAGTAGTGCAGAATTATAAGAATATATTTATACATTTAATATAATAACAATACAGTTTTTACTACTGTTGCTACTACTATGCTATTGTATTTTTGTATCTTGTGATAAGTTTTTAATTATTATAATTAATTGTAGATTCTGTACTGTAAAAACTCGTATCATTTCTTGGTTGTAATTTAAGACATTTTAAAAAATCTTTCGTAAGACACCTGTCTCAAATATCACTTTGTTGCTTTGCTAAGTAGTTATTATTAATTGTATATTCCTCTTATTACATTATTCCAGGAACACCCTTTTTATCTATACGGACGACAATACAGGAAGAAATACTTTTTTGTAGATAGGAATGTAAAATTTGAAATTCTTAATGCTATAAGTTAAATAAGTAAAAACAATAAAATCATTATTTTGATAATAGACTCTTGTTACTGTAATATTTGACTTTATTTAATAAGCACACTGAAAGAAGAAATGGACTCTTAGTTCTTGGTTGTTTATTATTCATGCACTTCACCGCAGCTCGTTTCAAAGTATTTTTTTAGTAAAATGATATTACACTCGACATCATTATCGTCGCTCAGTAAATTAGAATCACGGGACGTAGTGATAGATGTACCCTATGGGCAATCATCGTTGGCTATAAAATGTATAAGAGCGCTCCGTGATATCGGATAGTGCAACGCGTGCGTTAAACGAGATTTGTTCCCGCAAAATGACTTTCTGAAACGATCTGTTTGACCTCGTTTCAAACTTTTATAACTTGAAGAATATACAATACTACATACATACTTCATTCATAGTACTCTTCTACGAAGTACAATTGAAGTTTTCTTGTATAAAAAAATCTTATAATTCAGGTACACGAAAAATATAATACAAAACCCATAACTTCCAGTTTGTATACAATTGCTAAATCAATAAATATCGTGATTTTTATGTCTTATGACTCATTAAAAACTGAGAATCTTTAATACCTGTTCAATTTATCTCTAACTAAAGGGACAAAGCCTGGTACACAAACAGTTCGAAAACTTTCCCCTTCTTACACCTTTCAAATTAATTGGCTCTCTAGTTTGGTCACTTTGTGTTAGTTACCCTATTCAAATAAGCAATACTACTACGTATAGCTATTAGAATTGAAAACAGATGACGTCACATGATAAGGGATCAGTCAGACTAAAGCTAACAAATTAGAAGGGACGATGTCGCTTACACCTGGTGCCTGCATTTCTAAATATTAAACAACATAACTATGGTGATTTAGTTAAGCCTAGTACTGGTTACAGATTAAATTTGTTGTAGATTTAATGAATTCCTTTAAGGTACATGCTCCTAAAATGTGACGTATTAGAGAGTCGAATGGCTGATATTTTGTTTCTGAATATTGTTGTTTTCAATATAAGATTTTTATCTTACTAATACTTTACTAAATTTATATGCATAAGTCATTATGCCTGTCAAGTTGAGGTGATCATACCTGGCAAGTCGTGGCCCAATTGTTGATTTTGGACAGTTGTATATATGCTAATTAGAGAGAGAATTTTTATATAGCGATGCAGTATTAGTATCTACTCCATAGTTTGATGTATCTTGAGTATAGCGCTATTTTTGTATTTGTTTATGCTGTATCTGAAAGTCCTTCGTACAACGTAAACAAATATATTTGAGTAACTCAATTATCGTCGACAGTATTGAAGGTAGTATTTCAATATCAATTAAGATCAATAGATTTTTATGCTTACGTCGAAAGCTAGTATGAATTATTCAGAAATAAGTTAAAGTTCATCAACTTCCACTATCGCCTGTATTTCGTCATTGTCGACCAAAATTCTCGAACAATCAAGACTTTGAGTTTTTAACTCGAAATATTCAAAATATTCAAAATATATTTAAAATATTCGAAATATTCTCATATTCTATAATTAACCGAATTTCAGACGTATCCACGATGGTGAAAACGGTACAAAGGCGATTAAAATGTTACACTAATCCATAAACCAAAGGTTAATTTAAAAAAAAAAATATTTCCTAAAATGAAATTTGAAATTAATTTTTTTAGCTTAACTAAGATTATTTTCTCTCACTATCTTTCTCACCGCAATCATCGGAAGAGTTCTCTCCCTGCCAACCGTCATGCGCTCCATGGCCGGTAGCGACAACTGATTTTGTGAAGAAGTCATTTAGCAGAAGGAGAAAACGGAGAAGGCCCGGGAAGATGACTTCTACTCGGATCCCATTCGCCATTAGTGAATCAGGTGGCTAAGGCGTGCTTACCAGCGCCTCATGCCATGCTTATCCTAGCCACGGGAAGATGGGTTGGGTTTTCTCCTCCATCCACCGTCATATGTCTGTACGGTGTGCGGCGCCTAAACAGAGTTTATCTGAAAGTGGTGTCCGCGTTAGGAGGGGTCTGGATGTCGTAACACTAACTGAAAAAGAGTATATTAAAAAAAAGAATATATCAAAACAATGTCGTGATAAAGTAAAAACAATCCTAAAAATATAAAAAGAAACTCTTGTGCTCGTTTCCTAATAGATAAAAAATACAAAAATCAGAATAACTAAGGGCAGTTAAAATACTAACTAATAAAATTAAGGTTTTATTTCAGCTCCAAAAAAGCAGCAGCCCTAACAATAATTAAAGTGAAGTCCGCTAAGCAGGGATTTACTACTTTAGAAATTCTCGTCGAAAAGTACAAATATTGTATTATATTTAATATTGAATCGCTTTCATAGTCACTAATAAAGGATAGGTACTAGCAAAAAACGAAAGCTTCTTCCTTACAAATTAAACTGAATAGGTATGCATTGTACAATAAAGTGACACTCAAAATATTAAGTAATGTTAGATACCTGTAAAAGTACTTGATGTGGTTCTGATGCGTATGAATATATTTTCAAGCCAAAAAGCGGTACTTGCTAGATGAATCCTGTGTAACATTGTTATGTATGTATGTAACATTTTTTAGTTATAAAAACATATTAACTATTCAACGATATATATTGTTAATATTATTTAAACAACAAAATGTCATTTTACAATTTAAAAAATTAACTTTAACTGCTAACTAAAACTCCAAAACGAATAAATTATCAAGAAGAGGACAGAACACTAATCGAAAGTTGGTTATTACTGTACCCTTTCACCATGCGGTGTTAAACCCATCGACCGCGAGCACCCGGTAACCCTGTCTCCCTAATGTGCCATTAGACTGATGCAGGTGTACCCTTCTCCAGCGCACATATTTGTGAAGTTTGTGTTAAAAATTGGGACACACAGACCACGCAGTCAGGGTCGGGTATATCATGTGCTGTTCACGGGTTTATAAATGGTTGTTTTGTAACGAATAAACACATAAATTTCACAATGTAATTTGTTATAAACGCATCTAGCTTAAACTTCTTTATATTACTTACTTATTATATTATCAGAGGCTCAAAATGAAAATAGATACGAAGAAAAACAATGATAAAAGTCTAATCTATAAAAGTATTAATTATAAAAGTCAATTATTGTAAAGGGAAATATTTAATAATTATATAATAATAATTTTTATGTTACTTAAACTATAAGTTGATAAAACAAGATAATAACAAGTTTTGTTGTATTCTACGTTATAACTTATGTTACACAATAATAATATAATTTTATGCAATATTTGTACTTCTTTAAGAATATGACGTCAGGAATTTAAAAACATGCCAGCGCACGCAATTTAAAGTTGAAAATACTTTAATAGAACACTAAATAGGGGCGGTGGGAGGAGCCGGAGTCTTTTAATATATTTTTGTGTGTCTTCCTTTACAATTATACACATTTAGAAAAATCTCAACTGATTCTAAATGGATTCGCGGATGGTTTAATGATTAAAGCAGTCCTACTATGTTCAGTATTGAAGCTTCAACCCTCACACGGGACAACACTTTGTGTTATCCACATATTGTTCTGGGTGTTTTTGATGTATGTATACGAAACGCGTCTTTACAATGAACAGTATGTAAGATTGTGTTTCATACAAGGATTTACATTAAATAAATACTAGGTGGTAAATGTGCAAGTAGTATTTAGGTACGTGTATAAAATATAACTTAAGCATGTACAATTATAGTCATGCAATTATTTACAGAATATAGTTACTTTTAAGGTTCTTATGCCGTTGATTATCGTATCCAATTAAAGAAAATAAACCTGTATCGCAATTTGATATCTACACCTGCGTTTTCAATATTAGAGATATAATTGGACTCTAAAGATAATGTCCCGGTAAGGTCTCATTATGATACCTTTCTAGAGGAGTAAAAGGCACAAAATTGATAGAGTATGCTCAACGACGTATAATTAGTTTAATATGATTATTGGAAAGACCTCGTCGTATCGTGATTGGTTTGTCACTAATACCAAGTCTGAACTTAGTACAATTTAAGCTGTTCAATTAATGTTGAGGTTACTATGTGTACTGTTTGAGTATAACATCGTACTTACACTATTTTCATTTATCACTAGGTTACTTAATCATTCTCAATTAGTTTTTGCTCTCAAATGCTTAAAAATGTACAGACAAACTTTTACAATTACAAAATTAGTTAATTTCAAAATCACGCGGCGTTTCAAAAATGAAAAAGAAAAGAAACTCGAAATGTTTCTTTTAGTGATTTCACTATAGCAACATTAAAAAATTATATCATAATAACTAGAATTATATTAATAATTATATATGTATATATATGTATACATATATATATTTACATATTATATATATATATGTATATATATATATATATAATAATAATAAGTTCCCTGTTGGAGTGCGCTGTACCAATTCGCAGCTTCTTTTATAGAAAACACAAACAGAGAATCGAAACGGTTCAGAAAAAAATCCTTCACACTGCACATTACAAGTATTTTCATTCTAGGATTCATTATGCTGATCTTTTGAAATATTTTAGACTCTTGAATTTGGTGCACAGACACAATTTTGTGCAGACGCAAATTGTGATGCTGTACGCCATTTGCTACAATAAATATAATTGTATTGAATTATCGAACAAGCTGTGTTATACGGTGTCCAGGACTACTATTTGGAGGGAGATAGACGTGCCTCGATCATTCTACACAGAAAAATACAGAACTAATGCCGGAGAGCGCGCTCCTCTACGTCAATTATTGAAAACGTACAAATCACATTTCACGTCGTCGCCTTTGAATATTTTCGTTCTTACTTATTCTAAATTAAAAAAATACTGCTGAATCGCTTGCTGATCAATGACGATACTCTATGTAAAACGTACCTGTTAAATGAATTGTTGAACCTTTTTTTCTTGTATGCTACATGTCTGTTACCTTATTTACTCCAGTTGTTACCTCGTGGACAGTAGTGTGGGTTATACGTTTTAGATACTTAATTTGTTATTTTGTTTGTAAAGACTATATTTTATAACTGTTTTTTGTCTCAAACAAATAAAAAAAAATTATAATGAATTATCTTTGTAATGGTCATCACGTCTTTGCCATCTGTGCATCGACGAGACAAACGTTATTATTAGATAGCGTGATAAATTATTGTCAACAGTGAGATAGGACACGACACTGTACCGATCTGTTCCAAATAAGTTTCTACATTAATCATATGTACGTTAAAATTATTCTACATGATATACGCGTTTAAAATACATGTATAAGTCTAGCCCACTTAAGTGATGTTATTAAAGAGCTTTCGTAACGAGTTGTTATTAATATTTAGTATTCAGAAACTCAAATTTATAATCAGCCGTAGCTAGGCAAAATATTCATCGGTCTTAATTAACTAGACTTAAGTGACGTTGTTTGCTTAAATATTAATTTTAAAATCAAATGTAACGTGTTGTATAATATTTGACTACCACACTAGTACTAACTTCTTTGAACTACTCACGATATGTCATAAGATAAACTTACGATGAATATGGCAGCTATTAGATACGGAGACCATAACATCTGTATTTTCAACGGCACCTTGGTCGACTATACGACCTCCATGCTCTCATTAGGACCGTAAAGTTAAAATGTGCCCCGGCAGCTTGGATGACGGAGATCCGATCGGTTATGAAGTGAAGGGATTAGTCATTCCTTCGGGTCAAGAAAAATCGTTGTGATGAAAAATGGAAACTTTATAAAGCTGCACTGTTTCACGTAAACCATTAAACCTTTGTTATTCACATTAGGATCACATAGATCTGGTGACTTAAAATAGGTACAGCAGGAAGATTTTTATGGTATATAGTACAAATAAACAGACGAGTCCCTGATGGGTTTACGGAAATCTACAAACTTGAGAGTCACAAGTTTGTTGCCACCCTTTGAGCCCCCTCCCCTTTCCCCCTCCAGAATCAAGGGGAGGTAGGGTTTATTGTTCTAGCAACTCCAGCCACTCGGTAGAAAATACAGAAAGAATTACATACACCAGTTTTCTGTACGGTGTGTATTACACACCTCAATATCACAACCTTTCCCTACATATTCCCACTTCGCTTTCCACCTGTGTTACACTTGAAAATTATTTCAGTACGACTTCATGCCATATGATATTGGATCAATAAACGTCCACTGAATCAGCTAGTCCTCGTAAAGCAATTACAGTATCAGTCGTTAAAGCAAACGCATTACTCATCGAATGGCTATCTACAGAATTTTCTAGTATCTCGAACATCAATATTAGGACTCCAACCGTCACAAGATCTCTATTGAATTGAGAACCAATATTTATTGGCCGCAAATACTTCGAACATTAGAAATAATCGTTATTTATTAAAGTTAATGACAAATGGATTAATTTTATCACTTCTAATTTCTTGAAAACTGTGCACATTATGTATGTGAATCATTAAACTTTTGTTCTGTGCAATCTGCGCGAAAGTAGAATAATAAAATACCTTCTTGTACGTATAACATATCGTCAATTCTTATACTACTAATATTCTAATTGTCACACATTTATAAACAAATCCATGTATTACACAACATTTCAGGCAAGTTTATAAACAACATTTCAGGCTTTTTTTTACTATTAACTACCCATAGCCGCAAGTAAGCGAACCGTCAAAACGTTGGTGGCGGTATGCTGGTATGCAGGTGTACTGGAGTTTTAACTCGTTAAGACCATTTTTAACGCTACTATCAACCGTGGGGAGTATTTTTATAGACTGTGAGTATAATTTCTATATATATTATTTGGACTGAATTTTGTTCAACATTAATTTACTTCCTATAGAATTATACTTATTTAGAAGATAGATGTTTTTTTTATATTCTAATAAAACTTTATTTATATATGTTGCTATAATTATTATTTATCAATTTAATCTTACAGTTCAAAGCTTAAAGCTTTTGATGGAAAACCAGTGACTATTTTCGCTTGGTGCTTGTTTGGTCCGTTAACTAAAACTATCTAATCTTTCTTATTTTATCCTTAATTAATTAAAGTTATAACAAAACTAATTCTTAAATATATCCACGACATGTACAATAAGGTTTCTAGTAATTGACTTGTGGAGTAAAGCCAACAAAGTACATCCAGATAACACTTCACTCGAGCATTGTATTCTTTAAAAATCTCTCTGCACCCATTTGTGTTCACAACAAAAAGAATTAATACAAAAGAAGATCACGATATTTCTACAAACACATAGTATTTTAGACACAAAAGTAATGTGATAAATTATCTGTAAAAAAGTTGTAATTGTTTTCTTTGTTCGATGTTGGATAACATTGTTTCAGGAGGCCGAACTTAGCGCCGACGCCTTTGCTTTGTTAAGATAATCTTAGCCTGGCCTCGGGAGACGTCAACAAAGAAAATTGGATGGGCAGTTGGCCAATAGCTTTTAATCCTCCATTCTTTTGGACCCCCTTATCTGTTTGTACCTTGTGATCCCGTTCTTCTCACAGACATGTGTAAATGGACTTAATTATCTTTTAACCGAACAATTGAGCTCTAATAGATTTTATTAATATGAATATTTAGATAATTCCTTGTTTTAGTCTTCATAGATATAGCTGACATACATATACATTAATTCCGAATCCACCTCTACATTTTTAAAATAATTTTCATTAAATTATTATTATTCAAATTAAATCGTTTTTTTTATTCTTATGTTGTTTCTTATTTTACGATAACTTTTAGAATCCTGAACAAATTTGAATTTATAAGATAGTGTTGATATTTCTCTAAATACTTAAATAAATTTGTGTTATTTGTTTTTTTATCCAATTATTGAGTTTTGTAAGATAGTAACTAGTTCTCAAACCACCGTATAATACATTAACTATAAATTATCAAATAAATCCTTCTAATAATAGGTACTTATAAGTTTAAATACAAATGTTACCTGAACATAATTGGAGGTTTTCCTCCACGCTTACAATAATGTTTCACACGCAACTTAAATCGTGAAGCATTTGCGTTTCATTACTGATTTAAGTATAATGATTGTAAAACTTGCCGCATGAAGGTTAAATATTAAAAGTGGTATGTCGAACTAAATTTGTATCGTTTGACGATAACGAACACGATATTTTTCCATTCGACTTAGTGAGCAGTTTTATGAAGTCATTGACTTTTATTTTCTACGTTAAGAGGATACTGTCTAGTGAATGTTACTTTATAATAAAATTTATTTATTTGATAAACATCTGCCAATGGTTATCGATTTCTTCTTGATTTTAAAAGTACTCAATTTTTCAGATTGAATGCTATTCGTAAAATAATTCTGTAAAACTCAAGTCAATACCAATACGAATCACTTATTTGGCAACTTAAGAAATGTTGACTACGACGGAAGTTAGAACAGTTGTTATTATTTTTAAAATTATTAAAACCATAATATCCTCTGTCGATTATATTAGAAACTTTACCTGTATATTACGAATAATTCAACTTAGAACCTGAATATTACTGAAAATCCAAAACAGAATTAAAGTATTTGAATTTTACAGTTTACCTTTTAGTTTTTATATAAAATGAAATAATTATAAAAAATCGATAAGAATTATTTACAATTACTGAATTGATAGCTGTCAACCAAAAATGTCTAATTGTTAATTAAAATCGACCATCTCCATTCATCTCTAGAAAAATATATAAATTTTTTACGACCTTATTTTTTTTAATTGTGATTAACATTTTTACACATTAAGGTCAAAATAGAGTTGTAATTTACGGTACGATTGTACAACTTAATGTCTTCTCAGGACTAAGAAAGTATCTTAACTTTAGTACTAACCAGTTAAGCGATAGTTGAATCGATGTGCCAAACTGGCGTTACATTAGAGGGTAATAACTGTCACCGGATCGTGAGTGCACGTCTTATCTCAGCGTCGCTTCGAATTGATGCGTTTAATAACGGAAGCGTTCCTTAAATAGATCGAGGGCCACTGGATGTGACAAGACATATGGCTTTTTGTAATTGGATGTTTTTAAGCAGTCATTTCCTAATTTGTTACAGTAGTTGATAGTGATTAACCAACCTCTTTAACTACTTGATGTAAGCATTAATGTAGTAAAGTTAATAACGTTGGATTAATTTCACGATTCGTTACCATTTATTTCTATATTATTTTCTGGCTGTACTTTCAGTGCATCGATTTGTGTCATGTGATAACCAACAAATTGTCACATATGAGAATCAGATTTTATTTTTAGCCTGATAAGTAATATAATCACAAATTGTTGAAGCGTGTGGAACGAGAGCCACGCGATAAATACTTTGAAAGCGGGTAATCATGTTCTGTTTAGTTTAAGAACATATTTTGCTATTCAATTTGATATACTATTTTCTCAAAAATAAGACAAGGAAAAGATAATTTCTATTGTCACAACTAGTTAAGATTAGATATAGAAGTAAGTTACAGTAAAGCCCTTGACAAACGAATTGAAAAATAAAAAAAAGATGAGAAATTATAAGGTACCAATGTTCACTTAGAATAGTGTACCGACGCAAATTTATCTATTTTTTTAAACATGCTATTCTTGTAGGCATATATATAATATATACCCTTTAGGGTATATATATATATACCCTGAATAATATATAATCTGAATCTCGGAAACGGCTTCAACGATTTTCATGAAATTAGTTTCATTTTTAAAAAACATTATTTAATCAGTGTTTTCAACATTAAATATCGAAAAAAGCTCGGTTTCTAGGTACTTAATAACTATGCACAAATTCAAATTAGGAACACCATATTTGTGATCCATACAAATTTTAGGTTTATACGATATGCAACTGCATTCAACATTTAAAATCACAACTCAATCCAACAGCAAAAATGCCAGACATTGAGAAAGGTTGACTGTGATTATTTTGTCAAATACTGTTCGTTTTGTATGATAATATATATGTATATATTTCCTATCACTTTTATTTTCTTTTAAACGAGAACTGAAGTGCTTTAAAACTAACCTCCTTAATTTTATTTTATATGAGTAGAAAACTAACACAAAACATTCATAAAAAGTCAGCGCAATTTGATAATGGAATGGAAAATGAATTTCGCGAATTTTAATCCCAGATAAAATAGAGAATTTCATAAAAGTAATGCCTGTGTTACCCGTGGCACTTATTAATATAGACTTAGAATTAAAATAACGAACTTTTAATTTACGAAAAAATAGCAGCTAAAAATGTAATAATATTTTGTTAAACTTGTAGGCTGGTGAAATAATAGAAAAACTATTATTCGAAACTATTAAACTAGAGTACAAAAATTTGTTATCTTTCAATTCTATCTCATGCTACCAATCTCTTTGAAAATACAATCACAAGTCCTATTCAGATAGATTCTACATCAATATTCTTTCGGTAGCGAGCTCTATTAGAATGCTTGCGGGGACGTAACAGTCTACGACTGATTCTTTAATGTCCCCAACAATCGACGATTCGACGTCGTTTGCCAACGTTCCCGATCTAATATGAAAAATCAAAAGTTATTACCCGCCAAAATAAGTCCATTTCTATGGCGTATGGCTGCAGTAGGCATTCTTTATATTTAGTTCCCGGAAAATAGTACTTATGATCTTGATACAAAATTTTAACATACAATTTATTTATTAATTTTTTAGATTTAAATAAAAAAGTATTTTGTAATTTAAGTTTGTATTTTAATTTGCTTGATGTCCTTGTAAGTTCTTACTTTCTTTATGTGTTTTATGAGTTAATGGCGTAAGTTTGAACTCAACTGACACAAAATCAATGGAACATAATTTGATGATTATAGTAATTTAATTAGATTTAGTTATACAAATTTAATTACATTTGAAATATACAAGACATCATTGCTTTTGTAAGTGCTATTAACTACCACACAAATAAAATATACAGAAGATCCAGATTGTACTAAAGTGATCTATAATTTGTTTCTTGTTTTCTGAGCTGCAAGTTTGCATTTGCACCGCAGGACAAGCTGAATTAGAAATCAATCATAGGAGCATAGGTAAATAGAAACAAATTATATGCATAGACATCGCGTTCATATTTTTATGTATATTAAGTGTACCACAGCCTATTTATTAAAGATACGCTCTCTCCTTATTTTTTTTTTTAACCTGTGGAATCCCCCTCGAGCCGTCACCCCACCAGGGTTTACGGCGGGGTGGTGTGTCGGAATCGGACCGACTAAAACCACACGGTGTGCCACTCTGCGCCTGATAGAAGGGATTCGGGAACAGCTGTTATTACGACATCCAGATCCCTCCTAGCGCCTGCCCGCTTCCGCGAGCACCATCTGCTTATAAACTCGCTATTTAGGCGACGTACGGCACACGCGCACGTCACCTCCTCGCGGCAGGCCACTATAATGGATGGAGGGGAAAACCCGTCCGCCCACTCCCTCAAGGCGGCATGAGGCGCTGGTACGCGCGCCTCCGCCGCCCGGTTAGCCGGCGGCGAATTGGGTACGAGTGGACGTCGTCCTCCCAAGCCTTCTCCGCCGCCTCCTTCCGCGAAATTACATCTTCGCAGAAGGTTGCGACCGCGGTAAAACAACTGTCGCTACCGACCATAGAGCGTATGACGGCCGGTAGCGACAGATCTCCTCCAATAACTGCAGTGAGGACCCCACGCTGCGCAGCCCAAGCGGAACAAACCGCCAGCGTATGCTGAGCCGAGTCCTCACTGCAGTCGCAGTGGTGACAGGCGGGACACAATTGCCTCCTGGCGACCGAGTGCAGATACTTCCCGAAGCAACCGTGCGCGGAAGGGATCTGCGTCAGTCGGAAGGAAAGAGACCCGTGCTGTCGCCCTGCCCACTCAGCGATGACCGGCTGGAGAGCCTCCACGGCGGCAAAGCCAGCACGTGGAGCCTCCGGCGGGGACGACCAACGAGCCATCGTGGCTAGACGAGCGGCCTCTCGCCACTCGCGTATCTCTTCGGGCGGGGGCGGGGTGCCGCTACCCGCCCGGAAGTCTGCCGTTCGCCGATAAACTTCAGCGAGCACTTCCGCCTCCAAATCCCACGGGGGAGTGCCGGCTAAGGCACACGCCACCTCCGTCGATACAGTGCGGTAACCGCGTATGGCTCTAACCGCCAATATCCTCTGAGGACGCCAGAGGCGAGCCCTATTCTGGGCGGTCAGAGCCGCCGCCCACACCGGTGCACCATACAGCGCCATTGACCGGACAACCCCCGTGTATAGCCGTCTCGTCGCGATGCTGGCTTGCTGGCTCCACCCAAATTGAGCAAAAGTCGCCCAAGGGCAGAAGCAGCGCCGACCAGCTTTGGAGAAAGCTGTCGGAAGTGCTCGTCGAAGAGCCACCTGCCGTCAAGGATCAGGCCCAGATGAAGTATCTGGGCCTGAACCGGTACGAGGACCGAATTGACTACGATGGAGACGCCGGAGGGTGGACCACGACGGGGCCCATGGAACAAAAGGGCCTCCGTCTTGTCCAGGGCCACCTGCAAACCCAGCGCCTCAATACGCCCGACCACCAGAGAGACTCCTGTGGTCGCTAGGCGCGCCGCCTCTTGAAAGAAGCTTGTTTTTGAAGAATTCCTTGAAGTTAATGTAAATGCCAGAATGAGTTCAGTCAGTCAGTTATTTTATAGAAATTAGATTACTAATAAAATTAGTGATCCACGTCACCATAGCTTAGAAAGTTCAATAAAATGTGCAACTTTATTATGAAAGGTTTATTTATATTAGAACATTAGAAGATTAAGGTGTACAAACGCCGACATACACTTTTCTTATAGCGTTGCCAGCAAATGACACCAAATTATTAGTAAATACTTATATTTTAAATTATCTTTTTAAGCTGTGATTAAGATACTTTGCGCTATTGTTTAGTTATCAAATACAATTCATTATTATTTTCAAGTTTTCGGCACCATTATTATCATCATCATTTAACACAACGTTTATATTAAAAAATTAAAAATACTTACAATTTAAATTTATATCTTCAGTGGCGTCATTATTCCAAGAATCATATCGCTGTTCTTGTTTTGTCACTATCGTAATAGTAAAGTATCAATGTCACTGAAATTACCATCATAAGATCACATAATTCTTCTAAGGGGCTCATAACGAACTCTCCAGCGTTAGTACTGAATGAAATTCAAATTAAAAAAGATTTTGTTTGAGTGTATTTCAAATTCAAGAGATACTAGGTATGCAAATAAAATGTAAATTTGGGTGATTAATTCATTACAGTCCATATTATGTCAGACCTGATATAAAAATATATGGTTGAGGTAAACTCAATAAAAATAGGGGGTTGTTAATAAAAATTAGTTCTATATTGGTTTCCAGTAAGAAAACATTTGTAATTAACGTATTTGCTTTGAATAATCTCCAACTGGTGCTATATTAATTATAAAATGAGTTCCAAACAGTTATATCAAACTCATACTGCGGTCTTACGAGTGAATTATATTATAATATATAAGTAGCAGGGTTTTTAAATTATTCACAAGTTCGTAGGACAAAGTCGTCAAGTTTAAATCCTCTTTTTACAATGTAATCAACATGGATGTTTAGGTGGGGTTTGGTATCAAAATAAAATTATTATTAGAAAAACAAAAAAACCCACTGCTGAATAGTAATGAACGAAAAAGAGAAAAACTAACATCACAATATCTACATAAAATTCGACTGATTCAGGCGTTATTGTGTAAGCTTACTAAATCAAATGATGTAAAAATTACATTTGTATATACAAATTACTCAAACTAAATACCTTATGGTGTAGCACGCGGTGACAAACGTAGATTTGGTGATCTTTCTTTGCCCGTAGGTAAATAAAGTGTTGTTAAAAAAATACGTTGACTTATTTTACAAAAAAACGGCAAGCTCATAGGTAAAGACCTAATATTCAAGACCAATTCAATAAATTTATTGATGACAAATGAATGAAACTATCATCTTAAACGCCAATTCAATTTCCGGTTCGAGTGAAAATGGGTTTTTGTCATAAGAATTATTATATTATTGATGGATTGTCGAATAGATTCAGCTCTGCAGTACTTGTATTTGCGGCTTATAAAATTAGTCAGCTATTTTATAGTGTAATGTCATATAGTATTTTGTGGTGGGCGAATGCTACATTCAAAGTATCTTTATGATGCAAAAGACCAGCATTCGTGCAATTTATAGTTTTAAATTGGGAATGTAGTAATCAGTAATTTATTCAATCAACCTATCGTATCTATCCACTGCTAAACAAAGGTCTCCCCCAAGAAACGCCAACCATCCCGGTTTTGGGGGATTCACATCCATCCACTGCTAGCCACCTTCTTCAAGTCGTCGGTCCATCGCGACGCACGGCACCCTGCACTACATTTGCCCAATCGTGGTATTCACTCTAGTACACTTCGGCTCCAACGACCATCGGTTCGTCTGGAGACATGGCCGGCCTACTTCCACTTCAGGATACTGATTCTCCGTGCGATGTCAGTTACTTTTACTTCTCTTAATATTCTACTGTATGTCTAATGAGCCATGTCCAACTTATTGATTAATTGAAGAATTGATAGATTGATTTGATATTAACAATTTGTCATAATTGTTGTGCTTCACGCAACATTTTCTCATTATGCGCTATCTTAAGCAATTTGCTTCGTTAAATTTTTTCATAAATAAATAACGGTTTTGTTTGAGGTCCTTGTGTGACTTTATTCACTTCAGATCGGACGTAGCGGTAGCATTCTACATTCAACATCACCGTAACCTTCAGATCTAGCACAGGCGCTATGAAAATTAACCTGTCAATGTCTTATGCTTTTTCATGAAATTTTTCAAAGACTGAATAGGGTTACTTACCAGATTCTATTTAGAAACATTAAAAAGTGAGAAATAAAATTATTTGTTTCTTTGAAAATGTAAGTCTTCTATAATTAAGCAATTCAATAAAATTCTAAATGCATATAAGAAATTAATACACTAATGGAAAAATTAAGGGATCAAAAAAAAATTCCAAATTTTTTGGCATTTTTTAAAAGGCCGTAACTTCGAGAAAAATGATTATATAGGAAATCAAAAAAAAGGAAATTGTAGCTCCAAGTATCTAGGTTTTGGATTTGAACTTCAAAATTTTATAGCCTCCGCAGTTTTTGAGTAATCGTAGAAAAACCAGCAACAAAAAATTTTTCAAATTTTCTTTAATTTTATTTTTTGGTCTACGGAGGTGGAAAAATTTTTTTAGCCTAACCATTATAAAAATCAGATACCTTGTTTATTTAGCTTTAATTTGCTTTTTTATACACTCTGATACGCTTACTTCTCGCCGAGATATCGGTTTTCAAATGGAAAAGAATCCTTTTATTTTTGATTATCGATATCTCAGCAACCAATAATCGCACAGAAATTTAAAGGTGGGTTTCAAGAACTTAAATAAATTTTCCTTAATAACTGGCCATTGCTTTTCCGAATAAATTTTTTTTCTTTTTGTCACATAAATTTGAAAATGCAACAAGAAAAGGGCTTTTGGTGGTTTTTTGGAAAATCAAGCGCTGGATCGAAAATATTGAGGAAACCACTAAATTTAAGTATGCCTTTTATAGTTCAATATATCCACAAAAACTCTACAAAAAACCAAGTTAATCCAACCAGCCGTTTTTTTGTTTCACACGATCGAATTTTTGAAAAACGATTGGGGAAGTTTCGAGCAACAATATTCGCATGGACGAAAGGGTCGTTCTCTTGAAAGTAGTTAAAATAGGTTAAGTAATTGTAATGTGTAGAGACCGGATAATATGCATTTGCATATTTGCATATGCATTTGCATATTTAAGCGATTTTCAAGGCTAATAGCATATTTTTACTAATATCTAGTGATGATGCATATTATTGCTATAATTTACAGTAGGTATTTTTCGAGCGTAGCGCACTCGGCAGCCGCGCGTATTTTGTTTTGGTAGGCACTCAAAAAATGAAAGAGACAAATGATCGCGTCGCCGCGCGCTCGCCTACCGCGCTACTCCCACCTATTATGCATGTCATTATTACTTTGTTACTTTGATTGTTGACACGCTCGTGCTCGGATAATTCACCTGCAGTTAAAAGTTTTTGTGTGTGTACAATGCCTCCCGAAAAAAAAAGTGTGTCTTCGTGGATAAGTGAATTTCCTGGAACATTTACTTACGACGGAAATGTTTTATATTGTCGAGTTTGCGAGAAAAACATTTCGTGCACTAAAAAGTTTCAAATAGACCAACATGTCAAGACAAGTGTTCACGTCGCAGGATTGCAGAAAAAAGGTCCACGACAACAGCTTATAACCGCTTCTGCTTCTAGCTCGAAATGTAAACAAAACAACCAGTTTTGCATGGATTTATGTGAAGCATTGCTTGCAAGTAATATTCCTCTCTATAAACTAAAAAATTCTACTCTCAATCACTTTCTGCGAAAATATTGCTCAAATCAAAATATACCAGACGAGTCAACATTGAAAAAATGTTCCTCTCCCTCCCGAACCAGTTGTAACCCGATGGGGGACATGGATAGAAGCTGTACTGTTTTACAATGAACATTTTGAGGCCATCCAAGGTGTGGTAAATGACTTTGACAGTGCCGAGTCAAGAGCAATTTGTGAGTCACAGACAGCTTTTAACGATTCTACCATAAAAAAAAACATAGCTGTAATTTGCACCAATTTTTCTCACATACCCGAAAGTATTAAAAAGCTTGAAACTCATGGTTTGGCATTGAATGAATCCATTCAAACAATGAATAAAATCCGCTATCTTAACTTCATGTTGCCAAGTACGTTGCCGCATAAACTTAAAGAAAAGTTTGAAAACATTTTGAACAATAATCCAGGCTTTGAACATCTGTGTCAAATTGATAGCTTTATTAATGGACCGACGGAAGTTTTGCCAGAAAATATAAGCGCTAACATAGCACCCAAGTTCAAATTCTGCCCAGTTACCTCAGTAGATGTGGAGCGATCATTTTCGACCTATAAAAATATTTTGAATGATCGAAGACATAATCTTACCACTGAACATTTGGAACAATACTTAATTGTTAATGTTTACAAAAATATTAAATAATGTTACATGTTACTGTATCGATTAACATCTATCAATGGATAGTTTTCTATAAATGTATGCTGATTTTTTAATAAAAAATATAAAACTTAATAGTTTTTTTATTTGATCAAATAACAATAAATTAAAAAGATACATACATAATAAAGTAAAACATAAAACAAGTATTTACTAACAAAATACTTAAATCTAAAGGAATAATATTTACAAAACAAAAAAAACTCATTTAATGTTGCATATTCTGTCAGTTTTCGTGCATATTTCGAGCATTTATCATGCATATTTGCATGCATATAACAAGCTTTTCATGTTGCATATAATCCGGTCTTTACTAATGTGTAACGAATGTGGTAATGGCTTCACCTTCGGGTTATTTCTCTATTTAGGTGACGTACGGTACACGCAGACGTCGCCTCCTAGCATGTAGTCACTATAGCAGATGGAGGAGCAAAGCTGTCTTATCCATTCGCGGCTACTACTGGCACTTCCACCTCGAAATCCCTCAGAAGCGTTCCAGAAAAGGCGCGCGCTGCCTCGGTCGACACGGTACGGTAAATTTGGACATTCTGGACGTTGAAGAGGCACCTCCCATCAAGGAATAGGTCCAGATACTTCATTTAGGTCTGAACCAGTACAAGAACCGAATGGAAGACGATGGAGACGTCGGGATAATGACCACGCTGGGACCCATGGAATAAAAAGGCCTCTGTCTTATCTAGGGCTACTCGTAAACCCAGCGCCTCAATGCATATTAAACAATACGTTCAATGCTTATCTGACCAGCGTAGTATAGTAGGCCAAAATCCCCTTACTACGGACAGCCTTATGTTCAACAGTAGACGGTTAAATTAAATTGAAAAACTTGAACAATTTTATACGCTTATAAAACAACCATTCGCTTAGTTCATAATGGTTATGATCGCTACTTTTATGAGGCATTAAATCATTAAGGTGAAAGTTCAAATTTTAACTTATTCCGTAGTTGATTAGGAAATAAAGAAAGTTATATTCGAACACGCTGCATATATTAAATACGGTTTTCTTGCTTTAAGACTTTATACTACCACAAACCTGCTCCACTGATTAATCTTGCATATCAATGAAAGTATGATACAACCATATTGAAATATATATATAGTAAATGTGGGGATACACTCTGAGTCCATTGTGATGTGAAAACACAAATTGACAAACTTACTTCTGAATTTAGCAAATAAAACACAAACGTCAAGAAATACTTTACCAATACTAATTAAACTTGGTATTTAAGTACAACGTGGTACACACCGTATACTCAGAATATATCAGTATGATCAGAATTTAATATTATGTTTATTATTTCGATGTTAGTATGAGTCACTCACTCTACGTCTACCTGTCAGAACTGTACCTAAGTAAATATAAATCCACGTGTTCCATGTACTAACATAAATGTGCCTGAATTACACTTGCGATATCAAATATAACAAAGAAATACGTTTATGCAACTCCACAAGTACTTAGATTTATAAAAAGTTTTATTTAACTGTACAAAGTACCATTAAATTTAAAATTAATAGTACTTTATGCTGTTAACTGAAAAAAAAAATACAATTAAACTTAGGAAAATTAATGTTTGTCTAAACTCCTAGCAGTCTCAAGAGTAGTTTCGTTAACAGCTAAAATTAGATGGTATAATATGTATGTGTTTTACATTAAAATGTTAATTTCTTGCATTAGTGGTCAGTCTAGCTCTTTTGAGATCTAGCAAGTGAGGTCGAGGCCGTATTCATCTGATGCGGAAGATCTGCAATCTGACAAGTAAACCCTAAAATGGTTCATATCTTCTTATTTAAGTCAAATCAGTCAGAGTCATATTGACCAAATCAGTTTATAAATTATTTTATAAATGATTAAAATACCACTGATCTCCAGGTCTAAAACTAATTTGAAATATTTTCGAAGAATCTAACCAGTTTCTTCACTTTCACAACGATTTACCGCTTCTAGCAGTTAAAAGTTACAAAAACACCCGAAAATGTTCTTAAGTAAGAGGATGAACTGAACTTGCACCTAAAAGTTTAAGAGTTACACATTAAGGCAAATAAAATAACGGATAAATGTAATGGAAGATTTAAAACACTGAACTCTGCAGTCTCAAAAATCATGCAACAAAGTCTGCCAACAAAAGGTTCATAAGAAAAAACATTTGTGAAAAACAAAAGATTTTTCAATGAGTAATTCTCAGCGACCGAACACTTAGTGAGGTGATATTTAGTGGTTCATTTCGATTCCACTTCCCGACCTTTGTTCGATGGCTCTTTTTTCCTAAAGGATGTTCGGTGAATTGCAAATCTGTACGGTTCAGTCAACTTCAAGAGAATGGTTGCCCCGGGCTGTGTAAATATTTAATGCATATTTCATGGAGACCCGACGTTTACTTTGTAAGAGATCGGATAAAACAACCTCTCTAGTGTAAAGTCAGCACTTAAGTGCTTCATTCATTTGAAATTAGGTAACTGCTATTAAAAACTTGGGTAATGGGTTGATTAACTGATTTATTATATGTTATATGAATATAGTCACATTAATTCAAACTTTTACATAAATGATAAACAACCATATAAAACTATTGGATAGACGTACATGTGATCCTTTTTGTGAAAAAACCTTCAATTTTTCTCCTAACAGACGAACATATTTAACTTTATGAAAATTTAATCCTATAATTACATTAGAAAAATGTTTAACTCTTCCAAAAAATATATTATTAACTTGTTAACGAACCTACTGATTAATACATACATACTATTTTAGATAAATTACGTTTAGACGCAGAACAAGATCTGACTCATCACACGATTATTCGAGTATTTGTCCTGGGTGGAAATTGAACGCACAATCTTAGGCATAGCAGTCAGGTCATTAATCACTAGACCAAGAGCAAGCCCGTCAATATAAGCTTTAACAAAAAGAAACTTCTAAAGTCAGTCAATTTAACAAGAAAGAGCTGATTTCTTTTATCTTACTCTCAGAGGGTGTTATGAATCACATGAAGCGGAGCACTTTATTTCTAAGGCTGTGCGACGATATAAGGTGCATTCTTATTAGACTGCAATCGTGGTATGCATATAAATTTACTGACTATGAATTAAATTTTTCACACATAGCCACGTAATAGTACCGAAGACTCTCGAGGGCACTGTATCCCCGAGATAAGGTAGTTTTCCATTTATGTACTATTGAACAATAATCTGATAGTCATTCTTGTTAATATGAGAATAAAAACTAAGTATTTTTGCGTTTACATTCACGTAATTTGAAAGTAAACTGTTTACGGATAATTTCTAATAGGAATAATAGCGGCACTTTAAATTGAATTCAAAATATCAGACTTTTCGAAACTTGAAATCTTAGAACGTATATTTATTGTTGCGTCCATATTTTTAACTTAATTACTTTCATTTTTCCAACTCTACGTAAGCAACGTTCACATAACAAGTGCCTATTTCGTCCAGCCGTGCATTAACGTGAAAAATTACTAGCGCTTCAGAGAAAAAAATGATCGTTTTAATCAACCCGTTAAAAATCGCATTCTCGAAAATAATCGCGTAGCTCGTTGCTGTGGGGAAAAGTTAACGAGTGTTATTTAAACTGGGCGGGCCGGTTCGCTTCGTGGAAAAATTGTTTCGCTTTGAAAAATTTGCCCAAATGACGTAAAACTCATATGTGAGCAGACGGTTCAAATGACGAATAACTACAGGCGGACCCTTGGATGTATGAACCCCCCAAGCTGTCTGTGAATCTGGGTAATTGCAGGATATTACACATTGATATGAATCTGGAAGCTTTTTTAGGAGAATTATTTCTGAAAGAGTTTTAAAATAAATCAGTATGTGGGAACTGACGAAGTTAGTTTTTTACATATTCTATTTTTTAATATATTTATTTATTATGGATCTCTGACAAGGAATACACTTTACATGTGATTTTTGTATCAGATAAAATACAATTAAGATTTCGTGGTTTACTCTTCATCAGTTATGGGAGACCACAACAAAAAAAATTAAATATGTGTACACAAACAGCCTGTGTAGGTGAAGGAAAAATTAAAGAAATAAAATACTAAGAAAAGTCACTTATTAAACAACACAGACAAACATATAAATACATGCATACATCCACAGCCATATATACAAGCACACACAGACTCATATATATATGTACATATTTCTTCATATTTGAATAGTAGGTAGGTGTGCGAATAATTAAAGCCTTAAACTTTCTTCAGTATAAGTACTCGAATATTATTTCTGAATTCTGACGGACTATTAGTAAAGATGACTATGTCTTCCGAAAGAACTGAAATGGTGTTATACTCGTGAGTCATCCTAGCGATTATTGCCTGCTTTCCCAGATTTGTTCAGACTCGTGGAGCCGTAAATGTAAGGCGAGGGTATCGCGGCTTAGATTTAAATACATACATACATAAATTCTGTAAGTCTTTCATATGATCGCTCTATCTTCTATATAGTCTATCTTTTTCCTTTTCTATTGGGTGCTTACCACAAGGTGACTGCACGCTTCTTCCACCGAACGTCCTCCGTTCTAGCTTTATGACTTGTCCATTTCGATGATGCATATGCCAGGTAACGACCAAAAATGAAGACAAAGTGCAGAAAGCAATGGTCAAAAATGGAGGAGGCTTTTACCGTACAGAGGGATTCTCATACATAATTTAAAATGAATAAATTTTTTTATTAATCATAAAATATTACAGTTGTGTCCATATCAATATAGTGTTTTTTTATGCCTGAAAATATTTAATAAGCAAATAAAAACAAAAACAATATTACTCGCATAAATTTGTCACAAACTTGTGAATTATTTTAACTAATACATTACCAGATAAACTACTTAATTATTGATATATAGTTTATTGAAGTACATTAAATTATTCGTTTTATGATATTATAGTAGTAGTTTTGTGTCTTATGTGTCTCGTGTCTTAGATACAGGCATACTAAAGTTATTATAAAAAGTATATCTCACTTTTATTATAACTACATTTTAACCGGTTGGATGGCAAAGAAATCTTTTAGAAAGTTTCGGACTACAAGAGGTGTTATCAGTGCAACTCTATATTCGGCACAATTCCATAAACCGACGCAGCACTATAAAATTTTTACCATCATCATCATCATCATCATCATCATCAACAGCCTTTTACAATCCACTACTGGACATAGGCTTCTCCTTAGCAAGGAGGTTTTGGCCTACTACACCACGCTGGTCAGACGGATTGGGATAGGGTTTGTTTCAATGCTCCCACGAACGACGGTTGGCAGGTAGTAGAGGGAAACAAGAAGTACCGAAAGCGGAATAAAAAAAGCTGCGAGGAAAACAGGATCTACACTCTAGCCTTCGGTGGCAGAGGCCACCAAGAAGGAGAGCGAGAGTCAAGGAGACTGCGGACCCCTAAAACAGCGGCTGTGGTGCTAACGTTGTCACCAGAGGCGGCTAGCGGTGGACTGTCCTGCGCGGCCGTCTTTAAAAAGGCACGTCTGACACAGGATTTCGGGACAGTAGGTGTTAGACTGCGCCTTGCCCAGACGGGAGCTCGAGTATTTGAGTTCCCTGGGTTAGAAGGTGCAGAGAAAGCAGACAAATTTGCCGAGAAAATGCGGGGAATATTGGGAGCCACGGATGGTGTCAAAATCGCCAGGCCTACCAAGTGGGCAGAACTGCGCATTTCAGCCCTGGACGATTCAGTAACAGTCGAGGACGTCCGTATAGCGATTCGAGAGAAGACCGGTTGCAACGCGGACAACATCAGGGTCGGCACCATCCGCCCTGGTCCAGGGGGCCTTGGTGCGGTGTGGATTAGTTGTCCTGTAGCGTCGGCCAAAATTTTGGGTGTGAGGCCGAGGTCGGGCAGTGAGGGGCGGCAGAATGATCTGCCGCCCCTCACTGCCCGGCGTGTGCGGCGGTTAATAAACCCGCCAATCACCAGATTGGGCAGAGAGATTGCAAACTTTCTCGCAATTCCCGGCAATCGTCGGGGGCTAGCCAATCGACCCAGGCTGCCTCTGACATCGTTCATGCGTCGTAATCGTCGCCCATGGAGGAGGTTGTAGAGACGGTCCAGTAATGGACCGAGTCTCCAATCTCCTTGTCCAGACGAACCTTAACCACTGTGCCGCGGAGCAGGACCTCTTCCTGCGAGCCATGGCACAGTGGTCGATTGGCGTTGCCGTAGCCGCGGAGCCTTATTACATTCCTCCCCGTCCAAACTGGTTGGGTGACCGGGATGGCTCCGCGGCAGTCGTCGGCTCCACGGCGGCTCATTCCCCGCCCTTGCCGCTAAGAGACAAGGGCACTGGATATGTTGCTACTGAGTGGGGGGGGATCACTGTATATGGTATTTACTTCTCCCTCAATCGGAGCTTGAGCGACTTCGAGGTTTTCCTCAATAACTTGGAAACCTCGATGCGGCGATTAACGTCTGGGCACGTCCTAGTGCTGGGGGACTTCAACGCAAAGTCCATTGCATGGGGTTCCCCCAGGACGGACGCTAGGGGTGAGGCTGTAGAGGAGTGGGCGGCCTCGGTGGGCCTTTGTTTACTAAACAGAGGCTCCACCAACACGTGTGTGCGACAGCAGGGGGGGGTCGATAGTGGATCTTTCGTTCGCTATCCCTGCCCTTGCCGCATGAGTAAGGAACTGGCGTGTCCTGGAAGAGGTTGAGACGCTCTCGGATCAACTATATATCCGATTTGATCTCTCCCGAACCCAGGACCCCAGTAGGGTTCACGCGGCGCGGCATTCTTCTCGCTTTCCGCGGTGGGCCGTAGCTAAACTTAATAGGGACCTACTAGAGGAGGCGGCCATCATTTACTCTTGGCTGTCTAAGCAGGCCCCGACCGAGGAGGTCGACATGAGGGCTGGTCGCTTCCGCGATGCCATTGTGCAGATCTGTGATGCGGCCATGCCCCGCATGCGAGGTTGCCGGCCTCCACGGAAGGAGGTTTACTGGTGGTCCCAGGAGTTGGCGGACCTCCGCGCGGTCTGTACTCGTGTCCGGAGATCCTACACCCGTAGTCGGCGACGACACCGCGAAGAAGGCGAGGAGGACCAGCTTCATGAGGAGTACCGAGAGGCGCGGAAAAATCTGAAGCTGGCCATCAGCCGCGCAAAACAAATTAACAGAAAGGAGATGCTGGAGGGTCTCGATCGTGACCCCTGGGATCACCCTTATCGCACGGCGCGAAAAGCTCTGTACGTTGGGCCTCCACCCTTACAGAGACACTCCAGCCCAGCTTCCTGCAGGAAATGGTCGAGGGCCTTTTCCCGCAGCGCGCGGAACACACATCCCCATCGATGGCCTTCATGGCTCTCTCTGAAGACGACGGGGGGAATGAGGGCAATGTTCCGCCCGTCAAGGAATCGGAGATAGGGGCGGTTGTTCTGCGGATCCGCTCTAAGAACACCGGCCCCAGACCGGACGGGATACCTGCCCGAGTGCCGGCCCGAGCCCTTGAACACATGTCGGACCGTCTCAGGAAGGTCCTGGACGCTAGCTTAACGTCCGGACGCTTCCCTGAGTGCTGGAAAAGCGGGAAGCTGGTCCTATTAAGGAAGCCAGGACGGCCAGCCGATTCGTTAGCGGCCTGTAGGCCCATCGTGCTGCTGGACGAGGCGGGTAAACTGTTTGAAAGGATACTCTCTGCCTGCATCGTCCGGCACCTCTGCGAGGTGGGCCCCGATCTGTCGGACGCCCAATTTGGTTTTCGGGCAGGGTGTTTGACGGTTGATGCCGTGCATTACCGAAGAGGCGGTGAGCTGTGGCGGCGTGCTGTTGGCGGTGTCGTTGGACATCGCCAATACATTTAATAGTCTGCCATTTAGCTGTATCAGGGAAGCACTCCACTACCATGGGGTGCCAGAGTACCTGACGCGGCTTGTGGCAGACTATCTTGAAGAGCGTACCGTATATGTACGAGGACCGAGACGGTGTTCTGAGACGGCGGCTCATGTCGTGCGGTGTTCCGCAGGGGTCTGTCCTCGGACCACTCCTGTGGAACATGGGATACGACTGGGCCCTTCGAGGTCTTCTCTCCCCCAGGCTGGGTGTAATTTGTTACGCCGATGACACATTGGTCACAGCTCGGGGAGCGAACTTTCAAGAGGCGGCGCGCCTGGCCACCACAAGAGTCTCTTTGGTGGTCGGGCGTATTGAGGCGTTGGATCTACGGGTGGCCCTAGATAAGATGTGGGCCCTTTTGTTCCATGGGCCTCGTCGTGGTCCACCTCCAGGCGCCTCTATTGTAGTCAATTCGATCCCCGTACCGGTCCAGGCCCAGATGAAGTACCTGGGTCGGATCCTCGACGGCAGGTGGCTCTTCAACGAGCACTTCCGACAGCTTACACCAAAGCTGGTCAGCGCTGCCTCTGCCTTTGGGCGACTTTTGCCCCATTCGGGTGGAGCTAATGTCGCGACGAGACGGCTATATACGGGGGTTGTCCGGTCAATGGCACTGTATGGTGCACCGGTGTGGGCGGCGGCTCTGACCGCCCAGAATAGGGCTCGCCTCTGGCGCCCTCAAAGGATATTGGCGGTTAGAGCTATGCGTGGTTACCGTACCGTGACGACGGAGGCGGCGTGCGTCTTGGCCGGAACTCCCCCGTGGGATTTGGAGGCGGAAGTGCTCGCCGAAGTTTATCGACCGACGGCTGACTTTCGGGCGGGTAACGGCATACGGCCCCCGCCTGAAGAGATACGCGAGTGGCGTGAGGCCGCTCATCGAGCCACAACGGCTCATTGGTCGTCCCGGCTGGAGGCTCCACGTGCTGGCTTTGCCGCCGTGGAGGCTCTCCAGCCGGTCATCACTGAGTGGGCTGGGCGACAGCACGGGACCCTTTCCTTCCGACTGACGCAGATTCTTTCCGGGTACGGTTGTTTCGGGAAGTATCTGCACTCGGTCGCTAGGAGGGAATTGAGTCCCGCCTGTCACCACTGCGACTGCAGTGAGGACTCGGCTCAGCACACGCTGGCGGTTTGTTCCGCTTGGGCGGCGCAGCGTGGGGTTCTCACTGCAGTTATTGGAGGAGATCTCTCACTACCGACCGTCATACGCTCCATGGTCGGTAGCGATAGTTGTTTTACCGCGGTTGCAACCTTCTGTGAAGACGTAATTTCGCGGAAGGAGGCGGCGGAGAAGGCCCGGGAGGACGATATCCACTCGGACCCAATTCGCCGCCGACGAACCGGGCAGCGGAGGCCCGCGTACCAGCGCCTCATGCCGTCTTGATTGTGGCCTCGAGTGTGGTGGGTTTGTTTCCAGTTTTCCTTCTCTTTGGAATGATGTTGTCTTGCATACTTTGTTCCCTTAGTCGCCTTTTACGGCACCCACGGGATGAATAAGGGTGGTAACACTATGTATTCTTAATCCATTACTACACTGACATGTTACAAATGTTTACCGTTACGATGTAATTAAATAAATCTGATTTAGAATGTCAATTTGAAACACGAGTAATATGAATATAGTTTTGGTAATTATCACATCCAATTAACTGTAAACTTGTTTATTTTTATTTCATTTCGTTTGTTTATGTGATATATTAATAATTACTGACCCCTTATCTATTTTTCCATTACTTGAAAAACCCACAGTTGTGGCTTGAATTATAGGTAAACATAACACTAAATCTAAATTTGGACAGAAGTGTGGGGTATAAATCTATGAGATGTTATGCGTGACCCGCGTGCGTTGCTTTTATGTACAATTTATTGTGGGGGAAACGGAATATAAGCGCATGGCTAGGCATCGCCTGACTGAAAACCAATTTCATTATTTTATTCAATACAATAAATATTTTATTTGACAGAACGAAAAATTGCACGACACAAACATAACTAAATATATCTTTCTTATGTTCTCGTTCCATACGAAAATTATTGTGTAAAATCTACAGATTTAACTTTTATAGCTGGCATTTGTGCACATTTATTACTTCATGCAATACTAAAATAGTTAATTCGAAATTGATGAACTTGTATGATTTGGTATAACAAATCAGTAAGAATAATGAACAATTTATATTTTCATGAATAACAGGATTTTTTTACTGATTACAAACGTGAGGGTTAACTTTACCTCCGTCGTTATAGTACAAGTCAAAAGAACTACGTAAAGTATGCGACCCTGACCTATTTGAGTAAGCAATATCTTCTTTAACTCCCAAAGAGTCTGGTTTACACAATAGATTTGCCCTATATATCACATGAGATTGGCATAATCATATGCCTTCTTCAATTGTTTGTTTTAGAAGCCTCACTGCACTGTCCGAATACACAATACTCGTACTGCAAAACTAGTTCTATGTAATTTCTCATGACAATTACCATACATGAGTCCTATCAGGTAACATATTCATAAGTAGATATCTTAGCGTAGCTTAACTTAACTTAGTTTCAACTAATTAATAAATTAGACTAAATTAATTAGATAAACGTATCTATTTCTTCTGAATTGCGGGTGTTTTTGGGCGGTGGTAGTTACTTTCCATCAGGTATCATTTCGCTAGGTTCTCCCCTGTGCCAAAAAAAAGTGAAGGCAAGTTCTGGTTCAATGTTAGTTTTTCTTAAGCGAGTGTGTATTATAATTTTTCTTTACGAAGTATGTAAAATTAAATGTTTTAAACTGCTGTAAGGGAAAGATTCTAGCGAGCAAGTATGAATAATAAAAGAAACGTGTAATGTTTTTATATCCCATTTCCAATCCAGACAGATTTGCACCGCATGCGTGAATAAACACACGGATTGTATTCAATTTTGTGAGGACTGAGCCAATCTAATTAAACTATAAGCGCTTCAAATAAATCACTAACTAAAACTGAAATTGTTTTCCTAACAAATTAGTTTCGCTACATGTACCAACTAGTACTCGTAAATGTAAAATACTAAATGAAATGTGTTGTGATTACGCAACTCGAATTATTTGTGTGTTTACGCACCAAATCAATTTACATGTACATGCTTACTAATCAATTATTGAAATTATAATATCCATAGTCTTTGCTTTTGAAGTGACTTTAGAAAGGATGTTCTCAATTTGACTGATTTTTTGTAGGTTTACTTCGTGATTTCTCTGTTAATTTTAGGCGAAATTTTAATTCAGCTTATGATCAATAGTCCAGACACGGATCCTTTCAGTTTGTATCAGATTACAAAGACATGTGCATAATAAAGTAACAATTGAGACAAAACATTCACATATTTTTATCTACTAAAACTTATAATAACTGTATCTATAGTCTATAAAATGGTTGACGTTCAATAACAACCAGCTTCATAAATTTGGACCGAGTCTCGTTTTCGATTTGTCGTAAATTTTGTAAAATATGTATGTTTAAAAAAGAACATTCAATAAAGAAAACTATCACAAAATATTTACTGTCAACATACAAGTTTTGCTGCTCCATGACTTTGTTCTAGTAAACGCCATATTTATGTAGTTTTTAAACTAATACGTATTTGTACAGATTTTTCAGAGTCTTCTTTCTTAAATTTTATACGTGCGACTTCACATACCATGCGGTGCTGGCCTTCGTTGCTAAGACCACCAATTGATGACCACCTCTGTAAATATCACATCTCTTTAGACGTTTGTCTTATTGGTCTTACATCGAAATCGAACACCCTCACAAACCCTACAAAAGCACCCTTAACCATCGAAAAAAATTGTCCCTACCTCGTTAAGAGCCGAGTATAAAAGATACAATTCTGATTTTCATATTTGAAAGAACAAATCTCCCTTTTATTAAAGAAAGTAACGAAGAAAACACGAGATCAGGTGCGCTTGGAAACAATCACCTTTCATTACAGCAAATACTTTTCATTCGTGTTGCTGGTATATTTAGTCGCACGATTCCTTGGAACGTGGAAACTATTCGGCACGCTCATTTAACTCTATATACTTGTGTAGACTGAAATGGTAAATCAGTGAATAGTGCTTGATTTAGGAGCAATTTATATGATCTGCCAAGTCCTGTAATATTCTTTTTCTCTTAACTCATGTAAGCTTAAAGCAGTAGAAAAACACTGTGCTATTCTGAATCAATGAAAATTTTAATATTTCGTGAGCATACAGGAGAAAAATGCCTTTCTCCAAATTAAAGAAATATGTGTGAAAAATATACCAATTTTATTAAATAGGTAATGTGTTAGGCTGTTAGGATACTTCAAGATTGTTAACAATAGCTGACACGTGTTTTTAAACTTTTGTAAAACTTAATTTTACTAGACCAAGAATCATGAAATTTGATGCTTCAAAGTTTTATCTGCTTTCTGCAAATAGCTAAAACTATCTGCATATGCTTTCATACGGTAAGTTTGTTTTGGCAAGTTACTCACACGTCTTGTCAAACCTTTTCTTTTTATAACATGAATATTTTTAACCTTATATAATAGGTTGACAAGTTTGTCAGATAATTATTTCTCAAGTCTTACTATATCTTTTGAATTTCACTTTGTGGTATTGGCCAAATTATAATGTCATATTTTACGAGTATACAATAAAATTATTAGATGCAGAATACAACCGTACTATATAAAACTCGATTACACTAATATTTCAAAGACCACAAAAGTTACATTATTATTTAGTTGTATTTAAGTATATTTTGTTATTGATCTAAGTTTTTATTCTTGAACTATAACGTCACTAGAAGCATTTGCTAATTAATAAAAAAATAAACAACTTTGTAACTTTTCTTTCAACTCGTACAAATATGTTTTATTTTTGGCTAGACTTCTATCTACTTTACTTACGAATAAATATGATTGTCTCAAATTTATGAATATCGTACAAAAATCATAAATATTATTTACACAATACGATTACTCAAAACACTGATATAAAATCTTACCCTCCTGGTGTATTATTTTTTTACCGTCTTGAGATCGAATGTTTCTGGACTTAGCTACTCAGTGGCGTGATGAATCACTCTCTTGGGTGTTGCCAGTCGTATTTATATACTGAAAAAGGCGGATTCACAGGTCAACTAACCCGGGGATAGGTTTTTTATCGATAAAAAAGCACTATTAACTATTCCTTTAAACATGAACTAGGGGAGTGTGGAAAAATGATCCACCATTAAAATAATAGAGAGCTTTTAGTTTTTATTTATATAGCAGCGGAAATTAAACTAACTCCCGGGAGTCGGATTTTGGACATTTATTTTTTTCCAGATAAAGATACGAATGTTTTTTGAAAAATGATAACAGTATTGATCGTATCAACCAGACCGTGCATTTAGCACGAACCGTGTATTTAAGTGTGCAAATGCATCTCACTAGGCCGCCATAGCGAGTATCGCCATACTGCATTGTATTCATTCACTGTGAGTATGGCGACCACCGTTCTTAGATTCTATTCATGCTTTCCATCAGGCAGAATAGAATCACGGTATGGTATGATGGGTTTTTATATAAAAAAAGCTATTAGAGTGGTCTTTATAGCTATGTAGAATGTTGCAAATGTCATCTCATAAGGTAAGTTCTCTTTGCTGTGACATCGCATTAATATATGTATATCATAATAAAAAATGTAATTCATAAATATCCTCTGAGTTCTGGTGGACATAGAGTCAGCGAAATGTATATTTACTATGATCACAAAAATACCGAAACTTAAAACTATCATGGATTGTAGTTCTGTTACCTAATTTAGAAGTACATAGTTTGAAATAACCTGAGGCAAAAAATTCTTCAAGACAAAAAAAACATTGTGCTGCTGCACTTGTAGTCCCAATATGATACAGTTTTGTTGGCTGCTTGCGCTCATAGCCCAATATATTTTGACTGCATACACCGTACAATGGCGTAAGCGATAAACTAGCTATTCTATAAGCTGCGAATTTTCATACTATATTTTATTTTTGATTATTGTTGCCGTTCTCTATGTATATCTGAGGGGTTAAAATTAGCTTACATATAAAAGGTGAATTATCTGTATATGCATCCATACAAAAATTTATTGCTACGTTTACTTTATATCGTTATTTTCATTATAATATTTGAAATATATAGTAAGTTTCTTCAGCAACATCGTTGAACATCTACAAACGACAGAAAGCCAGTCATAACGACATAATTCAGCAAATTCTATGTTAATAAATAAATCATAAGCTGGCCTTTAAAATAATTTCATTAAACGACTAGTCGTCTTTTGAAATATAAATGAAAGTCACGGCTATAAGAAAAGTAAATGCTGTAACACTGTCACGGAAGGGAGATTTCCTCATACTAAATTAATTGTGAGCACAAAGCGAACCGGGACAGACGAAATGGACTCTTAACAGGAAGAAATTAAACTTGCAATTTTCGTGCAAATTAAGTTGACCTGAAATATTTGGAATTTCGACCCTTTTATTTCATCTGTAGTTACGTCGTGAATGCTAATAATGTGAGGGGTGTCCGTTTAAATTTATGGAATAATTAAAGTTAATATTTAAGCCTAAGTTATACAAAGACATAATTTGTTTATTATTATTGGCATTTTAGATGTTCGTTAATCGCTGCTAGTCCGAACGCTATCTGAATATTAATACTACTAACTCTAGTTTTACTCGTATATACGAACTTCAAATATTCACTAGTATTCTATAGGTAGTCAAGATTTTTAGTTTTAGCACAGAATTAACATTAGCTGTGAACTAACATTACTACCTATTATTTACTGACTACCTATTATTTAAATTTATAGTTTGCTGAACTTTCTTTTTAAAGAGATGCCTAAACCTAACATATTTTTACTCTTCCAAAATCAGTACCAAAGTAGTTTTAAACATAATAATATCTTATAATAGTATTTAAGTGTCAGAAGAAGGCGTTGTAGTGTCAAATAACAATACATAATGTTGATTTGTTTTATCTACTTCTTTTGAAATTTAATAAGATTGTTGTTATTCAGAAGTCTGCAGCTAAATATTTGAAATATTTTTAATATTATAACAGTATACTTTTCAATTCAGTCAACCCAGTTGCAAGCCATTTACTCTTTTAGTAGTTACTCTTGTTAGTATTTACAAGAACAGAACTAGTCGTACATAATCAATTACCATTTTTAAAAAATAAGAAAAGTCTAAATGTGTGAACACATAGCCATTGAGGTCAAAACAATCGATTTAATGCATTGCACAAAGACTTCCCCACTGAAAGTAGAACCCTGTATGTCGAACCACAAAGTGTTTGAACTGTTGTTCAAAACTTTTAGCTGAACGGATCAACGCAAAGCTTTTCTTTTGCGGAACATAGCATCGTCTTTAAAACATTGAATAAATGGACTTGTTCAATAACTTTGTGGTACTTTTTTTACCTACTGTTTTGTTAAGAACAATGGCTTATGTTATTGAAAAAATCGGCCCTAGGTAATAATGGAGCACGTATACAATTTTTCTTTAAGATATTTTTGCAGCATTAAAATTTATTCGTATTTAAAAAAGTTCTCCAACTCAAAGTTAAGGTATTTTTTGACGTTTCATTGATTTTTAACTGATCGATTTTTCGAATTATTTAGGTATTGTAGTATATATGATATCGATACCTTGACATAATATTTTGTCAACAATTGATGGTGCATACGTAGTGAAAACCGAAATCATAACTGTAAACGATTGTGAGGCATTACCACTATTCATCCTTTAAATCTAGATTACAATACAAACGATTACAGTAAGTATCTATCAACCATTGCCGCAACTGACTAACGGACTGAGCTTAGTTGACTCTTTAGATAAATAGAAAACTCATTTCCTAGAGCTGAACTGGCCTGCGATCACTGGACCCGATAAATGAGATCGAAGATGATAAAGATTCTAGAAGGAAAAAAAAGGATTTGATATGCCATACTATTCGGTATATTTTATGCTTCTTGTTACATAAAAAGATAATATTGAAACTCTCAATGGCAAGTTTTTATTTTCTATTCGCACATAGAAAGGTCTGTCAGTTACATAGCGTTTCTGTTCAAAGTACAATTCTATTACCTCTACATCCTATGTTTATGAATATCGAGTCATGATAGAAGAAGATGAATCTGTCAAAGTGTCTCAAATTATCATCAGTTTATCGTCGCTGACTGTTCTACGGCAATGAAAGCCTCCCGGCGTACGATACTGTGGTAAAAAGGTCACAACTCATTGAAAAGTATTTTAGGCCAATTAGACTGATTTGTGTGTAAATAATACTAACATCAATACATTAGCCATAAACTACATGCGCTTAGAGCATTCATGTGTATTTACATACTACTACTTAACAACAAAATAAAAAGTAGAAGTACTTTCAAATCGTACAGTTTCCATGTTCGCTAGATAACGCAGTGCCATAGCTCGTCGTAGCATTCAACCGCAGTTGCCACCCGTTACTAATCAGTGTTTGCACATGACGACAGACTCCACGACTCAGTTAATCCTACCACTCTACTTACTAGTCTAATGTTTGTCTCCACTGTGAAAAAATATTAAAGCTTAAAATTAGTGAGATACCAAATAGACAGCTGTTAACAATAATTCTATTGAAAATATTAAGTGTGTTTTAAAATATTTCACCCTGTACAGAGGAAAGTACTGTTTTGTAGTTCTCTGACTTGCATAACGAAACAACATTTAATATTGTGCAGTAAAAATGTAAAAATCGCTTTATTGCTTTTTACACATTAATGAGTAGTATTTGGCTAGGAAATTTGTACAGAACATGTGAAAGTATACCTAAATTATACCTCAAATGGTCTATTAGCAACTTAAATAAACCAACCAAACGTGTTTTGCAAATTCAAATCGCACGAACGGGATAATGTATTTTGTTAAAATTCTTTCAAAAGATAAAATTAAGTTAAGTATATAATATAGAATAAGAATACATTTCGTGTCGTTTATCTGCTTCTAAAGTGCAAGTAGTTAACATTATACATTTTACGTCACGAAAAGTTCGACTTTCGTCAACATTTGACCAACAGAAAATGTATCAAAATAGTCTTAAACATTCAAGGCAACTTATGAAATGGTCAAAGATAACTAGTTTCCTAATGTTATAACAATAAATTGTGTAAATAATGATATAGTATATTATTAGAGGTAAAAATACGTAATTAGTATATTTTACTTTAGCTCTCTTTGCAAATCAAAATTAATAAACTTCTTTCTAGACATAGTAATGCTTTAACTTCATTCTAACACCGTTCCATTCTGTAAATGGATCTTAATAAATCGTTGCGAAGGTTCGTCGTGAGGTAAGTGAAACAGATTGATCGATATTATCTATCTAAAGTTTTAACGAACTTGATGAGATACAGGTAATGAGTCAAAATAATTGAACAGTAGATGTTATAGTAGACTATAAAGTAAAATTACTACGAGCAGAATAAGAACAAACCTTACGTAACTTGTAACACAAACAAGCAAAAATTCTAGTTTATGAACAATGATTTTTCTTAATTAGCCACAGTACGTAAATTAATTTTGAAAACAAGCTTAATGCGTGCAAGTTCGCTAGTCTAATTTACTCGGGTTTAGAGCAAAGACGTGTTTCCATATAGGGAGTGAAGATTTCCGAGGAGTTATTTAACTAATTTTACATGTGGAGCAAGTTTTAACCCCACTACCATATATTTGCGTTGCCGCTGACTCGGGTACATCTTGTGAAGCAAGCTCCAACATCCCGACTTGGCAAGACAAACTGGTACGTACGCCCTTTGGAATTAACTCGACAAATTCAAACATCGGATTCGTGCACTTCCTCGACTGCTAAATAGTAAAGATAACTGTTCTCACAAATTTGAAGTGACATATAGTTTTAAGGGGTTATATGCAGTTGCGAGGCTCAAAAATAACGTTTTTTTAAGATTTTTTTGTAGACACAGCTTTTATTTACTAATTACAAGTGATGGCACCGCTTCTGTAGATGAGGTCCCGAACGACCTTCAAAAAAAGGCGCTCGGCGGTGAGCATAATTTCGACGGTTTAGATTATCTGAAATAAGAAAGAAAGGTGAATTCTTTTAAAGCATACATAGATAAATGCAGGTATTGAACGAAGGAATAAACAAAATTTTGATTTTTGACAAAACAGTGGCTATGTGAAAAAATTTTCGTTTTCGATTAAAATTTTCGCTATAAATTGTCAAAATAAAATAGTAAAAAATTTTTTACATCTTATTCCTTCGTTCTACACTTCAAGAATGTATCTAAAAAGATTGTGTTAAAATTTGAGTCCGATTAATCCATCTCTAAGAAACCTTGCTCACCGACTCCGAAATGACAGTTTTGAAATAAACGCGTTAAAAGCTTCAGAAGTAGTTTACACATAGTCAAATTTTTTTTGTTAAACTTACATGATATCATCGATTCCAGGGCCATAAGAGGGACCTTGTGTACGCTCCTTGGCTTCCAATGAGTCCAGCTGGTGTTGTCGTCGAGCCATTCTTTCTTCATGCGTGCTCCCTTGCGCTCTCGCGTCGGAGATCATTACACGCTCTGTGTCCTCTTTGTGAGCATAAGCATGGGCTGCGGGGCTTAATGAAAGTCCTAATGCACACATAATGTACAACAATAATGTTGTATCTTCATTATATACTGCAGCTGCAATGTAAGCCGCTATTTTAACAAATTTAGGGCCACATGGAACAATTTTTGGACTTATTTTCCATATTAACTGATTGTAACTCTCATTATTATTTTGTGTGAATCCACCTACACACCTTTTCAATAAATTTATGTTGCTAAGGTTTTCACAAATTGGATATATAGCTTTGGCAACAACAGCTGGTAAAGCTGGATAATCGTGGGTGTAAGAAGATAATATATGTGTTTAAGTAGTCTTTGGATTAAAAGCCTGTGTTCTCTTGTGTCTCAGGTAGTGCGCGTCATACGCGAGGAGACGGCACACTGTCACCACTGCGCCGCCGACTGGGACTCCGCTCAGCATACGCTGGAGGACTGCCCCGCGTGGGCATCTGAACGCGGAGCCCTAGTCGATGAAATAGCACGAGACCTATCACCGCCAGCAATCGTTGCTGCCATGTTGGCGGGTGAGGAAAGCTGGGCCGCAGTGATCTTTTTCTGCGAAACTGTTATGTTCAGAGTGAGACCGCTAAACGGGATCGGGAGAGGGCCGATCCCGAGCGAAGAAGACGTCGGCGGCGTTATGAGCCGTCGACGGGACCGCGAGTCGCCAGTGAGTGGGGACCTCTGGTGGCGGATTAGTTGCTGCGGTCTGCGAAAGGATAATTTGTTGCGGCCTGGAAGCAAAAATGCGATCGGGTCACAACAAATTATAACAACCGGACTGATAGGTGGGGTTGCCTTTGTGGCGTCCCCAGGATAGGGTCTGACTAGGCGCGGCGTTGATTCTGGAGGGGACCTGAAATAACATGGTCCGGGTCCCCTTCAGAGAAGGACGCCTGAGACCGGCCGCCCGGGTGGTTTTTAGTGGAAACACCACATACTCCTGGCTCCTGCGTCCCCGAGGAGTCGGAGATCCGAAGGGATTTTCCACCACGACAACAAAACAAAAAAAAAAGAAAACAGTAGCAGTCGTGGGACTGCCGATAGAAGTGAAAACGGAACTATTAAGTTGAGAGTAATTAAAACTATATGCAAAAATTATATGAAATTTTTTATGTTTCATATATAGCTATATATAATATATAATAGCATTTTTCATTAGCATGTCGGTGACGCGAACCGAGGATTTTACCCTCTACCAAAACGCTCAACGCGCCTAAAGAAGTTTTCACTTCAACAAAAAAAGGTAGTGCGCGTCATGCGTGCATCTGTTCTTACTGTCCCTACTTTCTAACACTCTGACGTGCCCTTACAAATTCAGGTATATCTCCGATAGTATTTATCGGATTGACTTCAAATTTTCAGAGAATATATTCGAACATATGTACTCGAATTTGTTTGACCAGCTTTAACAAATATTATAATATAATTTACTACAAAATGTTAAGAATGAAAACAAATTTCTTCAAGAGTTTATATAGATACTATCCTTTTTCATTACTTTATAACCAACTTCAAAAAGGAGAAGGTTCTATGTTCCACTGTATGTATTATTTTGTATGTTCTCCGATAACTCCGACAGATGTGGAACGATTTTGAATTTTTTTTGAATGTCAAAGTGTATACTTTCGTGGTGGTCTCATTATCACTATGTCACGATACAATCTATATAAATACTAGACAACCCTCAAATTTTATTGGCACACATTGTTTTTCATATATTTTCAAAGTTATTCTAGTATCGTCTGGTAGTCATTATCTCATGGTGGTGGGTTGTTAACGGAAGATTCAACTTCTTAACGGTTTGAAGTCTGAGTACAATTCTTGAAATATCATATGCATAAATGTTACTTTAAGCTGTATTTTTTCAAGGTATTCAGGTGAGCTGATGATCGAAGGCAAAACTTCTTAACAGTCTTTTGTCATGTTATTCACATAAGGTGATGATGAAATGTAGAACTTCTTAACGTTAAGGATTTGAGGATGAATTTTTAAATATAATATACACGTACAGACCCTTAGTTGTACTCTTTCAAGTTTTTCAAATGATCTGATAGATTAGGTTAGGGCATAGGAGGGAAATCGGGAAAATTGGGAATCGGAGGTAGGGGCGGTTGTTCTACGGATACGCTCTAAGAACACCGCCCCCGGGCCGGACGGGATACCTGCCCGAGTGCTGGTCCGAGCCCTTGAACACATGTCGGACGGCCTCAGGGAGGTCCTGGATGCTAGCTTGGCGTCCGGACGCTTCCCTGAGTGTTGGAAAAGCGGGAAGCTGGTCCTATTGAGGAAGCCGGGACGGCCAGCCGAATCGGTGGCGGCCTATAGGCCCATTGTGTTGCTGGACGAGGCGGGTAAGTTGTTTGAGAGGATACTCTCTGCCCGCATCGTCCGGCACCTAAGTGAGGTGGGCCCCGATCTGTCGGACGCCCAATTCGATTTCCGAGCAGGGCGTTCGACAGTCGATGCTGTGTTGCGCCTGAGGGCCGTTACCCAAGAGGCGGTGGGCTGTGGCGGTGTGCGGTTGGCGGTGTCGTTAGACATCGCCAACGCATTTAATAATCTGCCATTTAGCTGCATCAGGGAAGCACTCCACTACCACGGGGTCCCAGAGTACCTGAGGCGGCTTGTGGCAGACTATCTTGAGGAGCGGACCGTCGTGTACGAGGACCGAGATGGTATTCTGAGGCGGCAGCCCATGTCGTGCGGTGTTCCACAGGGGTCCGTCCTCGGACCACTCCTGTGGAATATGGGATACGACTGGGCCCTTCGAAGTCGTCTTCCCCCCGGGCTGGGCGTAATTTGTTACGCCGATGACACATTGGTCACAGCCCAGGGGGCGAACTTTCAAGAGGCGGCACGCCTGGCTACCGTGGGAGTCTCTTTGGTGGTCGGGCGCATTGAGGCGTTGGGTTTACGGGTGGCCCTAGATAAGACGGAAGTCCTTTTGTTTCATGGGCCCCGTCGTGGTCCACCCCCCAGTGCCTCTATCGTTGTCAATTCGGTCCTCGTACCGATTAAGGCCCAGATTAAGTATCTGGGCCTGATCCTCGACGGTGTGGGCGGCGGCTCTGACCGCCCAGAATATAGCTCGCCTCTGGCGCCCTCAGAGGATATTGGCGGTTAGAGCCATACGCGGTTACCGCACCGTATCGACAGAGGCGGCGTGCACCTTGGCCGGAACTCCCCCGTGGGATTTGGAGGCGGAAGTGCTCGCCGAAGTTTATCGGCGGACGGCTGACTTCTGGGCGGGTAGCGGCATACGGCCCCCGCCCGAGGAGATATGAGAGTGGCGTGAGGCCGCTCGTCGAGCCACGATGGCTCGTTGGTCGTTCCGGTTGGAGACTCCACGTGCTGGCTTTGCCCTCGTGGAGGCTCTCCGGCCGGTCATCACCGAGTGGGCAGGGCGGCAGCACGGGACCCTTTCCTTCCTCCCGACTGACGCAGGTCCTTTCCGGGCATGGTTGCTTCGGGAAGTATCTGCACTAGGTCGCCAGGAGGGAATTGAGTCCCGCCTGTTACCACTGCGACTGCAGTGAGGACTCGGCTCAGCACACGCTAGCGGTTTGTTCCGCCTGGGCGGCGCAGCGTGGGGTCCTCACTGCAGTTATTGGAGGAGATCTCTCGCTACCGGCCGTCATACGCTCCATGGCCGGTAGCGACAGTTGTTTTACCGCGGTCGCAACCTTCTGCGAAGACGTAATTTTGCGGAAGGAGGCGGCGGAGAGGGCCCGGGAGGACGATATCGGACCCAATTCGCCACCGGCGAGCCGGTCGGCAGAGGCGCGCATACCAGCGCCTCATGCCGCCTTGAGTGTGGCCGCGGGTGGACGGGATGGGTTTTCCCCTCCATCCGCTACAATAGCCAGCCACGAGGAGGCGACGTCTGCGTGTGCCGTACGTTGCCTAAAATAGAGAGTTTATCCGCAGATGGTGCCCGAGGTAGCGGGCAGGCGCTAGGAGGGATCTGGATGTCGTAATAGCAGCTCCTATCTCAAGCGCAGAGTGGCACACCGTGTGATTTTAGTCGGTCCGATTCCGACACACCACCCCGCCGTAAACCCCGGTGGGATGACGACCCGAAGGGGTTTCCACACGTTAAAAAAAAAAAAAAAAAAAAATAGGAGGCCCTTTTGTTCCATGGGTCGCGTCGTGGCCAACCTTCAGATGCCTTTATCGTAGTCAATTCGGTCTTCGTACCGATTCAGGCCCAGATGAAATATCTGGACCTGATTCTCGACGGGAGGTGGTTCTTCTAAGAACACTTCCGACAGCTTACTCCAAAGCTGACCGGCGCTGCTTCTGCCCTTGGGCGACTATTGCCCAATTTGGGTGGAGCCAGCATATACGGCTATACAAGGGGGTTGTCCGGTCAATGGCGCTGTTCGCTTGCTGATCCTTTCCGGGCACAGTTGCTTCGGAAAGTATCTGCATTCGGTCACCAGAAAAGAATTGAGTCCTGCCTGTCACCACTGTGACTGCAGTGAGGACTCGGCTCAGCACATGCTAGCGGTTTGTTCCGTTTGGGCGGCGCAGCGTGGGGTCCTCACTGCAGTTATTGGAGGAGATCTCTCGCTACCGGCCGCCATACGCTCCATGGCCAGTATCGACAATTGTTTTACCGCGGTCACAGCATTCTGTGAAGACGTAATTTTGCGGAAGGAGGTGGCGGGGAAGGCCTGGGAGGACAATATCCGTTTACCCGCAGATGGTGTCCGCGGTAGCGGGCAGGCGCTAGGAGGGATCTGGATGTTGTAATAGCAGCTGTTCCCGGATCCCTCCCATGTCAGGCGCAGAGTGGTACACCACCTACCGTAAACCCCAGTATGGTGACGATCTGAGGGAGTTTTCACATATAAAAAAAAGAGTTAAATGATACTTTAAGTTGTCGATATAGTAACTAGTATTCTGCAGGAAAGAAATGATATGTAAAGTTGAGTTATGGCGTTGGAGGCTACGCTATTACTATTCCTAGTTCACCTTAGTGTTCTAATTTAAATATAGACAGTTAATCTTAATTGCTGTCCCTTGCGCAACGTTTTCTCATTATGTGGTTTCTAAAGCAATTAGCTGGGCTCTAAGTTCCGGCTCAGCACAGCGTAAACTCGGCTTTTAGCAATTTTTTTTACATTAATTAATCACTGCTTTATTTAGGGAGTGCCCTGAGGGCGTTGTGTAAGTTTATTCACGTCAGATCGTCACTAGTGTTGCGATAAGTAAAGTGTTCAGAAGGCCTAGTGTGATTTATTTCACATTAACTCGGCCGTCACGGTGAATGCGTTTGGCATTGCAATTGATAAAGAGATCAGTGTGGATCAATCGAAATGCCGAACGCGGTCACCATGAGGATTGATTAGACATGAAATAAAGGCACATGAGACCCTTAGGAGTTTATACACAGTTACCATACAACTGAAGGGTAGTGGTTGCATTCTCCATTCAACATCCCTGTAGCCTTCAGTTGTCTGATAGGGTGTTTATACAAACCCTATGGTAACGAACTCCTCAGTGACTTTGACTTTTGTCATCAAATTTTTCAAAGACTGAATAGGGCTACTTGCTTGATTCTATTTGACCACATATTCGATGCGTATTATCCCGTCGACCAGGCCTTCATTAATAAAAATACTGTTCCAAACTACCACAGTTATTCGCATCAGCAGTAGTAACATGTGAAGGTGGTCATCTCCCGTAGGTTGCTATGTATGAAAAATGGAAAAAAAATATGAAAATTAAATTGACTTCAAAAAGTAGTTAAATGCAAACTAAAAGCTAAAAAGTCGTACATTTTTAACAAATAAATAATTCAGTTTATTTTTTGCTCTTCAGTGTTTCTAAGTAGGGAGATACCGTTATTTTTTTTAATTGATTTATTGTTTTTATATAATAAATAGAAGTTACACACAGCGTAGGTAATATTTCGGTATGTGATTTTCCTATATAGAGTCTAGATTTTTTTACATTTTTACTACCAGTGTTACTACTAACATAAAAATGATGCAACACTGAAATATTGCCTCAATTTTGTCATATACTCATATAATACGTTATTTGAGCGCTTAAGCAAAACATAATAAAGTCAAAGGATTTATGGTTCAACGAATTTCTTACAAAAAGTATACAAAGAATGTCATAAATAATCCTAGAGTAATAAAATCCGAAATAAGAGAGAACTCCGCAAAGAATAGTCGCAACAAGGACCGTATTATTCAGTGTCACCGTCGGGACGTGTCCTGTAATATATGTTTTAATAAAAGGGTTTCAATTCTCACCAGAACATACATCACACGGAGATACCCAAAGTATCAATAATATCGAAAAAGATCTTCAATTTATTATTCATTGAAGTCACTGGGCGGGGTGGGCTGCTTTATAAATCTAGGGATCGCCACTAAATCATCGTTTGCAGGCAGCGTGGCAGCGGAAGGACGTATGCGGGTGCAATTTTTATACCTTTTTTTATCAATGAAAACAAATGGATACAATGGAAATGCTTTTATAATTACTATTATAACAATTTGCTCATCGTAAAACTCAATAACAATTAACATTTACCGTGGGTAACTATTACTATTATATGCAACACACTTACAACTCATAAGTATAAAGAGCCAGGTAAAAGTAGGTTGCTATATCTACCCATAAAAAGAGTTCGTAAAAACTGTAATGGTACCCTCGTCACGTCTGGACATCTTATTTATCTAGTCACGAGCAAAATCATTGTTTCCTTTTTCGTTGTCTGTCGGGCAAAAACACACCTTATTACCGCCACAGGCTAACAGATGAACTGCTGAATGGTACCATTGTCCCTGGGTTTGTGTGTGACGTTTGTTCCTTGCAGATTCCAAGAAAAAATTGTACTTCTACGTCGAGAGACTACTATTTATTCATGTGCTCTCTTTATTTATTTTATTACTGGCTGTGAAAACGACTAACTATGACGTAGCCATGAGGATCTGTATTGTGGATATGAAAAATAGATATCACTTTATTATATTATTGCTATATTGAAATTCTAACTAAATTGTTGTTGAACTTGTTTCGTAATCAGTTTTATATTTTTATCACAAGAGGATGTTAGACAATAAAATTATATTAGGACTTACGTGTTTTATATTTTTTTATAAATTACGTTAATTTATTCTTCTATGTTGTGTTGCTCTTGGCAGAGCGCTCATAGTGGTGGTTCTCTACAAATAATGTAATATTAACCCTAAGGAAAGTAGACTTTGATTTAATCAATTATGGAACTATGGAACTTGAATGTTTGGATGAATAATATTATATTTTATCAGTTACACATATGGATACGATTCAAGCAAAAGTATTGTCTAACGCGATTGCACATGACGTAGCAAATTAAAAATTGAGTAAGCCGACTTCATTATCTGAAACAAAAAGCACCACAATGAAATATAAAGTGAGTTAAACTTTAGCTTCAATTTTCCTTATTTACTCGTAAATATACAATGTATGTTGTTTCAAGATGATTTGCAAAGTATAAACAAAAAATTAACACCTATTCCATTACAACTGTGGTGTAGAAATATAATTTGCAATATCATGTACGCCTGTACGCTGTTTGTACAAACAATCCAAGAGCAAATAGTAAGTTCGAGCTACGTTTATTATCATCAACAGCCTATAATAGTCTACTGTGGGACATAGGCTTCTCGTTAGGAATAAGCTTTTGGCCTTCTGTACCACTTTACCCAGATAGATTAATACAGGTCAATAGGGATTGTGCCAAGATTGTCTTCCTTTGCAGTGCTATTGTTCGGCATAGTTTCTTCCATTAGTCGGCTCTTATGACACCCACGAGATGAATAGAGGTTGTAAAACTATGTTTTTACCACGATCGTCACCACACGATTGGGGGCTACATTGGCGAGTTATGTGCTAAACTTGGCATTTTTTTATCGTTTAGTTCATATTATGACCAAAGGACAAGTAAGCAGTTATAAATAAGTAAAAAAGGCAAACTCTCAAAGACTTCCCAGACGGTGCAGAAAAAATATTTAAATAAAAGAAAAACCTACACAAAAATGGGATCGATGTACTAAACTTAATAGTTGAAACAGTTGTAAATTTATTAAATAACTGGAACTTAAAGATAAATAAACGTTAAAAATACGCAATGCAATATTTCTAAGAAAATGTTCTACATTACAGCATAATGCTTTCTAATTCCAATCTTCTCTTTTAATTCTTTTTCTCTTTATGTAGTCCTATGGCTAGCGAACATCGGTTCATCTGGAGACATTACCGGCGCACTACTACGACCTATTTCTGTACAAAGTACTGATTTTCCGTGTGATATACATATATATATATATATATATATAAATTTACAGGTATAATTACTCTAGTTCTGTGAGGAACAGCTTCGTTACGAATTTTGATAAAAAGAGAAACATCTCTCAGAATCGCACGCTCCATCGTGCGTAGCTACTTTGCGGACCAGTCTAGCATTGAGTGTCAGCGTTTCGGCTCAGTATGTCGTTACGGATAGGATACATTGGTAAATACCTTGGTATTTGATGATTACAGTATCGCCGATTAAAAGATGTGACGTAGCTTCTTCGAATTGAGAATCCTTTAAGTGACCTCCCGGTCGAAGTTGTGCCAGCTGATTTTATATTTTGACTAAGGCAGATGTATTCTTGCTGGTACCCGATAGTAGCGCCATTAACGGTCAAGGGACTCGGGGATACAAGCATGCATGATTTTTGTGTTGTTGTTAATTCCCAGTACCATTTGTTTTGAAGAATTTTCAAAACTGTTGAGCATTTCTCTCATGTCATGTAAAGATACCGCCAGAATAACTATGAAGTATGTAAATCGCAATTGTAAAAGATGCTAGTCATTACTATTAATTCCCCGTCCGTTCAACCGATGCATAGGAAGACATTTTCAAGACACTCGAGTCTTGAAAATGTCTTCCAATGGATCAGTAGATACTTTCGGAGATATAACATCTCCCTGTCTTATGTCTCGATGCATGTGGACGGTCGTTGTTGTAGCTTCATAGTTATTATCATACATTTTATCATACACTTGATATCGATATTTCAACAGATGACCAGGCATCCCTACATGGATTCCAGGACCCGTCAAATCTCGAAGGTATTTCAAAGGCTTTCTCGTAGTCCATATAGGACGGGTAGACGGGTTTGTGAGACCAGAAGTAAGTCCTCCGTAGATTAAGTGCAAACTCATAAAATTATTCGACTTCAACGAGAACCTATGATTTAGAGGTGACGGTGGTGTCTTGTTCAGTGTGTCTAAATTTGGTCAGATGACGACCAGAGGCCTTTCGCCTGGCAAAGACAAAGACTTTTGTGCCCATATTTAGGGCAATTGCTTCCGCAATCGCTCAAGTATTTGATTACCAAATGCTTCATCTTACCAGCCTCTTTACTTACTTGTACAGTTCATAAATTTGGGATTGTGGTTATTGTTTCTCGTCTTGTTGTCATCAGATTCATAGCCTCACTTTTGAACTTTGACCTGCGTCCAACGCCTTTGGTCAAAAGTTATTTAAACCCACCTTGCGGACGACCCATTCCACGCTGTCAGCGGCGTCGTTTACGTCTTACCCTTCTTCTAACACGGTGAACCGATTTTCAAACTAATACTAGAAAATTTAACACCCAGCTTTAATCTTCTGCAATGTCTAAGAGCCATCTTCGTCAGACGCGGTACCTCTTACGAGTAGGTGATCACTTTCAGTATTATGTCTGTTAGTCATAAAGACATCCCTGAATATTTGGCGTTTGTTTGTGATAATAAAGAAAAGAATGGTTGGTACAAGACCGAGCCTTAGCTAGCCACATTTTCGGACAACCTTCAAGGTACTTTTTTTTTTCTTTTTAACGTGTGGAAACCCCCTCGGGCCGTCAACCCACCGGGGTTTACGGCGAGGCAGTGTGTCGGAATCGGACCGATTAAAACCACACGGTGTGCCACTCTGCGCCTAACATAGGAGGGATCCGGGAACAGCTGCTATTACGACATCCAGATCCCTCCTAGCGCCTGCCCGCTAACGCGGGCGCCATCTGCGGGTAAACTCTCTATTTAGGCGACGTACGGCACAGGCGGACGTCGCCTCCTAACGGCTGGCCACTATAGCGGATGGAGGGGAAAACCCGTCCCGTTCATAAGCGGCCACACTCAAGGCGGCATGAGGCGCTGGTATGCGCACCTCTGCCGCCCGGTTCGCCGGCGGCGAATTGGGTCCAAGTGGAGATTGTCCTCCGATGCCCTCTCCGCCGCCTCCTTCCGCAAAATTCCATCTTCGCAGAAGGTTGTGACCGCGGTAAAACAACTGTCGCTACCGACCATGGAGCGTTTGACGGCTGGTAGCGAGAGATCTCCTCCAATAACTGCAGTGAGGACCCCACGCTTCGCCGCCCAAGCGGAACAAACCGCCAGCGTGTGCTGAGCCGAGTCCTCACTGCAGTCGCAGTGGTGACAGGCGGTACTCAATTCCCTCCTGGCGACCTAGTACAGATACTTCCCGAAGTAACCGTGCCCGGTAGGGATCTGCGTCAGTCGGAAGGAAAGGGTCCCGTGCTGTCACCCCGCCCACTCAGCGATGACCAGTTGGAGAGCCTCCACGAGGGCAAAGCCAGCACGTGGAGTCTCCAACCGGAACGACCAACGAGCCATCGTGGCTCGACGAGCGGCCTCTCGCCACTCGTGCATCTCTTCAGGCGGGGGCCGCATACCGCTACCCGCCCGGAAGTCAGCCGTCCGCCGATAAACTTCTGCGAGCACTTCCACCTCCAAGTCCCACGGGGGAGTTCCGGCCAAGGCGCACGCCGCCTCCGTCGATACGGTGCGGTAACCGCGTATTTCTCTAACCGCCAATATCCTCTGAGGGCGCCAGAGGCGAGCCCTATTCTGGGCGGTCAGAGCCGCCGCCCACACCGCTGCACCATACAGTGCCATTGACCGGACAACCCCCGTGAACCTTCAAGGTATTGGGCCAACTTAGTAGACGTTGCCTTTGAGAAATTTATGAACCATAAATCCGACACTGCCTTGGGATGTTGCTCTCTCTGTCGGAAGTGGAAATGCTGACAAGAATCTAGGGTCGTCATATGATCACCCTACTTTCGGACTTCTGGTAACCTCAAAACATGCCAATTTATATGATTCATTTCCTCCTTTCATTTCAGAAGGCGATCATTCAGCCACAACATGCGTTTGATCATTGTTTGTCACCAGATATAGTTGTCGGTGGTGTCCTCCCCTATCTTGCAGATCCTTTGCACCCCCTGCTACACTTTTGCCATGATCTCAGTATCATGGCCAGAAAAAGTGTCACTGACGGGAATTTGGTAGCTGTCAATGGTGGAATTTGCTGTGAATTCACTTGACAGGCGGATTGGTGACTGCAGTGGTGAGAATTATTTATTGTGTGACACTGCTGCCCGACCTTAGTATCGAACTTTAGTGATTCCCACAGTGGTATTGTTATAGGGCCACGAGTTGCTCACCAGGGCCTCGTTGTTATTCAGTAGGGTACACTGCAGGTAAGATTGGCTTCACGGGGCCTGGGACGTCAGTGAAATAAGGGAAATTATAATTAAATTCGGCCTGATTATTATATAACCTATGAAAGAAGCAGGAAATTTAACGAAAAAGAAAAAAGAATAATATATATTTTTACAAAACAATTTGTTGAAATACTTACTGCAGTAAAAGTTCTAAGAGAGAGCAGAAACATTTTCCCACCAGTAATTGTGAGAGGTTTGTTAGTTCTTTCGACAAATAATTGCATATTCCTTTTGAACTTGCGGCATTTTTCAGTCCAGTTGCAACTGTACACCGAAAAAGATATTTGAGTACTCTATAAAGACCAAAAAATACTCCATTATTTTAACTCACAATATTAGTACCAAGTTGTTCACGTATCTTAAGTCCAACATCAATTTAAATTCTAAGGTAAAATGAAAGTGTTCTTTTTAGTACCTCACATCAACGAGAGACGTCTTTGGGCAATTAATATAGTGATTAAATTCTTTATAATTATGTTTTATAAAAAAACCTATTTATTCTCTTAGTCTACTATTACAATACATAAATACAACTGAATAGTAGATATTGAAGATGGAACATTTGGTCTAACTTACCCGTTCAATAAGTTGAGATCCAAACCAACATGGCACCATTATTTGAAGAATCATGACAACAATATATAAGGATAGAAATACTAAAAATTGAAATGTTGCTGGCTAAAACATAGTAAGCATATAGAAGATTAAACATAATATAAAATAAAAATAAAGAAGAATCTGTAACATTTTCTGTGTATCATTTAGTCACCAAAGTGAATCGAAACAGGCAGACGCATATCTTGAGGGAACCCGTGCTAAATTGCACAAACAACGTCTCACTGAATGCATCTTGAATTAGTTTGCAAAACCTTAAAAAATAGATAACTTATAAAATAATATTAAACAGAAAAAATAAATATAAATGAAAGTTTTGGTAAACTTGTTTATGTATTCTTACTTGTACACTTCATCGTAATGCTTGATACACTTTTTAATTTCCTGAACTGCGTATCTCTCGGCTATAGATTTATTATATGTTTGAACTCCATCAGCATATTGTGGAATATCAGCCACTCTTCTCAATTTTTCATTCAGAATATCTAACTGTGCTATAGCAAGAAACATTAACCCCAAAAGAAAAGTATCAAAATTTACATTGTATAACATGTGAGAAGTCATACCAATACATTGATAGATGTATGCTGGATACAAGAAAATCGGTTTATATTTTTCCGATATAAAGGAATATCTACAAATCGGAAATTCTAATTTTACAGGAAACATTAAGTGCATTATTAATGGAGTAAGAAGATTAACTCCATTAGCAACAAAAGATATTCCAGCTGTAATCTTCCAGTACAATAAAGTATCCTGCTTGGCTTTTTCAATGATCGTCGCTTCTTTCTGAGTATTTGATTGAAATATTTCACTCTCCAGCGTGTCAAGAATTTTCCTAATTTTGTCACGCATAAAAAGGAATGCCAGTACTTTCGACACAACCGCTATATCCATGAAATAAAATATCATTTCTTCGGCAAAAATTTCCAATTGTTGAGGCAAAAAATAAAAATTGATGGTGTACAATGTAATAAATATAAAAACGAAGACGAAAACGTACAATTTAGAATAATAAACATAAAATTTACTGGGATTGTCGGGGGGCCAAATGGCTAAAATTCTTAGAATCGTCAGATGTACATTAAAACAATCTATTTGATGGTATCCCATTTGTAAATTTAAATGGTATATTATGCAAATTACACGTTTACAGTTGCACTAGAACAAGAATGATTTTGTACTATTATCATTTATTATTTGACTGGACTTTATATATTTAATGCATCAAAGACAAACCCTGTCTTGTAATTAGGCTGATACATTTATACACGAAATTTGAGATAATGAATAAGGAAAGGTGATTAAAATGCACTACATGTGCTACTTCAACTGGAAATGTCTAATTTTACTGTAATTTTGTTCAAAGTAAATTAACAGCGTCTGAACTAATTCACAGGTACATTTCAAAGACTATTTAAATATTTACATACGTGTAGAATACACTAAAGCTCTAACGAATGTAGGTTAATTGCAAGCTAAGTAGTTTTTTTAAATGAGATGCAATTAGTGAAGTTGAGGATCGTTGAGCCACAAAATTATCCAGGAAAGCATTCTTTAATGAGTATTAACAAGCTATGGTTCCTCATTTATTTACTAACGATATAAATAATACAATAATATTTAATAAAGCCAAACGCCAGGTGTACTTGTGGTTAATGAAGATTGCTCAGCATCGCATAATCTGCATAACTGAGCACCGCCATTGTACCAGGTACCGAAGCATATGCCATCGTGGCTGTGGCTCGGAGGCTAGAAGAGTAGAATTGTACAAAGCGTACAGAAAAGCAAAGATTATCCGTCAGTTAGAGATTTCACAGATCAAAGTTCGAGTTGACAAGGAACTCTTAGAAACTTTAGACAGAGATTCATAAGGGCGACCCTACCGTATGCTAAAGGCAAACTTTCCCTTATGCACCTCCATTGACCGAAAGTCTTAGACTTCAACTGGTGGAGGAGGTAGTGTGCTGCCTGTTCCTGTCGCAGAGGTTACATATCACCGCGTATGACTTCTGTTTTGTACCCTGGTGATGTTCAAGGCGATGATGACGTACCGAAAGCGACCCGGGTAGAACTTCAAGCAGCGGTGTTGTGGCTCAAAGCCGAAAACATCGCCCACGTTGCCGACGGTATTTCCAACCGTGCATCTGTCAAACCTTGAAAAAGTTTCTTTGACCCCGACTAGTTGGACTCTACAGCGCATAATTGGAACAAGGCCAGTTTCCAAGTCTTTAGAATACTGAAAAACTGATTTTGTTGAAGAAGAAAGAACTTCCGGTGGAATCACCGTCAGGATATCGCCTCATTGTGCTGCTGAACGAGGTCTGTAAGATTATTTTTGATATTTTTGAAAGAATAATTGTCAGCTATCTAGTCCAGCCCATAAGTAGGGCTGACAATCAGTTTGGGTCCCATCGTAAGCACTCCACACTAGATACCATCATGCGTATTATGCCTTTTTCAGAGGACCCAATTGCTCGGGATGAGCATGTCTTGGTGGTGTCCCTCGACATACGCTAACACCTTTAATAATATATTTCTTTTCTGTGGTTTCTTATATATCTGTGTAGGATCGACCGGGAATCAATGTCACGGTGTCATTATTATGATGACTGTCTTGATGACAAGGCACTTCATACGCTGGCTTTTTATTTTTTTTTTTTTTTTTATTTGAAATGATTTTTAGCTGTTGGCCTCAGATGGCCTCTACAACTTTACCCGGTTTAGTTACGGTGAGCGCTGAGGGCTCTCAACCGGCCATTTATTAAGCAACATTGCCCAAGGGCACCCCCTGCGGGGTACGAACCTCGGCTTGGGGTGTTGCTGAAACACTGGGGCGGCCTACTCCCATGTTTTGTTGACGGTTTACGCGGCGCGTGTTCCGCCCCCGCCGGCGGGGACGAAAACGTGGACGGTTCGTAGTTAGTGTGTTCGCTCTGCGTTGAGCGCGTGTAATGTCGTCGTCTAGCTCCCCTAACGCGTGTTTGGGTCGACGTATTTTGGAAATTTTGCTCGGTGTGTAATTTACGGCCGCAACCACTAGAGGGTTGGGGTGAGTCGGAGCAGAGTCAAAGTAGCTAAGGGAGCACTGTTTAATGAATTGCTTGATGGTCGGCAATCTGAGGTCGATGTGAAGATCGACGTTGCGTACATACCACGGTGCTCCCGTAGCTTTGCGCATGAAACTATTCTGTAGTGTTTGAAGCCTATGGATCCTGTGTGGCCTAACGTGTGCGAATACCACGCTGCCGTACGTCATTATAGGACGTATGCATGCCGTGTATAATCGAACTTTGTTTTTTAAGTTTAATTTCGAACGCGCGTTAATTAAACTGTGTAGACGTCCTAGCACGAAGGCAGCCCGGTTGCGGACTGCCTTGATGTGGGGGCCGAAGGATAGACGGTCGTCAAGGGTTATGCCTAGGTATTTGGCCTGCCTAGCCCAAGGGATAGACTTGCCGAACATCCTAATCTGAGGGGTCTTCTCCAAAGGATACAGGCTTAGCTGTCTTCTGTGAAACAGCACCGCCTGGCTTTTCTCGGGGTTGACCTCTATCCTCCATTTCCGGAACCAAACGCCCAGTGTGTTGGCTGCGGTCTGGAGTTTTTTGGCTACTGTCGAGGGGTTCACTCCCGAGCAGTAGATAGCCGTGTCGTCTGCGAATAGTGCCGTCTGCACATACCGATGCTTCGGAATGTCGCTAGTATACAGCGTGAAGAGTAGGGGGGAGAGCACGGACCCTTGTGGGACACCGGCTCGAATGGGGTGAGTGGAGGACAGTGACCCTTCTACTCGGTAGCGGAAGCTTCGATTCGACAAGTAGTCTCGTATGATGAGCACGAGTCCGTGTGGCACTCCCATGGTGGACAGCTTAAATAATAAGCCGTTGTGCCACACTTTGTCGAAAGCTTTCGCTACGTCGAAGAAGAGGATTCCTGTAAACAGGTTGCGTTGAAGCCGATCGCTGGTGTATTCAACGATGCGGTGGACTTGGTGGACGCACGAGTGTTCGGTTCGGAAACCGAATTGCTCGTGGGGGACGAGAAGATTAGCATCGGCATACGCTTTCAGCCTATTGTAGATTAGACGCTCGTATAGCTTGCCTAATCCTTTAAGCAGACTGATCGGTCTATAACTGGTCGGTTCGGACTTTGATTTGCCAGGTTTGGGTATCCCAATAACAACGGCTTCTTTCCACTGTTGTGGAAAGATGTTGTTCTTGAGCGCTGCGTTGAAAATGAACGTCAGCAGGACCAGTAGCCTCTCCGGAAAGAGTTTTATAATCCTGTTTGTGATACCGTCCGAACCGGGCGCCTTGCGAGCGTGTAGGCCCTTGACGATCGTTTCGACTTCTTCGGGGGTGACCGTGTCAAGGTCTTGTTCGTCTGTCATCCCCGTCGGCGTTGAAGTTGAGGCTAGTGTTGATGTAGGAAGTGAGGACATTATGCGCTCTACTTCCGAATCAACTTCGGCTATTTGGTCCGAGTCGCAGTGTATTACGCTGGGCGTGCACTGATTCTCTAGACTCTCGGCCAGGCACTCTGCCTTTTCGATATCGTCGAAGGCCGGTGGAAGGTTAGGTCTGCTTAGAGGAGGCATAACGGTGACGGTGTCTCTCTTAAGCGAGCGGGATAGCTGCCAGAAGGCAAGGTGGGTAGGTTCGAGGTCTTGTAGTGTCCTATCCCACCTGTCTCATACGCTGGCGTAATGCCCAGCTTACACCAACAACAATCAACGTTGTGGTTACGGCAGTCAGTTCTGCGAGCAGCGTCTCGCTTCCGATTTTGGTTTTGTCTACGGTCCGGTGCAAAAGTGCATGGAACACCATTGCTTCCTTCTGCGAGGCGGTAATGTTCCCAAAGGAAGCGACAAGACAGGAAAGACAGTATGTAGTGCATATGCGTAGTATGATGATGAGGTAAAATAAATCATTATTGTTTCTTTAAAAATAAACTTTACTTTTCTACAAAGACCAAAAAAATATATGTTTTCGTCTGAGGAGTGTCATTAATTTAATTATTTACATACTTATAAATTATATCAAATTAGTACATCAACTTTCCTATTATTTTCTTTATATGGCAGAACTTCTTTGATATTGTACAACTTTAAACTGTTAAATAATATAAAATTATTAAATTGTACTAAAACACCCTCAATCCCTCACCCTCATGACTATACGACATTTGTTCTTTCTTTACTTATAACACTGTTGTCTACAATGATTTAAGGAAAACAAACCATAACAAAATCAATATACTAAGATCAAAATTAATATAAATAAGTCTACTGTCGCTTATTACTTTAAATTCTGACTCAAAATTATAATTCTTCATAAGTTTAATTTAACTAGTGTTAATTATTATGCATTAAGCTAATTAAGTAGCAGGCCATACGGCGCGCCTAGCAAAGCGTTTAAATCAAGACGGCTAAATAATTTATTTTAAAGAGTTACGGTGCCGACCGTTCATTGAGAAAGTCGAGCGTTTAATAACTTGTACATTATGAAAATGCTTTATATTTGTGTTGTGGAATAAAAAGTAAGTAGTTAGTGAAATATTGTAATATCATTAGGATTTATATGTAAATTGACCATTACAATATTTTCATGCTACATAGTCTTCATTAACCTGTGAAAATAATAAGAATTAAAATAATTTATTTTAAAAGGTAAACTAATTTCAAGAAACACTGATAAATATAAAATAAATGAAGATAAACTTAATTAAAAAGATAAAAATTCATGTGACACTGAATATTCTAATAGGTGACTTTACATAAGCACTAAGTACATACTGGTCTATTTCAAATCTACCGCGTGCGCTGCGAAAGGCTTAACGCTAAACAAATCAACTATAATTACATTTTATAAACGAGCAATGGCTATAAGGCTATTATAATGTCTATATCCATTCGTTTATTTATTTTATTTTCCTTCACTAGAGGTTCTCAATATAAATTAAGTGTTTCGCTGTACTTTCCAACCCAGCTGCAGTTTTAACTTACTTTGACGAGGTGCTGGTAACAAACGTGAAGAAATAACGTGTATATAGTGGTAGAAGTACACAATAATGTATTACATAGTTCCTACTTCAGTCACAAATATTCAATTTGGAACATAAATTAAAAGGAACAAATCTCCAAGAAAACAAAACTGTTATTGTAATTTATTGTTATGATAAATTAAACCCTAAAAAACAATTATGGTCTAAACAAGTGATGATGTTAAGTAATATAATAATGACAAACAGTTTTGCTATTTATCGATGCTATGACATACATAATAAATATATAATATAAAATATCCTCACACATCTCACACATGGCTGTCTGATCCCAAGCTAGGGAAAGTCTATGCTATGGCAGCAGACTACTGATAATCATTCTTATATATTTTGAAATACATACATATAGAAATATATTATCGAGATACAGAACAAATGATCGTGTCCATCACACAAAGATTTGTCCAGTGTGGGAATCGAACCCACGAGCTCTGGTTTAGCAGTCAAGAATACGTAATACAACGTGAGACGTAGAAGTAGCAGTTTTCATTATTTAATTTGTTCAACTATAAACTTCGTTAGAGCAAACAAAATAAAATGAGATTTAATAAACTTTAATTGAGCTAATTCAGATCTTTGTGTTAACTGTGTTTTTTTTAATAATTGGCACAACGCAACTTAGTTTCGAAACAAGCGGAGCTTGTAGTATGAAAACATGATTATTTTTATAGAATACTTCATTTTTTTATAGATGCGTAAATATTATACACTACTTAATCAAATACAAACGAATATTTTAAAATATTCCAAGATTTCAATTTTTAAATCAATTATTTCTTTGCTACGGGTAAAAAGAAGGCTAAAAAGATGTTGTGTATCAAACACTCAATGGCTACAGTCGAAATATAATTTAAACATAACAGCAAAATTCCCATCGGGCCACGGATTAATCACTACCTACTTAAAAATTCAAATAATCTGTTCTACGTTCCATCTACTGCCGAAATTTAGTCGGCAACGTGAATTAATATTTAAAATTTCATATTATTAAGGTTGGATGAAAATATGCAGGTATTTAAACATCTTAAGGATAATTGTAAGCCGTTTTATTAATGTGCAGACTAATTGTTAATAGATATCTATTAATGGATTAAAACTGCACCAACAACAGATAAAATAAATGACAAAACTGTATATTTATTAATACTTCTCATATTAAAACATATTTGCTAGTAAACCTCATATGGTTTTTTTAAAGACAACTTCCGCATTAAGAATAAATATTGTGTCGCGGGGTACTTTACAAACATACAAGAAACGGATACAAAGAACACCCAGACTCAGAACAACAATTTGTGAATCACACAAAGTGTTGTCCCGTGTGAGGTTTGAACCCTCAACAGTCGGCGCAGCAGAGAACGCCGTGACGATCGCTTAAACCACTACGCCATCCGTGCAGTCAACGTATATATATAAAATTTATTATGATGAATATTAAATATTTATTTTTGATTTTAGTACGTTTTTATAATTACAGCTATCATATTACTATATTAAAAACCAAAAGAGTCTTTCTTAAATATCACTTTGTGAACATCTTGGTATATGTTGATGTCCTAGTAGATTTATCAGTATATAAATATAAGGGCGACTTTTTTCCTAACAGAGCTATTTATTAGGGGTTTATTATATTTGATCGGAGGTTGTTATTGTATTAGGAGGGCAAAAGGAAAGCGGATGCTTTATTTACGAATATTGAACCACAATCTCATTACACTGTGTACTATATTGATTGGAAGTTAAATTGATGTTGGGATTATTCGATCTTAGGACATATTAGATTACTTATTTTAACATGTTATTGTTATAGAAATTAATCCCGAGATTTAAAAAAAAATAATGCACATTCAATACTGGCATAGTAAAAAGTTCATCATCTATTTTACAACCAACTGCCTCGCTGGTCTAGCGGTTAGAGTGTGCAACTGCCGATCAAGAGGTCTCGGGTTCGACGGACCTAAAAGTGTTATGCAGTTTTTCTAGTTACAGAAATACTTTGTAATAGCGTGGAATTTGGAATTTGGAGCCTTAACATTGGTGTTTCGGAGAGCATATGAAGCCGTCGGACCTTAAATATGGTTAGAAAGTACTCGACTGATGAGAAATGTTTGGCTTTGATAGCTCATAAATTAATGCAACTGCAACACTAAGAAATAAAAAATACTATCATAAGCATTGATCATGCTTCAGAACATCCTAACACCGTAACAAAACAATGGCGCCTTATAGAAGCTAAAGAGTTTTCGGAGCGAGGGTGTGTACGAACGCGCGTAACGAACCCTTCGAGGCATATATCTGTTGAATAAAAATAACACACAGTACACAATCAGTGAATGCAACCTGTATACGTCTGTCTTGGGGCGATTCAATGTTTTGTTTTGAATTTGGCAGATGATAGGGAAGGTCTATTTACATTTTTAAGTGTAATATAACTTAGAAAAAGTCCGGAATATATTCTTATTTATTATTCGTTTTTGCCTGCAGCTCTACCTGAGTGCATAGCGGTTATCCTGGTACATAGCAGTGCTTGTTCTTTCTTAAGAATCAAAGTGTAGGGTGGGTAATATTTGAATCTAACGTACCGCGCAAACATGTTACGGGAGTTCTTGGGACCGATGGTACTGGAATTTGCTGGCTACAATTGTAACACATGGTTTCAGCAAGATGGAACCACTTGTCACACATCCAATAAGTCCCTGTCGGTGCTCAATGGCATGTTTCCGGCAAAGTTGATTTCCAGACGAGGTGACATTCCATGGCCACCCAGATGTCCAGATTTATCCCCAGCAGACTTATTTTCATGCGGTTAATTGAAGAATCGTGTCTATATTAATAAACCAAATACACTGCGTCAACCAAAAAGAAAACGAAATCAGCGAAGAGGTGTCGACGATCTCGCGTTCTCTTTGTAGACGAGTGTATTCGAAAATTGCAAACATCGAAACGGTGGTCATTTAGACTATGTAATTTTTAAAAGTAAATTTCAACTAATTAGCTTTTTTGTAAATAAATATTTTTATAATATATAAAATGATTTTATGTATTATAAAAATCCTTTACCGAATTCATGTAGATATTTCTTTACTTTATCTAAATTTAATGCATGAAAAGTATCCATGACTGTATCAATTTAGTTTAGAAATTACATCTCATCATAATTAGAGATTGTAACACTTAAACTGTTGTGTTCTATGATGTTATAATTATTGCGAATGCAATGAATATTAGGACCTTTTGAATAAGATTTCACTGTTTCTTAAAAGATGACGTAACGGCACTCTGTCCGTGGAATTTCGTACGGTAAGTAGTATTACATGTTACTTCAAATTCTAATAGATATAATATAGTTTAGCAGTGTCAACCACGCGTTTATTTATCTATTGTGTAAATGTCTACTTTTGTGCCAAGTTAAGTATTTTTGCAGTGCATTTAATTGCATTGCTTTTTACAAAAGAAATTGCAGCTGAATGAAGCACATAAAATTCTTGTTGAAATATATAGTGACAATAGTCTGTCAAATGCACTATGCAGAGACTGGTTTAGGTGCTGTAATGGTCCCCCCTGCAAACCTAGTGCGAGTATAGTAATTTTTCGGTTATTTAATGTGGTATTATTATACAAGCCAGCACCCTCCAATGTGGAGAGAGGTCTAACGCTCCTCCAGAATCCGCGTTAGACTGTAGAACTCGACACCAGACTGGACATTCTCCCACTGGCTTATAACGATTCAAATAAATAATAAGAAACCGCGATAAGAGGGAATCAAAATGAGAGATTATGACACAATTAAATACATTTCTGTTGGTTGTGCTTATCACTCTTCCATCCGTTGTGCACTTAAGATTTAGGTGAATTAACTGACTTTAACTCGAGGGGGTCAGGAACGCTAAGTTCAAACCTATAACTCGCTTTGACAGGTGTATTCAGCTGTATACGACCGAAGCTAAACGCTTTCGCGCCTCCGCCCCGACGTGGGACTCCAACCCATCGGTTTCCTGTGTACTCAACCCGCTATATGAGTTAACCCGCCTACTGACCCCCGTGCATCCGCCCCTTAAGACTCCTAGAACTCAAGCACACGGCACACACCCACACACGCTGTAACTACAATATAAATACACCACAGGGACAGATCACCCAGATATAATCGTGTAACGGAACCGTTCCGGCGATCTACCGGAAGGCTCCATTCGATCGTAAATGGACTCCCCACACCGCAGCGACTTATAAAGAGTTCTACTCATTATCTCTATCAAAGGTACCGATTAACCAACAGTAATGCTCATCGAGAAATAATAGAGAGATATCATCTAATTATTCACCGATTATTACTATGCTCAGACCGGCATATAAATACATATAAATCATTATCCTACGAAATAATAGGCAACAAGGACTTACCTAGCTACTGCAGCGTTATATATGCTAACTTACTCAACGTCATGGTAACCCACACGACCGGCTATCCCCAGCTTTCACGAACGTCCTGCCTTCACCCTGCACCCTCACTGACTATCTCGACTCTCTCAAACCCTGTCGTATTCTCTCAGCCCGCGCCCCACTACCTATCGCCTTTTTTGTTTACAATTATTTCTCTCACAGATGTCTTGGAACCAATATCCAAAGGTCTGTCCTTTCCAAAGAATTCGTTTTAAAATTGCAATAAATATTTTGTTTTTATTTGTACAAGAGTCTCTTAAGAATCTGTCCATTAAGCGACGGTCCTTTTCTGTTGTCTAGACCCTTTTTTATACATGCACGTGTTGCCAATGGCTAGGAATATATTGTTGCATAGATGTAACAGTAATTGTAAATTTTAAATAACGTAATATGATAATACTATCACATTTTCCCCCCTGAAATTCAGACGCGAAGAATGCTTCTAAGCGTATGGGATTTCACTTATCCTTAAATTGAGAACAGTGACTGAGTTAGATCTTTGTCTAAACTTGTCAAATCACATGTATTGTTATAATTGTATAAGTACATGATCCTCTACACATTTGGAAATCGATCTGGCTGTCACGTCCCGTGCTCCACTTCACACCTAAAAACCCAATAATGTCAGGATCCTTTCCAAGCAGTCTTTGGTTCTCCAGAACTAACCGCTGTATTGGAATATTTCGTTGATAAGTTTTAGTAGGTGATTACCACTATTGCGTGGCATCAGGATGGGATAGTAAGCGTGGTATTGTAGTATTTGGGTACGTTCGGCACATTGATACCAATGGTAGCTTTTCTTTTATAAGTTCCACACGATTTGACTAGTTATGTATTTCCATTTCAACAGAAGACAATTCGGTAAGTTGATCTGGCAGATTTTTTTTTTCGTACAAAGTTGGTACAAATAAGTTAGTCCCATTGGCTTATTCCTATAAGGCCTGCTAGATTCGTACAGGGTAGTTATAAATATGTTGTCTTTGGTGACTTATGCCCATAGCTAGAGTTTTTATCAAACGACCATCTGCTCATAAGTTGTTTAAGGATTTGCGAAACCGTCTTAAGTTTGAACATTAATTACAATATTAAGTTCTTCCTTAACTATTTCTACATCTCACTTCTGCCTCATTATCCTGATACTCCTACCAAGATTCACTAACATAAGTGACCGTGGCAATTTAGTTAAACACATTACAATTATAGTATCATATAAAAGTTACATATAAATATTTGTTTAGCTACTTGTCAGTTCCCTGTCATTAAATTATATGATGTTTACATACCTCGAACAGTCGAGTATTAACTAAAGTTACCAATTAAAATTAGCCTGCACATTCTTTGCCTTAAGAATGTGATAGTATTATCATATTACGTTATTTAAAATTTACAATTACTGTTACATCTATGCAACAATATATTCCTAGCCATTGGCAACACGTGCATGTATAAAAAAGGGTCTAGACAACAGAAAAGGACCGTCGCTTAATGGACAGATTCTTAAGAGACTCTTGTACAAATAAAAACAAAATATTTATTGCAATTTTAAAACGAATTCTTTGGAAAGGACAGACCTTTGGATATTGGTTCCAAGACATCTGTGAGAGAAATAATTGTAAACAAAAAAGGCGATAGGTAGTGGGGCGCGGGCTGAGAGAATACGACAGGGTTTGAGAGAGTCGAGATAGTCAGTGAGGGTGCAGGGTGAAGGCAGGACGTTCGTGAAAGCTGGGGATAGCCGGTCGTGTGGGTTACCATGACGTTGAGTAAGTTAGCATATATAACGCTGCAGTAGCTAGGTAAGTCCTTGTTGCCTATTATTTCGTAGGATAATGATTTATATGTATTTATATGCCGGTCTGAGCATAGTAATAATCGGTGAATAATTAGATGATATCTCTCTATTATTTCTCGATGAGCATTACTGTTGGTTAATCGGTACCTTTGATAGAGATAATGAGTAGAACTCTTTATAAGTCGCTGCGGTGTGGGGAGTCCATTTACGATCGAATGGAGCCTTCCGGTAGATCGCCGGAACGGTTCCGTTACACGATTATATCTGGGTGATCTGTCCCTGTGGTGTATTTATATTGTAGTTACAGCGTGTGTGGGTGTGTGCCGTGTGCTTGAGTTCTAGGAGTCTTAAGGGGCGGATGCACGGGGGTCAGTAGGCGGGTTAACTCATATAGCGGGTTGAGTACACAGGAAACCGATGGGTTGGAGTCCCACGTCGGGGCGGAGGCGCGAAAGCGTTTAGCTTCGGTCGTATACAGCTGAATACACCTGTCAAAGCGAGTTATAGGTTTGAACTTAGCGTTCCTGACCCCCTCGAGTTAAAGTCAGTTAATTCACCTAAATCTTAAGTGCACAACGGATGGAAGAGTGATAAGCACAACCAACAGAAATGTATTTAATTGTGTCATAATCTCTCATTTTGATTCCCTCTTATCGCGGTTTCTTATTATTTATTTGAATCGTTATAAGCCAGTGGGAGAATGTCCAGTCTGGTGTCGAGTTCTACAGTCTAACGCGGATTCTGGAGGAGCGTTAGACCTCTCTCCACATTGGAGGGTGCTGGCTTGTATAATAATACCACATTAAATAACCGAAAAATTACTATACTCGCACTAGGTTTGCAGGGGGGACCATTACAGGTGCTTTAAAAATAATAACTTTTATCTGGAAGATAAAGAATGTTCTGGAGCACCAACAAAGCTTGAAGACGAAGAATTGGAGGCATTGCTGGATCAAGATCCATGTCAGATGCTAGAAGAGTTCGGCAAAACATTACAAGTAGATACTTCGACAGTTTCGAAACGTTGAAAAGTGTTAAGAATGATCCAAAAGCAAGGACGTTGAACGACGTTTTCTCATGTGTGAATAGCTGCTTCAACGACAGAAAACAAAAGGTTTTCTGGGCTTAATTATCACTGGAGATGAAAAGTGAATTTACTACGAAAACCCAACGCGTAAAAAATCATGGAGTATGGCCGGTCACGCAGTAACGTTGTCGCCAATACCAAATATCCACGATTCGAAGTTTCCACTCTGCATTTGGTGGGATCAGGATCAGGGTGTTATTTATTACGAGCTGCTTAAACCTAATGAAACAATCGCGGAAGCTCACAGTCGACTTCAGTTGATACAGTTGAGTCGAACTCTGAAAGAAAAGCGGACACTACACGAGCAGAGACACGACAAAGTGATTCTGTTAAATGACAAAGCTCGGCCACATATGGCAAAACCAGTCAAAACTTACCTGTTAACACTTCAATGAGAAGTTCAACTCCACCTACCGTATTCACCTGACATAACCCCCTCCGATTACCACTTGTTTCGGTCGATGAGGTATGGTTTTTTACGAGGATGAATTGCGTCAAAGGATAAATCGGTTTTTCGACGGAGGATTCAATTACTGCCAGAAAGTTGGGAGAAAGTGGTCTCTAATGATGGGCAATACTTTGAGTAAAATGATTGTAAGCCTGATATTTAATTTTATTTTTTAAGTAAAAAAACAAAAACTTATTCAAGATTGTATTATATTGTTTTGTGTTATCAGTTAAAAAAATAGCTGACGATGAATGAATAGTGTAATGGACTACCATTACACTATTCATTCAACCTAACTATTTTATAAAATACTGTTCACAACAGTTCATTTTGTTTACAGATCGTATATGCTTATGATGTCTTCTCTGGTTTAACACATATTTCCTTCCGTTGCTGTTCTTGTTTATACCAAAAAGCATTTCTGATTTCTGAAGCCGTTTAAGTTTCCTTCCAGGAACCTCTTTCCTTAGCACGCACGTCTAATGACCAAGCTCATTAGCACTAACTGAAGTATCCTCGTCCAGAATTTGTATTATACATATCTTCTGTACGTAAGTAAAGTTTCTTCCTGTGCAATAATCCTTACCTTACCTTTTATGCAAAATTTTGTTCTTTATTAAGGATTCTATTTATTAAACAGATATGGAAACAGTTCAACGTTAGTATATTAGTGAACGGTTACGTTATGTAACAAGTCTCATTCTTATTTTGAACTACAAAATATTTATTTTTCAATTTAATTTCATTCAATTCATTTATTGCACTATTTAATTTATGTACAATTTTTTTATAAAAATGCAAAGGAAACAATTATTATTGGAGATAAAAAATAGAAAAATAATAAGTCAAGCTGTTACTTACGATGTTCTCATTATTTCATTTTTGTTTCTTTAGCGCTTACATATTTCTAGATGCAGAAATAACTTACAACAATGTCTTGGAACATGATAACCTATTTGAAATACTTTTTCTCATGCAGCGTAGGCTGCGGCGTGTAATGAGCTGAGCCATTAGTACTACATGTCGGTGACAATGCACCAACTCTACATGATAACTATGTAAATACATAAACTTTACACATTGTTTCCAGCCTATTGTGTCTTTTATGGGTTTACAAACATCGTTCTCCTAAGAAACAAACTAAGCTTTGTATGTTGCAAACATATTCCTTCTTTTTTATAGTAAACAGGGCTGAAATGAGCACACGGGTCACCTACCTGATGGTTAGTAACTATAGCTGCTTATGGACACCTGTAACTCAAGAGTCACAAGTTTGTGACCATTTTTTGAATCCCCTCAATACTTTACAAATTTTGGACTACAATAACTTCACTCATTCGTTGAATATCAAAAAATACTCAAATCGCTTAACGATGATTTCTATAAGGCTGTGATTTCTATGCAAAAACGGTTGTCATAACACAACATAAAGTGGGAATCCTGCAACTAAACGAGCTGATTATGAGTTGATATTGAAAAGTTGTATATGTGCTAATCAGCGAGAGAATTTATACATCGCGGCACGGAATTACTTCGTAGTTTGGTGTATTATATCTTTATTTGTGCAGTAAGTGGAAATCGCCAGCGTATCCTTCCGGACGAGCTGGCCCATTTTTGCTGAAGCACAGTTCTCTCACGATAAATTTAACCCAAATATAATAACAGCAGAGATATAATTTATTTCATTTGTTTTAATACTTTACACATCACCATTATCACGTTATGTTAAATTTGAAGTTTCCTTCCCAATTGATATTTGCGGCAGGTGACACCGCCTATTAAGCAATACGTGAAATCTTATTCCACGATCGTAAGTGACTAATCGTTTCTAAATTACAAATGTTCGACGTGTCAATGGCACGAACAAAACTTGTTTAAGGTGCCAGGGTAAAGTTAGCGAGAGTATGAAGTTTTAAACAGAGGAAAATGTATGTTTCAGATAAAATAAATATATTTATTGTGTATCACATGAGTCACTTCGATGTATTCTGCAAATAGAAGCGAGATGTAAAATCACAGTTACATTACACTGTCAACTGTTTTGCTAAATCTTTTATTTCAAATTCATCGATTTTTTAGAGGACATCATATTAATATTTCATAGGGCTTAGTTTAGAATCATAACTAGAGCACATTAGTTTGCTGATCAGCTAAGCACTGAATGTAAAGTGAACTGAAGTAAAATAACATGATGATTTCAGTTAATTTTAGAACAAAAATGTGATTCAGAATTTATATACCTCTTTCGAACGTAAATTTTTGATAACTAATTTGTTAATAAATTATAAACTATGCACAAAGAGCTGTTATAGCTGACGGTTTAGTAGACTCACATAAAAACTATTTTTCCGTTTTTGAACTAAAGTAAACTGAGATAGGTTGATCTTTCTTCTGTCGAGCTAAGTCTATATAAAGGCTACATGTTACGAGTGTAATGCTAAATTGCTTGCAATGAAACAATTCGAATCTCGCTGACATAAATATCCTGCGTAGAGTATGTTAACCTGTTTTTCCAGCTGCTGATTATCATATCAATCAAGTCCCACGACAATGTCTGATCGTGAAACTAATGTAATTTATGATATGACTAGAACATTTCTTTATTACAAAAGTAAGTTTTAACGTTATGATCTCAACAATACTTAAAATATAATATCTAAAGCAACTCAGAGCCTGAAACGTTTACTTTAATGTAAAAAAATCCAAATAAAGTAGAGTTCATTGAAAAGAATTTTTTTATCTTGTGATGATTAATAATATTAAAACAGATTTCGGTCTCTACTTGTAACATTAAATTCTAAGTGACATTAGTGCGTGAACGTACTAAAGCTAACACTGAAATAGAGTTGTTGACAAGATTTTGTTTAGTTTTCTTGAAAGTTTCTGACTAACGTAAATAACGAATAGGCAGTCTTCATAATCTGTGAACAAACATACATCAAAATAGAGCAATATTAGCTTAACGAGACTTTTCGATCCAGTGAGAGAGATCCCATTAGAGATCCCAGCTGCCGATAAGAGGTCATAAGTTCTATTCCGATCAAGATAAATAATTATCTTGAATGGAATAGATCATCTATTTTACGTCTTTGTGTATTTTCTTTATAATATATGTACATGGCATTATTGAAAGTAAACTGAAATTTAAACTTATTGTCTTAAGTAATGTAAAAAAGTATTACTTACTGAAGTGAAAGTGGTGAGCGATAGTGAGAACATTTTAAGGCCTGTAATCATGATTGGAGTCTTGGCACGCTCTATAAAAAGCCTAAGACTTCTCTTAAATAGTTCTGACCGAGGAATCCATTCGCTGTCATAAGCCGCAAATATCAGTTCTTGGCTCTGGAATTAAATTTTATATTACTTTAACACTAATACATTTTAAGTTGTAACCCTGTAACACTGTAAAGTTAAATATCGAAAATGAGACAGTGAATGCTCTAAATAATCGAATTAAATTAAACAAAAATTATATGAACACATAATGTATCGAATTTCTTACCTCATATACCAACTGAGTCCCTAAAAATCCGGGCATAAAAATTTGAGAAGTCACGACAAATAAATACATTACTAAAAACACTAGGGTTTCAGTAGATGATGGCTGAAAGGAATAATTTACATTAAATAATTTACTAAATAAAAATAGTTACACATTGTCACAGTGAGCAGAGCAACAGTTCTTAATTTCAAACAGTGGTATCTGGGCTCTTTCTATACTCACAGCGCTTTGAATGTGCTTGCTGTGTTCAAAAGAGCCTCAATATTTAGATTTCCATGTCATATAAAATTATGATTGTTTCCCCAAAGGGGCCCGTAACATTCACTTTTCGTCAATGTTTAGGTTCCACGTCATTGATGGTGAGCCTATTGCCGTTATTCAGGATTTTTTGTTTTCCAGAGCCTCGTCCATCGATCAGCAGGTGCGCCACTTACAGGTGTGGTGGGCTTTGGGGCCCTAAGTCCTTGGTGAGAACCGTTTACCTATACTTACCCCTTGTTTAAAAATATAAAAAGGAATATTACGTACATATAAAACTAAGAACTGTTATCTTAATAATAATAATTACAAACTAACAATCTGATATAATAACCAAATTTGCTTTTTTTGATGAAGGTATTTATTTAGAGAAAAATATACTCACCAAAAGCAATCCGCACATTACTACGCATATTATAGTGGATCCCACACTTAATTGAACAAACATTGTCATACTCAAAATTTCTTGAACGATTTTATGGTATCTAAACAAATAAAATAAAAATATTTTTTAATATCTTTAAACTAAAAGTACTAATCAGCTTAAAATATAACAACTTACTTCAAAATAGTATCGTAGTGCCTGAAATGACCGCCCAGTCTTGCGTAAGAAATTCTATCTTGTAGATGTATTGGTAACTTATTTTCTTCTTTAGATAGTTTCAAGTTTCTTATCTTTACATTTAATAGTCTTAATTGAGCTATAGCTATGATCAAAAGTCCCGCAATAAACGTATCTATAGAGACATTGTAAATCAAATGCCCATACATGCCGAACGATTGATATATAAACCAGAACAGAAAATAAGATCGACGATTGTCATCGCTTAAGAAATAATATTTGCATATCGGTAATTCTGACTCGGTCCCTCGTATCAAATTTAAAAATATCGGGACGAATACTTGACTAGAAAATGCAATGTTTGAAAAATAAATATATATCTTAAAATATAATTTATAGGTCTTATGAACTTTATGCAACAAACCGTTTCTGTCTTTATAGTCACCTATAAATTCATCGCTATCAATTATATCTAATGCTTGTATAATTTTATTGCGCATTAAAAGGATCGTAAGAACTTTAGAAGTAACGGATAATTCAGTAAAATAAAATATAACTTCACGAATCATTGGTTCAAGTTGTTGAGGCGTGTAAAATAAGTTCACGGTTAGCAGGATGTTATAACAGAAGAAGGTAAACAGCAGATAGAAAAAAGAAAAGGCTTTGTAATATTTTGATGGGTTCCTTCCTCCCCATATTCCAAACACTATCCAACATTTATAATTATTTTCAAACATCTTCGACTGATCAGAAGGCATGATCAAGACGTAATGAAAGACAACTTTATAACACAATCTATCATCTAATATTAAAATAGCAAATAATTTTTCTTCAACTGAAAAAAAGGAATCGTGCTACGGAGATATATCATTATGTATTTTACACCTATTATAACGCCCTGTCTATTACTCAATTCTATTCTATCATGCATGAAGTAATAACTAGCTATCTGTACGTATTAGAATACGTTTTCTGATAACTACATATACACAGTAATGACTAAATGTAACATTATTAAGAACCGTGCATAATACTATTTTATTATTTGTATATATTGTTTAATTTTAATCAAGATTATACATGTTTATTCCCGTGAACAACAAATTACAAAACTATAGTTGATTATACAACTTAAAACAATTTCTTATCAATGAAGCAAACCAGCTGAAATAGAGACCCCTTGCGAGATAACTCTAAGGAAAATTTGAAATTGAGAGGCCACAATAAAGTGGTAGTTCTTAATTCAGTATTATATCTTGGATTGTAAAAGAGGAGTTGATTAAAACAATGGACGTGTACGTAATTTGGAAGCGGTGCAACCCTTCGGGTGCGTTTTAATTGCAGGGGTTGTGCGGTGGGGACGATTCGTTGGTACGAAAATCTTCAGAGCTTAATTCCTAAGAGCCTCTGATGCCGTGCACGGTTCATTTAATGCATACTAATATTATAACTTTTGATAGGCTTTTAGACTTGATGGATATCAATTCCACAGGGAATGTTCCTTTAATTCATTTGTAAAACAAAAGGAAGCGAGATGTACTTACAAAATAATACATAATTAGTTTAGCCTGCAGGAGTTTCTCAGAGGTTTTGGAGATAAAATATTATCTAACTATAACTAGTAAATTAAAATTATGTGTTAAATTCTGAACTTAAACATCTACAGTTTTTACACACTGGGCATACTTGACAATACACTACAATTCATATATTTTTGTTTGTGTCAGTTTTTACATGGTTAAATATCTAAGTTTTATTCATATCAATATGGAAAAGAAAGAAAAAGGTGATAAATTAAAAGATATGCTTTAATTTTCTTACTTAACACTATTCTTTTTCTATCAGTATAAGCCTTAACTAGTTATAATTTTAGCATTTTTAAAAGTTTCAAATATTTTTCGGAGTTTCATATTCTATTTATATATTATAATACATCTTAATATATCCTAATAATTATGATTTATAATATGTTATACTACATTATTAAAACTGATAAGATAATTTCACATTAAAACAAATGCAGTCAATGGACAGATTAACTCAATCAACAACAACCAAGCGAATTTTATCAAATTTACACAAGTAAATGAGTTTTGAATGTACGGACGGCGAAGTGGTTTAAGCGGTCAAAACACCTCTTTCTGCTACGCTAATTATTGTAAATTCAAACTCCGCATGGGACAATACTTTATTTGATCCACAAATTGTTGTTCTGAGTCTGAGGGTTATTTGTATCCATTTCTTGTATGTTAGTAAAGTCTTTCATATTTCTAATGCGGGCGTTGTCTTATTAACATAAAAAGGAACTAGTGGAAAAGCGACGACTCCTTTTTATTATGTCTTTTCTAACGGTACTTTATTTGTCACGATAGGTACTATACCTACTACAGTAGATCTTATAATTAGCTGTTATATAGGGTAATTACTCACTGTAAGCTAATATCACTACTATACAATAGTTGCCTCAAGCGTAAACAGATACTAATAAAGCTCATTGGCTTTCAAGCAAATGAAGTTGATTTCAATTTCATTTCTCCGCTTTATTCGCATCGCTTCTAAGTTTCATTTGCTCGTTCTGCAATAACAATAAAAGGGAATGCGGTCTTTCTGTAAATATACTCGAAGGCTTCTACCGCGGCCTCTCTTTAATTACACAACAGTAAACATACCGCTCAAAAATTAGCTTACTCTGAGCTAACATTGTAGAAACTGCGTCTTCATTTATCTGTCTGAGCTGCAATAATTTTAGATAAACAAACAAGCTTTAAATGAAGAAATTTAAATAAATACTTCAGTATTAGATGCAAAAGGAAAAGAAGAACATTCTAAAGAATCTTAGAAAGTGTAAATATTCTTTTCACATAACTTTTATATCTTACATTTACAGTCTTTTTAAAAAATAATAATAATGAGAAGAGGATGGCTCTTCGATATACTAATTTACGGGGTTAAATACTTCATATATATTCAAATCAACCTATCGTCATCAACTTCTTGGGCAATCCACATCTATCTGCTGCCAGCCTACTTCTTCAAGACGTTGGTTCATTATGCCACAGGCCAACCTACACTACGTTTGCCAAATCGCAGTATCCAGTCTAGCACACTTCGGTTCCAGCGACCATCGACTACTCTGGAGACATAAAGGGCCCACTTTCACTTCAGTGCACTGATTCTCCGTGCGATGTCAGTTATTCCAGTTCTCTGTTCAATAACTTCGTTACGAATTTTATCAAATAGAGAAACACCCAGCATCGCACGCATTTTTTTTTTATTTTCACCTGTGGAAACCCCCTCGGGTCATCCCACCGGGGTTTACGGCGAGGTGGTGTGTCGGAATCGGACCGACTAAAACCACACGGTGTGCCACTCTGCGCCTGACATAGGAGGGATCCGGGAACCGCTGCTATTACGACATCCAGATCCCTCCTAGCGCCTGCCCGCTAAAGCGGGCACCATCTGCGGATAAACTCTCTATTCAGGCAACATACGGCACACACGCACTTCGCCTCCTCGCGGCTGGCTACTATAGCGGATGGAGGGGAAAACCCGTCCCGTCAATCCGCGGCCACACTCAAGGCGGCATGAGACGCTGATATGCGCGCCTCCGCCGCCCGGTTCGCCGGCGGCGAATTGGGTCCGAATGGAAATCGTCCTTCCGGGCCCTCTCCGCCGCCTCTTTCCGCGAAATTACGTCTTCGCAGAAGGTTGCGACCGCGGTAAAACAACTGTCGCTACCGACCATTGAGCGTATGACGGCCGGTAGCGAGAGATCTTCTCCAATAACTGCAGTGAGGACCCCACGCTGCGCCGCCCAGGCGGAACAAACCGCCAGCGTGATCGCACGCTGAGCTACTTTAAACTTGTGACCCAGTATAATGTTGAGTGTTTACGTCTCGGCAACATATGTTATTACGGATAGGATGCACTAGTCTTACATGCATATTATACAACTTACAAATATCTGCCAGTAACGGAATATAAAAATGAAAGAATTAGTTTAAATGTACTATATGTTTGTGTCAATACAACAATTACTATCACTTCTATATTGTTTGTAGAAGTTGCATATAGCTTGGACTCTAAGACTTGTTCAACTAGAGAACTAAAGTTGTCATTACTGAAATCTTAAAAACTATCCTTACTTATTAAGTTTATCCTTGAATATGCAGAGCAGCTTACGACGTATCGGTTCTTCGTGGTGCAAAACTAAAAGTTTACTCTATCTATAAGAAAACTTTTGAGTTTGAATATACATTTATGTTTGAAATGCTTTATTTATCTATTCAACTATTTTATTGGGTAGTTTGCCATTGTTGTAGTACAAAGTTTACAAGTGATAATTTCCTAGTGCTAGTAACTTTAATCTCATAACTACAAAACAGTTGTATTCAGTAATTCATTAATCGGATAATAAAATTTGGATCGTATTATTTTATTCACTAAGAACAAAATGTTAGGACTTTTGATATGTTCTCACTGTTTCTTCAAACATAGTATAGCAATACTCTGTCCATGGAATTTGGTACTGTAATGCATCAGCTAAGTAATACTATATGTACCAGCAAATTCTAGTAGATTTATTATAGCTCACCACAGTGTCAACGTCGTGTTTATTTACCTATTGTGAAAATGTCTGAATTTTATTTCTCAGAATTCTTGTGACAATGCTTGTGACAATTGTCGAATACGGTACTTAGAGACTGGTTTAGACGATTTAAAAATAAAAATTTTGACTCTGAAGATAAAAAACGTTCTGAAGCATCGGCAAAGTTTAAAGACAAAGAATTGGAGGTATTGCTTGTTCAAGATCCATGTCAGACACTAGTAGAACTCGGGAAAATATTGCAACTAGAGGTTTCAACAGTTTCGGAACGTTTAAAAGAGGTAGGAATGATCGAAAAGCCCTTGCTTGACCTTTGTTCCAAATGTTCTTACATTGGCTGCCGTATGATTTGAAGCCGAGAGACTTTGAACGACGTTTTCTAATGTGTGAATTACTACTTCAATGGCAGAAAAGAAAAGATTTTCTGCGCTGTATTACCACTGGAGATGAAAAGTGATTTCACTACGACAATTCATACCCATGCCTGGTCACGCATCAACATCTTCCCCAAAACCAAATATCCACGGTTCGAAGTTTCTACTTTGCATTTGGTGTGATCAATAGGGCATAATTTATTGTAAGCTGCTTAAATCTAATGAAACTGTCACGGGAGCTCGTTATCGACTTCAGTTGATGCATTTGAGGCGAGCTCTGAAAGAAAAAGGGTTACTATAGTAACCCTTTCACCTTTCAAAACTTTCACGTATACGTGCAGAGACACGAGAAAGTGATTCTGTTACATGACAATGCTCGGTCACATGTGGAAAAATCAGTTAAGAAGTTCTGCCCCACCCACCGTATTCAGTGGACATAGCTCCCTCCGATTACCATATATTTCGGTCGATGGCACATGATTTTTTGGGTGGATCGATTGCGTCAAAGGATTAATCGTCTTTTCGACAGTGGATACAATTACATTCGGCAAGATGAGAAAAAGTGGTATCTAATGATACGCAAAGTGATCTTATATTTTAAATATTTTTTTCCTAGCAAAAAAAAAAACAACGAGAACTTATTTAAAGTCCTATTATTAATATTTTATTTGGAAAACAAACAGTATTTTATGATCATACTAATAAACCCTTTACAAGTTTTCATATTTAGTGTCAGATTTTTAAAGAAAAAAAGAGAACAAAACAACAAAAAAATAGGAACAGTTCATCAATAACTCTTACAAAACAGTCAGAGAAACGATCCAAACTACTGACTAAACACACAGGCTCAAATACAGTTGAGCTTATATTAAATAAGATTCAAAGACTCTAATTCAGACAAGTCGCAAAACTTGTTAACGCAATTAGCAGATCTTGTTTAAAATAATCTATTTCTGTAGTTGGTGGGACTTTGGGCTACATGTAAGAAACAGAGAATTCTGACAGACCTAGTGTGGACTCTTAAATATAATTCATTTAGTAAGCAAATAAAATATTGACTGCACTGTTTTCACTACAAAAATAACGTCTGCAATTTTCATAAATCAAAATATTATTATTCTCTTTATTACATATAAATACACATATTGATTACATTTTTAAATATATAAAAAATAAAAAATACATATTTAAAAATATAAAAAATAGTAGACCACCGACATCGGGTACAGGGACCAAGATACCGGTGGTTAGGGCTCCAGAGACAGGAACCTCCTCACAATACGGGCCGTGTCAAGGAGGACTGCCTTCTGCATCAGACCCTTGATCCAACCTTCTAACGTGAGCCTCTTAAGGTGTTGGTCGAGGCTCCTCGCTATCAATCCATGAACAGATATGATTATCGGAACAATAATCACCGAATCCACATTCCACATGTCGGCAATCTCGTGAGACAGATCCAAATACTTCAATTGTTTTTCTTTTTCAACTTTCACGAGATTCTCGTCATGAGGAACGGCGATATCGACAATCATTGCGCGGCGCTCTAATCGATCTATCACCACAATATCAGGCTTATTGGCAACAATAGTCCTATCTGTGATAATAGATCGATCCCAATATAACGTAGCACGACCGTTTTCGAGAACTGGGTCGGGCACATACCTGTAGTAAGGCACCTCAAAATCGACAAGTTGGTATTTAAGGGCAAGTTGTTGGTGTACAATCCTGGCTACTTGATTGTGCCTGTGCAAATACTCACCATTAGCAAGACGAGAACAACCAGAAATAATATGCCTAATAGATTCTCCAGGACGGTGGCACGCCCGACAAATGTCAACCGTACTATCTTTCAGGATATATTTCCGGTAGTTATTCGTCATGATAACTTCGTCCATAATTGCACAAACAAAACCTTCGGTTTCTCCGAAGAGATCACCATACCGTAGCCAAGACGTCGACGCTTTAAAGTCTATATCAGACCCGTGTAGGGCCCGATAAAATCGACCATGAAGTTCTTTACCCTTCCATACTTCCTTGCGATCAGTAGTACTAAGTACTACCGTTTGCGCCAATTCTCTTTAGCCAGAGCGAGCGGGGTAAAACCAGTATCCACTGCAACTACATTACGATGCACTCTCACATTAGTCTGTAGAAAATATTCTCTGAGATTGTATATCTCGCGATTGTGTAGAGTCTTGATATTTAATAGACCACGACCTCCAAACTTTCGCGGAATATACAATCTCATAACCGATGAACGTGGGTGGTGCATACGGAATGCAGTCAGCAATGTACGGACTCTCCTGTCAAGGGCATCTAATTCGGTCTGAGTCCATCTAAGTACACCAAAGGAATACATCAGAACCGGCATGACCCAACTGTTACAGGCTCGCACCTTGTTACCGCCCGATAAAAGACTTTTAAGTACTTTTTTTAGGCGGCCAAAGAAACGTTCCTGCAACATTTGTTTATTATTATTATTATTCTCTTTATTACATATAAATATACATATTGATTACATTTTTAAATATATAAAAAATAAAAAATACATATTTAAAAATATAAAAAATAGTAGACCACCGACATCGGGTACAGGGACCAAGATACCGGTGGTTAGGGCTCCAGAGACAGGAACCTCCTCACAATACGTGCCGTGTCAAGGAGGACTGCCTTCTGCATCAGACCCTTGATCCAACCTTCTAACGTGAGCCTCTTAAGGTGTTGGTCGAGGCTCTTGGCTATCAATCCGTGAACAGATATGATTATCGGAACAATGATCACCGAATCCACATTCCACATGTCGGCAATCTCGTGAGACAGATCCAAATACTTTAATTGTTTTTCTTTTTCAACTTTCACGAGATTCTCGTCATGAGGAACGGCGATATCGACAATCATTGCGCGGCGCTCTAATCGATCTATCACCACAATATCAGGCTTATTGGCAACAATAGTCCTATCTGTGATAATAGATCGATCCCAATATAACGTAGCACGACCGTTCTCGAGAACTGGGTCGGGCACATACCTGTAGTAAGGCACCTCAAAATTGACAAGTTGGTATTTAAGGGCAAGTTGTTGGTGTACAATCCTGGCTACTTGATTGTGCCTGTGCAAATACTCACCATTAGCAAGACGAGAACAACCAGAAATAATATGCCTAATAGATTCTCCAGGACGGTGGCACGCCCGACAAATGTCAACCGTACTATCTTTCAGGATATATTTCCGGTAGTTATTCGTCATGATAACTTCGTCCATAATTGCACAAACAAAACCTTCGGTTTCTCCGAAGAGATCACCATACCGTAGCCAAGACGTCGACGCTTTAAAGTCTATATCAGACCCGTGTAGGGCCCGATAAAATCGACCATGAAGTTCTTTACCCTTCCATACTTCCTTGCGATCAGTAGTACTAAGTACTACAGGTTTGCGCCAATTCTCTTTAGCCAGAGCGAGCGGGGTAAAACCAGTATCCACTGCAACTACATTACGATGCACTCCCACATTAGTCTGTAGAAAATATTCTCTGAGATTGTATATCTCGCGATTGTGTAGAGTCTTGATATTTAATAGACCACGACCTCCAAACTTTCGCGGAATATACAATCTCATAACCGATGAACGTGGATGGTGCATACGGAATGCAGTCAGCAATGTACGGACTCTCCTGTCAAGGGCATCTAATTCGGTCTGAGTCCATCTAAGTACACCAAAGGAATACATCAGAACCGGCATGACCCAACTGTTATAGGCTCGCACCTTGTTACCGCCCGATAAAAGACTTTTAAGTACTTTTTTTAGGCGACCAAAGAAACGTTCCCGTAACATTTGTTTCACGCCAGATTCTGATATTCCCAAGGACTGTGAAAAACCTAGATACTTGTAAGTTTCGGTGGCAGACAGAGATCTGAGTTTTGTTGAATCTGAAAGTTCTATTCCTTCAGATTCTATAATCACGCCCTTCTTTACATACATGACTGCACACTTGTCTACACCAAATTCCATTTTGATAGAATTACTAAAGTTTTCAGCGACCTTTAATAACGCCATCAATTGTAATTTTGTGGAGGCCAGTAATTTCAAATCATCCATATAAAGAAGGTGAGATATAACTTGATCATCTTTCTGCAACCGATAGCCTAACCCTGAACCCTCTAACAGAGTACTGAGAGGGTTCAAAGCTAGACAAAACCACAAGGGACTCAGACTGTCACCTTGAAATATACCTCGCTCGATCTTTATAAGTACGTCATTTATCGCAGCCTGCCGACATCCTGGATAGCGAAGTGTTGTGCTCCATTGACTCATACACGACTTTAAGAAAGTGCACAGAGTTGCATCAATTTTATACAACTCTAGCACTTTCAAAAGCCATGTGTGTGGAACTGAGTCATAAGCCTTCTTATAGTCTATCCAACATGTTGCCAGGTTCTTACGACTACGACGTACCTGTTGGCTAATGGTCCTGTCTATGATAAGGAGCTCTTTAGTGCCACGGGCCCCACTTCTACATCCATTTTGAGAAATAGAGAGTACCGAATTATTATTTATGTGTGTAGTAATTTTGAGTCTCAAAATAGATGTTAGAAGTTTATATGTAGTTGGTAAACAAGTTATAGGTCTAAAATTTTTGGGATCCATGGCACCACCAGATTTATAGAGTAAATGGGTTACACCAGTGGTTAAAAACTGTGGTAATGAACCAGAATCCAAAGCTGCTTGGAATTGTGATGCCAAACACGCATGTGAGCTTCGGAACCACTTAAGCCAAAAGTTGTGCAGTCCGTCTGGACCAGGTGTTTTCCAATTCGGTAATGAACGGACTGCACAACTTACATCATCTTTATTAATAACAATGGGTTCCATAGCTGATATAGACTCACACGAGCGTTTGACATCCTTCAACCAATCACCTTCTGTATGAGTGACAGGCACTGACCAGATGTTACGCCAAAATGAATTAGTTGTAATTTCATCCGGAAAATGCCCATCACTCACACATGGATTCGGTTCCTCCCATTTCCGATAAACCCATTTCTCATTCCTTTGGAACATTCGATTCTGATTATACCGATCAACGCGTTTTTTATAACGTCTTATCCTATTTGCCCATGCATAAACTTTCTGCTTTAGAAAGTCTATGCGCTCTGTGACACAGGACATGTATTGTTGAGGACTAATGGTAGTCCCCAAGAATGCCTGCTTCACAAAGCGCATGACTCTTGGTCGTGTATTACCACTTTGAAAACATGTTAATTTAGCGATGAGTGTCCTAGTCTCAGCAATACGACGTTCAATTCTATATTGCCAAGCTGGTACAGCATTTTTGGGTCGAGTAGTACTGACACGTTCAATTAATTTAACACCAGCTACTCGACAAACTGCAATAGCCGCACAATATAAAATAGAATGTGCATCACTGAGATCTTCGCTATTATCAAAATAATCTGATAATAACGAATCCAGGGCAACCACAAGCGCTAAATTACGTTTATGAATGGGCAAACGGCATAACCGTGGTCTACTATTAATATTTACAAATCGGTATTTGTGAATCGCATCCTCCAAAGCACTCCTTATCTTATCGTTACATTGGGTACTTACGGATATAACTTCACTCTCCACTAGTTCATCAACATCTTTAATACCTGATGGCAGCTGAGGTGTGCTATTGGCCACCGCAGTGTGTGACGAAGAGTGGATAGTAAAGCTTTTTCTTATGTCAGAGCGTATCCTCTCAAGTACTGTATCATCCAGCAGGTGACAGCGCTGTATAGCTCGTACTTGATCCGATAAACGTTGTGCTGAAACGTTGATGGTTGGTTCAAACTCCTGAAACAGAGAGGCTAGCCTAACACGGTACGCAGTAAGGTTCGTTCCCAACTCTGTAGCCCGAAAATATGCCCGCATGACATTCTCGTTTATCGATTTTGTCCACTTCATGCGGCGCACATCACCACCGGTAGCGGGGACCCTGTTTGAGGTCAGTGGTCCTCGTGATCCCAAGCTGGTCGGTGGCCGGGTACTCTCCTGCCGACGTACAGGTCTTGGCGACGTCGGTGGAGAGAAAAACTCGTCGCTGGAACTTGAGCTCGACGCCATTGCTACAGCCGGAACGTCCATTGTTTCCTCCGGAGACGGCAAGGCGGAGCGGAGCGGCGAGTCCGGGGATCTAATTTGTGCTCTAGACTTAGCTCTCGTTAGCATATTGCTAGAATTCCTCCGATAAATATTTCGACATGACTTTTAAATGTCATGTCTCACACATATTTCTTTAACGTAATTTAATGGTTTTTCTTCGTAGAAAAGTCCTGTTTTTTACATTATAGTGCATCGTAGATCGTTTAAGAATTTGTTCCAGTTGTTTTTTTGTATAATACAGTAATAAAATGAAATATTTTTACAAAATATGTTTTAGGAATTCTAGCTGCTTTCAGTGTTGCTAGTTTATCTTATTATTATTATTATATTATATTTAATTATAACGAATATATACTGCATACTGGTGACCCGTGACACAGGTATTCCAATACTTATCTTTGGCGCCGGTCTCTATCAAATGTACTTTATAATGTAATTTAGATTAAGCATCTTCATTTTACTGAACTGCATACATTTGTGACGAGAAAAAAATAATTTATTAATATTATATTATACATAAGTATTTACTATTTAATTTACTTATGATTATTTAATTTACTTAATCTACGTATGAGAGGGACATGTTTCAGTACACACAGGAAACTACTACACGGGAATGATATCACACCATATCCTGAACGGACACCGATGTTAAGCAGTCTCGTTGCCTTTTAGTGAGTGAGTTGTGTTACAACAAGTTCAAACTACTTCTTAATTTTTTTTTATTTCAACTATAGAACGTACCATCCACTCTGTCTGATGGAAAGCACGAGTAAAATCCAAGAGTGGTGATCACCATACTCATTGCGAATACAGAAAACGCAATATACTGGTGACTTTAGAGTTGCGTGTTTAGAGTGAGTTAGTCCATAGGCAACGGTAGTCACTTACCATTAGTTTATCGTTTCCTCCCTTCATTTAAAAAAAAAATAGTTCTAATAAACGTGGAGCCTAAAAGTGTTTTTATTAATCAAGTCTGAAATTTGATAAACCAGATACTTTTCGATTAACATGTGGGTTATAACCCTCACATAAGTATTGTTTTTAGGTTTAAAACTATAGTTTAAAGCCTAAAAACAATATTAAAACCAGGTTTCTACGAACAAAATGAAATACCTACGTTAGTAGTACAATGTTGGGAACCCCTTAAAATATCTATGTATTTTATAAGCCAGCAAATACATAATCAAAATTAATTACATACTCACATATTTTTTTTATAACAAATCGGACAACATGCTAGTGTTTATGCACAGTATTTCTTTTATTTGTTCTAGCAAATTGATAACTGGCTAATGTTAATGGCTGAAAGAAATGGTACCTTTGTTTTGAAATTAATTAAAAAAATAATTGGCCGTCTTGGTAGAATCCAGGTCAGGAACTATTCCACATTACTTAGTACTCATAGCTTCAATGAAAGTTTTCAAGTCATGTTCAGGACTTTATTATTAATAAACTCAGTTTTACGTATGTTATTTTACAGTTATGTGTAATTATGTTGTTACTGTTAACTTTTTAAACTGTGTGAGAAGATTCTTTTATAATATAACTACTTTGCATAAATATTTTAAGTGGCACCTTATATTTTTTATCATAATCAGAATATGCATCTATTGTAAGACCACGAATATTTAGTAAGAAACGATATCACAACGCTGTTTTAATTATTACAATAGTGACAGACTTGCTGATAAATACATTCACATGAATAACATTTTGTCTATCTTTTAAATCAATTTTATTGATCAGTTCCTTTATCGATAGCATGTATGTCGGACGAATCAGCCAGTATGAAATAAAATACTACGTTACTCATTCATTTATTCATTTTGCAAACAACGCACCCAAGTTTGTTACATGAAACTTTTTAGTCTAAGGAAACAGTAGAACAAACTCGACTTGAAAACGTCTACCGAATCAATACAATTAAGAACTTAAATAGAAAAGCATGTATCCACACTTCAACTTCACTAAGTACTAACACTTTGTAATAAATATGTAAGTATGAGATTGCATCTCGTAGCATAATCATCTGTACTAAAACCCCTATAATTTATACCGCGGAATAACTCTCAAGGATAAGACAAAGTTTTAACAAGTTATAGTAGGTTGTTAAGTGTGTGTTTCTTTAGTTGGCAATTCAGACAGTTAAAATGTTGCTTTCTTTAATATTAAATATCGGAATAAAAGTATACGTATACTACTACAGGACAGAGAAAAGTTCGCGAAATGGATTTACAGATGAAAGAAGTGGCTAGAATAGCGCACACACGCCTTAATGATGGCCGCGGGCGTCGGCTTATTGTACTGGGCTCTGTTCATGGACGCCGGAAAATTATAGTTACAAAACTTGGTAGAGTTTCTCGCGCATATCGTCAACTGGCAACGAGTAATTAAGTTTTTCACGCCCTGCGTAAGGTTCGAATCGGTGAAGAAGAATCGAACTTTTGCGTCACGACAAGAAAATAAAAATAGTTACATATGTTAAAAATAAAATATAATATTATTTTAAATATACTATTTGTATAAGCTCAACAAATTTGTAACGGGGTCGCTCATATGATTGTTGTAAATAAAGTTTAGTTGGGTCGTTAAAATGTTATGTTATGTGTATGTGGGACGTGAGAGCAGGGTCGCCAAGCAACACTGAATGTTTTTTCAGTTTTATGCCAATAACATGTTTCGTATTCATGACCTATTTATGATCGACTTTCTATCATTCATTGAGAATTTTTCGTTCCATTTCGTTGATCCAAATAATTTTAATGGTTTACTCACATTTTCCGTAACACGGTAAATCCACATAAATACTAAAAGTGCTTTTTACGCAGCGTTATTGCATAATTTTGAAAACACGTTGTTGAAAAAAAAATTTAGCATGCTCCTAAATTCCGAATTCTGTACTTAAAATACGAGTATACATATATGAATAATTTTCTTCACATGTAGATTGAAAATTATTATATATAATCTTATATTTTATGATCAGTAAAATATACACGAGACATATACTTCATGTAACTTTTGTATTAATATACAATATTTAAAATATTAATTAATATTTGAATTAATGTATAATTTTAACAATTTCTAGTGTTCATAAAATTTGGCTTACATTTATTTGAATCACAATGAGCTGAAAAGTGTTTTTTCGCTAGTAACTATAATATCGTCAGAACTGTTGTTACAGTCTTTTTTGCAAGTAATAAATTTAGACCACGCAATTTGTTTCTCTTTTGCAAACAAAATCATCTAGTCAGAGTCTCGCGAGGTCACAAACATTCACCAGACAACTGTGTTGTTTTCTAGCAATTTTTCTCTGCCGCACACCGACTTCCTCTTTTTTAATTAAGTGAAACTAAGAGGCTCTTTTGTTTTCTTGGCCAGCCCAGCCTCGCTAATTGCCCGCCAGTCACTCACTTGTCATCAACAAACCTTTATTTGCCTATTTTTTCCCCTACTCGTGCTTATGAAATCTAAAAACAAGTCATTGAGTTTCCGTTCAATTTTTTGAAGAAGGTTACTATTATAAAATTTCTTGATTTTATTTACTTTACCATTATCCTAATTTTAGTTAACTTGTAGTTTTGACTTTACAATGTAATTTGAATTTTTCGAATTATAATTTTACAAACATTAATGCTATGGCCAAAAGCACATACATGTTCTTTTTTATCATATTTTATTATTATTTTATCTTTTTACACCTCAGAGAGCTGACAAAAAGATAAAATTTGTTCCTTTCTCCTTTTTGAACTGGCTTTGCCATTAACGTATTGCAGCAGAGCCACAACTTTATTCGTAGTGAAGTATAGCATATTTCAGCATAATTATTCCTTATCTGATTATTTTTCCGGACAAAGTATGTACGTTATTTTAGTGATTACTTGCTCACAACTACGCTACGCACCGTTTAGTACGTAGCAATGAATTCTCTACGAGTTAGCTCTACGAAAGCACGACAGACTAATCGTGTAGTGCTGATGATAACGTAGTACAAGCAAAACTTTACTTTTTTCTTTAGTAGTGCCGATAATGGCCTAACAAGACGTAGCTTTACTATTTTATTGTATAAAAAAGGACAAAAAATAATATCTTTAACTGCACCGGCGGGGTTTTATCGATCTCGTCACTACTTTAGTTTTTGAATTTAAAATAAATGAAGCAGTCTGATAATATTATGGACTACGTTTAAGTTTTATTGAAAAGACCAAAAAATTATTAAGAATATCTGTGTGATTTTCCTACTTTACTAAAACTATTGACGCAAATAAGTCAGTATAAAGCTTAGACTTCTGTCTAATTTGTAGTGAAATAACTTTATTTATGATTGTATTATGAGCTTTAAGTATGAGTCAAAACGTTATTTGCAATGGCATTAAGTTCTCAAATGTGTTTCTTCAACAATCTACTTAGAATGAAACTTCTACTGGCAGTGCGGTAACGGAAAGTTTTATTAAGTGTTAAGAGACAGTTATACTCGTATTGTATCTTTTAAAAATACCTAGATGCAACGAAACTATCTTAATTTTCTTGAAATATTATTAAAATAAACAAATTCATATCCATGTTGAAATGATATAAAAGAGGTCTGAATGATGCCCCGAGCTAATATACTTGTATAAGATTACACATATCGTTGCTTTTTTGTCGCTTCTCTACTTTAGACACTATTCAGACAGATCACAAGACACATAACATAACATGTTTATTTTGAAACCCACAATAACATGTATAAGTTTTTGGTCTAACATGCTCTAATTTGAAAGTGATAATTTTGTTCTATTTTGCATATAATTGAATATATTGTAGTGCTTCTGCGAGAGCATTTTTGTCCCTAGTGGTGTTAAAACAAAAATCATAAAAAATCTCTGAAATATGCCCGCTATAAAATTCTTCTTTCAACTACTGCATTAAATTGAAATATTTTAAATCCAAATCATGAAAGAAGAAAAATTGAAAATTACATTATCTGGAAATCGTCTGTGTTGTTTAGTATGCATTAATCACAAGCTCTCGGCCAACGGCGTGATTGAAACTAAATCCCTTCGGACGGCGCTTACTGCCGACTGATTACTACCCGCTGTGACACTACATCGCGGATTAGGATATTTAAATTGAAGCAACCAGTACAAAAGATTTTTCCTCTAAAAGTATGAGTTCAGTGCCTCTTGGGGTAACACATCGAACGCACACATCGACATCTTTGTTCAATTAAATCTGCGTCGTTAAAGTTTCTTGATTATTTGTTTGTAAAAGGCGTATATAAAAGACGTAGACTGAAAAGAAATAAGTATCACCGACAGTCTCAGAAGTGCTTTTACTGGTATAAAATAATGGCTTTGTGTTTACAAACTCATGAAAGTATATTTTGTTAGGAAGCTATAACCTTTTTGTTTAGGTTAGTAAGATTATTAATAGAAACATTTAAAATATTTTTACGTGCATATTTTTTGATCAATATACATTATGTGACACAGATACCATTGACCAACAATATAATATATAATATATATATATATATATATGGTATGGTAATTAAAGGAATCTGTGAATACGTAAATAAAAGTAACGATGTAAAAGTAACATAGTAAGGGAAAATGATTGATAAATTATAAAAATAATGTTAATTTAAGAATAATTTTATCACTGACAAAAATATAAAGTAAAAAATATTTTGATTACTAGCAGTGATACATCACAGTAGCGAGACCTAACTATTATTTTAAACTTCGATCACAATTCGTATCTTTGTACTTCGATGACAAAAAAAAAACAAACCAGAACTTATAAAATGTGCATGTACACTTATACATTGCGCCTCGCTTAGACCACAAATTATTATGCAAACAAAATTAATACTAAAATATAATTTGCGTTATTTTTGATTGATCTGCAACATTCGTTTTCATCAGTACCATGGAGACACCGAGTAACATTGAAACAAATTATGTATGCGTGCATATCTTGCGTATTGACTATAAATTAAAAGATGATTGATTTAAGACGATTTTTGAATGTAGTTATGCAAAAATTAAATTCAGTGCCCTTTAACGAAGTTAAACCAAACTATGAAGTAACGACGATCGCACTATGCAAGTTAACGATCGCACAAAAAATAAAGGCGTAACTAGCACTTACTTGAATCATTTTTCTTTAGTAGATAAATATGATTTCTACTGCTTTTATTCTTATTGTGTTCTTTTTTGTCATTTTTCATATCTAATCAACACCAATATTACAGCTAGATTCCTTGTAACTTTAATAAACGCTTTGCTGCTGCAATGAATCAAAGATTGGCGAGTAATATATGTTTGCAATTTTCCAACGGCGAACAATAAACAGTCTAGTTGTGCACAATAAGAGTAATTACAAACACCTGAAACGGTACACTGTAATAAATCCATTTAGTGTTGAAGGGGCTACTGATTCCTCCGACAAAAACCGAAGCGGCAATGGTCGTGCGCCAATTTAAACTTCTCGCTCGCATGCAGCTGTCTGTAAACTCATTAACGTTTAATTTGTTTGACTATACAATCCTTTAATTATTTATCAGTTTGTTTCTGTATGCACAACATGGTCTAACTAAACAAATAAATTGATATATTGAATATTAAAAACGAAAATAAAAAAAGAATTTAGTAAAGGTGTTGTTCCATTTGCCTATACAATTCGGCCCTGAAAGTATATGTTTAGAAGATAAATGAGTACTCTATTGTTTTGCATATATCTTTTAATCCTAGAAGCCGGTGAAAACCAGACATGCCATATTTGAGATGGAAATGACTTTCATAATTGAACATGCCTCAATATATTTTCACTAATTTTTTTTTATAATACCGGCATCAAACGTTATAGCTTGATAAAGAGACTTAGCACCTCAATGACATAACCATTAGTACTAACAATTATAAAAACCTTAACAAAGTTTCAATATTTAAACCAATTGCTACTCTTTTGCGTTTATATATATGTACCATCCATAATGACAATGGCACCTAAGGATATTAATAACCAAGGGATTACCAAAAAATCTATTTGGTGTTAGAAGATTTCCTTGGGCTACTTATTCTCTATTTATTTGATTCAATCCTTAATGCAAAGGAAAGTAATCCTACACAAGAAATTTCCTTATCTGTGAAATCAATCTGATTATACCCATTTTCAAAATTGAAACAATGTGGATAACCGATCAAACGAATTCTCAGCTCTTATTTTTACAAGTTATACTACAAGAGCCATTCCTCTAGGCATCTGGGTGAACATGGGCACCACAGGAAGGATCCAGCGTAATTCACTTTTAGTGCAACCCAACCAGTAACATAATAAATGATCTGGTATTGTGTCAATATCATTAAATTTAAATGATTTTGGTACTGTGTTTGACACTACCATCATATCTTGCATATGTGCTGCAGTAAATGAATTATTATTCATATATTGTATTATACGTTCAATTAAATGGAGAACATATTATGTTATTTACATGAATATAATAATGGTTTTTCTTTAACAAGAAATGTCTTAGAATTAAGCACATATATGCAAACGTTCTTTGTGCTTCTCGTTGCATACGCTCTGCTTATCGCCAGGATGGGTGGCAAACAAAACTACTTGGTTTTAACTGTATGACAAAAAAAAGGCAAATAAAAGTATATATAGGTTCTAATATAGACTGTCCACAAAAAAAAGTAATACAATTGGTGGCCTTATCACAATCTGCAATCTATTCCAAGCAACCTTTAGATGGGCTATACTATATAGTAATGTGTAGTTTGTAGTTTTATACTTTACATATAATAACTAATACTGCGTTGCATTATTACACATACATATGTCATACATAGTCCCTAACTTGTATCTTATAAATATTATGTTGGAATGCAATGAAATTATAAAAACATACAACTTAGATAGGCCTTTATTAAAGGGAGAAAGGAGACGCTTATGAATTGTCGGGCTACATTTGTAGCTTATACAAGTTACTATTGAACTTATTTCTTAATTTCTCAAAGGTATCCTTCTATATCTACATTGTAAACTGTATTAAAAATAGCCATGACTATGAAAATTCTAAAAGAACAAAAATTACTGCCTGCAAGTATAGAAATTTTACATATACATCTGTAAATGCTGTTTAGATCTTCGTATAGCCACAAGGGTCGTAAAAGTGATAGTAAATACGTACATAAAAATAAACAAGCCGTCAGAGGCACACGCCCATAGCCACTCAGCCTCTATAATCAGTGTCCGACGTTCGTAACATATTAAACTTTTTTCTACTCACCGCTCTGACAGAGAAAACGAAGAGTTCTTTTTGTGCTTCTGAAAAAGTGGTGTAATTTATTTTCCCTTGGTGCAATATTTAGTGCTGTCCATTACTACAGTTCGCGACCGAACATTATTCACAGACATCCATCTTTTTTTTTCGGTCGCACGCGCGTGCGGTCCTCCATATTAACTTTTTCATTCATATTCTTCCCAATCTTTCCGATATTACAAGAAGTTTTGCTACAAAACGATATTAATTATGTCACTCTTGTTTTTACCTTAGATCGATATACGAGTATTAACATAATACACCAAAAGATTGATACAATTTGTAATGACTTCTAAATGTTTTTTATAAGTGGAATACGAGTGTCATATGAAATATGTAAGTGTTACAGTGTTCTACGAATTTTGATTATATAAGTAAGAAATAATACTAAAATTCTGATAATAACGTTTTTATAGACATACATATGCTCGACATAGAAGTTTACGATTCTGATAATGATTTTATTTAGTAAAGAAACAAAAATTGTCTTTTAAATACTTTCATGATGCATTTGGTCTTAGGAAGAGATGAATGGCTACCATATTTTGACTTTAGGAAACTAATATGTACTATTTTATTCGAGTTTAAATGATAAAATAGTAAATTAGTATTATTATTGCAAATTGTTACTTTCGTGGATTACATTGCGAGGCAGACATTATGATAGTACTTCTCACGTGCTTTTGCTTTATTTTCTTCAACCAAATTGCCTCAAGCCTGATTGTTGGTATTCCAACAATCAGGCTTGAGGCAATCAGGCTAGTTTGTCATGTTTACATGTTTACTTAACAAGCTGTTAGGAGACGTGTCGCGGTTGCAGACAGACTTCCGCCGGCGACGTCGCATCCCTATTGCGCCTCGCACTTAGCGCAATCGCCACCTAATGCACTCCTAAACGTGGCCAATGGGGATGTATGGCATATTCTAACCAGTTAAGAAAGTAAACCATCTTAGAATACCTTTCAAATTCCTTACTCAAAGAATCAGCATTTGATATACAAATGTACTTATTTATAACCCATCTATTGTAAGAGGTACTGTATGACGTTTCAAATTTATCAAGACGAAACATCTTCGTACAGACGTGACTCACAGTCTTAAAATTTTTGCCGTAAAATGGTGGAATTACGAAGCTATTTAATTTTATCACAATATTGATCAATCTTTATAACTAAATTTAAAACCTTAATAGATGTTTTTTTATAGACGTTATTTCAAAGTCACATAATCAGTTATTTTACCATAGTGTTGTGACTTTTGAAATTCCTATAATCTTTAAAATTTACGGATAATTTAATTTATAAATAACTAGTAGTTTTCAATCTAAACGTTTTGTTTTGTATTTTATAAACATAAATTTCAACTGACATCCAACTGTCATTGAAAACGTTTATTGAATTATTAAAATGATTAAAACTTAAAATGTAAAGAATTTACAGACCTTTACAATAACATACATAAATCTCTAAAACTGAAATCGATTTGTAATTATAAGGTAGTGATGTAGTAGCTGATTTCTTTGATATTTTCGAATTCTTCAATCTGTCATAATTGTCAGACGCAACTTCTTAAATTAGACCAACTCTTCATTTTCTAAAAATTATGACTTTATTCTGACATCTGAAACTATTTCATTTTTTTTCTGATTACAACACGAATATTTTCTTAATATTTACAATAATAGATGTCCTATATATTTGACAAAGACATACTACTTAATTGTGTAATCAAGAAATCAGCCAACTGAGGCTCAGAAATCCACAGGTTAAACGCAGTGAGGCTTCTGTCAGCAGTATTCAGTAGTTGGTAAAAAAAAACCAGAGCTTGTTTTTCAGAAAAACTGAAATAAAGTATTTATATAAATGGAAGGATATTACTATTGTCGAAAATTTAATGTAACAGAATATAACTTTAACAACCATTATTTTTTAATTATAATGCCATTATTTATTTAAAATACAAAAAACTTGTACTTTAGTATCAAATAAGTATTTAAAAATATTGTTTTATATTAAAAATACAAATATTATCACTAAATTAAATAGAGGTATGTCATTTTGGTTATATAAAGTAGGTCAAAGCTAGTGATGATTAATGTGGTAACGTGAGCTATAAATCTCACGTGCGATGTAATCGAGTACTTTCACATTGACGGATGGGCCGGATATGACCTCTTGGTTGGCCTGTCGTGTCGTAGAAGCCCTTCATCATGACGAGCCGACAATCGACCGATATTAATTTATTGCTAGGATGTATCTGAAACTTTGATATATTCGTGCATAACAAATGAACGTGTTATAACTTTTGGGTGACGTACACTGATAGATAGGCTTGATTCGTGCTTTTCCTGTTAAAAATAATATGCGCTTTATTATACTTTTTTCAAAACATAAAACAACGAAATGAAATACCATATCATACAATTTCTAAATATGGTTGACTTATTGTTAGCTACGTAAACGCCTATGTTTTCCTTTGCAAATGAGACGTGACCCATCTCCCTTGGAGCGGTAATGTCGACACACATTACCGTCCAATCTAGATTTATTCACATATCCCGACCTACTTCCAAAACCGCCTTTTACCTTTTATATCGGTAGCGGTCGTTAAGGACATTATCTTTTTGATTTTCGATAGCGAATAATAGTCAATAGTAGTTTTTTTCTTTAATGGTGTCATAAATCTGATTTGAGATTATGGACTGTTCTGTAGAAATGGGCGATGCCTAGAAAAACTACAAATAATTATTGATTTCTGAGATTTACATTATTTTTCACTGCACCGTATTTACTAAGGGTCGATTTATCTCAGTGACGGATTTACGTATGTATTAATAGTAGGCTATTCAATTTTTGTCGTCTCTTTTCACCTTTATAATAGTTTATTTTATGTACAAGCACATTCGTTACATTGAGTTATTTAATGAAATTGTATTTTTATGACTTGTACACTATTGTCATCATTTTATTAGCTTGTACCCTTTGTTAATATGATTGTAAGCCTAGGAATGGTTGTGGCAGCTTCCAAATTGTTACAATTAACGGCTAAGTAAAGTTTATACAAGAGTTTGTTTTTGGTAAATCATTTCTGTGCTAAGAAAATGTTAACATATATGGCTTATGTAGTGGGGTAAAATAAACTTTAAAAGTACTTACATAATATGAAAATAGTTTACGTGATATAATAGACGATCGATTTGATTAATGTTGCAAAATATTGTTTATTTTGCTTAAAGATTGAAAATGATATCATTTACCTTTTATCTGTACAACAAATCGATCAGACTCCATCTACTGGACAACCCTGTGGAGTCCACTGGGGTTACTGGTGATCGTTAGAAATTACATGGCCACTGGTAGTCTGGGTTCCGTAAAAGACTTCGTCACCCCAAAGATACGATAACCTAAGTCCTATAAAGCGGATCAAAAGTGAGACCTACCGTGAGTTGACAGAGACACTCCAGCGGGATCCATGGAGACCGATGCTGATCCGATAACTTCAGCCAGAACTGTTTGAGGAAATCTTAGGCTTCTTATAGGCAATAAGAAGACAAAATCTTTACTTGCTAAATTCCACCACCCGTGCATATCGCAGGTAATGGAGCAAAATTCGAATTCAAACCATACGTTTCAATAGCTTGACGTGGATGACGACGAGCCTAAAGTCACTTGAGTAAAAGTAAGGCTTGCGGTGCGACGTCTTAAAGCCAAACACACCACCCTGGCGGTATTTCATATTCACATTAATCGTAATTATATCTTTAGCATTAATTAATAGCGCCAGCGCCGCAATCTGCGAGCACTAACTGCCCTATTCTCATTTCTCAACTCACCGTTTTCACCTACATATCTGACTCCGTACCTCCGTTATCTATCCTCTAATGACAACAGAAACCTTCGCTCAGAAAATAATCTGCTTCTCTTATGTACCTCTCACAACTCTGATTTCGTGAACTCTTCGTTCTTTGTTCAGGCAGTACTACTCTGGAATGCGCTCCCGCTCGAAGTCAGGATGTCCACAAACCGTTTTACATTCAAAAAGAATGTACATAATCTCCTTCTTAACGAGATTGAAGAATCGTCTTATCGATAGTTGACTCAGCTTACAGTCAATTTGTCATAGTGTACGAATATAATCTAAATGTGTGTGTATGTGTATATTTATGTATATATGTGTATTTTTATATGTGTATTTATAACGTATGTATTGTATGTGTTCATGTATGTATACGTACTCATGTATTATATATCTTAATTGTCAATATAACCGCTGTGCACCTGCCTTACAATGTTTCTATATCACCTTATGGTTGACTGGAAGAGAATGCCTTGGGCATTAAGTCCGCACCTGTACAAAGTGCATAAAGTGTAAATAAATAAATAAAAATAAATAAATAAATAATATATTACCACTTTCATTTAAAATTTCTGTGCTTTTTGATTTAGGTTTGTTACCTAATTGCTTTGTTATATATACCATATACCTTATATGGTACATATATGTATCATATGGTATATATAAATATTGAACGTGAGACCTCAAGCGCTATGCTTCAATCTCGGGTCGGAATAAATGTTTACATTACTTTTCCAATACAAGGTTTTTTATTTTTTATTGTTTTTATTATATTTTTTTCTCAAAAAAACAATACCCGCTCTAGGAACAAAGTCTGTGTCGCGGGGTACTTTACAAACATACAAAAAATTGACACAAAGAATAACCAGACTTAGAACAATAATTTGTGGATCACACAAAGTGTTGTTCACAACACTCAGCACAGTCAAGAGCGGCGTGGGGACGGCTTAAACCCAGTGGCCAACCGTGCAGTCAACTCGTCGCGTCGAGTTCACTTCCCGTCACAGGTGGTCGCATATCATTTGGTCAGTTTGGGACTAGGTTGCGTTGTATGTCAAATGTCTGAAATATTTATGTATTAATTTATTTACCTGATTCCCCACCTGATTCCCCAGCTAATGGCACCTGAGACAATGTGTGGCTTTAGGTCGTTCGAGTCCGGCATGATTCCCTACTGGTCTGCATAAAAATATACAAGGTGATATATTCTGAAAAAAAAAACACAGATATTTGAGAAATCCAAATACCCAGGGGGTCTTTCCTCTTGTCAAATTATACAACTTTACAGACTTTCTTCTACAGGGCAGCCAGTAATAGTAATACCATAGTAAGATCATTTTAGGAAGATAATTCTGGATAGTAATACGAGTAGATTCTTGTATTTATTAAGCACCTACCCATAGCATCCTACACACAAGAGTAAACCCAATTAGTATTTACTAGACTATCATACTAGTTTTCTTTAAGTACAATGAAATATCGTTTATTAATAATAATAATATGCTTTTGCTTAGTTCGATTTCAAAGAAATTTATGATAAGAAAAGACATTTGGCACATTTTCCAGGCATATAAAATGAGTAAGTACATAAAGTATATTGGTTTTGTACTCGCATTCGACGCCAACCTCTTAGAGAAATTGGCTGCCATTGTACGTACTAGCGGGTAATCCGTAATTTAACGTATTTCTTTGTTGATTCAAATTAGATCCTATTTTTATTCAGTACTTTATTTGTTATTAAATATATTGTACTTGATACTAACCAGTAAGAATATAATATCGTAGGGACACCTGGAATCAGCAAAATTTAAAAAGAGAAAGAGTATAGAAATATATTCATCACATCACTTCGACAGCCTTTAATGGTCTGTGGAGGAACGGGTGTCATGTTCCTTCAACACAAAGAGAGGGTTCTCTGACCAGGTGAAATGATCATGCCTGGCGGGCCCCAGCCCAACGGTTGACGTTGAGAAGTTGAATATATACTAATCGGTGCGAGAGTATCTACATCACGATACAGTATTAATTACTTTGTAGTTAAGTGTGTCTTCGATGCTGTAGCATGTATTTCTTTTTGCTCTATGTGCAAAAAACGCCACAAGTCCACGGCTGGACATAGGCAGAGTCCTCAAAACCTCCTTCCTAAGGAGCGCCTTAGGAAGAAGGTTTTGATCTACTATACCACATTGGTCAGACGGATTGGTAGGAGTTTGTTACAAGTCCTCGGCTTCAGGCTGCTAACAAACTATGATGAGGCAGATGGCTGAGCTGAGGCGAGACTTCCTTCAGCCCCAATTGTTCGGCTGCCGCCCGCTACAGTTAAGCGAAAAGCCGCATTATCGTCGACTCTGCTGCCCGTCACAGGTTGTCGCATATCATTTGCGGCAGCTGTGCCGGTGTTTGCTCGTGCAGTTGCTCTGAAAGCACAACAGGTGGCCAAGCCCTCGAACAGATGTCGGACCGCCTCAGGGAGGTTCTGGACGGTAGCTTGGTGTCTAAACGCTGTCCTGAGTGCTAAAAGAGCGAGAAGCTGGTCGCATTGAAGAAGGCGGAACACTATGCAATACTGCCATATAGGCCCATTGTGTTGCTGGATGAGGTGGGTAAATTATTTGAGAGGATAATCTCTGCCTACACCATCCGGCAACTCTGCGAATGGGCCCTGATCTGTCGGATGCCCTATTCAGTTTTCGAGCGGGGCGTTGGACAGTCGATGCCGTGTTGCACCTGAGGGCCGCGACCGAAGAAGCAGTAAGTTATGGTGGCGTGCTAATGATGATGTCGATGGACATCGCCAACACGTTTAATAAACTGCCATTTAACTGCATCAGAGAGACACTGCACTACCTTGGGTACCAAAGTATCTAAGGCGGCTCACGTACGAGAACCGAAATGGTGTTCTGAAGCGGTAGCTCATGTCGTGCGTTGTTCTACAGGGATCTGTCCTCGGGCAACTCTTGTGGAATATGAGATATGACTGGGCCTTTCGAGGCCCCTTCCCCCGCAGGCTGGGCGTAGTTTGTTACGACGATGACACAATGGTCACAGCCCGAGTGCCAACTTTCAAGAGGCGATGTGCCCGGACACGACGCACGACACACGAGATTCTTTCTAGTTAGTGGTCGGGCGCATTGAGGCGCTAGGTTTACGGGTGGCCCTGGATAAGATGGCAGTTCTTTTGTTCCATGGGTCCCGTCGTGATCCACCCTCCATCGTAGTCAATTCGGTCCTCGTACTGGTTTATTCCCCAATGAAGGATCTGGGCGGGATCCTCGATAAGAAGTAGCTCTTCGATGACAGGTTGCTCCAAAGCTGATCGGCGTTGCTTACGTATTATATGTCCTTTTCTGTACAAATATGCACATTACACGTGAACTTATTTTTTAAGAGAGGTTGAGTTGTTAGTTCAAGCGTGAAATTTACTTTGTAAGTACAGTTTAGGATTAATCATGTTATTTCCTTTCATCAGTATCGACATCAATCATGAACTCCTAGATAGACAGTATCTCCAAGGACAGAACATTGTTATTCTGTGTAAACTGTAATATAAATAGCGGCTTTGATACATGTGTAGCTAACTTATGTACATGTAATATGTGCTGCAAGCTTTATGTCTAAATATACATCAAGATCATTAAGCAGACTATACAGGTAAATATTTTTATTTCACATGTATAGAAATAACTCAAACGAGGTAAAACAAGTAACAGTCACAAAGTCTTTCAAAAACAAAATTACTGAATCGTAAAACCAAGTTGATAGGACGATATTTACATGAATGCGATGAAAAGGAGACTATGTCGGTTAACCTAAAGAAATTACAAGATGTGAGGGCGCATTAAGTGAAATTTTACCTCTTAATCTCAGTTAAATGTAATCCGGCTTGAAGAGAAGTAATTTAAATATTTCATCTGAGCCAGCCTCGTGGGAAATGTTGAATATTACATTTGTAAATAACACGACAACTTAACATGCTTATAAAGTTACATATTTGCCTAAGGGGACTGAAGTCTAACTTACCTGAATGAAATATCAAGCAATGTTTGTTTTGAAGTGAATTATAATCAGATTAGTCAATATCTGTAGAAGGGACACGTAGGATACCTTATACATACAATCTGAAGCATATTGTGCCTAACGCGTAGGGCACCAACTTAATATGCAAAGCTGAGGTGCATTACGGTGTGGCGGTGTCCTCAGAGAGTGAGCTTCGTTCGTCATTGTGTACTTAAACAAATGTGGCCCACACGAACATCGTACAATGATGTAATCATATAATATTGTTGGCAGGTTCCTGTGTTAGCTTAGTAAATAGGGTAAAGTTATTCTATATGTTATAAGTTAATCCTTGTTACTTCTTATTCGAAGAATGAGGTAATAAAACATGGTATTTTTTTATTGTAGCGTTTACACTCCTCCCCTGAATTTTCGTGTTTTCTAATATATATAAAATAACTCCTTTAAATCCAATGTGCTTGATGACAAAAGAATTAATGTGTATTGAAAAACGACACAGTCAAAAAGTATTTTAAAATGTTCAGGATACTAAAGTCCACACTACAAAACCCAAGGCAGTAAAACAAAAAAATACTGAGCGATCAATGTAATCGTTAAGCGAGACAGTTTTAATAAATTCACATATCGTAGCTGCGTTACAAATTTTAGCGACACCTTACTCTTTTCCGGTTAATTTCATGTGACAGGTAAATTTTCCATGTTATTGTAATATAATCGTACTAACAAGATCTTAAATTTCAAATTGTTCAAACCCGTAGGAGTTAACATTTTTCTTGAAAAACAATCCGTTTAAGAAATATAGCAAAGCACCTAATAAATATAACAGGCAAACACACAAGTACATACGTTAAGCTACTTAATTTTCTCTTCAGGGATTAAATATAAGCAAAACCTGTGTATTTTTTTTCAAAAGGAAAATATTTAAAATAACCAAATTTCAGTATTTTTTCATATGTACTAATATATAGATAATCATTTGAACTATCAATTAATCTTGGTTAAATTATGTGTATACTTAAATAATGCATGAATAATATCAATCTAACGAATGTAAATATAAAGAAAGCAGGTACCCACAGTGTAAGTGTTCCTAGATTTCAGCACGGCCACAAAGCTTTCAGACTTTTAACCACCAGCTGCCAAGAGACTAACAGTTGAGAATTACTGCAGATGCGACAGATTATATAATGAAATCTAAATATTGATTTATACTCTCTTATGAGTGAAAGGTATATTACTGTGCCAATAAACATGGTTATTTAGAAGTTATAAAACTCGAATGGAAGTAAATTAATCATAACATCATCTTCTTTTGGTCAATAAGTACTCAGAATGCATTTCTTGGGCAGTTATTTTTAAACCTTAATGAAATCGAATTGCCCTTTATTGTTGAGTAATTTTAGAAGAGCTATACACATAGAAAGGTATTTAGTTTGAATTTTATATATTTTTTGACAGAATTGAGGCCAAATCAACAGACAGGGTCACATGATAAAAAATAACTATCAACTAAAGAGGCACGATTGTGTTTTATTGGTTATCTATGAGGTAGAAAGACTCCTGTCGAGCGGGCTCAAATGTGACGGAGCATGTCGCTTACGATAACTGCTCGTTCCCACGACAATTTTTTAAATGATCTCAATATTGACTACGTAGTCTCAATATTGTTTAAAATATTTTTTTCACACAACCCACTATTGAACGCTCAACAACTTTTGACAACAGTTTAAAGTAACACTTGATATTTGGTCCACGCTTATTCTTTGAAATACGTACTCGTTACAAGTACGAGTAAGCCGCATGCAAGCTTGCATTAAGTTGTAAGGCATTAATGCACCAACGCGTGGAGGTGCATGACCACGTCTGCTCATACGAGAAACTTTTCATCTACCTAACTACCGTAAACTAGGTTTTTTCACTCGCTCCCTCATTAAAACATGAGTAAGGTGACACGAACGAATTAGCCTGAATATTAATATTAGGGTTGCATGAAAATTCATATAACATAGATTCATATTTATTTACGTATAGTAAGGAAAGTTCAAGTTTTTGTTTATACAAAAAATTCTGGTTTAAAATAAACCAGATTTCGTTGTTAGCATGACCTTTTTCAGGGCCTTATTGAATATTTTACTTTAAAGAAGTTCTAATCGTCTTTCCAATAATTATTTAATACCGTTACAATTGATCTTAAGGCGAAATACACAATGTTGAATAAAATTCTAAAAATGACTTTAGGGAAAGCTGCAAATTAATAATCGGGCATCGACTCGCCATAAATAGGTTTGACGCGAATGCCTTAAAGGTTTTTAACAAATATTTTTTCTTGGTAATGATACTGCCAAGTAACTAAATTTTTTGAAGTGTAGATATTACTGCAAAAATGCGACATTCTTACTTTGTATTATTAACATCATCTTTTTGCTCTTTTTGCATCATACTATCAAAGAATTTTTAGTGTTTCCTTCCGGTACCGGTAACCCCAATCGAAAATAGGATACTTTTTAAACTATTTTTTTTTCTTCTTTAAAAAAGACAACGCCCGTATTAGGAATATATCCAGTGCTACGGGGATCTTTACAAACATACAAGAAACAGACACATAGAACACTCAGACTCAGAAGAACAATTTGTGGATTACACAAACTGTTGTCCTATGTGAGACTCGAACCCACACACAGTGCATCAAGGAGCGGCGTAACGATCGCCTAAATAAATACACCATCCGTGCAGTCAGAATAGTAGAAGATAAATTGGAAAAACAAAAATAAATATTTTCCTCAGAAATATTTTAATTGAATTGTGATTGCGAATATTAGACATGTATCTCCCATATGTTATGAATGAGTGCAATGGAAGGGGGTGTTGAACATTGCCTTCATATTACCCTTTACCGACTAAATGACTGATATAATAATTTTCGATATTTTGATTCAAAGAAACTCTGGAGAACGTTTTTTCGATAATATCACACCCTGTCACAAAAGTAACTGCAACGCGGATCATATTGACATTTACGAAAAATACAAAAATTACATAATTTTTAAATCACCAAACAGAAAATTGATAACAATATTATAAATTTATTTCTAAAAAGAAAAGAAAATGGTAGGATACTTCTAATTGTTAAATTTAAATATTTTTTTATTTATGTATTATATATTCAAACTATAAAGTTACAGCACACCTTATCACTTACCATAGCTGCTGAGCGGAAGTGGTTCTTTGGAAAACAGATAGCGTGGTTCTTCAGGGGCGGATCTACTATGAGTTAAATGAACTGCAGTCCAAGATTCTGTGGCAATAAGAGCCATTGAAACAATAGAAGGTTATATCAAAAGGAAAAAAATAAGACTGAGATCGTAAGGCATATTTTATTTAGATTTTCAATTTTCGCATTGCATTGCAATTAAGTTAACACTTAGCTTCATAAACAACGAGACTACTTATTCTAATGAATAATGAGACTTAAGTGTTTAAATAATGTGGTGTATTTTAGGTCGCGAAAACACGCACTCCAAAATTGTCGTACATCGAACAATAAGCAGTGTAAAGACTACATTATGTCTAACGCTTTTAAGTCCCATTATTCTAATACTTTCTAAGGTAGGCAGGCCTATGTCAAATCCGGCAGGCGTTTATGAATTGGTAAGGACTCGTGGGATCCAGGTAAGAGTAGAGGCTTTCAGGACAGCCTGAATATGCTATGGAACGCTCACCGGAAGACTGGATGTTGCTGGACCAACCGTAAAAAGTGCGTCAACGAAGTCGCGACACTTACCGATTGACGCAGGGACTTACCCGGCATGATTGTTTCGAAAACTAACCGATTAGATAGGATGTGAGTAAACAGTAGAATACCTGAACACTTAGTTACTAATAACGCATACTTACTAATTGGGTTAATAGACGGAGGATATATAAGGTTTCTGACGGGACAGGGCCTGGTTAGGGGCCCTGAAATCAGGTCCCGATCTTTTTCAAAATCTTCAAATCATCAACTTTGGGAAAGATCGAAACCTGATTTCAGGTTGTGGCGGTTTTTGATGTAAATAATACATATTATTCCTAGTTTCTGTGTCTCCAAAGCGCTGATAATCTGAAGAGATTTTATATAGTGCAAAAACATGCTTTTGCTCGAACGGCTCGACTCGAATGAAGTGATGTCACGGTCCCACTTATAAACAATATATTCTTGAGTTGTTTTTCAACAAATGAATGAGGTTACTGGAGGCCAAACCTCTCTACTCCTCAAGAGTCTAGGGAGGGATTTAAAGGGCGATAAAGAACTTATGACTCTTGAGTAGTAGGTATTCTCGGGCAATGGCAGTTACTTATCAGGGTCTCAGAAAATTATGGTCAGGCCCTGGACCCATTTGTTAAGTTTATATACTACGCTTCTTGGCATCCTCAGTTTTCTTTTCCTAGTAACTTATTATAAATAATTACTATTTGTCATTAGATCCTAAATCCTTCGTTTGAATTTTTTTTGAATGAAGGTTTTTTTATATCCAACAAGGAATTTATATATATTTTAGGGGTCATTGTAAGTTACCTCTACTCGTCATTGGAATTATATATAAAAGATTAAAACAATTAGAATGTATGATAATTGTGATACTTTTTTACTGTTTGTTGTTTCAAATTTTAAATGTTTGTTGTGCTTTTGCAGATATTATACATGCATATTGATAATCAAAATAACAACAGACATTCTAACATTGGAGTTGCAATCGTGTTCATTAAAAAAATTAAATAGAATTTGACAATGACATCTGACAGTTGAGGTTATTTTATGGTGTGTCGTACAACTTTTCTTCTAACTTAATTGATTAAAATTGTCTTACTTTCCTGTGATTTCAATCATTTCTGTTTCATTTACAATGCGTTTCACCATTAAACAAGCTACTAGCGGTAGTGAACGTATCGGTACTTTAGCTGGATTTATGAAATCGCCGGGTACTCTTATTGAAACCCCTACATCCGCTTTATTTACTCAGGTATTTTTTCCCCATAGAAGTACATTTTCGATTGTGTGTATAAATATATCTTAATACAATACAGACAAATACTATAGTTTTATTTGTTATACTTAAATATACTTATTATCATAGGTTTTTAATTTATTTGAAAGTTAATTAAGAATCTGTAAATTTTCAGGGTGGCAGTGTCACACACATAACAAGTGAAGTTTTGTCAAAAATATTTACCACATCCAAACTTCTTTGGGTGCCTCTGTCAAATTCTTATCAACTGGAAACAGGTTTAAAAGCCCAAGGTCAGGGTATAGCAAAGTTTGCAGGCTTAACAGGACATGTTACTTGTATATCACCACACAGTGCAAGTGAAGTAACACCTGTAGGACATTTTGAGCATGGTAAAGTGCCTCTGTGGACTAAAAATGGAAAAAAGATGATTACCGCAGAGAGGTATTTATCAATTTGTATCCCAATATTATGTTATTTATAGCATTTTTATAATAATATAACACTACTATTAGTAACCGGTATTAGTAAAATGTACTATACACTGTACTATATACTGTAAATAATAGTATGTAAGTGAGGTATCAAAGATTATATCTTTGATAAATCATTTGTGCATCGTCTGAAGTTTCATTCAACGTTCAAATAATTATTGGTGTATGTATGTTTATCTCTATGAGGGGCTAAATTTCTATTATACTTAAATAGTCTATCGTCTCAGCTGAACCACATAATATGATCAACATAATAGAAAAAGTTAATTGTTTTAATGTTAAAAATAATACTGATTATTTAAAAATGTCATACTTCTGATTGGGTCTATATTGCATTAGTTACAATTGATCATAATATCACCAAGAACACATTCTCTTTAAAACATTGGTCCATTGTGTCGTAGGGTGCCCTACAGTACACTAGCCTAATTGCTGATGCTCCGTCCCACTTATGGATGGATGCCAATCCTATGACTAGGATAGTTGGTGCTCTTTGGGTGTGATAGTTGTCTAACAGTGGCTATTAGCCTCTCCTTGGCAAGGTTTTGGCTGGCCCGTGTGGTTGGTATGGGTTATATTTCAAGTTTTCCTGCTCTTAACAGTGCTGTTGTCTGACATAATTTGTCCCTCATTTGCCTTTTACGACACCCACGGGATGAGTAAAGTTGGTGACACTCTGTATTCTTAATACGATAAAAACTAATTATTTTTGCCTCACTCATGTAATTTCAGCTATATGGATCTTATGGAAGTATACCAACCAGACATAATTTTGGCGATTGCAGATAGCCGGACGTCTCTAGGCGAAGGATATAAAAGAATATCGAAGTCAGTGGATAGATCCTGCAGCTTATTAGAGAAGTGTGTAGATCGATATAAAGGCTCAAAGCAACTTGAAACTAGTTCTCTTATTGGTATATATTGTCTTTTTTTTCAACAGAATCGTTTTTTTTTATAATATTGCTTACTATAATTTGAACTCTGCATACTTTTACATTTTTTTTTGAATTAATATGAATTTTAAATATTGGAAATGTATATAACTTGTTGCAACTGCCTCTATCTGCTTAGTTTGCACATATACTTTAGAACTAATTGTGTAACTTAGACATTGTTTTTACTTAGTGTAGTTCACTTCAACATTTATCATTGAGGTTGCAGAATACATGTTCTATAGTCTTCTTTTCATAAACTAACTGACTCATATTAAAAAAACATCCCCAGTTGATTTACGAATTTGTATACAAGAGTATGTATGTTAATATTGAATTTTTCATATCCAAAAGTTCTTTGTCTATACACATTTTAATTTAACTTCTTTGCAACTAAACTATTAGTATTTAGAAAAGTAGTTTTATCAGTATTCAATACAGAGAAATATAAGTTGGAGCCAATTGATTAAAAATAATTTACTTTTTCTACTTTCTGTACACAAGCCACTACTCCATGCTTCCCATCCTATGCTTGCCTAGAAGAAATACCCTCCAAGCGATAAGACCCCACTTGTACCTCCTTAATGTTAAATTAATTTTGTAATTAATCTGGTGTACAACAAAGCGATGTATTATTAATTTATAATCAATTTAATGTAAAAGGATTTAAGAAATACATCCATTTAAAGTAAATCATGTTAATTATAAGAAAACAAAAAGTAATTTCAGTTAAGATACTGAACTTGTCTAACTTCTAGTTTTTGATGTTATGTAGGACTATAGTTGCCAACCCTTGTTACCCCAACTAATTTAGAAATAATTGATGTTGTGCTAAATGTATGTAGTATAAGTATTTTCTTTTTTATTATTATTTCTTATTGTTTCTTTCGTAATAAATAGTTTAATCAAACGAATAATAAGAAGTTGAACTCACAGAGAGTATACAAGTGTGAAAGAAGGCAAAATTTTCTAATCTGTCCAGTCATATTTGAATCATTAAGAAACTTTAAATGATTAAGTTGGTGAAAACAAACAAATACACAGGATACAATAATTGAAACTTCAACAAAAACATGTGCATTTTCATTATTTTATGTGTTGTATCAAAACGCTCACAGTGTTTATCTCATATATCCCACACAAAGTATTAAATTGAACTCAAGCAGATGTATATTGTATAATTTACATACAAAGTTTTATTTTTATACTATACTTCTGACCTTCTTATAGGTGTGATTGTTGCTGCCGGTGTACCGAGTAAATGTGATGAATCCATAACACATATATTAAAATATACAGAGTCTCTGAGTGGTGTTGCTTTAGCTGGACTTACAGATGGCACTGAGGAATCATTAAAACTAGTAACTGATGATAAGATAGAGGAAATTTTTGCAAGAGTTAACGTGAGTATGTTGCATTTCTTATGAAATCTAATCATTTACTTCCTGTGTGATACAGAAAGTGTATAACTCATTTTTTTAACTCTTCTTTCCCTGTCTGCGTATGCATACTATTTAACATACTATATAACATTGGATAAAGTGATTGACACAGGAAAAACAAATATAAGTAATAATTATATATACAAACAAATATATATATATAAACTCATTAGTTGTAAAGTTATTAATGTTTTGAGCACTTATAAAGCTTTTTATTTAATTTTTTTGTTTTAAAATTCGGTGAACACTTTAAAATCGATTGTTGACAAGTAGAAGCAGTATTGATACCAGTGTAGTTCACAGTAAACAGTATTTTTGTTTTCACTGAAGGCTATACTGCTATTTAGTAGGACTACCTAACCTTTTCAAAATTTTACTTAAGCAATACCTAAGGTCAGAGCTCAGGTTAGATAAGAAATGTGATGATACCATTCTACGACATTCCAAACTGGTGATACGATTGTATAAAATAAAATATCTGTCATTAGTCATAGTGACCAAATTTACGTAGGCAGCTGGAGTATGTGCATATTTAGGTAGATTTAAGATATATAATACTTTATGACTGTACACAACTATGTTTATCTGCAAGATTATGTTGAATAGTAATAATACCATTATTAGATTAACGTGTTGTATGCTATATTCTACTTGTGTCATAAAAATTATCCTTTTCTATTTCAGACGAAACTTCCCAAAAATCTCTTACGCATTGTTGAAGGTTGTTGGAATCCAGTTACAATTCTATCAGCTATAGAAAACGGCTTTGATGTGTTCGATGGCTCATACCCATTGAAACTGAGTAATTCTGGTCACGCGTTGGCATTAAACTTTGATCTCAACCAAAATGATAGTGAACCATGTATTTTAGATCTGAATGATGAGAGGTAAGATTTTCTGAGGGCTTAGTGTTAATTTATTTCATATCAACTCGATGGGTACAGTCACAGTGGTTGTAAATATTCACAAATCGCAGCACCGTACGCATGTACCATCACAAGTTAGAGTGAACTTGACTCACACTAAGATGTTTCATCAGTATTTATAAAACTTTTATATATTACAAAGATATCACCCTATTCTCTTGATTGTCAGTTTACCAGGACATTTTCAGAGACATTTATCACAATCTGTTAGTCCTGTTGGTCTAGAATACTGACTAAAGAGCTTGAAATTGTAAGATGGTGATTCAATCCATCAACCTATCGCCGTCCACTGCTGAACGAAGGTCTTCCCTTAAGGAAAGCCAACCATCCCGGTCTTGAGCAATTTGTATCCATCCACTGCCAGCCACCTTTTTTGAATCGTCGGTCCATCGCGCCGCATGTCGCCCTACACTACGTTTACCCAATCGTGGTATCCACTCTAGTACACTTCGGCTCCAGCGACCATCGGTTCATCTGGAGACATGGCCGGCCCACTTCCATTTCAGCATACTGATTCTCCGTGCGATGTCCGCTACTCTAGTTCTCTGTCCAATAACCTCGTTACTAATTTTATCAGCCAAAGAAACGCCCATCATCGCACACTCCATCGCACGCTGAGCTACTTTAAACTTATGGACAGATGGTGATAAAAATTCAAAAATTCGAAAATTGGAGATTATATCCAAAGAACAAATAATTGTAGTGAACATACAATTATTTGTTCTTTGGATATAATCTCCATCATCATCAAAGGCCTTTAACAGTCCCCTGCTGGATATAGGCCTCTCTCTAGCAAGGAGATTTTGGCCTACTAAACCACACTAGCCAGACGGATCGATATAGGTTGCACCACTTTTTCGTTCAAGGTAAAAGTGAAGCGCTAGCTTGTAAAATAACTGGCAGAATCAATTTCTACATATTATCATCTACTATTACTAATTCTATCTATATGCGTATATATGTATTTATATAAGTAAATATATATCTAGTTATATGTACATTGTGTATAGGCTTAAGTGTGTGATAGGTTTATGTGCTGTTTGTTTGAAATGTCGTTTAGTTTATTTATTCTCACACACATTTCAACCAAAATGCGACTACTTTGTGTTTTCTCTTCCTCACCCAATTATTGACGGGTAGAGAATGCCGTAGTCATTAAATCTGCCAATGCACCAAACGTGATGTATAAAATGAATAAAGCTAGGGTTTGTTTCAAGTAATCTCGTTAATATGCTTGTATCTAGTAATATAGATAAAGTATATTTATCAGTTATTTAGTTATTACAGTAATGGCTCTGCTTGCTTTAGACTCCCATGGCTATTTAAAAGGTCTCCAAATATTATTATGATTTTTTTTTCTATCCTTCGGGTATATATCTTTGCCGCGATGAAAGGAAAATACAATGAGTACTTATGCCAAATTTTAAATTGTTTAAACGGTAGCGCAGCGCATTAAGTACTTTTGTATTTGACTAGCTGATCCGCGCAACCTCGTCTATACCAACCGCCGTCAACTAATTTATTTACTATAAAAAAGGTTACAATGAGCCAACCTTAACAGATATAAATATGCTGTGACCGATTTTTTTTTAATTTTTAAAAGAGGAACAATTCTTTCATGCGTTATTTTTGCGAAACTTTAACCGTTTACGCAACGCATGTAATGAAAGCCTTTTTTTTTTTCTGTGCGGCAATCCCCGCGGATACCACCTACTGGTGGTTATGTCGGACTCGAACCGACCAAAAACCGCACGCCGTCTCAGGTACCAGTAGCCGGGGAATCAGGGGTACCCTAGAAAGGAAAGCCCTGAATCCCTGACGTACCTCGGGCCATCTACCTACGGCTTGCAGATGACCCCTTTTCTGCTCCAAAAGAGCGTATGCTCCGTAGCGCGTCCCACTGCTATCCTGGCCTACTTCTGCTCGGGTGACGGATGGCCTCACCTATCACCCCCAGTCTAGCGCTTATGGAGGACGGAGATCGTTCTGCAATCTCCGGCGCCCGAACCGTCTGTGATACCGGACACATTCCCGGGCCTGGCGGTCCGGGAGAGTTCTAAAACTGTCCTGGTCCCGCGCCGACATCTCCTTTGCAAGCATAACTTGCTCGCAAAAGGAGGCGGCGGAGTTCCATGCGCTCTCGCTCCGCAACATGGCGGCGATGATGCTACCGAGCGAGAGAGTTTCCACTCCGTTGGCCGTCATAAGGTCACGCCTCAGCTCCGCCCACGCTGGGCATTCTGCCAGCGTGTGGAGCGCCGTGTCCACGGTCCGGCCATCGCAGTCGTGACACTCAGGCGTTGGCTCCTTTCGGATCAGACACAGGTGATCTCCGAAGCATCCTTTTCCAGTGATCACCTGCTCCGAGTCAAAAAACAAGTTCCATTTTTGACCTCAAAATCTTCAATTCCTTTGATCTTTTATTTGCCGCACAAAAAGTAACTCTATTTTAACACTCAAAACCCTCATTGAAGGCTATGAGGTTTAAATATGGATTATCCATAAATTTGCAATCGTAACTTTACTCTCAAAACACTCATACATCGGAAAGTTGTAGTTGGCTCTTAGAAAATTTATCGTTCAGAAAAAAAAATGTAAGTTTTAGTTTTTATTTAAGACTTTTTTCTGCTGCGACATTTTGTAGTACTTTTACTGATTTATTATGAGATTTTTATAACAATAATTCGGAAGACTTAATTAAAAAAAAAATGTTTTTCTAATAATTTGAAATTTTTTAAACTAATTGAAAAAACTTCAAAATTTACCAAAATGCTGTTTTTGAGTACTAAAAAATCTCAAAAGAGAAAAAATAAAAAATAAAAATTTTTTGAACCATCCGATTTGGTATGGAATACTCCTCTACATAAAAGGAGTGGGGGTAAATTTAATGGGAGGTTAGATCATATGAGGTTTTTGAGGTTCAAAGCCGTATAGGATAATTTTTATATGGTTTGAGGTTTTTGAGGGTCAAATGTTGATTCTCTAGTTCTGATATTACCCTCAAAGTTGTAAAACCGTAAGTAGGATTTTGAGGTAAAAACTGAGACTACTTTCTATGTTAAATCCAATCTAAAAAAAATCAAGCTGAGCCTCGAAAACCTAATTGAAGATTTTGAGGGTAAAATATGAATTTACTTTTTGACTCGGGGCGTCAACCAATATGAGAGGGTCCCGTGACTCTCGAGCCAATCCTCCATAACCGGTCTTACCGCCGCAATGAGTAATGAAAGCCCTCAAGAGGAATAATTTAAAGGTATTTTGGCCGTAAACTAATATTAATTGCAATTTTTTAAGTGATACTGAATTATCACTATATGATTTATAGTGATCATTTTACCAATAAAGAATGAACTTAACAATTTTTTGAGATAAATAATTATCATTGAGGTCTTTTTGCTACTTCTTCTTTGCAAGTCATTTTGGTATTGGTAAGATATTCGAGACACTATTTACTTTTTGCTACTCTTTTTTTGAAAGACAAAAATGATGACTATAAATGACTAAACATGTTTTGAGCAACAAACAATAATAGCCTTTTAAGCTTATCGTAAAAACGATTGAGTTTGTCATACACTTTAATTACCTGATTGCGTTATCGTATTCTAATTTTGGAAATCGATAGTATTATTGCCGTTTTTTTATATATTAGCCTGACAAAATAACTTTACTCTGCTGGATGGAAAGCGTAAATAGAATGAGAGTGTTACCATTACGAATACAGATAAAGCAGTATGGTGACGCACACTATAGTGGCCTAGCGGATGCTTTTCTACGTCCCGCTTAAAAAATAAATGTAAACTCATTTCGAAAGTAACCTTTTTAATTACTTTGGTCAAAGAACAAGGAAATATTTCATGCCTAAGATCTATAGCGAATTGCTACATATAGATGAAAATAATTTAACTGAGATGTCATTTGTAGACAGAGTAAGGGAGTCTCACTTGAAACGATGCAAGTATGCATAACATGTAAGAACTTCTCTATAGTAGTTAAATGAATTTAAATTGTAACTAATTGGAATATTGGTGTTGTATTTAAAAGAAATTGAATTGTGTGTTAAACTAAAATTATAATATAAATGTAAAATTTAAAATGGAGGCTGTATCTGCCAACAAAGTGTTATACAGTTTGATAGAAGTTTTTTTTTAAATCTAATTGTACACCGTATTACAGATTTACAAGAGAGTACATCCAATGTCAGATATTTAATGTACAAAGGGCGACCTTGTTGCCAAAAGTAATAGTTTTCAAGCAACAATTATATTTGTGTTACGTCGTCTTTAGAACCCTTAGAAGCCTTAAGTATCACATAAATTGTTCCATAGACTAATACAAAAAAAGGTCTATCGAGATCTAAATGCGAATTTATTTTCTTTATTTTCTACGTCAAGTAAAGTAAATAAAGTAAATATATTTCGAACGTTTTACTCACAACGTCATCTAGTTTCAAACTAAACAGAGCTTGTGCTATGATAACTAGACTGACTGATAGAATACTTGTATACTTTTTTTTGTAAATACATACATATTATACATAGAAAACACCAAAACTTCGAAACAAATATTTGCAAATCGTAGAAACATTTGGTCCGTCCCGGGAATCGAACCCGAGACCTCAGGCATAACAGCCGAATTCACTACCGCTGCGCCACCGAGGCAGTTATAGTTTATTCATATTAATAAAGTATGCGTACGTTTACAGGTATAAAGAAGACTTTCGGCCAGTATTAGCAGGCTGTGAATGCTTAGCGTGCAAGAAGCACACGCGTGCATATATTCGCCATCTCTTAAATACACGTGAGATGTTATCCTCAGTGTTATTGAGCATGTAAGTCGACGTTACTTTCTTTGTATTCAATACTCATTTAGTACATATTGCTTTATAAGAGTAGGTATAGTCTATTCTTTTTAAGATGATAAGGATGTATTGATCGGGTTCACCTTTGGCCAATCAAGTTCCAAGGTATTATTGTTTCGCACGAAAGTTTGATACCTGGTTGGTCATGGTAGCTTGATTGATACGTCACTATTTTATAAACGCGAGTCGACCGTAGGGGCTGCTGCCGAAAGTTTTTGTTTACGAGAAATATTCAAAAGAGTAAATAAAACCATTAAAACTGTGACTCAATAGGCGTCTATAAGCAGCGGTAGTCACAGTTTTTAAAGAGCAGACTAGTCACTTGATCAAGTGACTAGTCTGCTCATTTAAAAATAAAAAAGATTTCGAATTACTGAATGTATCTAGTTCTTAAATAGGGGCTTAGTAAGTACCTGATTCATGCAATGGTTACTAATGAATCTCTAAATTACTAGATAAAAATGAGTAAGAATATCTATTTTATATGCAACAAACGTGCAGACAGGTCACTTGACCCGCAGAAGTTTAATTGTTCCAATTTTAAATGATAACAACGAAATTAATTGACCTTGGCCTTCACGGTAATCAAAGTAGGTAAAACTACAGACATTACTCACAAATAAAACCACAATTAGTCATCGTTTTACGTGAATGTAGTACGATAATGCGTAAAGTGAATACTGATAATACAGTAAATAATAGTAAACATGTTGATGTGGTCAGCTGTCGTGCTCGGTGCAACAACTTATCGCTAACATCAGTTTCCTGCTTTCGATGTGATAAGATTGAGAACCAGTGTCTCATGTTTATATAAATAATCACTTCTACGATACAAAGAGCAAAGTATTATAAAAAGATAATAATAAAAAATACTTACACAATTTTCCTCGTGTTTTTGTATAGACTGTACTTATTCAAATAATAGCCAAGTAAATATTTTCATGTTTTGTTACAGTCACAACCTTCATCACTTCGACCAATTTTTCAAGCATGCGCGTCATTATATTGCGTCAAACACATTCCAGCTATACAAAACACACATAACAAAACAGTATGACGCTTACCAACTACCTCTAACCAACGGTGTAAATGAACACAAAGAGAAAACCGCCTCACCTCAAGTTACTAAGAAAATAAAAGTGAGTGATGAAGAGAAGTATTGTAGTTAATTGTGTAGTAAATAGAAGACAGTTAAGTAAAAAAATATTAGTACTAAATTTGTGTTGATTGTAAATATTCACTAAATGATACAATATTTCCATAAAACGGTTAGTTATAATTGTGATTTGTTCGAAGTCTGTAAATTAATTAGCTAAATCATTCTACTTGGTCGCTGCGGGCCCAACCTGGGGGCGATGTGACTGCTGACAGGTGACACTCTGGTGCGGCCGGGAAGTGTAGTCTTTGGCGGGGCCCTGTTCTGCCTCTTACTGCGCAGGGCGCTGAGAGGTGCGATAGTCATTATTTCTTGCATTCCAAATTAAAAAAAAAATCTGATGTATGCCATCGCCTCAAATAGAATCAGTGGAGATATTCTGTACCTGTTTCGTCAGGTATATCTTACCATCCTATAAATTTATGTACTTTTATATCAAAAATACGAGTTTTCAACATGTTTTTATAGCGGGACTTGTAAAGAAACGGTCACACTCTAACAAAGGAGATAATTGTTTTGATCAATTTAGTTTGTGTGCTACATATGAACGTATACTATAAATATAATTTATATTAGTAGATAGCCTTAGTTTGGAATTTAAAATTTTAATTGACAAATAATTCTCAAAAAGTATCGTATAGGTGATTGAAGTATAATTAAACTGAATCATTGACTAATACTATTCGAAGCTCAAGCACAAATGTAAAAGCGCAAACGACTTATGCTTGTTTACGTTACCATCAAATAGTACAATAAAAACAGTTGTAAAACGTTTATGCCAAACTGAGCGTAAATTCAAGAAATTAATAAAATTACATTTATGTTCAAGGTTCATGACCCATTATTACATAAGTAGGTTACTTAATTAAAAATTATAATGGAAATAAATATTAGCAGGATAACTTAACCAATACACTTTAAAACACACAGAAATGCACGCCAACATCCACTGGAGTTCTTAAAGTATAGTGAATATAAAGTATAGTATAGTGTTTAAACAAATGTTCGTACTTGAGTAAATCACTCTGAACTAATCATGAGTTCATTATTTGTACGTAAACGATCAAGAGTGGAAGGAAAACATGAATTATAAATAGTTAAGAGTTTCAACAGTGTAAGGCAGTGATATAGCATTTTTTTTTGTTTAGTAGATTAGTTAGTTTTTTAAATTAGTTATTTTATTAGTAGAATAAGTACTTAAGTGCTTATTTATAATTAATATACATCGTACAAACATGATAACTATAATTAGTTTTTTTTTGCTTAAAATTATTTTTATTTTGATAGTAACTTTGTGATTCTATCGTAAATATCTTGTCAGAGAAACTATATTATCGAAATTTTCATAATAAAGTGTATAGTATTCTTCTGAAAACCGAAATAGCATATTATACAACTGTTACAATACGATAATACTAGATTGTTGGATTCATTATTTTTTATTTAAACCGTATAAAAAAGAAAATAAAATCAACAGAAGTTGTTGTAAGTCTGAAATCGTTTGGAATTTACCAAAACTATGTAATGTTACAAGTTACGCCGTAGTTACTTTTTAATAGCTAAATTACCGTATTCTTGTATGTATGTTTATATCATGAACTAATGTTCGGTATTTAGTAGAGGCAATTGTTGACTGTCCTAATACTTTTAGTTGTTTGTTGCATAATCTGAGGAAGTGTTGCCTTTACATTTTTCAGAATATCATAAACACTGTTCCCACATGATGTAAAAGTCCACCTTCTAGCCTGTTAACGGCTAAACCGTTTTATAGTGTTCGTAATTATTGTATTTACTGTCTGCCAAATTTGAAGATTAAAAATTTTCCGAAATATACCAAATGAATGTGTGTGACATAGTAATTAGTGCACCTATGTGTAAACGTGTTTTATTCTAAACACTGATTCTTGTGATAACGAAACCTAGTACGTTGTCAAAACAAATCACCAAATGTAGCTAATAAGGATACTTTTACAATATTTTTTTGTCGTTAGACTTAAGACACTATGTTTGTTATAGACTTTAGTTTTGTCGAGTTCTAAAACCTAATAAACCTTAAAATGATTCGGATAGTTTCAATAATTAAGGTCTGATGTAACTTCATTGCCTATAAATTTAAATCGGATTGAGAAATTCCACTTTTAGGTTTTGATAGTTCTTAATAAGGTATTTAAAATTTTAGTAAAAGAAAAATGTTGTACTTGTATATTAACATCAATTCTTTAAAATTTTTGTACGTCTGCACAGTTTTCGAAAGCTATAAACTAGATCTGAAAGCATAATTTCAAAAAGTTTGTGTAATATGGATTAAAAATTTTAATGCAGTCTATTAATTTTGTGTTGTCGTGTTTATGATACCTAACGGTAGCTAAGGCTAGATCAGACAGCGGACGTTGTAACTGAATGGAAGTAATTAGCATAGAAGATACCGCACCGCCCGTGTTTGTCCCAATCTTTAAGCTCGTAATACTTGTATTAAATGTCCTATGCGTCCGCCTTTGTGTAGTATATGAATCTAATAGAATAAATACATTAACCAAACTATTATTTCTTTTCGTTTTTAAGGTATTGCCTGTGTTGGACGTTCAATTTTGTTATGTAACCGTGCTAGATTTTCAAAGGCCCAAAATATTGTGTAAAAGGTTCCTACTTTTCGTAGACGCGCAATCCTTTCGTACCTGAATAAGAGGTATTTAAATACAGTTCACTGTAAGACTTTCTGTAGCTAGCTTTGGAAGATAATCAGCTGCCTCACCGGTGCACATTCTGTTTATAGGAGAGTTACTACACACACCCATTGCTCTTGTATGCTACGGATCCGTCTCATTGTCACAGTTCCGGCAGTCACCTGCTCAGCTGTTCTTTCTGTTGCAAGTATAGCATTAAACAGGAATCGTTGCTGTAACCCCTAAAATATTATAGTGGGCGACGCAAGTTCTCAATAATTCGACTATATATAGGGTTGCATTTGAAAAAATAAAAGACGATATTAACACCTTTTACATATATTTTACTGACAATATTTACACAATAATTTATTTTAGTGACCACACTTATTGAGCTAGGCATATTGTATGAAATGTGCATCAAGTATGTATTAATGTAATTGAATTACATTACAAGTAGAGTAATAATTTATACTTAGAGGATTTGGCAGGATTTTGCTTGACAAAGTTATTTCCAGATACTAATGCGTTCATTGCTATAACTTATAAATACATATATAAAAATGTTTGATGGTAAAAATCAACTATATATAAAATATAATCAGTATTTAACATGCACTGTGCATGGCGATAACAAGTTCATATAATAAAAATAAATTACAGGCGCAACAAACATATCGTATTAGAAGTTAACGACACCAAGTATTATACAATAAAATTTGGCAAAATTGTAAATTTCACTAAACATTGGCACATTGTAACGTAATTACTAGCCTAAATTGTCTAGTGTTTTTCATTTCATAATAAATAAACCAATTAGATATTTAAAAATCTAGGTCAACCTGGATATTTCATTATAATTCAATCAGTTCAATATTTAAAATACTATGAAAATATGACAAATTACTAAGTACATTTCATTCTGAAACATGAGCTTTTATTCTCTCTGAATGAGACAAACTATAAAATCAGTATATTTCGCGGTCCTACGTGTAAATATAAACATTATTCTCTTTACGGAAAAATATGTAAACTATATAAATAATTACAATGCGACAGTCATTTGATAAAGCAATATTCAGAATGTTTATACTATTCACTGTTAAAGAGAAAATTAGAGCAAACATGTCCCTTCTTTTAATGTGATACAAACAGTACAAAAGCGTTACTAAAGATCTCATGTATCATGTGTACTATAAAGTATAGGATAGCCAAAAGTTTGTGATATGACAGCTATAGAAAATATTCATAATTTTGAGATCCTTTCCGGCGCGAAGCTCATCAGCAAACAGAACGTTCCAAAAGCTTCACTTCACTGCACTAACGCTAACTATTTGTAAGTGTTTACTACAAAAATGTTAGCTTAAGTCCCATGCACTGGATAACACTATTTTAAGTATCACATGTCCTTCTCTTTCTTTTCACGTTTAATGACATTATAATGTATTTACTTCCAGCTTGTGCACTATACAAATTCATTTGTACCCGGCGTATTAAGAGGTTCTTGGGCCTGAAAAGACAAGATATAAATTACCATATTGTACATATATTATAATTATAAAAAAAACTAATGATTTCCTACATTCTAAACGCAAATTAATTCGCAGTCTGACGTAAAATTCAAAGAATAAACAGCTGCGTCTACATCAAACTTACCATTAGTAATGCCCTCGCATGTTAATGCATGAAAAATAAATATATTGGCAGTAAAATTGTATTAGTGAAGTCTATGTTAAGCAGTAGGCAGATTACAAAATCATATTTGCTATTTAAAAGGGACTATTTACAGCATTATACACCTACCACTTAGAGCCAATAATTTGGCAACTATAATTTAATACTGATGCGGTAAAAATGTTGGCACATTATAAATTGCCACAATCTTTAAATCTAAATGAAAATATTTTCTATAAATCCTTAAAACAATTTCTAGTAAATATAACTCTAAATACATCAAGTTTAAAATGTCTTAGGCAGACCTTATTATAAGATTTTACTATAGTAAAATAATGCTAGTTTCATTTTGATATTTACATCTTTAACATTTGGCCAAGTTGTACACGGGGTATAATTAATTGTATATAAGAGATTGTAGTGATGTCTTTGGAAAAGAACGTCTTACTTTACAGTAAAAATATATGAAAATTAAGTTAATGCCGGTGATCGTTTGCACCGACTTGATAATTGGCTTTGCTTAGGGCAACACGTTCTCGTATGACTTATCTCAGACTGTTTTGTATGTTAAGCGTACACTCCATAGCAGTTAGAGCTCTCACCTCTTCGCCCACGGTGCTGGGGTACAGTTTGCTGCCCGGTGCATAGCCATTCTTCTCCAGCGCAAATTGGTCCTCCGTAGTCTTGCGGTACACGGGGTTGTCAAAGTTCATTGAGGTAACATTACGGTGCACGTAATGTCTGTACATAACCACTGCGATCTGAAAGGAATAGTTATCATTAATTTTACACGTAATATTCGCTAAACGTCTTGAGAGCCCGGCAACTGTTACATTATGACAGGGTAGCTGCGGGTCTTCAAATCAAAGAAATTAAATCAATTTTTATCGGCACACCTTAGGAAATGTCTTCGTTGAATAGTAGGCGGCAAAAGGTTGATGTTTTTTTATTTCAATACATATATACAGTGTGACTGGTGAGATACCTGCAATACTTATGGAGAGTACTCTGTACTCGATTTTCGTTAACTTGATATAAAAAAAATAGGTGCTTATTTTTTATCGAAATGTCTCTAAAAAATAAGTCCGCGCGGTGTCCAAGTATTCCGCAGTTTACTGGGCTCTCGGTGTACTATGTACGAAGTTTACTAAGAAGTTATTTAATATTTCGTTTTTATGTTATTTTATTTCATGATATATGTTCGCATACTATCACGTCCTCAGATATTGAAGGTATCTCACCAGTCAGTCTGTATACACAATAAAGTACACATATACACAATTTAACTATTTAAATATACACTAACGACAGTAACGCGATAAATATTTGCAAGTGCGCTTACTACACCCATCTTAACGGGTTTAGTTGGAAAAACATTGTATGCTTGAGAAAGTAATTTGCCGGATCACGTGGTTTTTCATGAACTGTCCACTGCTACTTTGTTAGTTCTAATATATAGTTAATTGATTGCATCAGCTAGCGGACGATTCAATTAAAGGCGAGCGGCGTTTAAAGAACTAGTCTTAAATACTTTATTGCTTACCAGTGCTGCCAATATCACTACACCAGAGATTACTGCCACTACAACACCTGCAACCATGCCGGCATCGCGGCCGCTGCTTGAGATTCCTGTGCCTGTCTTGGGTGTTTCTGGTACACCTAGGATAAAAAGGAAACATATTAAAACATTGTCAAGGTCTCGTTCGATCGAACTCAACTTTGCAACGTATTCATATTTTATGCAGTGTGAGTTACATAACATGTAAATTGAAAAAATATGGTGAATTTAATTTTTCTCGATATAACAAAATAAAATTTAAAAATACGTTGCAAAGCACCTGAAATTTAGTGAGAAGGAAATATGTAATTAACGCTTGTTGCGTTTTTTTTTGTGAGTTGTGAAACCTCCACCAAATTAATGTATTTAGAAAGGTGATGCGAAGTTATAATTTGTTAAATCAAAGCACACTGTAAAATGTAAAAACAAGTGAAAATAAAATGAAATTAAATTTGTTATATGGATGACATAACTCGTTTGTGTGATTTGAGAATTATGACGAAGACGCGTGACTTGACAAATATATTCAAAGATAGAAAACGATCAAGCTGTAACAGTGTTTCAACATTTCACGACCAATGCAGCAGCAACGTGAAGACACACCTTATTACAGCGACGTACTTTTCAACGTAACAAACACTTAGGAACATCATATTGTGCAGGTTAACTCAACTTCTTACAGCTAATTGTCAATATACGTTTACGTTGGCGTATAACCGAATCGCTCTAGATGTTCTATTTTAAACTAGTGTCAATGAAACGTGCCAACGAATACTATATACTTAACCGAAATATCTTAACCTACTTTCACATTGCATATCGATAAATTCTTCAACTTATTATACATAAGTTATATTGTTTCAGTTTCATTATATAAAAATTCACCAAAGCCCTTAAAACTTTACAATCTTCATAACAATAGTGATTTTTAAGCTTAGGCAGATTAAACTACGCAAAATGCTTGCCAAAGTTATACAATTTCATAGTTGATGAGTTTACCTTCAACGAAGCTACAAAATGTTGGCAGCTTTTATTTCCTTAATTATTATAAATATTAACACTGTTTCATAAGAAAACGTATTGGTATGTTAGCAAGTTGATATATTGTGTTAGGTACTTGTTAGTTACAGATAGCGTTATGCACCATGCACCCAGCTCCTAATGAATCTGTGTGTCTTCCCTTCGGTTAACCATATTATTTCCCAAATTAAAAGAAAAACACGTAGTTATATAAAATTATAATACGTTACCCTCAAAATTTAAATGTTTCAGGGTTTCAGGTAAATGAGCCAAACTAAGTTTTTCAAACTTATAATGAGATTCTTTGACGGGTTTCTCAGTCGCGTCTGGTATTCTCTCCAGAGCTCCCGATCCTTTCAGGAACAGATCTATAAACTGCTGATTGTTATTTCCAAGGTCACGTTTGTCAGTTTCCCAATAAACCTTCATTGGTTCAGCTTGAGAGTCCAGGGGTGTAGTAACTTCAGCAGCTTCTTTTTCCTGAGGTGTTTCAGTTGTATCTTCGTTCTTCAGGCTCCCACGAACTAGTTTCAAGAGAAGGCCAAGCCCTTCTCTTTTTAAATCCACCATAAGTCTCAAGCAATCCCGTTAGTTACTTTCTTTCAAAATAACAATACATCTGTTTGTGAACTAGCAGATTGACATGCCCTGCAAATCAGTCAAGGAATCCCATGTTGAAGACACACAGATATTTTTTGAACATTCATAGTGAACTGTTAGTATAACGATATGATGAGTATTAGTAATGATCGATACCCATGGCCAGTTTTATATGAGTATTCTATGGACGATAGCTAAATCTTATCGGGCGATATGATGAAATGATCCAATCATACCAGGAAACAATCTCTTTATCAACATTGTGGTGTTTGTATTCAATAAACTGATACGTAACTGAGAATTCATACACAATTAGCAAATCTATCACTGAAGGCTAGGTTAGTTCCACGTTCACTTTTATTTCGGTAGATCAGAGAAACGCCACAAAATTGATTTACTTATTGATCCTTTATTTAACCTATGAGAAATTTTAGGAAATGGTTTCATGTAAACATTTATATGTAGGCACAAAAATACTCACTGGTTACAGGTTTTTCTTCGTTTATAATTGGACCAATAGTCGGTTTATTATGCACCTCCACATCTGGTTTTATTGCATCTGTAGATTTTATTAAATACAACTTAAAATAATTCCAATCCAACAAAATTTAAATTTAGTTTTCCTTTAGAAGTTAGCGGCCTGTATATTATTTCACAGCGCAAGTATTTAGACGCAAACACGACACACGCGACACGTTTAAAGTTCCGAAACCGAATGAGACAGCTCGAAAATTCCGGTCGCGTGTAACCGCCATTGACGTTCCACCACTTAGCTGTTCTGTCAGTTTAACTGGGCGCGATCCGGCTCGCGCCTAGTAACTACATCATTTCACTTGATGTCTGAATTTACATTACATCATACATTTTAGAGAATGGTACGCTGTTGGTTAAAGTTAGTATTTTTTAAATACTTTGTTATTATTCGTGTTTAGAAATACCGTATACATTTTATTTTATTTTTTATAATATAATAATTTTGTGGAACTGTCAGGTGTGATTTAGCTACAAATATATTTTTACATTCGCAGTCCAAGTCTGTGATTTGACTTAATCTCAACTTCAAGAGTATAATTCAGTTTACAATATAAGCAACCCAATATGCAGTAACATTCATGCGCATGCGGCGTGCCGAATCGCGTCGTTTCACTCCAGACAAAAGGTGGCGTGATGCTGACGTCACGTCGCCTTACTCTCGATCTGTTTGACTATTGGGTGTGCGTTTTCATCACTACGATTTACCAACATTACTATATCATATGGGTCTTCGAGTACATAAGCACCCGTGAGTGAGGTCATACTCACAGGTAAATAAAAAAATGTTTAATGACTCAATAGCTGTTGATTAAATTAATACTTCGAAACGGTTCCTTAATCAAATCAAATCAAATTCTTTTGAGAAATAAAGATTCTTTAACCATAATCACTGAACACTGCGACGAGTGCTATATTATTTGTTATAAGCCTGCTTGTAATCAAGCCAAAAATTATCAATAATAGTGACTTAAAATATTTAAGTAGATTTCTGTATGTATACAAATAAGTGAAACTCTTAGATTAAGCGATATGTCATTTAATCACTATTCTATAGTTAGATTAGTACGTTGTAATCGATGTGTCCAAAATGAATATCAGATTGTATTTGTTCCGTTAAAATGATGTTATAAGTAAAAAAATGTATTAATCATATCCAGTCATACGAAAAACTAACTCATGACAAACCCATCGTACGATATGTCGTCATCGTCATTGAATGACGTGGTGGTATTTGACGGCGGCGGCGCGAGCGCGCGACCATGTATTTTTAAAATTCATGCCGTTGCTCGAATGGCCTTGCTTTGCCTCAGCAAAATTATTACGAAAATTATCGCATCAAGGTTTGTTGTTTTAGAATTTTCCATGTTTTCTTGAGTTTCGCATTAAGATGTACTAGCACGAGTGGGGATTTTGATGTCGACTAACCATGAAAAAATATTTTCTTAAACTTTTTAGAAAAGTTTAGTACTACTATGCGGCGAATAACAATCTCTATACCTTAAACTTAAATCGTCTTCATTTTATATCAGAATGCTTGCTGTGTAAATATTACATAGTAGTACACCTTTACTTAGATATTAAGGATGTACAAGAAATCATAGAGATCTATATTTGAGGACAATAATGGTATGTCTGGTGTCAAAATAGTCTTCGTCTGTTGATTCGAGATAGAAGTACATTTAAAATTAAATATTTTCATTCGTACAAGATAGAATATATTACTTCTTTTTTGTTATTTAATTCTGTTGCAAAATAAACGTTTACATTATAGCATAATATTGTAAAACTTTTTTTGAAGAAAATAAGTAAGCAGGGACTCAGTACTAAATGATCAACCAAGCTACAGGCCAAATTCGGATCCTTTTTAAATGTTGAAATTTACATTATTAACGTTTTTTGATTTCCATCTTTTTATACACTATTGAACGTCAAGGTTAATCTTAAAAAAGCCGCTTCCGCATAACTTCGTATTTCAATGATATTTTATATTTTGAGTAAGTTCATAATAATATATGATAACTCCCCCTTTTCTATCTTATTCTGGGATCACAGCTTTCTTCTTCTTTCTACACACTAACGTACGAATAATAATATCTCATTTCTTTCACTTATTTCATCTATCTTCTAAAACATCCTACGCTATACTTTGCTACGTATCATATTTCCATAGCACGATAATCTTTAGCACCTAAATTATTTATCCACCGGCACTAATATCAGACTATCTTTTTTATGATGCTATGTCCTAATGGAGCACTAATGTTTCCGACATCACTATGCCACGAGTACATTTAACTACTCTTGTACATTAAACCCCTTTTGATATAGATAACATTTGAATTATAATGATTTCGATAACTAGATATGTGTGACCATATCTTAGATTAACATAATTATAAAATATTACAACTTTTACCTTATCCTAGTAAAATATCACGTTTTTGATCGATATTATTAGCTGCCGACTTATCTCTACATCAGGACAGTTGCAAATACTTAATGTGTACATTTTACTGCTAGCAATCTGTCGATTTTCATTGCATTTTCAATCGCGAATCTCTACTGTACCTAGTAATAAATTTACATTTTATTCACTAACATCCTAGTTCTCTATTTTCTTATAGAAACGTATTAAATGGCATGGCGAGTCCCCATGGTAGTTGTATATGATGTAACCGTGCGTTCATTGTTCATATCACTTTGATCAATCATAACTCGCTACAGTTGCGACCAATCGTACTAAATGTTTTGTTTATTGACCCATTCAATTGTGTTTTAATCAACCCCAGAATGTATCTAATAACCGATGCTCGAGTCTATAAAGAAGTTGTAGAACGATACATCATTCTACATTTAATAACACTGTTTAAATAGCAATTATTGAAGTTCATATAGAAGAATATTTTTGAAATTTTCGATGGTCTCGTTCAAAAAACGTTTATTTTACTGCAATTATTAATTCTTGCTTATTTAATAACTGTCATATTTAGCGGGTCAAATATTTTAAAAACAAATAATTTTATTCAAATAATATACAATCTCTTCAGTATACAAAAATAATATATATGCAAGTAAGAAGATTTTCTACATTGTAATTAAAACCCGAACATAGAAGTGACGTCTTTATGATGATTTTAATTTTAATATTTTAAATAAATCATCGTTATTGACTATTATTATTAATGGAGGTCTAAGTATAAGATATTTTATCGTTATTGCTACGTAACCTACTCAATTAGTTATGGCTGAACTATATTGTATCACACGCATTGCATAAAGCGGACGTAGATTCATGATGTTGATAAAAAACTATGGCACGTACTTGCCATGCACGTGCCTTTTATACATTTTAAATATTTACATTGCATCCAACCTTGGCTGCTATTTATTTATTGATTTTTCGCATATTTTTTATTTTTCCAAATAAATATTATTCTTTTTTATCTCAGTACTGGTATGTAACTCGGTGCCTGCTTCTTTTCTTCAGTCCACCAAAAGAGGAGGTTGGTATACCTCGGTTCAGTCTTTCAAAAATTTCATTTAGTGCTTATTGTATTAATTTTTTCTTACTAAAACTATGTCCGTGTGGTTAGAAATTGAGAATACAGTGTTACCACTCCTATTCATCCCGTGGGCGTCGTAAAGGGCGACTAAAGGAACAAAATATTCTGGAAAATGTCACTACAAAGAAAAGGAAAACTTGAAACAAACCCTATTCCAACCCGTCTGGCCAACTTGGTATAGTAGGCCAAAACCTTGCTAAGGAGAGGCCTATGTCCAGCAGTAGGCTGTAAAAGGCTGTTTTAGGCAGTACTAAAACAATAGGTAATATATTTTATTCGTTCTGTGGAATAAATAAGAAAGTAGATATACACGAAACAATAGATACTGTATGTTTTAAAAAAGGTAAATATTTTTCGAAATTTCGCTTCCTTGTTAGCCTGTGATTATACATTTCTAAACTGTTTTATTTTACTGGTATATTAGTTAAGTAATTTCAATAATTAAAAATGCGCAATCGTCGTAAATAAAAGATAATATTACAGTTACAGACACATAGTACTTGTGCATGGCAGAAGTTCATGTACCTATGCGGATGTACATTTTATATACATAAACTGCATTTCCACACAGAGCAAACAATATCAACTAGGCAAATGTATACATAAAACATGCCATGCGATCCTTCATTCAGACAATTTATTCCATCATACCATCAAAATCATCATTTAAATTGTGACAAACATGTCTGACGTGTATAATACTCAGTACAATTGAAAAACATCAATGCTGTTAACCGTCTTATTTCAATAATATGGTAGTGTTTGCGATCTCTACTTCCAATACTATTGCGTACGTAATCTGTCATATATTTTAAATATCCGAAATCACAACTAATATTCAAATAATCGCATTAACTCTTATCATCTTAAAATGATAAAGAATACGAGACAAACTGCTTTAAACCTGCAAAACATATTATCAAAATAATTAATCTTATATCTAGACACAAATATTATTTCTTGATCCCGATAAATCACATGTATTTTAGGTGAATAACTAGAATTTACAATGCTGGATAAATAGCACCGCAAGTAATAGTGTGCTAAAACACAGTTATATAGAAAGATAGACCTTATTAAAGTTATACAATCACACAGTCCAGATTTTGATGTCAAAAAAGTTGATGACCTTAACTTATGAGATTATAAGCACTAAGTATATTTTTTGGTATTACTTTCTTAGTACTAAGTTCTTTCATTAAATCCAAACAATGTAACAGTAAATGTTTGAGTACTGACTCTTTTAAGACCTTGAGATGTCGTTACGTTTTATTATCATTATTATAGTTGTACCTACAACGGAGCTCTATGTTTCGGTTGTTCTTAGTTTAACTCATTAAAAAATAAGACTGTCAAACATGAGCACATACAGTAATATATAAACATTAACTTATTGCATATATTTTTTTAATTTTGTACCTTTGTCTGTGAAAGACTATTATACGAATATTAAACGAATATAGATTCAATAGAGGTAAAAAATCATTTTATTTACAATTTATGTAAAAAGAGAAAAGGAATAGTCTAGTCAACAATATTTAAAATACAATTAACACAATTCCAAACTTTCCAGAACCTACTGATTAAAAATGTAGGTACCATCCAGTTGGTGACTGAAACAAAGTGGACGGGTTTGTTATTTGTATGCGAAATTGTAAACAACATTCAATTTTATGCTAATGAGAACAAAATTGTTTTCATGTTTCAGCAAATTTGTTAACACTTCAATAGTCAATAATTATATGCTTACCTTTATTAGTTATATATGTATATTTGCCTAAATGTTTTTATGATTTTAAGAAATTATTAACATTCCTCCAAGTTTGTGCACTCCGAACATAAAATACTCACTATGATAACAAGAGAGGAGAAGGCCGAGTAGTTCTGCGTAACGTTCAGAAATAATTGCAAAAATAAATTATTGATCATACGCATGATATTTTTTTTTTTTTACCAGGGTGTCATTGCTAGCAGCACAAGAATTTACGAGTATCTACGAGTATATATATTTAAAATATAGAATTCTTGTCATTGTGCCACGTTCACGTCCTTAATTCAAATGAGTATAATACAATTTTACCCATAAATTGCTACGGAAGAATAATTTCGACTAAGAAAAACAAATATTCATCCATACTAAAAAGAACTTAATTGGCAATATTTTTAGGTACTTATAACTTACACAAAATTATTATTGTTATTGTTATTTATATATTATTTATTTTCACATTTATGTAGTAATAATACCAAAGGAATATAATACCGCTAAAATAAATTGCTTGCTTCAGAATCAGTGACAGTAAGAGCAATTTATAAAAAAATCAGCAGACGTATTTGAAATACTCGTCACCTCGGCAAGCTATTAATACAGTCAGCATTTCAAACGTAATGAAATTGTACTTACTATCTTCGACACACATCTGGTTGTCTGGTAGAAGTCGCAACCCATTGGGGCACGCACACGACACGCGAGGTGAGTTTTGTCCAATGCGGGGCGCTGGCAGGCAGAGATGTGAACAGTGGCCGTTGACTGCTGCGCAGTGGTTCACACCGTCTGGTTGACGGTACGGGTGATACACATGGATAACCATCGGATTTTGTAGCTGTTGACAAATCACAAAGAGTTATTGATAGATGTTATTATTTACACGGTCTAAACATAGTATATTTCTACGCAATATGTACAGAATAAACTACTGAAGCCGATTTGTGAACACTTCTACGTGTGCATTGTATCTTTATGTATTGGTAGAACATAACTTGGACGCGCAAATGTTCACATCAGACATCATCAACAGCCTCTAACAGTACACTGCTGGAGATAGGCCAAACATAAATCAGAACCTGCTTGTTAAAGCTCTTAGTTACTTATAAAAAAATTCAATATCGCTAGAAGTTTAGTTCGGTAGTCATTATCCTTCTACGTTTAACACTGAGTTCTAACTACTTATGCGAGTTAAGATATAATACAGAATCGCTTATCTCACTCGGCTATAACAAGTGTTTGGTCTGGCATTTATACAAATAGTTTTTTTGCCTTGGTGAAAATAACTATATAACTTCAAAATAGTCTAGACAATTACAAAATTTATTCAGAATGAACACATTTAGTCTTTGTACTGTTCAAAAAATACGAGGTTGATGTCAAGGAGTTCAAGAGTTGCGTTTCCAATGAATTCACACTAGAAATAGAAACAATTTTACTCATACTCACATATTAAACAACAATATACATATTATTTTTTTCGTGTTATGATAATAAATAAATCACTGATTAGAATCTATTTAATTTCATGGTATACGTACATTGTGAGTGGGTGTGATTGCTTCTATATCTTTGCCGTTGAATTTGTTAGCACGGTAGACCGCAGCTTTATCCCAATCAGTCCAGTAAACCCAGTCTTCAAATGTGGTGATGGAGAATGGGTGACGAAGAACGTCCGTTGAATATAGAATGACTCGACGGCCTGTACCGTCGTAGTTACACGATGATATCATGTTCATTTTAGCATCAACCTGTGAAATAATTAATCACAAACTTACAATTTTTCTATGAAACGATTCAACGGGCACATATATAATTGCAAAAGTACTCATGACATATATCTTCATGAAATATTATATAGACTTGTCCCTAGACTTAAAGTTTTCAAAATTGTATATGTAAAAGTTTTATAGTCTATTTTATATTTAAACATTAAATCACTAAAATAAACTTACCTCGGATAATATCGGTAGAGGAAACATGATATATATACCTAATTTATATTTTGTTATTATAAATTTTTAACACCATGTTTGTCTTGCAAAATTTTGTGGCAGTCATATATCTAATAAAATGTTTCCAATTTTATTAAAAATCGTTTTGAATTGATTTTAGGGCAAATATTGTAGGTTGCAAAAAATAAATTTCGTAACATAATAACAATATTTTATGACAACACTTCCTAAACTTTCAGGGATTACCATCATTAGAGTATAAAGAGTTTTTATTTGACTGTGTATGCCTAATGCTGCTGTAAATTATTGTACTTGTGAAGTCTTTACGTGCTCCTCCATAATTACATAAGACGTTGAAACAACGGCAAATGTTGGCAACGTTTCTATCTATAGAAAATCTACGGTTATTTACTTATAGATACGTGTGACATTGACTTATAGTTATGTTACTACTTAACGTTGACTCGGTTCAAATAACAATGCTAAAAACACGAAAGAACAAAAAGAATGGAAAATTTTAAACATTTTCATTGTTCCTGTTGGTCACAGATAAATAAAAGTTGATTGATGTCTTTTCCGTTTAAGAGACAACATGTTTGTCTATACAGGTTATAAACAAATTGACATAACATACTTAACAAGTGAATAAACAAATTCAAACTTTAGATGACAGTTTACCGATGATGCTATAAAGACTCTGAGAGCAAATGTTTAGTCATCTAATAAAAAATCTTCCTTTACAATACTGCAACCGGAGTGATAACAACACGTGTAGGTAAAATATAATGTATTTTACAACTCACCCAATAGACGCGTTTACGCACAAGATCCAGTGTCAGGCCATTGGGCCATTTGACGTCATACGACACTATGGTTTGTCGGTGAGAGCCGTCCATTCCAGCACGTTCAATCTTCGAAACTTGACCCCAATCAGTCCAGTACATCCATCTACATTGAATATATTTTTATCATATAAATAGTACTAAGACTTACGATTAATATATATATATATATTGCTTAGTAATAGTGTAAACTATACCATTAGTAGACAATTTAAAATGATTTTGACTTGCATTTTGGACATAACTGATTAGTCCACTAAGCAAAATTTTTATCTATGTCTCCACATGATGTCATATTAATTTCATTATTAATTACAAAAATCCCCACAATTTAACCCAATTTCTAATAGTATCATATACTATCTAATGTTATTAAAAAAAGTAATTGACTAGTTTATACGCAATTTCTAGCTCATAGATGGTACTGTCAGCTTTTAAATAATGAGAATATTGACAAAATATTCGAACTTTAAAAACAATCATTAATGACTATGAAAATGTTACGTATGACCGTTGTTATGTTCTGTACCTACTGAAAGTCCAATTGATCGCAGTTGCGTCTGTCAACGAATACCTATTTATTTAAAGAAACAAAAGAAAAAGTTAACGGTATTTTTTACTGGCATGATACAAATTTGTTAATAGGATACGTAATCAAACTGCTAAACAGTGCGTTTTAATAAGAATTCCAACGAATTGTAAGTCGGTATGGTTGCAACTCATTGTCTATCAATTTATTGACACATTATAAACCTTGATGTCCTGTCCTGTTTGTTATCACTAGAGCAAAAAATAATTTCTAATATCTTTGTAATTTATTCTTAAAAAGTTTTTATTAAGTTTTGAAATTTAATTTACGATAGTTCAAATATTGGCAGTAACACAATCTATAAACAAGAGGCGAAATTGTCGTTTCTCCTATATGTGGGCCAATCGTTTTTTTTAATTTAAATGTTACTTTACTATTGAAGGTACTATTCATATAATTGCCAGTAGAAAACATAATAATAATATTTGTGGTGTGGCTTAAATCAGCATCTTCCTAGCCTTTATTATTCTCAACATTATTTTTGGGGTCGGCTAATAATCGTAGTTCAATCGGTTGTACCTGAATATCGGTTTTTCCGCGGAGCAACTGGTATCGGACCTGCGCAACCCTGAGGGTGAACTGTATTCGTAGGTTGAGGGTACTGACTTCCCAACAACTATTGCCATAGATGTTCATGACATCCGTTACCAGCGGTTTAGCATGCTCTTTGATGCTTAACTCTCAAGCAGTGGCCGTCCACCGTGTGGTGGCAGATTAAGAATATAGTGTCATTACTCTCATTTTTTCCCAAGAATGTTGTTGATGTTCCTATGTAAGAGGCGACTAAGAAACCAAAATATGCAAAAACAAGGAAACCTTGAAATAAACCCTATACCAGCCCGTCTGGCCAGCGTGGTATAATATGTCAAAACCTCCTTGCTAAGCAGAGACCTCTTACCAGCAGTGAACTGTTAAAGGCTGTTGATGTATGAAGACGTATGATGATCCAGATCAAACCTGATAGTTTTAAAACGGATAGCTGTTTTATCTCTAATCTTATTTACTTACTCAATTTTAATATACGCAAGTAAACGGCTGTTAAAAACTGGCAGCGATGCCTGTTTGATCTTTTCAAAATATTAATTAATTAGAGAACGAAACATTAATTGATTGCATATTATTTTACCTTGGCTATTAGCGAAATATATTAATTTTAAACATACAGGAACTGATTATCTTAAATGCTGACCTTAGAATCCACTCGTGTGCATAACTAGCATAGTTATTTATTTTTGTTTATATACCATAACAAGGACATTTAAGATAAAATTACCAACAAAATATGTTGTATTTCAATTACGATCTTGTAATTAAATGTAGTTGTACATGTCAAATAGTGCGGTCCACTTTGAAGGATGCCTGCACTGTCATTAAGCATGGTATGTGTATTTGTTCTGTGTGAGCTAAGGCATTTAAGTATATATCTGTGTGTTAATTAATGTACATACAAAATGGACATTTAAAATTACATATATTATGCAGAAACTCAAAGAGGCGAGTCTGTATGAAATGTATGTATTGAATTGTGACCGATAGGATCACATACTATTGTCTTTCAGCCCTAACAATACATACCTAAATACCTAGTAACTTGCAGATCAAAACACTTACAAATTGTTAATTGTTTTATATGGTCAAGTCATTCAAATGTCGTCACCATTATTTATATTAGTGTCGTGGCTTCGATTCTCAAATGAAATAATTGTTTGCATCATTTGAAGAAAGTGGGTTTACTTTTTCCACGTCATAAGTATTTGATACCCACAAATAGTCCTAGTCCAGTCCACATTTAATAAAATCAAAAAGAAAGAAAGTATAATTTACAGGTGCCATCTGTTAGAAAGAAAGCAAACTAACCCGTCAAGAGGATTTAGCGCTATTGCCCTCGGTTCCTCTAGTTGATCCCTGATTAAAATCTTCCTCATGTTGCCCTGCAAGTCTGAGAGCTCGATGTGATTCTTGCCGGTGTCTGTCCAGTACAAGTGATTATATATCCAGTCGACTGCAAGACCATCTGATGTGATAAGCTGATCACCAATCACCACTGTACGTTGAGTACCTTCGTCTATCGGTGCCCTGTGTAACAAAATAATGTGATACATATATAAAATAAAATATGCACACACACATATATACGAGCCAAAAAAGATAACATTAGATCCTGTCCTTTAAATAAGTACACAGTTTCTGGTGCCCACTTATTTGAGCGAAAGTACTGCCTTTACTACTTTTAAGAAGAGTAACGTTTTCTGGGCCTACGTAACGAACCGAGACGGTTTTTACAGTTATTATGCCTCTTGCGTTTTCATCTTGTTATTTCTGTTATGTGTTAACATGTTAACCAATAAAGAAAAAAAAATTCAACATATGAAATTATTCCGATAGAAAAGTTATACAAAACGTGTATCAATTATAAAATAGTATCTATGCATATATGATTTCGTTTATTAACCTAAATATGAGTCATAATTTTTAATACAAACTTGTATATTTTTTCATCAGTCACATCGCTCCAGAAAATCATTCCAGTTCTGAATACATAATCCAATGCAGTAGCTGATTTCGTGTCATTGACGATCGCAACCATTTCATGGTGGTCTAGACTAATTTTTCGAATATCGAAACGTCTTGCAAACAATAAGGATGGGTGGCCTTCAGTAGCTTTGCACCTCGTGCGGTCCCGAGGATCACGAGCATATCCTGCGTGACATTCGCACTTAAAAGTTCCTTTCTCGTTGATACACATTTGAGAGCAAGCGCCTGGGTCTGAGCATTCATCGACATCTGTAAGAAAGATTACATATTATTTTATATTTATAGTATTAACATTAAGACGATTTCTTAGTATCACCGCTATCTAGAAATAGCAAGCCAGACCACAGAAAGTGTCGTGATTTTTACTGCACTCCGCTTGGCTACAGTTGGACATTAACGGATTTAACATTATTTCTTTATATTTAATAGAAGTACCTTACTACGCTTCTCTGTGACACATTTCAATTGCATTAATGAGAAATGAGAAACAAAATAGACATGAAAAACTAATCAAAGCTAGCCTTGAAGTGGTTTGTATATCGTGTCCTAATTTGAGCTAAATCAGTTCTTCAAGTAAAATTTATTAAATTTCTGAAGCGTACACAAACCAGCTTATTATTTTATATACTCGTATTTATATAGATAGGTATGCTTGTGTTATAGTTTATTATCATCTGCTTTACGTTTACTAAATTTATGGTCTTTTGCAGGTTGTGACACTTCTAATTAAATCTATGAAAACTAACTTTAGCATTACCATATCTGACAGATAAATGCATGAGTTTTTTTACCTTCGCAAGTCCTGTTGTCAACAAGTTTGTATCCTTTATCACAGTCGCAGTAGTATCCGACAGGTGTATCCACACATTTTTGAGTGCATCCACCATTGTTCTTAGAACACTCATTCTCGCCACACCGATCTCTAGGTTCATCTTCAAAGTTCGGACAATCTGGATGCTTATCACAAACCTTTGAGAGAGGAATGCACATGCCACCACCACAATCAAACTGAGTCTTTTTATCACAAATAGTTTTCAGCGCAGCTGTAATACAAGCATAAGTTATTGTTAATATAATGCTGTGTGCTGTGACTTAGAGATATCTAATATAACAAATCAAACTTAGTGTGTTTGATGTTAGAGAAGATAACTAGATCAATACTTGTCAACAATCCAATTTAGAAATACTGAATCCATTATAAATAGCTATGTCTTTTTATGATATAAGACGACAGACGAGTTACCTGATGTTAGGCAATATTCACATGTTAATGGGTTACAAATGGAATACCGTCCATTCTAAACCCGCTATGATACCAGTCACTCATTCGGTAAAAAGTAGAAGAATTAACACCGGTTTCTGTGAGGCCGTGATATCACTCGGATCATTTGTACGAAAGCATGATTTTCTCACGTATAGCGTAGTAGAACATTTTTATTTGAAGGTGTTATATCAGAATTAATCAAAACTATCATAATCATATAACTTAATGTGTATCAGCAAGCTTTATTTTGGTTGTCTGTCAAACTTATAAGTCATTATTTTTATCTAATTATGACAATCTTCAGCAAGTTTTGTTTTGACCTTGAAATGAGTCAAAACAAAATCATCGTATTATTTATTTTATTACTTTAAAATAATTGTTTTTATTATACTTATAATACAATAGAAGTTTAGTTGTATTGTTTGTACTTTTAAACGCGCTACAATCGTATGGAATCGTTAGCCCCGTCGTTAGTTAGATATTTACAGTTATGAGTATTGTTGTATTGCGAATGCTGTATATTTATATATAAATTCTGTGATTATTACGAAAATACGCTAAAATATCTTTGTGCGATATTTCTTTTTTAATTTAGTATTAATACAGTTTAACTATTTTTCTTCATTTTTATATATATAAAATGAGCACATACAGCAATCCAGAAATCTTTGGTTGTGATTTTGTGTATAAACTTGCTAATATCTTCTGTGTTGATGCTTGTCCTCTATTGCGAAAACTTTCTCCTATCAATGTCAACAGTATAAAAATATTTTAACGGTAAGTTACAATGTTATAAAAAAAAACTTACTGCAATTTTGCTCATCGCTGCCATCTGGACAATCAATATCTCCGTTGCAGTACAATGCTCCTGGAATACAGCTGTGATCTTTGCATTGAAACTGGTCGAGTCTGCATGTAATATTGCCACGGCACCTTTGAGGATCTTCATCGCCACCATCTGGACAATCGCGATCACCGTCGCAAACCCACGCTTTGTGAACACATGTCATTCGATCCTTGCATTCGAATTCTGATGATATGCACGGTGATCTAACTTTTGGAGTAGCCGCGCAGCCCTGGAAAAGAAATTGGTATTTTTCTTTAATTACATAAGTTTTTTTTATTTTATAGGAAATGACTTCAAAAGGTGACTTTAACATGAAAAAGAATTTATTTTAAAATAAGCTAACCAAGTTGACTTTGACGCTCCTGCTTTTTCAAACACTTAATAGGACTAAATAGTTAAATACATATATAACTGACGCTTGAATGTGATTTGAAATGAGTTTAATTAAATAATTCTTCTGTAATATTTAAATTAGACTAACAAGTAAACTTGTATTAAAAGTTAATACTTCAAGCGTATGAAAGTCAGTAAAATACTTCGAGAAATAGGATAGTGCCGGCGTTGTATTACAAACGAAAAAAAAACTTACCACTTCATCAGTGCCATCAGGGCAGTCTTCGGTTCCATCACAGCGCCACCAGGCAGATATACAATGTCCGTTAGCGCAAGAGAAGTGCGTATTCGGTTGGCAGGTTGGGGCGGGACACTTAGTTTCATCACTATCATCTCCACAGTCATCGTCTCCATCACACACCCATCTCAGTTGGATGCACTTGCCATTGCCACATGTAAACTCATCGGAGCGGCACGTTTCATCTATAGTTATGTAAAATATTCCAGAAGACGAGTTATATTATTAGTTTCAATGCATTAGTAACATGAGAATAAGTTAAAATAGCAAATAAAAAACTAAATAATAATAATACAGAATTAAAGAATAAATGTAAAGTGTAATTTTATTATGATATTACTCTACTAGTACTACTGAAAATAATATTAACATAAAAATTTAATATCTTGAATTAAAGAAGTGTGGGATTTATTCTCATAAAAGCGAGTGATAAAAAATTAATCTATTGTTACATCCAGACAGAAAAGAAATTCAAATTAAATTACAAAATCAGTAAAAATATAAAGAGTACAAGAAGCACGTTTATTTTAAAATACGAAATAGTTGTTGCTACATCTTTAGTTGTTAAAAATAAGGTTTCAAATTATTGCCATACGTGCAAATATTTCTATGAAAGTAATGCAGTTTATTTTGACACTTCACAATTAATAACCTTGAAAGATTTTTCGTTCTTGATATTTCCAACCAAATATTTCTTTTACCTTCCTTTTAATCGCCAATGACTATAAAATCACTCAATAAACTGTAATTGATGATAAAATTAAAAAGTATTGATCATATAAGATTCGGTAGGCGTATCAAATACTGAATCTCGATCGTTTCGGAATTTCAACACAATGAAGAAATAAGATAAATGATGACATAATCGTGTTGAGGCTTTCGCTGACCCGTAGGAAAAGCTCCGCTTTACACGCAACGTCATCGCCTCATCGCTCACGCTATTGGACGGGTCTAGTATGGTATGGTTGGCTAAAAATTTTCAAATGTTTAAGCCATGCTTGGAAATAATATGCAGAAGTTCCCAGGTCAATGTTTAAACACCAGTAGAGAATATCTAAAATCTGACGCATTAACGTCCGCAACTATTTTCAAAAGGTTAATCAAAATTTGAACCGTTGTTCATGACAGGATTATAAGGTAATTAAATAATAACAAAGTCAGGCAATAATGTGATCGTGACTACGGAGATATCTCCAAATATAATGATTAAACTAATTTGTGCTCTTTGTACTCTACACTATCTTAGCTTAACATGTTACTTGAGATAACACATTTAGGTCGACATCATGCAATTTCCACAGCATATATTCAAATGTTTGTTGCGCAATTCTCGCGTATGTATGAGTGACAAACCAATGAGGGAGTTGCTTGAAATAAACATTGTTGGAAATACTAACCCGGTTCTAAAGTGAAAAGTTAACGTGACTATAGAAACCACAAAGGTAATTATGTAAAACAAACGTAAAATTGTAAAAGTTACTGCAAAGTGTTTCCTTATGTAATGAATATGATCTAGTTATGTTCGCGTTCTAAGAATTAAAACAAATTATCTGTTATCTAGACCTTCAAACTAGAATGATGTAACATAGCGGCTGTTATGACTACGGTGGTAAGTAAACTTTTACGTATCTATATTTGCTATACACAATCACATGATCAGTACAAAAATATGAAAAGCTTACTGCATGCTTTTTCGTCAGATCCATCTGAGCAGTCTGCATTATCGTCACACATCCATGTGAGCGGCACGCACTCGCCTTCCCTTCCTCTGCATGTGAACTCTTCGGGCCCGCACGACTTCCCCTCTGCCAACCCAATTCATGCACATGCTAAGTACGATGCGAATACATACGAGGTACCTAATATCAGGGATTTTGCTCTTATCTATAATAAAGCTTAAGATTTATCCCCTATGACATAAATACCTTTGATCTCTGTGCGGATAGTAATCTGACTGATTTTGATCAATATAGTTATTCTTATTATTAGAATTCTTTTATTGTATATTTATTTCGATCTTGGCTAATTCGTAGACCCTTTTTTGTTTAATTGTTTTTCTACCGACGCGATCTTAATTTACTCGAGGAGTAATTAAAGACTGTAGTAACAAGTTTAGAAATATAAGAAAAAGTAACCGTTTACAACATAAAATCGAAAAACGATCTTTGTAGTCCCTGTAAGCATGCCTCTTAATTTGCATGCCCCTGTTTGATGATTTAGATTAATTCGCGTATTTGATATTAAGTGAAGTATCCTTAGAATAAAGAAATGTATATCCGACATGCCAATTTTGTTACCGTTCATGCTCCTAAGGGTAACGACTAAAATGCTCTTACCGCATTGATGTTCGTCAGAACCGTCTACACAATCGGCTACATCATCACAATGCCACGAGAGCGGAATGCACTGCCCACTTGTGCACACGAATTTGTGCTCCGGACAACGCCTTTGTAAAGCTGTATGTAAAATTTAGATTGATATCCAAGTATTTCTTAAAATAATATGAAAACTATGTCTATGAAAACAAATTTTACTACACTGGTTAATAGTTTTACAGAATTTAATAACATGTATTATTAAAAATATCTTGTTACATTAAAGTGGCTTCGGGATCTCTATTTGAGAACTATTGTCGGTCTACTGAAGATGATTCAGTTAACAAAATCGATGTGAAATAAATACATTTATTGATAATTAGGTTATTGTCCGAGTAAATAATTGACTGACTTGAACCATGGCTATCAGTAGTAACTTAAGTTAACACAACAAACACGTTTAAAATGCGATCCGAGTGCGTTGCCTAAATAATAAACAGTAATGTCGAGCACGAGTAGGCTAAAACGTAATTAATGATTCTAAACAGTCCCCTTATTAGAGTGTAATGTTGTTTTGCGACGGTGCTAACGAAATTCAGACTACAGACGAGGGAGACTAAGAAGCTTTGTTAGTCGTCGTTAAAACTTTTTAGTGTGAATGTGACAGTTACGCTTCAGGGCTTAACATTGATTTATTAAAATTTGTTTTATATTAAATAATAATTATAATATGTCAATTTTAACATTTAATATCTGAGTTTTTTTCCTCACGGTTGGTATGCAGTAGTTCTATTTAAACTAGCCATTGTGAAAACTCTTAGTATGATCAGCAGCTACCAAGTACTTTTATAGTTTAGAGAGTTAAAAATAAACTGTACTACAGTAAAAAACATATAACCGGAGCAACTTTGACGTTTTCGTTTAAATTAAATAACAAAATTACTAAATGTTATGTGCAAAAAAATATTTCGTCTAACATAGTTACGTCTTAACAGCTAAGAGTCCCATTAATATCCTTTACAGAAAATATGATAGCGTCCATAATGTTAACTCAAATCGAGAAATACCGCCATAGCTGAATTCTGAGTAATAAATACGTTTGTCAACAAGGACACAAAATCACCTATATAAACTTGTTACGTATAAGTTCTTTTAGTGTTGTCGCCTACAAAACATTGCATGCCCCTGGCAAATAAAAAAGGATTTTTCATTATGCGGGTCGACTTACTGTGGCTTTAACTGTACAAAGCTACGCGCTTGCGGTTCCTATAACCCCACCTCCTCAAAAAGCCTTGGTAACTCACAGAAGCTTTTTATACACACTGTGGCAGTTTGTTAAAAATAGGAATTCTATCCCTTAATTCTTGATGAACTCTTTCCATAAGTACTTAAGGTTGCCCCGGCTGCAGCGCATTAGCTGTAGTTAAAATCAATGTCGTTATTCTTTGTAACATAAATAACATAAATACTTTTGAAGAAAAATAGTTTTGTTGCAAGGAAACTATTTAAATCTATTTTATAGAGACCATGGCACCAGACTACTTATTTAAATGAAATTTTCGTAATTTGCTTTAAACGTTGAACTTCAGAAATAAACATACAAAATGCGCATTCTATGGTTTTTTAATTTAAATTTAAAGTGAACGCAATGTCCTTAAAAACGCGTTAATTTTACATGTATGCTCGTATATATTAAAAAGGGTCGACGATAAAAATCACAATTTATGACATGAACTTCCTTTAAGCCGAAAAAATGCAAAATACACAATTTTGTACTCGTTTCACACTTGACTAATGAGGTATGTAAAACCATCTTAGTTATCTGGGTGTGATTTTAATCTAAACTTTATCTAGATTGCTTCACAACATGATAAGGTCTCCATTTAGTCCAAAAAAATAATATCAAAATCAACATAAACTATTATCCAGGACAAATCTCTTGTGTCTTGAGTACATGTTTCGGTTGAGCAAAATTACCTCATTAGATGACTAGCTTATGGTTTGTAGCTTTATACACATAGAAAACTTCTTAAGTCCTTTTCTACATTTGTCCCCGGTTTCCCTTACGGTAACATGTCCATGTGTTTTAATAGCAATAATATGTTGATATATATATAAAGCTAATCAATATGATTTCTGCGATGCACCTAGATTACCATATTTACATACTAACATGACCGATATTCAATATTTTCTGAGAAAAGATATCTACCAGACTACGTTTGGAAATAGCTAGCTGAAAAAAATATGGCTAAATTCGTTTTATTTGGAAACTGCCAAGCTAACAGAAATTATATTGATAAAAAAGTTAAATTAGAAGTTCGGTCGACACGAATAAGTACAATTTACGTTCGTTTCCATTATTTCATTTCATCCATAAATAAATTAACGCGAGCCTTTACACATTTCCTTCAATGTTTAAAATTCGCATTACGTGTTTTATTTAAATACCACAGGCTCTCGGCAAAAAATATTTCGTGAAGACCCGCTTTTTGAATATTCGCATTTTTACATTTCCTTTATGGAATAACTTCAAACCAAAATTTACATGTCTGTAATGACCACTGATATACTCGTATGTATGCCTGGTATATGTATTTTGATTAGTATTTTAATTAATTTTTTAACTCCTAAATATCCAAACTGAAACTTGAAAGGTTTTAACTAACCGGGGACTAAGAATTAACTGCAATTTTAATATTTCAAATTTAAACACGCTTCTTAAATTACTTATTGAAACCAATGTGTATATTAATTTTAATTAATTTCACCGCCAAGCACTGAAATCGTGTAAATTACTAATTGACCTCAAACTTGCTTGCTTGCGTTTTTAAAAATTGCAAGGCCTATTTTACTGGTGATTTAATCTAGAATTAGGTGGGTTAGGTAGTACAAAACTTGAATACTTGCATAGTAAGTTAATTTTATTTGTTTAATAATCAAATATAATTAATGGCTTTAAGCTAAATTTCAAATTTTATCTCCTCCTTGGCTGGCAGGTAAGTAAGGATTATAACATTACTCCCAAAAACTTTTTTGTAATTAAGATCTTAATCTACAGCGGAAGCCCCGCTAAGGACAAAATAGTCGTTTTTCAAAAGTTTTCTCATAAATTGTTAGATAATTATTTTTTACGATTTTAGCTTTGGAATTGACACAATGTCATTACTCTGATCGCAGGGTGCTTAGTTAAACGTTAGTGATGCCTAGGTATAGACTTATTGTTACACTCAAATTAGATATAGTTTTTTTTCGAAGTAATTATTATTTTGATAAAAAGGTTGCACAGATTTTTTAAGAATTAAAAAGAGCGGCGACCCATAATTGATGTCTTTGATAATCAATAGTACATAAAGATTAATTTAATTCCTGTTTTTCTAGTTCATTGATGGAAACTAAACGGTATTTTCAAAACGAAAATAATAATGATGTAGGTGATGTTCTAAAGGTTCGAAAATATTAAGAGCCTAGGCACCAGTCATCATACCAATCTCGTCAGTAATCTAGGGCATTTATCAGACTCAAAAATAAAATCGTGGGTGAGTGTGAAATTTTTAAACAACCGCTCGTATAATGCTAAACGCTATTTACATACATATTTACTCAGGTTACATTTTGTCTTAATACCACTTTTTATTAAGTTTATTTATTTTAACCCATAAAACTCAAGTTCTAGTAAAAAAAACACTAATACGAGTATATTATGGCTACCGCAGAAAGTCTATCTCAATCAAAATAACGGTTTAATAAAACTTTTTCTTTTTATAATAACAAGGGATAACTCTCGGTTTAGGGTTATAGGATCGTCCAGTTTTCATACCCTTACTGGCTTTGTCATTTAGCGACCTTGTTTTTTCATTGTTCTCCATTTAAACAATAGGCGACTCGACCCTTAAGTAAATTTGCCAAATATACAGTGTTTACTTATTTTTGACAAACAAATTGTTAAGTATGCGGCCAAGCCACAACCTTGTTTCAGTTTCATTTAGCATAAGTAAGAAAATTTTGTATTAATTATTATAATCCGCAAACAACCCTGTGAAAAAAATACTACATTTATTTGACATTGCATCTCAAAACTGGAATACCTTAAAGCTTTAAAATTCAAAAAACAATATTGATTATTAACACTAAAGAATTTCATTATGAACATTTATTTATTTGATTTGATTTTGTCTTTGAAAAATAATTAGATAAGGGATTATACTAACTGCATGTGCCAGGCTCTTCGTCCGAACCATCAGGGCAGTCTTTCTCATTGTCACAATGCCAGGAACGCGGTATACATCTTCCTGTTTTGCAGCGGAACTCTGATTCTGTACAAGTGCGGCTCTCTGTAATAAAAACAAAATATTACATTGAATGACGGCTCGGGGTTACAAGATACATAAGTAAATAGATGTCAAAAGAAAAATTCTCGGGAATATCGTTAGGGGCTCTAGTTACACAGGTCGCGTCAAGGGTGAATTTTTCATTACATCTCGACCAACCACAATTTTGCTGATAAATATTTTTTCTAATGCTTGTAGTTAAACTGAAATGAACCTTAAGTATAAACCTGTAGATGTTCATATTTAATATGGCAACACTTTTACCGAATATCTAACTCCTTTTTAATTTATCTGGAAGATGTGACGGGGAACATGTTGACTTTTGCGAGGGTCTTTAATCTGCACTTATATGTATTGAACTAAACTGTACATTTTATAAGTACCATGCTGTTACGACGTAGGGACTATATAGGTGAGTTGAAAAACAAATATAAGTTTAATAAATTTTTGATAACGGACAATATTCGGACGAGATACCCACTTTTTCGTACGGATGACGGTTTTTAATTCCACGAATTAGTTAACATTTGAAAACATTGTATAAAAAAAACCATTTGATATATTATAAAAATTGTTTATTTACTAGAAAGTTAATTACATAGTTGGAATTTATTTTTTAAAAATTACATCGTCAAGTGACCATCTTTTCGACGTTTGCAGTCTTCTAAGCGAGCACCGATTTTTTCTTTTAGTTGACGTATAATAGTATATCTGGTTTATTGATGTAGACACGATCCTTCAAATAACCCACAAAAATAAGTCTGCTGTGGATAGATCTGGACTTCTGGGTGGCCATGGAATGTCGCTACGTCTGGAAAACAGCTTTTCCGGAAACATGTCATTGACCACCGGCAGGGATTTATTGGATGTATGACAAGTGACTCCATCTTGTTGAAACTATGTGTTACCATTGTAGCCAGCAAATTCCAGTTGCAGCGGTATCTGTGGCAAACATTTGCACCAAGAACTCCCGTAACATGTTTGTGCGGGATTTTAGATTAAAATGTTAGCGAATTCTAAGTTCACCCTATATAATCAAGCATTTAACAGATGTACTATTCATATTTATCACCTTTAACGTTTTGAATTTTACACACAAAAAGAGTACAAGTCAATATTATATTTGATTTTATTTAAACTAAAAGGACAACCAAAAGCAAAAATGACACTTGATGGTTTCGTAGGAGGGAGGTTCACCCGCGAGAGGAATTGTGCTACCGCTACTGTGCGGTGCTTCGATCCATAACCCCCTACGGAGCGCCGATATGGGCTAAGCACTTGACCGGGGTGAGAGCCGGGAAGACCAGGACGAGCTCGAAATGCGGCGGAACTTTCACCGACAGATATTGGCACAATGGCGCGCGCGGCTGGAACAGCCACAAAATGCGCGCCTACGTACTGTTGGTGCCATTTTATTAAACCACGAAGCTTGGGTAGGTAGGAAGAGAGGTTGTGTCACCTACCGACTGACGCAGATACTCACCTATCGCCGACTACAGTAACTAATCTTTTTTACTTACTACTTTGTTACTTAGATTTGTTAATCCATACTAAAGTTTCGTAAAGTATTATATTAATCACTTAACATAAAGTCACACCTATTTACTACAGCCCTGATACACTTTTTTGCTTCGTCCACATCCATCAATAGCTACATGCATGCTCGTTGGTTCCTGGTCGTTTTCACACGGCCTTTCTTCAGAACATCACCAATTTAGTCGATAAATTTTCGCCGTGGACGACCTCTTCCGACACTTCCACACATATTGTCTTTATAAATTCTTTTCGTGAGTATTCTACCATACATCCTCTCTACGTTATCGTCGTACTATATCATGTATTATGTCATCGAAACAAGCCCTTTCAATCCTTGTCACTATATCTTTCAGTCCACAACTTGCTCTTATTACTACATTCCTGACTCTGTCGCAAACATTTTCACCACGACAAAGGAGTGAAGGGACCGTTTATCTATTTCCCGCTTTCACTCTCCTTTCTATACCATCTTCGTTTTCTCTGTTCCTTGTAAAGGTAGGATCTAACTATACATACTCCTACACTTATTCTTTCCTTTTATTTTCAATCATAACATTTATATAAGTTATGCTATTTTACCTTTCACAGACCATTACTTTCGTTTTTTTAAGTGTCTGCCAAAGTAATTCTACTCTGCCTGACGGAAAGCATGAATAGAATCCAAGAGTTATGGTCACCATACCAGTGTTGAACACAAATCATTTCTTCCACCACTCGTCTTCGTAGGCCTTCTCAAGATCGACAAACCTGCAGAAAATTTTCTGCAAACTAGCGAGGTGTTTTTCTATGATTGATCGAAATATGAAGAGACCTGATCTGTATATTCCATTCCTTTTCTAAACTCACCTGAAACATCTCATACTTTTCAACAGTTTCTTTCATCACTCTTTCAGTCAACCTTAGCATACAATTTACCAACGACACTGAGAAAACTGATTCCTCTGTAACTTGAGCACTCTTACCGTGAACCCTTTCTTAGACAGCGGAATTATGACAGCCGTATATCTGTCTTGGTACTCGGCTGCACCGCCAACATGTGTTAAAGAGTCGTTATAACAGGTTTAAAGCCAAAATATCCCCTTCTTAACATCTCACTCGACACTCTGTCATACCCTGAAGCCTTCTCAATTTTCATATCTCCCATTGCTCTTAATATTTCATCATTACTAACATCATTTGCACGACTAATTTCACTCATACTCAGTACATTCCGTATTAGTGGCCAATTCCTCACATGCAAATAAACTTTTAAAATATTCCTTCCAACGATCTAATTCTATATTAATCATGTAATTCCAAATTTTCAAGTTTCGAGACATTGTAATTATAGAAAAAAAAAGCTAATGGGATGGCAATGTTTTAATGAAGACAAATAGTCAATAAGTGCTGGTTGTCAATGACAATCGTCAATATTTATATAAATTTGTAGGATAACATTAAAAGTATTAACGTAATATTATTAAAGCAAAACAATTTAGAAAAAAAAATAGTAAACCTTGTTTATTACATGGTACGTCATATAATTTTGCTTCAATTTGTCTGAACCAGAGGGCCGTAAACTGGATCAATCCATTTACAGCTGAAATCACCATTCAACGTGGATATAAAACAAGGTTGAAGAAAATTATCGCCGGATAGCGGCAGTCGCTATATCTCTAGGCGAGCCGAGAGAAGGCACGCGCCGCTAACCAATTTGTAAACAAAACATAGCCCCAAAGAATAATATCGGCCTGCAGCCGACGAGTACGTAGCCCTTTTACTGTAACTCATGCTGTAAATTCAAGTACCATCAGAGATTGCTCTACGTATAAAGCGCCTATTTTGCATCTAGCAATAAAACTTCACTCACAATAGGTATTCGTTTCGGTTATGGGTTGACTAAATTTTACCTAGTGTTACGCACAAGTGTTATAACCTTAATAACGTTAGATAGTAACATTTGTATGCCATTCATAGTATGACATGATTTTACAAGTCTTGCCATTATCGTAATGTATACCTATATCGCGAGTTATTATAGTAAATTTATTTAATTGTAATTTTACAATGTATAATGAGCTGTTTTTCGAAGAGTGCCATCGTTACTAATGTAAAGTAAATATGTATATTAAGAAATTAGTTTCAACAAAATGGAATATACGTAATTTCTTAGAATATACTTCATAGACTTTATCTCCGAATGTTTTATTATTATATTAGTTCTGGAGCGAGAGCTTTCATTTTCTGAAAGTGAATACTCTGACTATTCAAGGTAGAAATAGACGAAATTCGAAGGTACTCACTATATTTTGTGGTTTAAGAAGTACTATTTTGAACATGTATTTACGCACTCAGACAGCTCAAACGCCAACGATAGCGGTAAGCGAAGCGAATTCGTAACAGAATACCCATATCCCGAGGGCACGCGGCCATTTGCTCAAATGAAACGTTCACTGTGTAACACCCACATTATTGCCTCCTCCACGTTGGAATGTTAATGCACGTGGCTTCACAAAGGTCCTGCTTCAACCCTCGTTCGAAGCTTTCTTATCTCTTTAACTTTCTCATTTATGGTTTACGTGAGATTTCCTGGCGTATTTGTTACAATAATAATGACATTCATTTAAAATTAAATCACAACATCTTAACATATATGTATACTCGTGATTATAGAGTACACGTTTATATACACATAATACACACTACATACCTACTACACCCGACATAGATGCTCTAATATTAAGTAGGCAATAATCTATAGCAATTAATATTGATGATTATCCTTTGTGTCTCATATTAGTAGCTGTTGGGAAACGAACATTACTCAACAAAGTAGATAGCGAGATTTAAAGGATCTGTAATCGCGCTGTCCCATTAGCTAAATAGTAATGTAAGTTGCAATAGCATACAGTGACTCTGCGACCGATACACACGTGAATTACTAACAAAGCCTCGCAAGAAAGGACTATAAATGTCGCTGTTATTAAACTATTAGCGCGGATAAATCGAAGATACATCGAGTTGTGCCCGTCTGATAAGCTAGTTCGGCGGCTGTCGGGAAATGAAATTACTCTGACGCAAAATGACGACAAAAATTGCCTACAAAAATTGCTTTAAACGAAATTGTCTTTGAGGTTATCTTTATCTTTAATTCTCATTCATATTATGATGAACTGTTAGAATTTCTCGCGAACTTTGTTTTGACTGATTTTCTTACCTAATTACACAATCATAATGTAGAACTACATTATGAAACACTACCACAAGTAATAATACTAACAAAATCAACTCATCGATTAACTTAAGAGCACAGAGTATGGGACTTTAGGAGTATTCAATGTCAATAAAAACGTACATTGTATCTGTAGAGAAAGAATCAAGCTAACGACGATATAGTTGTGGTAAAAATAATTATAGCTATAATACAACGAATGCGAATATACATTTATGTCTTGCTTTAAAATTCATCTCAGCAAAATTTCAAAGGTGAGTGACCTTCAATGATTAGACTTCTATTTATATAAAATATAAAATGCATAGTTTTTGTTCGGATATCTCGACATCTGGCCAGTTACAAAGCCAAATATCTCACGGAATATTGTTTTTTATAACAAAATTCGATTTTACTTTATTTGAATATTTAATTGTTAAGTTTTTCGACTTGGCCTGCCGATTGGGCCAAAAAGTACTAGAGTTGTGACCATGCAGTGGAAGACACATTGTGATACATTGAAGGTCGCGGGTAGCTGTTGGATGCGGCCAGCACGAGACCGGTTGTTGTTTAGAGCCTTGGAGAAGGCCGATGTTTAGCAGTAGACATCTTTCGTTTGAGATGAGTTACAGACAGGTAGTATACTAATACAATAATATAAAATTTATATACTAAAATCATACATTAATAAATATTTTTTTTTTGTTTTCATCTCTAAAATCGTGGGTATGCTCTTTGCGCAATGATATCAAAGAATTGTAATTAAATAACGTTTTATATTTCATAAGGGGAAGAAGCTGTGCATTTGAATCGAAAATGAGTACTACTTTTTGTCTTGGCATTTCTTTGAAGAAATACGTGAGTATACAAATGAAATTGAATAAAAGATAATATTTAAGAATAGTGTACTTTTTATCTATTTCGAACTTGCTGTAACTGTAACAATTTCAGTCAAAGATTTAAAATGATATCTGTTTTAAGATCCTACCAGATGCACCACCATTAGATCAAAATGGTCCCTAACAGTATAAGAGTACCGGGAATTATATGACCGTACCTTGCAACGACGATGAGTGCATTTGTTACTGACTTATCTAGTACTTTTAAAAAGCACTTATGTATAGTATATGTTTAGGCGTTTAACATACAGCGTATTATTTAACAATAAAGACAAGGCTGTTATTGACACGTTGACCCATCCAAGATGAAATTGAGTTTGTGCTAGTAACCGCCAACTTGTATGAAAGTTTGAGATTGCTTTTCAACATGCGTAGCGCTCTACGACAGTAGGTAGCGTTTTCTTTACGCTACGAAGCAATTCAGTTATTTATATGAGCCGCCTTAACAGTAAGCAGCAGTTTAAATTACTTTTATTTTAGATTTTTTAGATCCTTTTAATATTTTATATCTAAACGATCCTATGAGATTGTTTAAGTTGTTCCGAAAAAAAGCTACAGGTGATGCGCTATACGTACGAGAGCATGTCACCAGCACCGAAAACATCACCCTTTTATTAGAGGCTTTACCACCGGTTGAGAACTTAAAAGCTGTCTCACCCACGTGCAGTCATTCCTAGGGCCATTTGGCATTTTCTGAGGCGTCAACAGTAAATTGAATCCACTTTAATTGCTCGACCTCGCTAAAAACTATATCCTCCCTAAGACCACGACCACAGTAAGACCAAAATACGATATCTGGTGGCAAGGCATTGAGGACCTGATATAGTTTCTGCCAGGCAATACAAACCGCAAAAGTACAGTGTTCCTAAAAATAATTAAAAGGAAAAGTTCCCAGAAAGTGCAAGCTTTAACCGTAGGGCAAGACCACTTGACTTTGACCAACTGGAGTATCTTCACAGTGGCAAAGATGATTTCCTCGACTCAACTAATACGATTTTAAAGAAATGGACTAGTATTTTATAATTTGTCAACAACGATATGCTAAAAAGTAACTCTTACATTTATGTACGATACGCCATGATATTGGGATCCAAGCGAATGCAATAACTAAAAGTATTGGTTTACCACTGTCACTGCCAAATAGAGAAAATCCACTTATTATAGCTGAAATAAAACAAAAATAGTTCCTGCCTTCTAATACTAACATTACTCTCATGCAGTCCTTAATAATCCCAATAATCGACTATGGTGATGTGTGTTATTACGACCTGAATGCAGACCTTCAACCAACAATAACAAACTAGACCGACTTCTCAATAACTGCATTCGATACATTTTTAATCTTCGAAAGTATGACCACGTGTCTGCTTTACGTTCCCAATTAAAATGGTTATCTATTCGCCAGCGCCGCAATCTGCGAGCACTAACTGCCCTATTTTCATTTCTCAACTCACCGTTCTCACCTACATATCTCACTCCGTACCTCCGCTATTTATCCTCTAATCACGACAGAAACCTTCGCTCAGAAAATAATCTGCTCCTCTTATGTCGCTCTCATAACTCTGATTTCGTAAACCCTTCGTTCTCTGTTCAGGCAGTACTATTCTGGAATGCGCTCCCGCTCGAAGTCAGGATGTCCACAAACCGTTTTACATTCAAAAAGAATGTAGATAGTCTCCTTCTTAACGAGATTGAAAAATCGTCTCATCGTTAGTTGGCTCAGCTTACAGTCAAGTTGTCATAATCTACGAATATAATCTAAATGTATGTGTATATTTATGTATATATGTATATATTTATATGTGTATTTATGACGTATGTATACGCACTCATATATTGTATATTTTAATTGTCAATATAACCTCTGTGCACCTCCCTTACAATATTTCTACACCACCCTAAGGTTGACTGGAAGAGAATGCCTTGGGCATTAAGTCCGCCGATGTACAAAGTGCATAAAGTGTAAATAAATAAATAAATAAAAATAGGTCATAATCCAATACAATCTGATATATTTGAACTCAAAAAAGAATTGTAAAAGCAAAACAGTAGGTTTGTTGAAAAAAATATGTTTAACATATAAAAATAATTTGAATATTTCATTGTTCAAACCTATTCCCTTGGGCTGTTACGAAATCAACTTAGACGCTTTGACGACTATTGCCTTTAAGGCTTCGTTACAAAACTCAATTTGAAAGGACGCCATTCGGTTCTCTAGAAAGACATATCTGAGAAAATAAAATAAGATAAAAATTTAGATCACATACCTATCTTGAAAGTATTGTTAGACTTTGTAAATGAAACGTAAAAATTACAACTTTTAACCTTTACGTCTAAATTTCATTCTGGCATTTAGTTCGAGGTACTGAATCTCGTTTTAGGAGAAAATACAAGAAAAAAAACATAAGTATGTTGGAATTACCTGCATTCCTGTAGTCGTAGGCCTTTGTATATGTGTCATAGTCATCGTCATAAAGGGATGCTTCAACTATCACAGCTAACACGATGAACCAAATTATCCGAGAAAACGTCATATTCTCGTACTTTCTACACTCTTCAGTCTTTATTACACTAAAAGATGAAATATAAACAAATGAAGGATGATAAAATGTGTTATAATAAACTTAGGCAGATGATTTGAAGTCTATTAAAGATTGTGATTTTACGATTCCTTATTTTAAAAGTATACGTGTACTCATATGTACTATATCAAAACTTCTTGTTATTGTTTTAATTAAATATATCCCGTCTTCATTCAATCGTTGACTTCCTTAAACCAGTATGATAATTTTTTTATACACATATTGTTTACATTTTTGTGGCAAATAAAACTTTATTCTGACTCTTATACTGTTTCATTTCAGTAAAATTTATTAACCCATGTTTTTGGAACACATAGTTTGGTATTCGAGGTTTATATTTACTACGCAGATAAAGTCATACACATTGTTAGGCAATTGAGTGGCGCTCGAAATATCATACGCAGTAATTAAGTCTAGGCAATAATTAGTGTTTGACTAATAATCTTCAGAGAATAAGATTATATCTTCCCAATGACCCAGTATTATCTGAGTTAAATTATAATCAAACGATTCAATTAGCTATTAAGTGTAACTTGCTGATTTGTAGTATATTAAAACATGCTAGCCGAAGAGTGTTTTACATATACAAACTATGCAGAGGCATATGTGAGATTAAAATCATCCATTCTTTATCTCAACTGTTTTAACATTGACAATTATGTATACAATGTAAAAACATAAATATTTGTAACGTAATACAAATCTTTTAATATTCGAAAGTCAGTATTTGGTTCATTAAATTACGCATCTTAAATCAATGGAAATTGACGAGGCTTTCCTCAAAAACTTGGAGGGAACGGGATTCCTTCTCTTCCGTTCAAGTTTTTCTTGAATGATCAAATTAAATATTAAAAATAGGTTCGGACTATTTTAATTCCCGAAGCACGTATTTTTACCTTGTATTGTCTCTATCTGAATAACACCTCTTGCCAAAGTCAAACTAAGACACAGAAATTGTAAATATAAGTAATGATTAATTGGTTTTTATTGTTTTTATTTAATGTACATATGTAAACCACTATCAAATCACTATTGTGATATGTTTAGATTTGCTTGGATTTCGGACATTTGACACACAATGACATCTAGTTTCAAACTAAGCAGAGCTTGATATGTATCAAAAGATTTCAATAAATAAACTGGCTACATTTTCTTTTCTATAAAAGATACTTTCATATAAAAACATATATACTTGTCCTCCTAAGTGCAATAAATTTTTACATTAACGTCGTGATTCTACGAACCACGTGATATCAAATTATTTACGATTCGAACGATTCCCCAAAATGGGTCAGTGATCATCTATGAAATATATTAGTTTATTTTATGTTACAATAAATTCTTGTTTTTAGACTTTTGTAGGATACTATTAAATTTTGTCTAGATATAAAATCAGAATTATGCGACACGACGTAATGAGCCAACCAGGACTCGTTATTAGGGTTTTAGAGGTTTTGTTAACAGTTATGAATTGCTTTTATCTATACTCCTCATTAAAATGAGTTATAAAGGATTATAATAATTGTGTCGTTGTAATTATGGATTTCACATCTACCGACGAATTATCATTGACTGATGCCAAAAGAGCTGATCAACATAAGTACTAACGTTGTGTAATATGAACGAGTATGTTCTCAAGGCAAACAAATGTCCTTCTCGAAATAGAATAATTATTATTTGATTTTTTTATCCTTTTCAAATTATTTGAAAAGACAATTAGAACAAACCCGTTATCGGGTAAAACCATACGATGTACCACTTTGTGCTTGAAATAGGACAGATCCGGGAAGAGCTGCTGTTATGATAGACAGATCCCTCTCCGCACCTGTCCGCTAGCGCGTGCCGCAATTTCAAATGAACTCTCTATTTAGGCGATGTACGACATATATGAAGCGCAAGTAACCGCTCCTCCGCCCTCCAGTTTGCCGGCGACGAATGAGGATCCCAGTGCCATCCCTGGCCTTCTCCGCCCCCTTCTGCATCTTCGCAGAAGGTTGTGACCGCGGTAAAACAGCTTTCGCTAGCGATCATGGAGCGTATGACAGTCGGTAGCGAGATATCTCCTCCGATGATTACAGTGAGGGCTCGACGCTTCGTCGCTCAGGCGGAGCAGATCGCCAGCGTGTGTTAAGCTGAGTCCTCACTGCAGTTGCAGTGGTGACAGGCGTCAAGGATCAGGCCCAGACAGTTCATCTGGGCTTGAACCGGTACAAGCACCATATTAACCACCATGGATGTGCCGGTCGGGGGGCAAGAGGGATTCCGTCTTATCTTACCCGTAAGCCCAGTACCACCAAAGCGACCCTGGTGACCAGGTGCGCCGCCTCTTGAAAGTTCGCCAAGGGGTAGCTATCAGTGTGTCATCGGTGTAATAAATTATGCATAGCCTGGGAAGGAGAGGACCTCGAAGGGCCCAAGCATATCTCATAACCCCTGCAAGATACCGCTCAACATGAGCCGACGTCTCAAAAATACTAGTTTAGTCCTCATACATGACGGTACGCTCTTCTAGACAGTCTGAAAGGAGTCGCCGGTCTTTTTAATATGACCAGTTTTCTGCTGTGCTGAAGCCAAGCCACTGTCCAGCATTTCCTTGAGGCAGTTTGACACGACGCCAAGAGTTCGAGCCAACATTTGGGTAGGTATCCTGTCTATCGCGGGAGGGTGGCTTAAATTTAAACAAACCCTATACTAACTTCTGGTCAGCATGGAATAGTAGGCCTAAAGCTCCTTCTGAAGGAGAGCCTCACGTCAGCAATGGACTGTTAAAAGCTGTTAATCTATATATTAATACGTGATGCAAAAACTTCCTACACCCTTTTACGAAAATTGCGAGGACGCAGGAGCATAAAATTTGGTACACTTATAGTTTATGTGTAGGTGAAGTGCAGACCGCTAATATTTTTCAATAATAATGCTTATAAAGTACATTAAATCAATAAATAAAACATTACACACACTACCATGCATTTCACACACACATATTCATACACATGTATTTGTACACGCCATTTTGTCCATAGACATAGAGTACTGACATAGACATATCAAAAAAAAAGTTTTATTTGCCTCATTTAATATAAAAAAAGATTTTAATAATAATGCATAAAAAGTACATTAAATCAATAAATAAAACATTACACAAACCAGCATGCATTTGACACACGTATACACAAGTATTTGTACACGTATACATACTCTGTGGTCAAATTGTCTCTTTTGTTTATTATAGACATTGTTGAATGTCAAACAGAAAAGTATTATTTGACGAATGCTACGTGAAATACTGAGCGCTTATACAAATTTATGTAATATATACATATATATAAGTTGTGTAACAGTAAGATACATTTAAATGTACACGGACTTTCATTATATGCATAAATAAAGTTCTGTAGCAGCAATCTGCAATGACAACAATCAGGTACAATAAAATATAATTTGCTATTGCTGGTTTAAAGCAATTATTAGTAGTTGTAGTATGTAGTTTACGATTTCAGTAATTGTATATACTTCAGGATAAATAGGTGATTTTGAGAGATACGTACATTTAAATGTGCTCTAAATGTCATTCCAAATGTGTTTTTAAGTTATGATTCTGGATTAATGGATTTGAGAGTGCAGGTTTTGCAATGCGAAACATTTTAAATCTGAAGTGACTTTAGGCGACCGAACTGTGTGAACAATGACTGCTGCATATGGTCGCTCACCATGTTATGCACAATTATATTTTTATGATGTTGACACTGCTATTAATTATAGATTACAAGAACGTATTAGTCAAACATGTAACAACAACATAATGCGTGAAATTTCACTGGAATTGGACAAAACAGTCCAAAAAATTGGTGTTTTATTAAATTGGCCAGTTTTTACACATGGGCAATTGTATGAGCAAGGGCAAGTACAGTTCGTTCATTCGCTGGTTTAAGGTTTTATATATCCGAATATAATGGCCAAGGACATTTAGCAAACGATGAAAGAGTTTTTACAAAAAACATTGTTTTCAGAGAAGTTTTAAATTATTAATTATATTATTACAATATGTGATAAAAAATGTTTTTTTGTTTTGCATCCTCTTATAGCATGTTTTGTTTTAATGAACATTTTTTAAATAGGTATTCTTTATTTTACTTCTTTTTAATTTCATATAATTTGTTCAAAAAAGAAATTGGCAAACAACAGTCTTGGTCAAATCTGTGTAGTTTAGTTTTGGACAGTAGAACATTAATAATGTTTGAATACTGTATTTTAATAATGTACATTAAGTTACCTACAATTTAAATTTATTATGGTCGAATTTCGACCAATGGGCGACCACTAGTGATAATAATTACGTAATAGCGTTGAACAATGTAGACTGTTTTTCAACATGCTTATATGGATAAAATACAAAGATTTCTAGGTTTAATTTGTAAGTATATGCAACATACACACTCAGGCCTTTAACTATCATACTAGAACTAAGATTTAATTGAACATATTATATAATAAGGAGACTATTCGGTCGTACCATATCAATAGCTCACAGAGAACAAGTACTTGTATGTTTATTCTATGTCTACGCAAATTTGACTACTTTTCTAAGATTTAGCATTGTACAGGGTTTAGTTTGAAAGCATTTCGTTTTGTAAAGATACTGAAATTACTAAAATACTGACATATGTGCCATCAATAATTTTATGGTATTGCGTCGTAGTAGGTAAATAGATTCCAGTTTGTATTTTATATTTAATAGGTATTTATTAATTTCCATACATCATGAATACTAAAAAGAGTTAGTTAATTTATCGAGAAAACAATATATTTTTGTATTATTGGACATAAGTTAAGCAAAGAAAAGGAATTCAGTTTTATTTTATCTCAATTAGCTTGGATCAATTGCTTTCTTGTTTTCAGTGTATTGTAAATAATATGTACCTGGCAAGTGTTGAATATTTTTAATTTAAAACTGTATCCACAGAACCAATCCGAGTAATGGAAAAAGTGGAAAATGAATACCATCGATAAACTGGCGAAAAAATATCTTTGTTTATTTAATATTTTGTGGCCTGGAATATTATAATAATAGTACAATACACAATAAAATTTTCTCGGAATCGCTCAGAATCGTAGGTTAGCTGATGAAATGATCTTTTTAAATTACATTGTATTGCATATTTTTATTACATAAATATCGTTTTTACTTCTTCTCTACTCGTTTGGAAAAACTATTAAAAAAATAATCATAATCTACAATACTATCAAAATAAATTCGTTTATCAACACCGTGCCATAGTTTTAATCTATGAAGTTTTGCATAACAAATTAAGGATATCGAGAGACCGCTAGCCACCTAAACCTAATTCAAAGTACGGCTGTCCAAAAAGGCACGTTTATCTCCAATTCCTAATCCTTATAAATTCCATGTAAACTCTGATAGATCGGAGCGAGTCCAAAATTAATTACCACGAACTTCAGGGACCCGTCAATAACACCGCGCCATTATTCTATTCGAAATCTCCCCACATTGTTGGGGGAGGATATCTAAACGAATTTGATAGGTACGAGTAATTATTAACTGCCATCTTTGCAGTATGTAGTTAAAAAAATATGGTCAACTAATCATGCTTATAGCATCAATATGAGTCGTGTGATTGTCATTCTAACACGCTGCAGGAATAGCAATCGCCACGCTGCTTCCTACTATTCTAAGTTTTGTGGAATCAAATCACACATGGACACTTTGTGTGATCCACAAGTTGTTGCTCTGAGTCTGGGTGTTCTTTGGGATCGTTTCACGTATTTTTATGAAATCCTCCGCGACGCAGGACTTTCTAGTCTGGAAATTATATTTCCAAAAAAGAAAAAGAGTATTTTTTTTTTTAATTTCTTCAACGTTCATGCCAGCTAGCATTACAATTTATTTATGATCCAATACGAAAAATTTACAGACAATGAACTAGCAATAAGTTTCATGTATATGGCGAGGAATATAATAAAAAAGAAAAACCATCACAAACCGCTTTCGCAACTTTTTAATTCAAAGTTTCGCATAAAATTTCAAAGTTTCTAGACATGACACGTTTTGTTTGGATGCTTGAAAACTAAGACCTTTTACTTACTTATACTTTTATTATTGATCAATTTAAGCGTAAACAGTGAAATTTTCTTACTGTATTGATAATTTGTAAAACAATGTAGTATTTAAATGTTGTTCAATATCTATTACTCAACTACTGTCCTAATAATCTCACGATGCTCTCAGTGTTATATGATGACATGCTTAATTTTTTGTGATATTACTTAAAACTCAAACACAATTTATAACGTTTTTAAGATTTAGAAGTATTCCGAAAGAATTCGCGAATAAATCATAATATTAAAAACGACATGATATAAGAAAACAAAAGAAAAGAAAATGATTCTTTAAACATTGAGACATTAATATTATCTAGATACTTTTTAATAAAAAAACTTCTCGATATCATTTTTAAACTTTTAATGCGTTGCGCTTATATATTTTACGATAGGTCGGTCATAAATTGTGAGACATTGCAAAACGCATTTTCTGTGCAAAATTAAGTAAATATTTGCTAGCAAACGTAAAAATTATGGAGAAAACGGAAATCTACCGGAGTCAGCTCTTAAATTTATTTTTTACGACTTCGTTAAACTGTGCGAATGTTAAACGAGGCATGCACGAGTCGTAATTTTGCTCGAGACCGCAAGAAGTACGCGATCGACACTGACGACTGTACAATTAACAACCTCTGTCAAATTCACACCCATCCATCACCCTGAAGCTATGCTTTTAAGATGTGACCGAAAAAGAAAATATTATCATCCTATTCTAATATAAATTCAAGTCGATTCCTACCAAAGGTGATTGAGTGTTGAAATTTCATTTCGATTGTAATTTGTAAGAATTTTCGTTACTGATTTCATGAATATTGAATTAGTACAAGTCTGTCAAATTAAAAATTTGGTTTGTACATGCCGTGGTCTATTTAAAGTGTTCAGTAAGTAAGTAAGCATTAGGGTAATACACGTAAAGAAATATTCAAATAGTATAAAATGTATAATTATTTTACTGATATTTGCATGGCGTAGATGACTAAGACTGAATTGATTTTATTTTAAAATTACAAACAATGACAACAAAAGGAAGTATTTAAAGAAAAACAATCAATCAAATCAAGGGAAATAAATAGTGAGATAATTCTTCAGTATTTAAGTATTTCAGACGTAATGTTATACTTGAAAATATATTTAACAGGTGTTGTTAATTTGATACAATTGAAATAAAATAAAACTCCATTGAAGTTAATCGATTGATAAATACTGTTATGTAAGTAATATACACACGTACATGGAACAGAAATACCAACATACCATACAATATTTTCTATTGCCTTTGTAATCGCGCTTAGATCAAAGTACGAAAGAAATTACAGTCATTATTTTTCCTACAACGTATGCGATATTCAGAAAAGGTTTTATATCTCAAAACCTATTCAATATCGTATTATCTCGGTTGAAATCGTCATCACATATGGTAACTGTCGCAGAATCTGTTACAGTGCTCATAAAAACTCTTCATGCTCTTTTTTTTTTCTTAGACAGATTTTGTTTTTAATACTTACTAATCTTTTAAATAACATCATAACGACGAATCTCGAGGAAAAATAATGATATTTATATTTAGAAAATACTGTGTCTTGTAATAGTGGCAGATAAAAAATTATAATGGATTAGATCACAACTTAATTACCTTAAATTCAGAGCAATTGTGTCGTAGGGATCACCTGTAAGAACCTCACTATGTAAAAGTTAAATTCTTCAAGAAATTAGAATCTAAGTTATTGAACTGACTAAAATGTCTTTGTTTTTTTGTGTCTTTAATATTCAAATCTTGGGAGATATTTATTGCATTTAAAATTGCATGGAAGATATTAAGAGAAATTGTCGCAATAATGATACAATCACAAACTAACATCACTACTATTATTAATTTCAACGGGAAAATAATCTCAGAAATTAGTGATAATTTATATTGTATTTATTAACCACCCTACTGTTTAAATACAATCTTAAAATTAAATGTTGTGTATCCACGAAGAAGCTAAGTGTACAATGTTTCCTTGTTTATTTAATATAACAATTTCATGTCAGAGGTCAGTTGGCCACCATTCACTACATTTTACAATATGCAAATTCTGTAAGCAATTGTGTTAAAATTTTCATTCGAAATTTCATTGAGCGTGCAAATCACTCGTGCTTTTTAAAGTACATCTTTATGAAGTACAAGTTTTATAAATATCTAATTAAAGAAGATCACGTAAATGTTTTTATTTATATTTACACATATATTTTTGTAACAAAAGCTACAAAACACTGTTTAGAAGTCAAGTCAAGTTTCTCGAAATTCCAGCTACTCTGGGCCAATGTCAAAAGTTGAAAATACGCTTACACACGCGACCTTTCTCGAACATTTAGGACATTAAGACTTGTACTTAAACTATGAATAGCTTTACTCGTTATTGCTTAATCCGTGGTTTTAAATGTTCTTTATCTTTAGAATATAAAAAATAACATGTTTTTTGAGAAAAATATAAGAAAAGTGTTTGGGTAGCGATTTTTTCGTATTTTCTCATCACACTTTTATTAGCTTCACCTGTTTGTTGATTTTGACTTTGTCTGTCACTTTGAACGGTCAGATTCCATTTAAGCTTTATAGACAAGAATCGATCACAATGCAATAAATCGATATGATTATCACGCTTTAATAACAAAATTAAAAAAAAACACTTCTTATTGATTTGATTGAATTCGACATGATTTAGCTGAAATAAAAATTGAAAGATAATTCTTAATGTAAATAGATACAATAATGATCAAACAATATTAGTACTATTGTAAAAAAAGCATGGAGTGCTTTATGCCATATATTTTAGACGTACATGCCGTACAGATCAAATATTTTCGAAAACTGATTTCACAATAATACTAACATTTTTCGTTTATAATATAATTCTATATTAAGTATTGTTTTCCAATTTTTAGTAAAATTTCTCATCACAACGTGTTTTTTAGTTTTTTTAACCAATATATTTGCTTATTTGGGTCCATACTTCGGTAGTTAATAAGGCGTCATGTACTCGTAAATAGATTGCTACTTCAAAATATGAAGTCATAATGCCAGTCTCAAAAGGTCAAACTAGAGCAAAGTGTGACGTTTTATCATCATTTGATTTCTGAAAATTGTATCATGCCTATGTTCAACTGCGCAGATTTTCTGCATGTATGCCTAATTATAAATACAGTGTGTACTAAGAGTGAATGCGTATTAATAGCGGCTATTTACGTTCGATTGAACATCATAACATTGTAATATACTAGTATGTGTGTATTATATACAAGAGTGTCATAATGTGTTGTGTTGACAAAGTAGTAAACATTCATGTTTTGCGTTGAATTAATTGTATCAATTACCAATAATATAAATAGTTTGTCAGTAATTAAACAGTTACGAATAAATAAACAGTTGTTAAAATATAATTTTAAAGTTAAAAGAGTTTTGTCTAACTTAGGACAGTATTCAAAATAACACAAGATGTAATGATTTAAACTATTATATTATTTATAAGACTTTTATGTAAGTCCAAATATTATAGTTAGATAAGGCAATTAAAAAATAGTTATATATAATATTATTATCATTATTATCTGAGCCAAAAGGTGTCTAGTGCTGGTCATAGGCCTCCCCAAGGTTCTGCACAACAGCTGGTTTCATATTATAATATAATTGAATAAAATAGTTACGAATTATAAAAAGTAATTTCATTGAGGTGGTAGCAGTATCGACCTCTTCTAAGTCCTAAATCCGTCAGCTAATATACATTATAAGAAAACCAAGTGACGTGTATTCTAAGTATCGTCAAGAAGGTCAACATAGTTAAGGAAAATTCAATCCAATTATAAAATTCAGAACCTTACCAGAATAGTTGGACGGCGTCAAGTTATGAGTGATCCAACTTGCTATGAGACACCTTAATAATCTTATTAATGTAAATTACTATATTTCCTTTGTAAGTACTCGTATTTAATGTAAATGAATACGTTATAAGCATTAGCTGTCTAATTTAGCTATACTAATGCTAATTATTTGGAAAATATCTTAAGAGGAAACTTTGAGTTCGAGTGTTTTACACAGCACGCATCTAATTCACCCGATGACTCATTCAAAAATAAGTTAAAATTTAATTTTGCTTACTATATTTTAGACTATACGATAGAAGATTTCTAGAACGTTTGAATATTTTTGATATTTTTTCTTTTCGTTAATAAAATGTTATTAAGATTTGAAGAGATTTAAGTTGTATGAAACTAGGGTACAGCGCAAACGATCCTAGCCGCTATAAATTGGCCACATCAAAAGGATCGCTTGTCCGTTACTAACCATAGAAAGGGAACTCAAGTGAATTACTTCCCCACAGATTGATTTAATTGTTATCTCACTGTATAATTATAATATTATCTCCATGAAATAGTGTTGACTGACTTTCTTGTCACCCTACTCTAAATCCAGAAGCAAATGTTATACTCTACCTTCTCCATGCTACCTCTTGTCATTATATGCATATAGGGTTATTGATACTGATAATATATTTTAAGATTTTTTATAAAAATTACCGTAAAGTTGATAGATTGTTTTGCAATTCACATTACTAAAATTGTAGTTAACTTATTAAGCCGGTCTAAAATAGATGGTGGATATACTAGCAAAAAGCAATACATTTACAATTTGTTTCTTTTAATGTACAGTTAAAAAATATGACAGCCAAGTGGCAGGTATGTTGAAAATCATGTACGTTTTGTTCAACTATCTAATATTATGAAAATTCATAGGCAAAAATTATTTTTGAAGGACAGGACAGGACTTTCAAGAATCGGATAACTTATAGCCCGGATGTATCTAGTTAAAAAAATTAGCTTGTATATTTAAACCGTTTCCTTTTCTATTTGTGATTGAGTACTGCTTACTGGACTTTGACTTGTACTTCTGATACTGTTGAAGATAAAGAACTATATGAACGAGGAATGTGCTGATTATTTTGATTTATTACGACTATTATCAATACCTACCTGTACATGTTCATAAGTGAACGTAATCTACATATGATAATACGTATATATCATTAACCGAGAAGTCTATTGTCATTTAAAGTAAGTTTCTTAAAAAGTACCAGGTTGTTAGCCAACGTGTTGTTCTCTATAATTGTCTTTTAGTTAAGTAATTAGATTAGAAATCATACTTTGTCTGTTGTATTGGTGCCTTTAAGCCGAAATGAATGTTGAGCTAAGCATTTTAGATAAAATTTAAAGAAATCGAATTTAAAATAATTAAGTATACATATTTATGATGTTGTTGACCTGACTTTCTGATTTTGTGCAATTTTAAAACTCGTCACTTCGCCTACTATTAATAAGTTTAATATAAACTATATGGGGACGCGTAGTAAAAATGATTGACATTTGCGATATCTATTTCTAAAGTTCAGGTAAAGGCGCAAGTACTACACTGTCTATATATCTACTAATCACTATATTTACTAAACTTTTTTAGACAAAGTCCAGAAATACTATTAAAAGTTTTCGACCACTTCATTCGCTCGGTGACAAACAAAGAGAATTGCATAGTACCGATTTTTTGTGAGGCCCAGCCCCCATAGTCAAGACGACAGGGGTTTCGCGTGGATTCTCTTTCTATAATCACTAACGCTTATGTTGTCTTGAATGATTGGTTAATATTTAGTTTTGACCATGTGACTTAGTGTTGAAAAACGTTATTTCTATACACTTGATAGTTTTCTAATAGCGTTGACGTTTATAGAATGTCAATTTCGTTATGGGGACATACATCGCACCGATCGCGACGACCCATTTATACTGAAACTTTCCCATAAATACCTACATATTATAAGTTATTCTCAACTACAAATACGCATGCAGCTTAATTAGAAGCATGCAATAATGCCTCAGTGTCTTAGTAAATAAATAATACATAATTTTGTTGGCATCTATAACAATTACTTATTTGCCCTTTACTGGAATCCATAACAACAAAGAATCTAATTAACTTTGCATAAAATGAATTGTAATGGCCTTCTGTCATTTGACCTTATAGACCCAGACCCAATCTCAAAAGTCGCGATTATTTATTAGAAAAATGAAATACTTTTTTTACTGAATTTAATTTAATTACACAAAATTTATGTTATTTTACAACCGATGTATAGATAGATTAAACCATTACAGTTGATTAAAATATTTTGTTATATTTAAGTGGTTTGTTTTCTTAAACTTTTCTTATAACCTCCAGTGTTTTTGATTTTCAAGTAAATGGTTCTATAAAAAATTAAGAAAACAAAAGCTTGGGTTCTTGACACACATAGTAAAATATCCAAAATTAACTTCGATGTTTCCGTGATAATTAATTTTAAGGTCAGTGGTATAACTTAACGTTCGAAAGGGATGTTAAAAATATAAAGCGATGTTTGAATAAACTGCGCACTCAATTAAGATTTGCTGACATAAAGGGCCGTTGGGTTTCGCTTGCGAGTGTACTTGGTTATTATCCCAGATAGAAACTCGTTCGGGTCCGGATCGAAAGCGCGTTTTTATCGTTTTATTCTGCGTGTGAGCCACTTTACCCGAGTTCTCACCAAGTGGAGTAGGGCGGGAGCATATGATTCACTTCCCATAAAACTCGTTCTATGTTACATCAAACTTAGAATTTGTATCAAAAATCTTATTATGTATACAACGTTAACATCTACTGCAATCAATAGCTCACTCGTATATTTCCTACTAACTACGGTAGATTTTAGATACGCAAGATGAATTTGAAATACCCCGTATAGATATTTTACCTTATTAATACAGAATGGGTTCCGTCCAAGTGTTATTTAAGTGCGTAGTGATGTCTCCATACAATGGTGTTGGTTATAAAAAGTGGTAGCAATTGGCAGTATTTCTCTTTTATTTTTTAAGGTATAGAGAAGAGTAAGAGTAAAGAGAGGAAGTAAGGTATAAGAGGGTAAACGAACAGACGAGTCACCTGAAGGTAAGAGACTACCGCTAGCCATGGACATCCCTAAATCAAGAGTTGCAAGAACCTTGCCGCTCTTTGAGTCGTACCCTGCAAAATCAAGGGTGAGGTGGTCGTGTGACCATGAGTATGGTTATCGGAGCCCAAACATCACTCGGGTTAAGGCTCTAGTAACCCCACTCTGTGTAAAACAACAAAATAATAGCTTAACACCGGTTTTCTTTGAGACCGTGATATCACCTTCGTTAAGCCGATTCATTTATGCCAAAGCATTGTCCACATTTAAAAAAAAAAGATCGCAAAAAATATTAATTTATTATACATTTATCGCTATTATACAGTGGAACATTAATCTGTAATGTTCTAAGTATGTGATAAAATAAATATAAAAGATATGAATTTATGGACTTTATCATCTGACCTACCCTACCCTACCCTATCCTATCCTATCCTACCCTACCCTATCCTACTTATTTTAGACGTCATTTGATTTTCTGTATAGGAATGATAATAATTATTATTTATACTATTAGAGAGCAGTTCAATCGAGAAATGAATTTTTCTTAAAAAAATAATTGCATTAAATATTTCATTTAACAGAATGTTTCAAAGTTAATATTTACTAACATCACATTGCTCATGATATGCCTTATCAATGAAGTCAATTTATTAATTAGCCTGAACTCTTACATTGATTTGCATTGATAATTCCATTGTTCTGCTTAGTTACCTTTATTTTGATGTTTCTATTTTCGACGATTGAAATAAATAAAACTCACATCTATTATGAATTTTAGGGAAGAAATCAATATAGCTTATTTTGTACAGTAGTTATTAGGCCTCTTGATAAAAATTAATCGATTACTGTCGCTTTATTTTATTGTTAAAACATTTTTATGGTCACATTTATTAACCTCGTTTCCATCAGTAATCTCATAGACAATAGTATATCAAACATACTGTGTAATCAATTAACTGTATATCAGTAGAAACAGTATAAAATAATTATAGTTATAATAATATGCCATATATTAATGTAGTTGAGTATTTACTAATAAACGATTATAACACGGTATTTTAGAATACATGTGTAGTTAAATGTAATCCGCCATGAATATTACAGATGCGCAAGAAAAGGAACCGTAAAATCACACTGTCACTTAGAAGAGTCAAACAAACCTCTTTCACACTGTATAGAAAGGGTGTACGTATAAACGATGTGAAGTAAATAAAAATAAAAACGAACGCGTGAACGATAATAAGTAACCGTCGCGAAATAGGAGTCGCGAGCAAGCGCGCCGAGCGCCGGGACTTGAATGCGGGGGCGCGAGTCCACCACCAGCATCCAGCTTTTCCCTCTGCCCCTCCTGCCCGCACACCGCTCCTCCTACCCCTACGTCTGATAACCTGCTACTTCGGAAGTCACTAAACTCCGTCATGAATGTTACTTAGGCACCAACAACCGACTTGTGAAAGAAAATGCGAATTTTATTGAAAAGGGGTCGCTGTTGCGCCACTAACATCTTTTTATGTGAAAATCGATTCTTTATCGCCTATTACATGTGTAAAATCAATTTGTGACATGATGTAATAACGTGAAAAGTATTTTAGTTAAAATAATTCTTTGAAAATGTTTGCTACATTAAAAACTGCAATAGGTCTTAAAATGTCGTTATTTAATTTACGTAAATAAACAAGAACAAATTATTCCTAACACTACTGATTGAATTAATAATAGCCCTAGAATAGTGTGCAATATTAAAATTATTGTATGGTTTAAACAACAATAAAAACGGTTGAAATATATTATAAATTATTTAATTTAAGTCAATGAGTAGTCGGTGTTTAATTACCACCCTCTAATTCCTTCTAACTTTCACTGCTTCACAAGTAAACTTAAATTAAAATGAAAATGCAACCTACATACAGTAGAAGAGCTGTGCCTACAGCGTCTGTTTATGTTTGATTCCTAAGAGTGTAAATAATAAAGTAATTATAGTTTACCGTCTTACGATACAGCAAAGATGTAGCAAAGACAGAGACTTAAGGTTCTTTTTATAGTATAACGAAAACATTCCTGAAATTAAATAGAACTCTGTGGTACTAATAGTGTGTAATAAAGTGTAAATTTTAACTAGTCTCAATTGTTAAGTTGCATTTAAAACATCAAACAGATACATATACATTTTTGGAATGTTTAAAATATGGAACTAACTTTGGAGTATTTCAATCTTTTATTTACATTTTAAGATCAATTATATTACAGAAATTATCTGTACTTTTACGTGCCTTTCCGAACTCCGTGTGATGTCGCATTAAGAATACAGAGTGTCACCACCCCTATTCGTCCCATGGGCGTCGTAAAGGTGACTAAGGGAATAAACTACTCAGGACAACATCACTGCAGCAACAGTAAAGGAAAACTTGAAACTAGCTTTATACCAACCCCTTTGGTCAGGTTGGTATAATACAACAAGGCTCCTTTCTACACAGAGGCCTACCTCCAGCAATAGACTGTTAAAGGCTGTTGGTGTCGCCGTTGACTTTTAAGATAATAATCAAATATATGAAATGGTTTTTGTATTAATAAAATCAATACCTGATGCTATGGTAACGAAACTGAATAATAATAATCCGGATAAAAGGAATTAATTTATTCATTCCATTAATATTAATCAAGTACGTATGAACTTGGTAATACTATTTTGGTTACAATAGTTGTATATGAAAACTGTTAATAAATTCGTGGAAGTAAAATAATGCATTGGCAATTAGGCACATGCATACATAACATTTCGGGTAATAGTCAGAAGCAAAAGAATTTGAGCATAAAATGTGTTTTCCTTTAGTTCAATAGTATATTTTTGAAGATTTATTGTATTTGTCAATACGTTGAAGGCATACTTTCATATTAACTTCTATTACAAATATATTTTTTACATTTTGGTTACTAGATATGCACAGGAGACATTCGTAAAAAACATTTTATGAAACGCAATTACGATATACATATGAGTGGCAATCAAATACATAATTATAACAACAGTGGTAGCTAACCCTATCTTTTCTTCCCATAGCCCAGGCCAGTATTTTTAACACGAGAAAAAACAGCAGTTCCCTATCATCGCTATCTACCCGTTGTGGTGTATAGGTACACAGCACTTCCCCAAGTCGAGTGCCCATAATGCCAGCAGATATCTCCTGTGGCGTAATAAAAGTAAATGATAAATAATAAAATTTAATGGCTTTTGTGTTCAGGTTTCGTGATGGCAGAAATACTTAAATAAGGGTTGACCGTTTGTACACTTCGGGTCTGTCTGCTATGATGAATATTCAGAAATTATATATTATCAGACCAGCATGTATATATATATTATTCTAAGTTATAACTCTAATTAAAACCTTTGGATGCTTTTGATGTAACACATTCAAGTTTTTCACTTAGTTAATTCACATTTCTATGAATATTTCTATATAAAAAAAACTCAGTATCGTTCATGTCATCATCAGATATAAAACAGAAGAATTAAGATTGTGAATGATGTTTTTTCCACTAATTTCCAATGTTGTAAAAAGTGCAAATTTAATAATAATAGTAACTTGCACAACACACACACGAAAAATATATTCTGAACACGGAGTTTAATGATTACCTTTAATTGAAGTATTATTAGTGTATAGAGTAGTAGACATGGATCATAAACACGATAACACATCATAACGATTGAAAAATAATTTATATTCATAATTTTGAAAGGGAAGCTGGAGGAAATTGTATCTAACAGACTCTTTCCCTGCTAGTGTCAATAAACCTTAACCTTGTCTGTCTCCGGAGAACATCGTAGCCGTTTACACTTAACAAGAAAACATTACGAATGCGATATTACTGTAATTATTGAAAACTTCATGATAGAACAGTATTCCCTGGAGGCGCGCGATAGCATCGAGCGTTCATGAACCACGTCTGAAGTCAACAGTTCTATCAATTAGTTTAACTAATAAATAACAGAATTAATTTTGGTTTTAATTATTATGCTATAGTATTTGTGACTATAAATTCAAATGTCATAAATATCATTGTAAGTGGGTAACACTGAGTCATAATATTTATTTTCCTAAAAATTAAGTTGTTTTTGTTGCCAAGTCAATAGACTACAGGTTTAGAATAGTTTGAAGGTAAGACTATAGGTAGACTACAGGTTTAGAAATGAAGTGAAAAACAAGACTTGTGAATTATTCTAATCCCTTCATACAGACTCTTCGGCTTTGACATGTTAGCCGAGACATCAAAACGGAGCAATATTTTTTTAATAAATTCTCTGCTTACATTAAATATTTCACAGATATAAAGACATCTCACTGTGTGAAATACTTTTTTTGTCGTTGTTCATCGTAATTTTTGATCGTAATATATCGAATATTTGGAATAAGATCGTAAATAAGCCGCAAGACCTGAATACTCCCAAAAACTCTTTTCCACTCATGATGCAATTTTAGCAAGAAAACAAACCATCCACTGATACAACACTATTAATTTATTACATCAGGTGCACAGTCCTTTTTACTGCAATTATGGTATTTGTGCGCAACCGGCTGGCTCGTTCCATACTCCAATAATGCCTGAATTGCGTCAGGCATCCTTGGACCGGTTAACGATTTAACTTTTCCGAATAAACTGCATTCTGTTAATTGATAGATCTTCTCAGGTGTAAAATTAAACCTCTTAATTTTTAACTGACAAAGATTTACTGCTTTTAAAATGCATTCTTACGGCACTTCGTGTGGAGATAAAGACATTATGTTTATATGTTGTCTCGTGCCTTGTACTTTACGAATTTTAAATCAGGAGCTTAATTTTCAAAAATATTTCTTAAAGTTCAATTACTTCTATATCTATTAGATATCGTAGTGTTAACGTGGCTTTGTTACATTTTGAGCTATGTTAGAACATTTATTGAATCTTTATATTTAACATGTCTAATATTTAATTATAAATATTTAATTTTAGGGTTTTTCGTCGATACGATCATGTATTTTACGAATATACTAATAAATATTTTTTGTCATTAGCATAATGATGAAAAACTTACACACTGTCATCTTATGCCAAATTAACGTCGATAAATTACACCCAGACACGGAACAAGTAATCGTGCTCAACATACAAATTGTTTCTCCTGTGTAGGAATCGAACCGACGACCTGCGACTTAGCAGTCAGGGCCACTAACCTTTAGACCAACAGGCTCGTCCACATTGCATACAGCTTACATATTGCATGTAAAATACATGCAGACAAACTTAATTATTTGTGTTGTAAGAATTGTGAGAACGACTTCTGCTCTGTTTCACTCATCAGGATCACATTTTTGCCCATCAAAATCGGCAAGTAGAAACACGTTATATTATAATCCAACTACTTTGTAAAATCTTAACAAATTACCTTAATAAAACTTACCAAAAGTAAATTCTACCCTCATTAGTTTTTGTTTGTGCACAATTCATCAAACCAATTTTGTGTTGTAAATTTTATATGAAGGGCAAGTAAAAACTGTATACTAAATAAAAAATAAATAAATAAAATTTAATATTAGATTTAATAATAATTAAGTTGTTATTCTTATTTAATCAATTTATTTTTCAATCTTTCGATTTACTTGATGTGTAAAAAAATTTAATGTAAATAAAATTATCATAGATTGGAATCACTTTTAGGCTTTACACAGTACATCTTTCTTCAATTCAGTTCAAATTCAATAAAAGTACAAACGTAATATATATACATTACATTTGTACTTAATATATATACATACTATATGGTGTAGTGGTAATACATATAAAAATGAAAATATTATAGTTGATAATTAAGTACTATATGTATACGCTAATGCTGCTAAAATTAATGCCGAAAACTTTTTGTTTGTACTTATTTGTAATGTATAGTAGTATCAAACATACTAACTAATAAGTGATGAGTAAAACAAAATTCTTATCGATATTCTGAATCATGACATAATATTTTGTTTTGTCGTAGGTCATTTATGTATCACTCGTGTTGATACGCACTTCCTCTAGCATAGATATGTAAATATTCGTAGTTTATCTTCAACGTTGCTCACGTAGTCACGTGTTCTACATTATTAGCGGAGAACGGCCACAGTCGATGAAGTTCTCAGGATTAAAATAGACATTCATATAAGTCAGACATAGTCATAATAATCAGTCCTTTGATGCTCATATTTCCGTTGGTTTTTTCTTAAACAAAAACATGGCATTAATTCGTTATATATTTAAGTACAATGTACCAATTTATAACAGGCACTAGTGTTACTAATTTTTTATCGTAACTTTTGTTTAATTACGGGACGATCTGTGTTTCCACTTTTATTTTATTTTGAGCAGCAAAAGTGTTACATTGAAACCAGGTTTCGTCCCGTAAACAAAGTTATTAAGAAAATGTAAAAACTTGTAAAATATAGAAAAAGAAATGAAAGGCACCTTACATAAAATAAAGTCACGCAATAGATTGACTCTTAATGGAAATACAACTTAAAAACAATAATATTATGAAGGAATGACTAACAAATATCGATTTCTAAAAACAAATACTATAATGTAACAAAAACTGATATATTACATTAAATGATAACAAATATGTTGGCCATATAGAATAACGTCTGTAACAAATATAAACATCACGATGAACATCTGTCTCTACTGCGTCTAAATTATAACCGGTATCTTATCGATGTCGGCGGAAAATTGCATCAGGGAAATAAAATGCCGTACGATATGCTACTTGCATTTATAATTTTGTAAATAAAAGTACATTTTACATTTTTATTGTATTATTTGTATAAAAGCAATAATATCTGATAATGAAAAAATTGACATGAGTAAATACGAGAAGATATTCAGTATGCATTCTGATTTTTTTTTATGTCACAGACCGGTTAGACGGCTCAGACACTGCGGTAACGACAGTTCACGTTATAAGTATACCTACGCGATTTCGCCGACTACTTCTAAGAAATAAGTAGCAGTATATTATGCATTGAAATCTGACTTTTAAATTCACCGTGTAGTGACGGATTAAGAATACGGGGTGTAACCATCCCTATTTATCCCGTGAGTGTAATTACCCTGAAATTAATCTTATATCAACCCGTCTGCACAGTCTCTTTGCTAAGGAAATGCTCATGTCCAGCAGTGGACTGTTAAAGGCATTTGAAGTGATGATAATATCATCACTTCAAATGCATGTTTTGACAGTATTTTTACAGCTATTTGCCTAATGTGAACAAACCATTGACTAAATCAAGGAAGATGACTTCGCCCTGTGCTATACAACACTACATGCTATACGACAATTATATTATTGTATTGTAAATATGGTGTATGATAACGTGTTTAAGCGGATTATTTGGGATATTGTTGAAAACTTAAGCGATCAAATCGCGTAGCACATGCTCCTAAAACGTTCGTTTGTTTACCCGTATTTATACACTATGTAAACGACAAGACATTAGTCTATTAGAATCACATATGAAGTAAAATTTATTAAGTTACTGAAGAACTACAATTCTAGTTCTATTCAACAGGTCATCAGAAATACATTCTACAAGGAACAGAGATAGAAATTTATTCGTAGTTTTAACCAATACTCCTACTACTCTTACATTAAAAGACAAAATTAAAATTATTATTATTACCTACAACCTGTTACTTTGTTTAAATTTCAGTTTAAGTTTAATAGGTAACTTGGGCATTGAAATAGACCAGGCATAATTTATATATTCTAAGATAACAGATACATATATAAGTACAAGGTTATCGCATTGGTAACTCAGAGACGTCGCCGACATATATGTAGGTCAAAGTGATCAAAAATATGGCTAACACTTCATTCTGTTGCGCAATAGATGAAATCCAATTTAGATTTATGTATTATATAAATAATATATATTTAAGAGTCTGCCAAAGTAAGCACTCCACCTGATGGAAAGCATGTTTAGAATCCAGGGGTTGTGTTCATTACACTCATTGTGAGTGCAGACAATGCAGTATGGTGACTCACACCAGGGTGGTCTAGTAAGATGCTTTTGGATGAAAAAGGCATGACAGTCACAGTCGCAATGTAAGGCTCACACACTTACCACGATAACTTTGCATCGATAGGCCTACGGTCTCGCACTCACCAACGAAATACTGATACTGTCGCTTTAAACCTAAATGACCAACCGGTCTTCTGTGAGAAGGTAGTATTGCCCCAGTCGAACCTACCAGAGAGAAACTACGAGAAATCAGCGTAACTCTACTACCTACTGGACTCTAGATACTACTATGTATCATTCTTAAAATATTCTTTAAACTATACGAGTACATGTTTCATCCTTATGAATAAATATTTATTTCTTAATATAAGTTACTACACCTCCTATTTATCTTGATTTAGTATAAAAAATTTTAATGCAAATGGTATTTGTATAAAACGAGTGTTATGCTTATAGCTATCAAACAGAGGTAAAGCGTCAGTCGCATACGTGTTATGTCACTCCGAGCAATGAGGCTCAACGACATGACACTTGACTGACTCCCTCGTTAATTTGTAACAGAAATCCTATATCAGCCGTAAGCAAATATAAACTGCGAACCGCGATCGAAGTAGTACACGAGAGACGAAATTGCGACGCACAATACCCACACTGTAGATTCGGGTATAGTACTCAGTTTACATTTGAGATGAAAATGTCTAGAATGATGGCAACACAGATTTACACTAACTAGACAAGTCAGCCGCAACTTATATTACATTTTTGTTGATGTAATTTTCTCGACACTTCAGAAAAACAATTTCAGCTACAGGCTGCTACTTAAACTTTTCACCGAAACAAAAACGTTGACGTAAATAGAGCCCGCTATAAAACTGGTTCTGTAACAATTGTTTTGATATTAAAATTTGATACTCTTTGTAATTTGAAGTGTCGGCAACAAATTAAATGCTTGTTATAAACTATTTAGTTTTAAAGTTAATTAATCTCATATTTCTCTTCGCTTTTACCACTCAAAAATTCGACGTACCGTTTCTATTTTCTTCATGACCTTGTTAAACTTCTAATATGGTTTTAATCGTAAGCACCAGATTCAAAATACATTTTCTTTTCTTGGTTTTTAATTTGAATTCATTCTTCCACAAAGAAATTCAAGTAGATGACGTTATTTCAGCATTTACTGAGCATACTGCTGAGATACTGCCTTAACTTATTACGTAAATACAAAAGAAATTGTTGTTTCTTTATGAGACAATTCCCGTTTACAAATGACTTGTTACGTTTAACTAGAGTGAAATAAAAAGGTTCCCAAACATAAAAATGCATAAAATAATGATCGTTTACATTAACACCTCTAGCCAGGATCTATATAAAGTTGTTGAGCTGTCATCTCCACATGAATCATTAATGAATGCGCTCAATGGACGACGGGGCCGGGCCCGTCACATCCAGTAGAACGCGGATATTTTAAGGACAGCCCGCTGTCGACGGTCCCACTCGCTCCCCGAAGATTTGTTCAAACCTTCAAAAAGAAGATTGAGAACTATTAAACCTCCCCAGCTTTTCACAACGCCATCTTTTACTCTCCGTTAAAATCTATATACAATATTAGAAGTTCAATCTTTTACTGTTAGAAATAATTTTTGATTTTCGCATTCTGTTAATAATTTTACAATATTTTTTGTTTAATAATATTATAACTTTCATAGTCGGTGTACATTAATAAGCGGTTAAAATAAATTAAGATTTAAGTTATACAGCGACTTTGTATTATACATATCTTATTAGCGATTGATTTAGCACAGTAATAACCAGATATATGTAGTTTTTATAGTTCATCAACTATATAATTCTAAATAGATTACTTATAAAATTACCTCTTAATTTCAAGTTTAACAAAAGACAATAAGTATCGATAAGAACACTTTATGTTAATAAAGGTTTTCTAATAGTGTTATAGTGCAATAACAGTAACAGTTTAATGCATTAATAGCGACAATATCTACTGATAGCGGCCCTCCGGATACGCACGAGTCCGCACGACCCACTTACGGAATGTATCTACATGTCTGTGTATCTATCAAATGCACTGGGCAATAGCCCGACAATCATTCAGTGAGGCTACGAGTGGACATTTCACCTAGATTCTAACTTAAACTATTAAATTTCTAATTCTGTTAATCGTCCAAAAGTAATGAAACATCTAGAAAGTAGAATGTTATATTTTTATTTGAAATTCTCTACTTATAAATAATGCTTAAAAATATTGTCAGTAAATGACTTCCCACGTAACGTACACGGAAAAAGTGGCCAAAGTATAGTGAGGTCTCTAGATAGTTCGTGACAGCGTCGCGAACACAAAAGTTAACTTGTGACAGTTAATAGCTAATGAAAAGAGATGCGGCACTAACTAAGACAAAACGTGAACACAATATAATTATTTCTGGCAAGGTTACCTCTGCGTGTTACCGAAATAAGTTCCCAAAACTTAGTATCACCGCATGAAATATTGTCTGTTTGTTGACGTCCCACGGAATCAAAGATGTTGACACACAAAAAAAAATATTAGATAAGTTTTCAAGCTCTTTAAACGAAACCTATAATGTTTGACGAGTTTTAGTGATTCGTTAAAGTGTTGGAAGCCTACCTAGTGCATTGTGAGCTACTTATAATAAGCGTTTGAAAATATTTTGGGGCAGCACTAAATTCCATTAGGTACTCGAATTAAGTCTGTTCGTGCTACTAATACTATTTAATTTCATTGATTTGCCGATGTTTACATGTATTTGCAATGTCAGATAAGAAATTTTATGAAATCACCACTTATGTATTTTTAAGTGGTAAATTGTCTATTTAATGATTTTATGAAAAAAAATTATAAAAAAAGTATCATTTACTTCAATGTAACTGTGTATTAATGTACTCAAATGTAACATCATGATAAATTGTAAACTGCTGTTTTTTTTTAGCTGTTAGTTGTCTCTTTATAAATTCATATTTTTAACTCTATAATAGCACACAACAGATTTCCAGAAACTACATTAGCTAGTCCATAGCCGTATAAAGGTTAGTTACTTATGCTGCGAACCTGAGAGAAATGTGTTATTAAAAAAAACACACCATGATATGTCTATTGCTATTGCTGTTTTAAACACTTTTTATGAAGTTGTAATAGGTTTACATACTTTACTTAAAAAAATAAAAATGACACTATAAAAAGATTTTAAATAGTGATCTCAACGAAATTGCCTTGTTAGCAAGATTTTTAAAGACTTCAACAAGCCCGCTTGGGTTATACCAAACAAAAGAGGGTTCACTTAGTGCTTCATAATGGTGCTCATGGACGGGCTACTGAAAGAAAATTAATTTATACGTTAGCCCGCTTAGTAGAAAAATTACAAAAGGTAATTAAACAAGACGTCCTTCTTCATTAGCCAAGCTTGGACGCCTTTTGTTAGAGCAAATGAATTTATTTGTCTCACCCGGTACTTGGTAAGTGTTTGCTTATTTTAATAATGATAAACAGTTCTAACATAAAAATGCGGTTGACCTCTCACCGTAAGAAACACCATAGTACTACTACCACCGCCAATATGAATTTCTAGTATTATATTTTTCAAAATGTTGTACAAACGCAACGATTATGAGATTGTATAACAATTTAGAACCTGGTCATACAAACCAAATATATTTATTAAAAATTTATTTGGAAATAATAAATTTACTTATACCAGTGTTATTTGTTTGTTTAATTCAATTAGTATTCTTATAAAAGCAAGTTAAACCCAGTGGCAACTATGTATAATTGTTTATTATCATAACAAGATAAGAGCGCAACAATTTAACGGTTAACATACATATTTATTAATTTACGTCGCCGTTACGTTGAATGTACTCATTTGCAATCTCATTATGGTTGATTTATTAGAACTTTTATTTTTAATTACAAAATTAATGCATCGATTTTACCTAGATTTATACACACAACTCATAACATAGTGAAGTTTTTCGATAAAACAGTCCTTCTTTACTTCGTAATGTCACTGAAGGTATGAGTCTTATGATACTTTTATCTTATTTTAGAAAATAAAGTGTTACTTGTAATAAATCAAGACAATGGGCCATTGAGAGCTATCATTTATAATAACTTGACTACTGACTAATGTGTCAATACACTCATTTTCTTTTGACATGAAAGGTAAGTGTTTTTCAATTAGTTTGCTTTAGTGATCTTCGTTTTAATTTACAAATCCATTTTAATATTTAATTTCTTGATTGAACTTGTTGCATTTAAGGTCTTATTTATTATATATTTGAAAGAATATTTAAATTATCTTTTAATAAACTTCCCTTACATTACAAAATTTAATGTATGTTCTAAAACAGTCTTCAAGTGTTTGTTACAAGAGAGTAGAGAATTTTTTGATGAAAATTGGCTATTAAACATAGCTCTCTTGATAGCTCACATCCTAGACAGAACTATGTACACACAGGATTAATGCAAAATAATTGTTACGCTATATGTGGATGATTTCTTTATTTTTTTATGGTTAATTAATACTCTATAGTTGTTTACTGTTAAATACACATTTTTATAGTAGCCTCTCCCAAATAATCCTGGGAATAATAAGAGCTAGTAAGAATAAAACTAGTTTTTTACGTAAGCTTAGCTGAAAAACACAAAACGTGTTATGACAAAACTTTGACGAACAAAATCCTAATACTCGTATTCCAAATGGGCGAACAACTAGTTTTCACTGTTTTAGATTAGTTCGAGTCTATATATCCTGCCACGTTTCGTAAACATAATTTTATTCTAAAATCAAGTACAAGGGAAATAAAAGTATCTAAGGCATTTTTTTACGCGTAACTCGTACATATAATAATAGGTACAGCAACCTGCACGTTGAACAACTCCCTCAACCCCACTTGATTCAAGTGGAAATTCGTGTTCAACCTTTAGGCAAGGTTGACGATGATAGATGGAATCCAGCAGTAATCTATTAAATGTAAAAAGTATTATGTTCAAGATCCTTACTAAGTAAACATCATTAGTCATACTCTTCATCTGTGAAGTTCAAGTAAAAAGCGACAAACAACTAAACATTTTTATTTAACTTGTTCTGTTTTCTTTGGTGATGTAAGTATATAAGTAACGGGCTTTTGCAGGCACAACAGTGGCTTCTTTGACACTAACAATTTTGTTCAAGCTTTTGTCGCAAACTACAGACATGTGAATTGAACAAGTTTCTTATATACAGATGGTAATACGTATAAAAGCGGAATCGTCGTCTAAAGACCCCATTTAGGAAAGGCGTGCAGAGTATAGTATTCTAGTAGTGACAGTTCGCTAAGTACATTGCTGAAAGCACAATAGTAGAATGGCAACATTTTGCTTTCACGAGATATATACACATACATCACTTGTAAGTTAAAAAGATAAATTGAAAGTGTATGTTACTCTATGAAGAGGTTTTATGTTTATATAAAAGTGTTTCTTTTAAATCTATAGGATAATTGACAGAAAGGTAATGTTATTATGGAATATGAACTTTGATATTAGTTACTACGAGAGGTTTACGTATCCGCTAAAATAAATAAATATATTCAAGTTAATTAATTAGTTTTTCATAATAATCGTTTTATTTTTTTTTAGAAGCTTTTCTTTAAATAAAATATAAATTTAAATAAATACATAGAGAAAAAGGAAATGCAAGTTTGTGAGGAAATCAATCAATTTAATTTTATCTTTCCTGTAAACATTCAGATATGTTTCATTAAAAGTATACATATGTGGCGTTGTGGCTCTCTAAGATTATTTCTGAGCATGCATCGTATTATAAGTATGTATTGTTGTCGAAGTTAAACCAACACAATTTATACTCCGTAGTATAAAAGCAAGTGTGTTTTAATCAGCTTCGAAGATTAAGCTAACAAATATTGAAAGTTAAATAAAAGCTTTCAGAACCGAGATTCAACAAATATTTAATACCGACCGCTGATTATATATAAAACAAAAGTTAACGAACAAATTAACATTATTATCTGAAAGAGGATTGTATAAAATTGTTGAGAAATTTAACTAGAAACGAAGTATCTTATTTGTTTGTTTAGAGTCGACTAAGATGGATGCCGAATTTAAAATTATTTTTTCAGAACGTGCTATGTTTTAAAGTATGTTAGTAGTAGTAGTAGTAGTATGTAGTAATTCCATGTTTATTGGTAAAATAGACGAGAAATTTATTTCACATCAACGTCCTTTAATAGTCCATTGCTGGACATATACTTCTCCTCCTTTCCTTAGAAAGGAGGTTTTGGCCTACTATACTCTGTATAGGGTTTGTACCAAAATTTCCTTCTCTTTGCAGTGACGTTGTCCTGTGTAGTTTACGCTCTTAGTCGATTCTTATGACACCCTCGGGATGAATAGTGTTGGTGACACTTTGTAGTTTTAATTCGTTATTACGCGGAAAAAAATATTTATATATCGAGCTATTTTTCAGATTCTCAAGAAACCTGGATAGATTAAAAACAAGTAAATTTTGTGGTATTATATTATTTATGTCCTTACTTTGGTGACCAAAAAATTAAAAACCGTCGTAACTACTACAATGGAATAAAATCAAATTCATGACTAAAGCATATCGAGTTTTAAGTATAACTAAGGTAGGTGACGGGCTTACACTTGATAAATTACATACAAACATACCATCGCGCCTGTTTCCACGGAGAGGCAGAGCCATATTAAACGCCCCCTTTTCACAAACTTTTTGGTCCCACGTAATGAGTGGCAAGCCTATTGCCGCTAATCAGAATGTTTTGTTTGCCAGAGCCTCACCCGTCGATCAGCAACTGCACCACTTGCAGATGAGGTTGACTAGGAGCTCTAAGGTCTTGGTGGGAACCCTATGCTCTCTGGTAGGAACCCTATGAACTATTGATAAAATAAGAATACTTTAGTTACAACGAATATTTGTCTTAATTATTGTCTAGTAAACGATTGAGTATAGTCTTCATAAACCTTTTAAAAGATATACATGTATTCAACACAATTCTAAATATAGCTAAATATATCTTTCAGCATTCCGTGTCAAAACTGACTTCGGGAGGAACCGGTTTACATATACACATAATAAATTTATATTAGACAATCCTTAAGTAATATCCTCACGCCCCAAATAAGCAAAACTTTTAATCATAACTTCAGTGTACAATTCTGAAACTCCACTACAATGTAAACATATAAATTCTAATATCACTAATGTAAAATATAAGTATAAAAAAACGAGGAGAAAGAAAAGTTTCATTAGCGGTAAGGAGAATGGCGTGACGGAAAAAATATGAAATAAATGTTCATACAAAGTGGATTAAGAGAAAAGACGAAATTGGAGATTAGACAGACGCACCATCTTTATCGTTGTGTTTGTGTGAAATATTTAATTTTACCTGGGAACTGATGCTGTCTACGCATCTCAATGTAAAAGACCATTATGTTCGAAACAAACCAGTGGATAAGTTAGTTATTTGTCAAACTTGCAATACAAAGAACTTTTCACGGCCGACTCGGCCGTTTCAATAGAGTTTAAGTACTTTATTCTGCTTATATAAGAATGTTATTGTCATGACATTACATTTCATCTTTTTACGGTACTTTGATTGTATGACATCAATCAAGTCTTATCTTTAATTAATTGCGTGAAGAGATGAGTTCAACATTCACATAAATTTATAGGTAGAACTATTTATAGATTTTTGACGCATGACATGACTATAAAAAGTAATTAAAGTGTATTTATGTATTGTTTGACATAGTATCTCTCATTTACATGTTATGTGTACGATGAAATCAGCCATGCATTCAAAGATCTTTTGTCAACTATCACTTCATCATAAAACTTATTGGGTCTATAATAACATAAGCATAAACTATGAGTGGTGCTCTACATATTTATTTAATTAAATGTTATATACGTAGCTGATAATTTATTTAATTAGTATTTATGGAATATGTAGTTTAGTTTTCTAGACTTGATGTTAGACTAAAGCATTACATTACAGTTATTATTTTTATTATATTTTGACCGCACGCATATTAAGTATTACATAACTATTAATAACATATGAAGAATCTTCCAAATTAGATCTGAATTTAAAGTTCATTTATGGTAGATGCTGAAGTTGTAAAATATTGACTTGACTTGACTTGACGATCTTTACATTGTTTATTTTTCAAGTAGTGATGTATAAAATTATTGTAAAAATTCAAAGAGCATATCTTAACAGAAATAGCAATGGTGGTACAAAGTCTGAATTGGTATGATATTTGTGATTAAATTGGTATCATTTTGCTTTAACAATGCTAATTTTACTCAAGCAAATATCCTTTCACTAGTACTTGTGTAATTTCATCAATAGATCTCTGTGCCGGGGGCACAGCACCAGCCCGGTCGAGACCTGTTCCCGCTTCATTTGTCTCCAATACCGTTCGTAACTAGCTAACTCTTAAATTCTTTGCCAGATGTTTTATTTTAATTGGATTGAATTTTGCAATGTAGTCCAGCTTTTGTGTAGTAGCTGATTACTCGTAATATTATGTCTAGATTAAAAATCCCACTATTGCTACTTAGTAATTCCTTAGTCTGGTTTGAAAATATACCATTATAAGCTTCAAAATTTTATAAACGAACCTTAAAACGATTCGTTAAAGTCGGTGTTATTCATAACGAATAGAAAATTTATTACTATGGACGTGGTAAGGATAATTATGTTAACTTTACTCAACATCTGCCGACCTAAGGCATTTTGTTGAATACAGTTAAACTAATAATAAAATTTATTTTGTGAGTTACGAGCCATGTAGTTCAAAACCTCCAAACCCCGGTTAAATGTTGTTGTTGTACGTACATAGTTGATTTCCAATTAGGATCCAAAAACTTGTCGCGTATTTCATGTAGCTAAGAGTCATTTACAAAATGTCATGGGCCTCTAACGGCATGAACTTAAATTAATTAACGAATTCTAAACAATAAAGAGAATCTAATAAAAGTTATTATTTACTTGGTAAAATTCTGTGTTTATTATAACCAGCAACATCAATTAGTGTAAAAGACAGTTTAGTTATGATTTACTTTATTTTGTAAATAAAAACTTTGAGGAACAAACAAATTACGTCAATTAGGATAAAGAAGTTACTTTAACAGTGAAGTAACATCCGATACAATGGTTAGCTATGATTAGATTTCGGTTTCAAAGAGATACTTAGAACGGAGAATACGGCCACGTCTCTGTTACTTACGTAAGTTTGTCCCGACTTGCACAGAATAGACTCTTTATGCGAGTTCCTGACGGGTAGTTCGAAATGGAAGGCAGGCCACATTGAATAGTCATCTAGAGCAATTTGACGTCCTAAAGACTCCCATGACGTCCTAAAGGCTTGAATATATGGCAGACCTTCGAATCCAATGTAGGTAAAAGTAAAGTGTGCTTCCAAATACCGTCAGTTATTAGGATTTGCAAATTGTGCCCTCACGTGCCATTAGGCAACGTGAAAAATTGCTTATTTGAATAATATTTCGTTGAGTGGTAAGAATTGCCTTACGTAAAGCTACTTGAAATAAATGAGTAAGTAATACAGAAATGATTTGTGTGCATTAAAAAATTATACCCACTTAATAATATTACACTTGTATTTGATTCTTATTAAAAGTTTAATTCAACACCAAAATAGGGTTTAACACTTGAATAATAAAAAATATATTGTAGTTTAAAAATTATTTCTTTTGTAATTTCAGTAGCTAACGTAAAAATCTAAAACAAATGACAGCACTATAAGCGGAGTTGAACGGTTCAAAGCTTTTACACTTCCCATTTTAAAAGTCTTTCGTGCGTTTTATTACTGTTACTTTTGCTCAGTACTAGAATTGAGATACAGAAGCTTTAAAGTTTTTCTAATTGTGTATTTTACTTTTATGTATTTGTTGGCCTTTCTCAAATATATTTAAATCTAACTTTTACTACAAACTCAATAACCAAATGATAAATTTAATGATAAAGTGGACATTACAAGTACAAAATTACCCTTAACTAAATGTAAGTACAGACAATAAGGTCTTTGTATATAACTGAAATACTATATATAAAGTTAGAAATGTAAATTGGGTTTACTATCGGCTTTTGCTAAGTATTGTGTTTTACAAAACAACAGTTACATAATAAATAATCAATAAATGTTAATTATAAGATTTCAGAATCGATTTCAGTCGTAACTCTAGCTATTAAAACTGGTTAACAATATTGCCGTTGTTAAGTATATAATGCATGCGGCGAGCTGAGTTCAAAATTTAGCTTAATCTATGTAGTAGCCCCGTGCACCGAGTGGCCAAAATATCACTTTACAACTTTAATACTGCACACAGTGGCAAATTATAAAACAGGACATTAATTATAAAGTTTGAGACGCAAAGTTTGCGATGCAGTGTAATGTTGTCTTGTTAACGTGTTGGTGCATAAATACAGACGTTAATACTGGCCATTAACGCTTTGCGAAACCCCTTATTTTTATTACGAACAGGTAATAAGAAGAAACTGGTTATTTAAAATTTACATAGACAAATTTTTCGAGGAATTTTCGTTCTTTCCTTGTTTTTTTTACTGTTTATTAATGTTGTGATAGTTAATTGTAATTTATTTGTCGTCTGAAATTTACTCATCTATTTTTAAAATAAAACAGTTTGTCTACATTTTATAACCAGGTCGTTTATCTTGTTCCGCTGATATTAAATATGTTTTAAGGAAGAGTGGATGCACCCGTATCTGCAATAAGAGGAAACTTTCGATTGTAGCTCAGCTTTATTACATGACCGCTAATAAAAAAGTTGAAAAATTAATTAAGTTTACATTAATTTATTAAAGCGAAAAAAGATTTAATAAGATATAGTATTCTTTAAATGACCTTTTTACACAACATTCACACTTTTTTCTGTTAGAGTTTTTTGATGCCATGATTGTGACGAAATCGTAAATGAAGTAATTTACGGCAACCTCTAAGCGTACTTTGTTTTAGCAAACTGCCAATATTCTTAACGAGCCCTGTTGTTCGTAATCGCTGCCTTGTTTACTTTTATTGAACTTTCACAACCGCTTGTAATTGTTTACCAAAACGGCTCATTGGTTCCTTCGTCAAAATAATTAAAATTTACTCTTCACTAACTTCTTAGCTAATTACATTTTTGGTGTAGCCTAATAGAATTTATTAATTAAATCCATACTTTCCCCGACTAGTTATTATATTTTCATTTGAAAATGTCGAACGTAAACAAACATGTGTCGATCTCTGTGGCTTAAGTTTACGCACTTCCATAAAAACGTCATAAAAGTGTATATTGCAGCGACAAATAGAGCGTAATACTTGGTTTTTATTATCACATCACGGGACAAATCTAAGCACCAACTTCTAACACAATGCGTCCACAGGTTCGACAATAAACTACAAACTTAGGAAATAAATAGTAGACAACCTTTGTCGGTGTAAGTACGGGCCATTTGAGAAATTTATTGTGTGCACTTAACCACAAATAAATTGGCCAGCACTACGTAAAACGCGTAATTCACGTTCCGTCTCTTTCGATGTGCAACGTTTATATATAAAAATAATGGTTTTACTAAAAGTTTTGATTAAAAACCTTTGCTTTATTATTAATTTACTACATTGCATGATCATAGAACAGGCTCTGTCTAGTTTGGGATTAGACTGCCGAATTTAAGATGTGAGAAGTTCTTATTATTATTAAACAATGTTTGAATTTTAAAACAGACATTTGGAAAAAATAAAAACAATAAACTTTAACAACATAATATTTTTATAAAAATATTATCGACCCGCCTTGATTCGATAATGTGGAAGACCTCTTGACCTAAATCTTGGTTATTTCAAGTAAGTTGTATTTTTCACCTTTTTATTTCACTTTTTTTTTCTGAAAGCTTATAGAAAAAATAATAATATCTAACAAGGTAAACTCAAGACAAGACAAATAGATTTTTGCTTTCACTTAAATCGAATCAATCAATATATTCGCCACAAAATTGACAGTACAGTATCTGATCCACACGCGTAAGTTATTAACTCATACGTTCGTATTATTCTTAATATGAAATGAACATTTTGAATATACAACTAAAAATGTTTCAAATGTCCTTTAGAAGTACATGCAAGAAATAGTCTAAATAAGATTCCGACCAGAAATCTTTCCAATATACCTAGAGGAAAAAAAAACAGGTAATTTAATTAGTATGGTAACATTATTTCTGAATAAAAAAAACTTAACAAATTTCCTGGATAAATTTCGAGGTTATAAGCTTAGATAGAAAGACACCGATATTTTATATCAATAAATACCTACCTAAGGCAAAAAATGTAGCTTTTCCTATGTAACCTATTGCAGTCCACAGCTGGACATAGGCCTCTCCCATTGCACGCTACTCTGATCGATTTTAGGCTTCTCGAATTAAATTCCTGCCAGCCATCTTGCGTAAATCGTCATTTTATCTGGCTTGTTCGTGTCCTACACTACTGTAGCTATTCACTTAGCACAAACTTCAGTTTAAACATTTTCGTTTTCATGGAAGCTGTAAGATTATAATAAACTATAATTCACACAAATGAGGCAAATTGCAATTTTGTTCTCCTACGTCGTTTATTAAAAATAACGACAACATTTTTGCAGGCAGCGAAAACATTGAGAGAAAACGTATCTTGTCGCTAAACAACCAGGTCAGCTAGTATACCACGTAACGGGATTGATTTGATTATAAGTTTGCACCGACTGTCGTTATTTTCAATTCGAGCTTTATTAGTTTTATGATATTCTTGCCTGTTTCTCATGATTTGTATTAAAATGCTTGTGTTAATTTAGAATCGTGACGTCATTCAAGATCAAAAAAAAGACCATTGATAAAATGTACATTGTATATTCTTCATTCGTTTACCTTTCTAGTCCCTCCCCTACAAACTATGACTAGTGTAGTCTAGACAGACGAGAAGTACCCGAATACAACTCATTGTTAAAGGCAAAATAAACTTTGGCTACGCAGTGCCATCCTGTATCTACTTTGTTAAAACATTGAGGTTGCGCACTCGCTTCCTACTTTTCCTTTGTTACACAATTACTCTAAGAACTTAACAAAAAGCGATTGCCGCACACCTCAGTAAATTTCATTTAGGTTTTGCAAAGAACCTTAGTAAGTATTATGTTTTTACAAATGTGTGGGTATATCAGTAAGCATAGAATGAGTGAAATGTTTTAATAGTTAACAAGCTCAAGCATAAATCCAAAATCTAATTAAGAGAGCAAGCGGTACGTGCAGTGATTTAAAGTGCTGTGAAAAGTGCTTGGTCAAACGTCTATTACGCTAATTGTTAGGCTCGGTGGGTACGAACATTTTCTAAAGCTTTGTGCTCCCCCTGCGGTGTACCGCAGCCTTACTCGCAATCTGTAAATGCTTTGTGTAGGTCACGTTATGGGCTTACGTGGTCAGAACTACTATTGTGTAGACATAAGCTTTGATAAGCTGCACAATGCACCCTTAAGTGCTATATGAAGTACACGTATAAAAAATAAATTATACTATATACTGGCTATAGATTATACTGGCTATAGATGCAACACCGAATCCGATTCTTGATATCTATCAACTTCATTATCATTAAGGTCGGACCTATTAGTTTATATGCCGTTTATTGTAGGGCTCGTACAACGCTATATATATTTTTTTTTCAACTAAAATCGCTTTACATTGCTACCAAATCAACCTATCGCCGTCCACTACTGAATGAAGATCTCCCCCAAGGAGCTCCAACCATCCCGGTCTTGGGCAATTCGCATCCATCCGCTGTCAGCCACCTTCTTCAAGTCGTCGGTCCATCGCGCCGCAGGGCGCCCTACACTATGTTTGCCGACAGCTTGAGCACTTCCGACAGCTTACTCCAAAGCTGGTTGGCGCTGCTTCTACCCTTGGGCGATTCTTGACCAATTTGAGTGGAGCCAGCGTTGTGACGAACCGGCTGTACCCGGGAGTTGTCCAGTCAATGGCGCTGTATGGTGCAACGGTGTGGGCGGCGGCTCTGACCGCCCAGAACAGGGCTCATTTCCGGCGCCCTCAGAGGGTATTGGTGGTTAGAGCCATACGAGGTTACAGCACCGTGTCGACGGAGGCAGCGTGTGCCTTAACTGGCACACCCCCATGGTATTTGGAGGCGGAAGTGCTCGCCCAAGTGTATCGCCGGACGGCTTACTTCCGGGCGGGTAGTAGCATACGGCCTCCGCCTAAAGATATACGCAAGTGGAGCGAGGCCACTCGTCGAGTCACGATGGCTCGTTGGTTAGCCCGGCTGGAGGCTCCACGCGCTAGCTTTGCCGCCGTGGAGGCTCTCCAGCCAGTCATCGCCGAGAGGGCGGGGCGACAGCACGATACCCTTTCCTTCCGACTGACGTAGGTCCTTTCCGGGCACGGGTACTTCAGAAAGAATCTGCACCCGGTCGGCAGGAGGGAATCGAGTCCCGCCTGTCGCCACTGCAACTGCAGTGAGGACGGCGGCGCAGCGTGGGGTCCTTAATACAGTTTTTGGAGGAGATCTCTCGCTACTAGCCGACATATGCTCCATGGCTGGTAGCGTCAGTTGTTTTACCGTGGTCGCAACCTTCACCGAAGACGTAATTTTGCGGAAGGAGGCGGTGGAGAAGGCCCGGGAGGACGGTCTCCACTCGTACCAAATTCGCCGTCGGCGAACCAGGCGGCGGATGCGTGCGTACCAGCACCTCATGCCGCTTTAAGTGTGGCCGCGAGTGGACGGGACCGGTTTTCCCCTCCATCCGCTACATCCCTCGATCCTTTTATTTAATATTGTTTAAGAATGGTAGGCACCTATATATATTTTATAAATAATTCATAAAATACGAGTAAATTATTACACATATTCATATACTCGACTGTAACTGTACCTGTGCATACCTGCTTTCGCAGCTAATTTCAGAGCTAGCATAAAGGTTGCATCTGACTATACACATCAAGAATCACAAGTGCATTGCCCTTTTAGTAAAGCCGTGACTGTGGCAGTTACTCCGATAAAAAAAACAGGAGACTCTAAAGTTGGTGTTATCTAGTTAATTATTTTAATAGTCATTAAAACAATGTTGTATTATTACAATAACGGGTTACTAACCATCATTCAATCACTCAAACAAAGAGATTCGTGTCTCTGTAAAATCTATAGCCGTTCCATCCGTGAGCTGCTCACCGCGACTAATCCTGAGAGATTCGGACAAACCCCCATTACTATGATTGATTCTCGACGCTCTGACCCTGGTTACAAATACAAAGGTCTGCTGCAATTTGAGAACGCTTTCAATTTACACTGAGCCGATTGCTCTCTCAATTTGCGGGTTCAATGCTCTCTCAATTAGCGATCGATTCTTGTAACAATGATTCTGTCCAACAAATCTCCTATACGTACCATTTCAAAATAAATGCCTGGCATACATAAAATAATTCAGGTGCAAATAATTAAAAGTCTAATTGAGTGTACAATTTAAATTGAGCAATACCAGTTGATTTAAATTATCATCTATAATAAATTATTTGAGGTATCTGCAGTCTAGTCAAAGTCTTATCATTCAGTATGTTTTATAATTATAAACGTAGAAGTAACTATTTTTCTTAACAGTATACTTCGTTCTAAAACACAAAAAAAACAATCTTATAACTTGAAATGTTTACATGGGAAAATTTCAAATACGGAGATTCAAATAATTGTTGATATCATTTCCTACATTCGCGTAGATACTCACTGTAACAGATAAGGGTGAATATCGCACAACCTCTATGTAATTCATAACATGTACCGGGGCTTCTGACTGATTGAACCAGTATGTGTGTTGACTGCCACTTCTACAAATTTGAAGGAGACTGCCATACTTTTTGATTAACAATTTTATCTCAATAGAAAAAATTCAAAGAAAAAAGTTAAGTCTTAATAGTTACTTCTTCAAACAAATATTTTAACAACGTAAAGACTATGAATAAATATATGAATGAATTGCTAACTTATAGGCAGTCAATGTGAGCAGCCAGATGCCAGGCAGTTCGAAGCAAATCTCCCTAATTTTCACGTTGAATGAAAATTAAAGAAGTCCCACGCGAATCCAATTTCACGGGAGCGGTAATCTCATTAGGGACGTCTGACTTTCATTAACATTTATACGATTTCCGCGGCAGAAAACTTTGAGAGACGGTTTGCCTTTCCACGAATACGCCACCTTGTGATGCACTAATCTAAATTCTTAGATCTTGGACGCAGGTGGTCTGATAGAGTTGCCGTTTGTGCGGCGTCATTACCAAAACTTTCAATTTATGCTGAAACTTCTATTATTTAAAGTTTCTCCGCGAGCCCTATTCCTCATGTGTATGAAAATCCTGAAGAGTAAGGACAAAGTAACTGTTTTACTTATAGTTCTAAAATTAATCGCTTTAATTTTGCCACGAATCATTTGATTTGAGACGAGAAGCGAATGCATTGCACTCCTTGTGAAACGAAAAAAGAGTAATGTGATACAATTTGAGTATAAATATACATAAGTATGAAAAATAAATCAAACAACTACATTATTTATAAAAAATTAAAGAAATAAAAAAATAATAAAAATGAATTATAATCGAAACTGATTACATTATGTGATCTCTAGTATACTCGTAAATACACAAGTTACACATTATATTTTAAAATAAACTTCAATATTAGTCGTAATACTATTGTTGTACCTACTCACTACCTCTACTGAGAACCAATTAGAACAAAATATATATATATACACATATATATATCATATATCTAATGCAGTTATTGACAAAAGTTATAGTGCTCAAAATGTATATTTTCATGAGATTGTTGGTTAAGTTGTGAGCTTCAGATAAACTCTATAGCCAAGTGCGCTGCTTAGGCGAAGACAAAGGCGACGGGAAATAAGTTTCCTCATTTATAGTAGTGAAGATCTCACAGGATACTGAAGTGCAATCTCCTGGATACAGTAGCCGAGAAAAAATCTATTAGAACCTCATACGAGTATGTTCCGTTAAATGATACAGCTCTTATATCAACTAAATGACATTAATTAAATAAAAATGTTGGCTTTGAAATGAGAGGGAACATCATTTGTAAAACTATAGAGTAGTGGCGTTATATTTCTAATATCCAGTGTGTTACTTAAAAGTTCAGGGTATATGTACGTTTTCACCTTCTATAATGAGAAGAGTACAGTATAGAAATATTTTTGTGTGGGATGGTGCAGAAATTGTTTTAGTTATTTTTCACCGAGTAAATTTTATCGCAGTCGAAACCTCACCTCCCCTTCATTGGTCAACAAGACTCAAAAAGGGATAGCGTATTTCCTTCTCTAGAGTTGCAGAAGTCCTTGGACGCGGTAATCACTAACCATCAGGTGACCAGTCTGGTCCTTTGTGCCTTTTATCATGAAATAAATTTGAGTGAAATTTGTTAATGTTTTATGAATAAATAAATATTATATTTTCTGAAATTGTCCTTTCCTCTACATGACAACATACGCTTTAAAACTAAACGGTTCGGCTCTTCCTTCCCGTGCCGAACAGTCAAAACTTGGAACTCACTACTAGCGCATGTGGTTTCTTCCGGCTATGGTCTCCGGACCCTTCTGCGGGGTGTGAAAAAGCATTTTACACCATAGTGTGGGTACCATTCCATTTCAGAGTATAAATAAACGAGTAAAAATGAAAATACCGTCGGCAGCATTCTTAATATATTAATTAAATCTCGTTTACCCTATAAGAATATTCCACGAGTTCAGATATGCTTGAATAATAACTGAGGTACGTGTTTGGTATAAGATGTGACGTCGCAATATAACGTGTGCTGGGTTATCGGCTCATCTCTGACCAGACTGACCCTCGTCTGACCCAATTAGTTATCGTTTTGATATGACTCCCGACTCTTTGTTTTGTTAATAAACCAATTATTGTTTTGGGGTAAACATAACCTTAGCATTAATAACATAAAATATATACCAAACTTTACTTTTCTAGATTATCATTACCTTACATCATTAGTTTATGTGGAATAGTGTGTCATACTGGCATATTATCTAGGCTCTATTATCGGTTTTATATTTCTAAAATTTAGAACCAAAAATATAGAATCGAACCAAATATACAAATAGAGAATCAAAACACACATCATATATACATATGTATATATATGTATATATATATATATATATATACAAAATACACTTACGTCTCCAATAGCAGACCATCCAGAGCCTGCATGGTCTGGATTTCAGACTAAATATATTCGGAAAATAGGTTTCTCATCTGACATATCAAAGGATAATTTAGGAAAGATAATTTACCAAGATAGTGTGCTATTTGTTCCTAATGAAGAGTATACATCAGATTCGGAATTACAGATTACAAATTTATACTTGCCTGTGAACGTCACAGCATACTAACGAACTCTTGTTAATGTAGACACTTATCTGATTTGTATTAACAGCGTAGTGAATCCAAGTAAACTTACCTGAAACAAAAGCAAATATATAAATTTCAATGATGTAAAGATTACATTGTAATTAATAACATTACGAGATTACAGACACTTTTAATTACAGACCATGTCAACGTAAGCTAGGTAGACTGAAATTGAATTAATATTTAAGGTGCCTTTTTTTTTGTTGTCGAGGTGGAAAATCCCTTCGGATCTCCGACTCCTCTCCGACTCCAGGAGTATGTGGTGCTTCCACTGAAAACCACCCCGGCGGCCGGTCTCAGGCGTCTTTCTCTGAAAGGGACCCGGACCGCCAAACAAATATTGTACACTACACGAATGCGTATTCATCTTTTATTTACTTAACTTACTTAAATCGATGAAACACGGCAATGATAAGTGATAACGTTTCAACCTCACATATTGAAAATTACTTCTGTCTAATACTTATTACGTTTATGTGTATTTTTAACATTACGAGGGTTTCCCTGAAGCCATTATTCACGTGGCAAACCACCCACCTTGCCGTTCGTGGGCAGCTACCGCTAATTTATGACCCTTTAAGTGCCTCCGACATGGAGCACCGCAGCAATTTGGACGAAAGCTAGAAACAAGCCGAAACTTCACGTCAAAATGATATCCTCGAGCGTTCTGTTTACATAATGCCTAATAACATTTGTTTTATCACCATTTACAACAAATAATTTAGATGAATAACATTCCTGTAGCTTGTTAGTTAAGTGTAATTGTACAATATAAAAAAAAAAAGATCGTGCAAATGAGTTTTCTATCAAAACACATTTCTCCGAAGCCAAGTGGAGAAATGATTTTTAAGGCGCACCATTATTTAATTCTGGTTAACAATAAAAAAAATTACTTGATAAAAAAATAGAGACGACTCGAATACCCTTGGTGGACTACTTTAGATCCATTATTCACGTGAAAGCCCACCTCGCTCGCTTGCGACCAACCAACGTTAATTTATGACTTTTTAAGTGCCATGAACACGATGTTCCGATCTCATTCATGAAAGAAAAAAATCTGTTCTGAATTCGTACAGATATCCGAATATAAAATAAGTATAAAAACATTAAATTTTTAAAAAACGAGGGGCAATCTCTTGATGCAATGAAATAAAATAAAAAAGAAATCATTTTTTCTCTTTCTTTTATGTATGTGCAAATGTGAAGAATTGGGGGGAGAAAGTGTAGAATTATAGAATCCATGTTTGAAGCCTTAGTTCAATTGGGTCGATGGGTGATTCTGGATATGAACTTTTATTTTTTCAACATAATGACAATATCATTTTTTGTCAATATTATAAATGTTAAATCTATTGCATTTAAGTTAAAAATCTCGTTCAATTAGGTTAGTGACCCTTATTCAGGACACAAATCTTTTAATTTTTTATCCAACTTATAAAGTACAAAAACCAACTTGATACTTGATTGTCTTTCCAATGGTCTGAATACGAAACACTTAAAAAAATAGGGCAATTTTAGTAATCTTATCTAACAAAACTTTACTTATAAATTTACTGTACAGTTGGCCTAGCGGTTTAAGCGGTCGCCATGCCGCTCTCCACTGCGGTGAGTATTGTGGGTTCAAATCCCACATGAGACAATACTTTGTGTGATCGACAAGTTGTTGTTCTGAGTCTGGGTATTCTTTGTATTGGTTTCTTGTATGTTTGTAATGTCCCCCGCGACACAGGATTTATTTCTAATGCGGTTGTTGCCTTTTCAAAAAGAAAAAACAAACAACAAAAAAAAACTTGTTGAATAATATTCAGTTCACATATAACGTACGAATGAATACCGTCGATAAATTATTGTAAATAATCCTGATCAATAAACTTACATATTTACTTATTTATTTAATATGTCATTTAAAAAAATAACAGTAAGTACTTAGTAACTATCATACGGGAATGAAATAGAGGGATATAATATTTAATTTATAAAAAGGAAAATTATCTATGTTACGTCAGATTACTGAGAACTTCTCTATTAAGAGCAACTATGTGAAGAAATTATTTTGTAATAAAAGAATAGAATAAGAAGTTTTTAATAATAAAGCATGATTCCACTCCTGTGTTAGGAATTAAGCAAGTGTTTGCCTTACTCGTTTTTAAAACCCTCCGAGAACATTATAAAGAATTCGCAGGTATGCTAGTTTCCTCAAGATGCGTTCCCATACCACTGAAGCAAATAATGATATTAATTACTCATATGTATGTACGAGTTTATAAACTATGGAGACAAAGTAACAATACATGGGAATATACTTGAAGAAGCTAAAATATATAATGACATTATTAGGATAAATTTGAATTTGGCAAATCATAATATAAATATATTTAATTAAAAATATATGAACACTATGACTAAATGAATACTGTACGTACGTTTATAGTATTTCTATATTCAGAGCAAGAGCACTCGTGGATTAAAAAACACGGCAATTTGAATTGTTTTGTACCGTGCTTGCATATTGATATTGGAATTGCATTCGAAAGCATAGAGTTCAAATAGAGTTAGTCAGTCTAGTTAGTTTATTGTGACTCGTGACAGGATTTAATATAGAATACCTGTCGTCAATATTTATGATTGGCTCATCAAATCAGAACACACGTTCGTGATAAAATTACAGTTTTACTTCACGTGTGCATAAAGTATTTACAATCGGACGGTCTGATCAGAACACATGACTGAAATCAACAGCCTGGCAACATTGAGTATCTGATGTGATTTGTAGCACTCTGTCAAATTGTAACTGATTAATTCATGCGTAACCATATACCAGTCACAATCGAAACAATGTGTTCAAATGTGCATTTGAAGGGATCAATTAAGATTTCAATGACCGCTTTTTTTCAAATAAGTTTTACACATATTACATAAATAGTATATTTGTGTATTACTTTGGCGAATTAATAATGTAGAAGATTTACGAAGAAACCGACTTTTACATTTTATCTGTTATGAAACCTAATTAAAGATAGCTGTCGTTTTAAAATCAAAATATATGGTCGTAAGCCACAAAATATAAAATTACTATTTATTATTTACTAGAATACACCATTCCAACTATGAGCAGTTTATTATTTATTATTTATCTATTAAAAAACAATATACATTCGTGGTAACTTCCATATGCAACGGCAACAAAGACAAACTAAAGCGCCATCTACTGAAGACACACCGAACTACTGAGCAATTAATCCTGTGTCGCGATAAATAAGATTTCCTGCCGACTGACTGCACGGTTGACCAAGAGGTTTAAGTGGTCGCCACGTCGCTCACTACTACACTGAGTGTTGTGGGTTCAAACCGCACATCGGACAACATTTTGTACTATTATATAATAGTACCTCAAAACCGAAGTTACTTGTTTTCTAAATAAAGATTAAAAACTAAGAATTTTATGATATCTAATGAATAAATAAATAATCACGACGCACGGATGGTGCAGTGGTTTAAGCAGTCGTCTCATCGCTCTCTACTACGCTGAGTATCGTATGTAAAAACCCTCACGTAAGATAACACTTTGTGTGATCCACAAATTGTTGTTCTGAGTCTGAGTCTGTTCTTTCTGTCCGTTTCTTGTATACTTGTAAAGTCCCCCGCGACACAGGATTTATTTCTTATGCAAGTGTTGTATTTTTAAAATAAATAAAGTTTGGCATATTTACACCATCTCAACGTCAACAGTTGGGCCGCGGTCGATCAAGCATGATCACCTCGCCTGGTCGGAAGATCCTCCCTCTGTGTCGGAGGGATTTGACACCCATTCTGCCACATATTCAAAAGGAATTTTTACGGAATAATAATTCTCTATTCATAATATTTATTCTTTTCTATAAAAGCCGCTATTTACGTCCGAACTAAGCACGATTTCCACAAGAATTACCAAACGTTGTGCTAATATTTGCTTGAGCCAGAATATCTTTTGTTTGGTGTTATATATGTAATTCATACGAACGAAATAAAAAGAGAACAAATTCGCTGTATTTTTCTTACCATGGCTAATGTAAGCGCTATGTTTTACCATATTACGTCTTAATGTGGTTCCGCATAATTGCGATGTTCAATACTATCTTGTACGGTTGACCTTTTTATAATAATTTACTGCGGTAACAGACAGTGTTGTCGCGTATAAGTTAGTTAATCTTTACCGGTCTCTTTTATTCAAGATCAAAGTTGACTTATAAAAACGTTTTCAGTGATCGATAATATTTATTTATAATTTCGTTTTCGTGGCTAATTAACACATAATATTTCCTAGAATGCAAATATCTCTTTCTTCTAATTTTTGCAAATTATAAAAAAGGCTAATGTTATTATGAAATAAGCTATGGTTAGACTGAATAGTGTAAATATTTGATTTTAAAAGTGTAGTAAAAATAAATAAATATTTATTTATGTCGATTCACAGGAATGTTTTGATTGTGAAATCTATTTTGGTCATAAAGCTTATTATTCGGGTGGTACAAACTGGTAGAAAGTATTGTTTAGATTGCTGTGGTATAGTAAAACTTACTGAAGAAAATATGAAAATAGTAAAACTGAGAAGATTAAAATAAAAGACAAACGGTATTAAAAGAAATTGAAATCACATACATTTTTATTATAATGAAATGACAAATATATATTTTTTTTCATTTTTCTTTTTATTCTTCTCAATACTTTTTTCTGATCTTATAATAGATTGTTGTACAATATTTACAAAGGATTTAAAATATAAACTTAGTTCAAGTATTTTACTACTTTATTTCACAATAGCATATAAAATGCATTTTTGATGCTTCGTAACTACTTATATCCCCTTTTCTCCTAGTTCAATACATATTCAACACATTTTGTGTTTGTCATCATATACCTAACACCACTCCTTGATATCAGGCGTCATGTTTTTAAGTATTTTTGATAAAACCGGCCTATGTCTAGTAGTCTAATGGTTAGTGATCCTGCTCAATCAAAGGGTTTGATTCCTACCCAGAACTAATGATTGTGTAATGTGCAATTAACAATTCAGTCATTTCACATCACACAATCATTTTCCAATTTGGTTCCAGTTTGGATATGGTTTAGCTTCAATATGTGTTTTTTTTAGATATTTTTAAGTATGTTTATCAGTAGTTAAGTTACCATAGTACATTCCTTGCCTAATTGGGAATCTAACGGTCGTGTCTAAGATGTGTCAAGTTGATATTATTCTTGTCTATTTATCTATCGTTGGGAAGACTACACTCACGTCTTTGTATATGCCTGCATCTGATGGTGTTCTCAAAATAATTCAGTAATTATTTACGCTGTTTTGGAATTAACACTTTGGAATCCACATCCGCTATATATGTACAACGTAATTGTTTAATTCCAAGCAGTCCAGGTTACTAAAAAAAGTATTTATATGCTGTTGTGCCATTTAAATATCTCAATATTTGGAGAATACAACTAGTGCCATAGGTGAAACTGGTTTAGTGATATATATTTTAAGGAATCTTTAGTACAGCTCGGCATGAAGTGCGATAAAGTGTACAAAACACTTTTCTGAGGAGCGAGCGTATATATGTATGTGATACTCTATTATCAAATTAGTATTTTTAGGTTTTTGTGAAGATGATTACATGGTACTTTATAAGAAATAAGCCGACTGACATTAATTTAGCTACTTATCGCCCTATCCGGGTTACCTATATAATATGATTACACTACGAAGTTGAATATACAATTTTATTATTTATCGCATTGAAATGCGTATAAGGAACTTGCTATCAGCGAACAATACAAGTATTCGCTCAAAATAGTTATAACGATTCCCGTGCATAAAATTACTGTTGTTGCAAAAAGTCGGCATTTAAAACATGTCAAATGATCACATCGTATTTAATTTTTATAATGATATCATTACATTTAAAAGTTCTAACTTAAAAAATCAATTACCCTCTTACATACATCTTCTTAAAATATTTTCGTAGAACAGGTCAAGACTTTCATCCGGTGACTAATTGCTAATATTTGAAGTGTGTCCATTACATTTTCAACGATCATGAGATTTTGCAACCACTTGATCTAAAAATCCAAAATACATTTTTTCGTTGATTATTTCACTTCAACCAATTGTTGGTTTTCCAAATACCCATATACCACTACAACATTTTCTTTGTTGTCTTTATCGAACCCATCGCTCTTAATGAATGTCGTGAGAGATGGCTCGATGTTCGTGTGAACAAAATGAACGATACCATCCATCTTATACCCGCACATCTTTTTAATCATTACAGAGTTGTTGACAACATTAGTACCTAAAGCCGCCTCTGTCATTGAATAAAAAAATACCTTTATTTTAGCGTCATTGTCTTTTATTCTCTGTCACTCTTATTGACATATTATGTAGGTATGACGCATACTTTTTACAGGACTATGAAGTCTCGATAAATTGACTATCGAATACAATGCACGCAGTCTAACAAAATATATTTTTGCCTCTTTCGCCTATTCTTTATTAGTTGGTAAAATAAATTTTACTTCCATTAATCCTATAAAGGCATAAAATAATCAATTCATCTTAAAATTCAATCACAAAAAATAGCACTTATTAGCATTACTGTGGCGACTTCCACATACAGTACAAACAAAAATATATAACAGCGTCATCGAGCAAAGATACATCGAACTACGAACAGCGAAGATACATCGAACTATGAAGTATAATAATGAAGTATGAAGCAACTACTAATCTCGCGTGGCAATTTTGGATTTTCAAAATTCAAATTATTTTCGGAGATATAGGTATTTTGCTGAGCTGGCATCCAAATCGGTTAGGCTGCAACTAATCGAACAAAAGGCATAGGGGACTTCTGTAGTTCCAGACATTGCGACATTATTATAGATTGATAATCTTTTTTTTTTTGGTTTCAGATTGCTAGGAGGGTCAAAATCGTGGTCACGCACCAAATTTTTGAGACTCCCCACTTCATCAGCTGATAATTGACGGGATTTTGGATTTTTTTGACTTCTTAATTATTTTTTTTTGTATTCTTCTAATGTCAATAAATAATGTATAAAAAGATGGATAGTAAAAATATTGATTGCTTTTTTTTACAGCACTTCAAAAATTATCTTAAATTCATGTCTCTAGACCAGTATACTCTCTTAATAGACCACTGCTGGACATAGGGCTCTACTGAGATAGAAAGTATTGGCCTACTGTACCATGCTGGCCAGAAGGATAGGAACAGGGTTTATATCAAGTTTTCCTTCTCTTTGCAGCGCTGTTGTCCATCCATATGATGTATAGGGGTGATGGTGCTTCGTATTCTTAATACGTCACCACACGGACTAAGTGAGTACTTTCTTTGTTTTCTTTTAAAAAAAACAACGCTCACATTAGGAACATATCCTTTGTCGCAAGAGACTTTACAAACATCCAAAAAGCAGACACAAAGAACACCCAGACTCAGAACAACAGTTTGTGGATCACACAAAGTGTTATCCTACGTGGGGTTTTCTACCTACAATATTCAGCGTAGTAGTGGGCGGTGAGGCGACTGCTTAAACCACTGCACCATCCGTGCGTCGTAATTATTTATTTACTCATTAAATATCATAAAATGTTTAGTTTTAACTCTTCATTCAGAAAACAAGTAATTTCAGTTTTGAGGTACTATCTTGATACTATTAAGATGACAAATAAATAAGTTATGTATCGTGCAGTAGTAAGTAGGTCATTACAATAACCAATTCGACCTAAGCGGTGTGATGTCTATACCTTGAATGTGTTAAAATAAAGTGAAATCATTCAAATTTAACTGGACATACTGACTAAGGTTCTTTACAATACACCGCAACATTACTGAATTCGATCGATACAGACTGAAACTACGATGAATATGAAAAACAATTCAAAACATAAAACTATACTATGTGAATCAAAAGGAATGGTTGTCGGAAACAATTTCGGTCGCTCTATAGCAAAGGTTGGTTACTTGACATCCTATATCCGGTGAACATTTCCAGGTTGTCAGACGAGGTTAAATCTCCCGGGAAAGAGCAGCGGTCAGAGCGGCCTATAGACAGGAAATTGTATGTCGACCTACGTCACGATTGCACGCCTACACCAAACGGTGGGTGTACAAAATAAACATCAAACAAAATATTTTTAGAACAAAACCAAATTTTAAACATAATGAAGGCTTGATTTGGTCGGAGCGCCTTTTAACCTAATTGTATACTGGAATTGTGTTTGAGTTTTAAACTTCTACGCTCGAATGCTATAAAGGCTTGAGTCTATTTAAATTAAAACCTCACAATAATAATGGTGTAACTAAATTAATTTCAATAAGAAAGTTCATGAATTTAAACGTCATTAAAGCGTATCAGTAAAATTGCAGAATAATATTATTCGTTCGATAATTCAAATTAAAACTTCGTGTTAAGTTAACTAGTAGTCGATCATTTGCTTGAGCGTGAGCGTGCAATTATGGTGGGCTCTAATTTATTAAGTTATTGATATCATTAGACCTGATATGACCATAGATGCCAAAACTGTACATTTCTTGTGAAAGTCTTGATGTTTTCTAAGAGAAAAGTCACAAATATTTTAGTGTGATAAATTATCATTACATTTAAAAATCTAGTGCGGAATTTAGACCAGCTTTTAGAAACAAGGCTTTAGCAAACAGTGTGATAAATTATGTCGTCTGACAACAGTTGTTCAAGTACCTACAATCATTCTCACAATAAATGTCTATGGTGTCACAATGTCTCAACATCCTTGCTAAGGTGAGGCTTATGTCCAGCAGTGTACTGTCAAAGAATATTGATGATGTATCAATGGCTTAAATTAAATTGTCGATTTTATTTTAAACGTAACAGACCGCACTTATATACGAGGGGTGATTAATAAGTAATACATATAATATTAATCAGGTACTTTTAGGGCGCACAAAAATGGAAAATGAAATATTTTTGCTTGCTTGTACACGCGCTAGTTCAACATACAAAAAATTATATAAATAGGGCACGATTCCTGGGAGGTACATTCCCCTTGACGACCGTCTATCCTTCGGCCCCCACATCAAGGCAGTCCGCAGCCGGGCTGCCTTCGTGCTAGGACGTCTACACTGTTTAATTAACGCGCGTTCGAAATTAAACTTAAAAAACAAAGTTAGATTGTACACGGCATGCATACGTCCTATAATGACGTACGGCAGCGTAGTATTCGCACACGTTAGGCCACACAGGATCCATAGGCTTCAAACACTACAGAATAGTTTCATGCGCAAAGCTACGGGAGCACCGTGGTATGTACGCAACGTCGATCTTCACATCGACCTCAGATTGCCGACCATCAAGCAATTCATTAAACAGTGCTCCCTTAGCTACTTTGACTCTGCTCCGACTCACCCCAACCCTCTAGTGGTTGCGGCCGTAAACTACACACCGAGTAAAATCTCAAAAATACGTCGACCCAAACACGCGTTAGGGGAGCTAGACGACGACATTACACGCGCTCAACGCAGAGTGAACACAATTAGTACGAACCGTCCGCGTTTTCGTCCCCGTCGGCGGGGGCGGAACACGCGCCGCGTAAACCGTCAACAAAACATGGGAGTAGGCCGCCCCAGTGTTTCAGCAACACCCCAAGCCGAGGTTCGTACCCCGCAGGGGGTGCCCTTGGGCAATGTTGCTTAACAAATGGCCGGTTGAGAGCCCTCAGCGCTCACCGTAACTAAACCGGGTAAAGTTGTAGAGGCCATCTGAGGCCAACAGCTAAAATCATCACAAAAAAAAAAAACAAAAAAAAAAAGGAGGTACATTCATTTGAATACGAACTATCGACGAGATAACACCGTAATGGAGAAAACATAGTTAGAGCCGTCATTAAGTACCTCTGCTTGAAAAAAATGTATACCAAAGACATACATAGTGACTTGGAAGAAACATTGGGGAAGTTTGCTCCTTCACATATTCCGCAGTTACACGTTGGGCAAAAGAATTTAAACTAGGCAAAACATCCACTGAAAAAATAATTGTAAATGAATTGCATATGAAAAAAATCATGGCGCGTTGGGTGCTGAGAATATTAATCGACAGTTGCAGGCCGATCAAGAATTTTTATTGAATCGTTTCGTGACCATGGACGAGACCTGGAGCCACCATTTTGATTCTGAACCCAAACAACAGTCGACGACATGGAAACGAGCCTCCTCACCAATGCCAAAGAAATTCAAGGTGTCTAGTTCAGAGGGAAAGGTTATGGCGTGTTTTTTGGGACGCTGAAGGAATTACCATGGTGGAATATTTGGAAAAGGGAAAAGGGGCAAATCAAATAAGAAGAATGCGAGAGGCTGATGGCCTCTCGCATTCGATTCGAACTGCTCGAACACCCTCCCTATTCGCTATTCATCGGCTCAAAGAACACCTTCGGAGCAAGAAATTTGAGGACAGTGGTGAAGTGACGGACGCTGTACAGGTATTTTTGGAGGGCCAAGACAAAGATTTTTTTTCTAAGGGAATCATGGGTTTAGAAAAAAAGTATACTAAATGTATTAATTATTTAGAAGACTATATTGAAAAATAAAATATATTTTTTCTCTAATCTTTTTTTTATATTGGTTATCATTACTTATTCATCTTTCCTCGTAGTAAGAATTGAGGTTTGAAAATTAAGAGTGTAAAACTTACTACCTAAATGAATTAATTTTAGTCAAGGCAACCTTCAAACACAACTGGTTTTGTTATAATGAGAAATATTTTTCTTAAAATTAGTTTATAATAACAAGTACATAAATTCAGTTAGGCCGTCAGAAGTATTACGTGCCTAAGGCAATACAGTTACTTTTAGGGCTTTTTGAAGCCAGCTTCTGAGAAATTACATAATTTACATTTAATTTTATAATTTTGGAAGTAATCTATATTTTAATCAATTTGTTACTAAACCCATAACGATTTCTGCGACTTATAAAATGGGGCGTAAAAGTGTATTGAGTTTTAAAACATTTAAAAATTAGAGATACCATACAATATGTCGCAGAAGTTGTATTTTCTGACTTAAGAGATAAAAATTATTAAAATTACTCTTTAAAAAGTTGCTATAATTTATTTTATTTATTTTTACATATGAAGAAAGGTTGACCCTCAAACGATACTGACTGGTCGGTCGTGTTACCTTCGCTCGAGCACTAGACATCCAAATATTCACGTAACGGACACAGAGAGCCGAAAATCAATTTGTGGATCACACAAAGTATCGTTGTACATGGGATCGAACGTGGGTACGAACACAGTACAGAAGTAAACCGCGAGGTAACCGCTCTAACAACCACGCCATTTTTTGCACATATCTAGTAATCATTACATTAAAATAAGAACATAAAGGATTATACCCATACTACGTGACCCGTGTATAGGGAGAGTCCTTAAAATCCCACGCTTAGTAACAGGAGTAGGGGCAGAGTTAAGGCTTTCATTACACATCTAATATATTTTTCAAAATGTTCGCTACTTTTCGAGCTGTTCAAATATTATCATCATTATTAATAGTTTTTAATAATCTACCAGACTAAGACTCTCCATAGAAGATTTTGGCCTACTGTTTAGTACTGACCAGACGAGTTGTATACCTGTATTAAAAAAGATGAATTTGCTCCAAATTGTATTTTTGCGTGAGGGAGTTTGTTTATTGAGACCCTATTTTTACAAGGAATCAAGTACATGAAGATGGAACAGAAAGGCGAGTGAAAGTGGAAAATAAAGTGAATGGTGCTTGGCACTCCTTTGTTGCTGTCAACAAAAATGTGTCTAACAAGACGCGTTTAACTGTACACAATGGTGTGCTGGTCCTAACTTTCACGTATGATAGCGAATTTTGGATACGGTAGGGGAGGCACAAAAGTAAAATTAATGCTATAGAAATATGTTCCTTAAGAAGTGACTCTATTCTGCCTGATGGAAAGCATAAATTGAACCCAAGGGCGGTGGTCGCCATACTCACTGCGAATGACGACAGTGCAATATGGCGACCCACGCTATGGCGGCGTAGTGAGATGCTTTTTTACGCCCCGCTTAAAGGACCCGGGATCGTAGCGGGAGGGAAACACGTGCGCTGGTAATGAATTCCACAGGCTGGCTTTAACCGATCTGCACAGGACGGAAGAGCCGAACCGTTTAGTTCGGGAGCGTATGTCCACCATTCTGAAACGGTGACTTCCAAGGCCAGCATGAGTTGTCCTATAGAGGAACGGAGAGGATGGGATCAGTTGGAAGAGCTCATCAGAACACTCTCCATGATAAAGACGATAGAGGACTGCCATAGAGGCGACATCTCTTCACAACTGCAGAGACTCAAGGGATTCAGTGACTTTCGGGTTATTGATGATCCGGACTGCTCGCTGTAACCGATCCACAGCGCCCAGCGAATATTGCGCGGATCCATTGTAAAGATGAGAACAGTACTCCACGCAGGAGCGTACCTGGGTCTTATACAGAAGACATAGATACTCAGGTGCAAAGAACCGTCTCACTCTGTTCAATATACCCAGCTTCCGCGAGGCCGCCTTAGTAACCCTTTCAATATATTCTCGCTGATTGAGGTCCCGGTCAATATTCATACCCCGGATACCGAGATTGTCTTGCAGTGGCAGTTGAGTGTTCTGATAGGTGGGGAGGGGAAGGAATGGAGACTTTTTGGCAGAGAAAGCGCACACCTGTGTTTTCTTGGCGTTGAACTCGACCAGACTCTCATAACCCCATTGAGAAATGCGGCACAGCACCCGGTCGAGCTCAGTGACAAGCTTTTGTCGCTTTTCTTCAACGTCCGCTGATTTGGCTGTAGGGTGACCATAGTAACGTCCATGAACCGTACTGTCGTCCGCATAGCAATGCATATCGCCAAGGGTCAACATGTCATTGATATGCAGAAGAAACAGTGTAGGTGACAGGACGGAACCTTGAGGTACACCAGCATTAACCTGCTGAAAATTAGAGGTGGCGCCGTCGCAGAGGACTCTAATGCGGCGCTCGTGCAGAAATGCGGCAACCCAGCTGCAGAGTTTGGGGGATAAGCCGAATGATGGAAGTTTGGAGAGGAGCGAACGGTGCCAGACCCTATCAAAAACCTTGGCCATATCGAGACTGATAGCCAAGGTCTCCCCATGCCTATCTACAGCCTCACCCCAAAGGTGTGTAAACAACGCAAGAAGATCACCCGTGGATCGGTTCGGTCCGAAGCCGTATTGCTGATCATTTAACAACGAGTGATCCTCCAGGTGACGGACTAGTTGTTTATTAATGACACGGTACTCGGTCGGTAATTGGCCGGGTTGGAGCGGTTACCTTTTTTGGGGATGGGTTGGACATTCGCTTCTCTCCAGATCTCCGGAACAATCCCGCATTTAGTGGTAAGAGACGGTTGCGGGCTGAAAGAAGATGTAGTGAGGAAAATTGAAAAGAGTATTCGATGGGTTGTGATTCGATGGTTTAGTAAGATAGAGAGGATGGATGATAGAAGACTCACGATAGGAATTTATAGAGCGGATGTGTATGAAAGTCTCGAAAGAGGTTGTCCACGGTGAATATTTACCGACCAAATTAGTGATGTTCTGAAGAAGGGTCATATAAAAAGCACCAGGGACCGATAAATATGCATGCAGCGATTGATGAAAGTGGACGAAGCCAAAAAGAGTGGCAGGATCATGGTAGGAGATCAATTGTCTCTGCCTACCCTTCTAGGACTTTATTTTATGTGTTGTTAACAGTTTATAAAAAGTATTGAAAATTAGAGAAAGATGAAATGCTAAGCATTTATCACGTGGGAGAAGAGTGTTCAAATTATAGAAAGGGGCCACATAGTAGGATTATGTGCCCTAAAGACAGTTAAAGTTATACATGGTAGGGTGAACCTGACAAGTTTACTTGTACAGTTGAATTTTAAATTGTAACAAGTAACGTGGGGCATGTATGTTGCAAAACAGGTGCACATCTGTTCAGACAACCGAAAAAAATAGTATTGTTAACCGTTGATATACCTGTACAGGTTAATTGTACAGGCGAATCTGTGCGAGTGTGACGGTCATCTCTGCGCAGACGTCAATAGCGCGGTGATTAGCTGACAGATGTAATTGTGCAAGCAAACCTATCAGGTAAACCCTACCGTATGGTTATCTTAAGTTTGTTTATTGATCAATGGTTAGTGAAGGACAATAAATATGTTAAAATCAAATTATTAAAAATAAGTAAATCCAATAAGTAAAGATTTTACACGCCTAAAGTACTTGAAGCATAATGAACGTGTGTTAAACATCGCAATTTTATACATAGGTATGTATCTGCGCACGTAGTTACTAAACGTGTTTTTTTGGCGCAGCGCCAACGCGAGCTGACTATTTCCCACCGAAGCTGACGTTTTACTCCACACGAGCCTACATAAGTTTGCAATTGCGAGCCTCTGTTGGTTATTCGTGTTCTTCTTGAATATTTTAAGTTTTCTTTATTGTATTGCTGTTTCTTTACCTGAATATTTCTTCGTATTTCCATATCCACGACCCGGCCAACTTTCGAATATTTTCTAATATATCTTTATGTACTTGTTTGCTTGTCTCGAATTTATTACTGCGGTTCTAATACTTATAAGTTTCGCTTTTAAGGCCCATTCTAATATTATTTATTATTCAAAGTTATCTATGAAAGATATTATTTGTAAATAATTTTACTACGAGCAAAGATTAAATAGTATATCTAGCAAAATTAAAATTATGCAAATAACTCTCAGCAAGCGGTAGTGAGCGGTTTATATGTACTGTTACCGACGAAAAGCGTTGTAATAAGCAAACAATATTACCTCGGCTTCATAAAATTTATGAGGTAGTAATTCACAAAGCCATAAACACTTTTGAATGTAGTTGTGACAAAATATGATAGTGCATGCTTATGAGTACCTTTGGCATTGTCGCTACTCTAGATTTAATTTTCTTTTTTGTTAATAAACATAAAGAACAATCGTTTTGTTTATAAACGTCCACAGATTTTACTCTATCTCTATCTTTATTTTCTTTAACAGTAATATTTTGACTAATAATGTTTATTTAGATAGCTGAAAATAGATTAATTACACGTTGAAATCACTTAACAAAATTCTTTATAATATGTAACCCTTCGATGGGTAAGGCAACGCATTCTGTGACTATTGAGATGCAGGTATCCATAGGCAGCGAATGTTACTTTCCGTTAGGTGACCGTCTGTTTGTTAATTTTTGTGTCGCAGTAATCTTATCTAATATGATTTAATTTCCTTAGAAGATCATAAATAAAAGGAAATCTGTCTTTATTTAAATTATGCTTCATTTGAACTACACTGAAAGCTCAACAATAGTCATAATGTTCCACAAATTCTAAATTATTCTGTTGAAGTTGAACTTACTGTCGAAACGCACCATCATTATTTGTGAAAGGAAACGCAGTCAACAACTCAAACTGGAAGTGAAACAGGGTTAGTTGCACAAAAAAAAATATCTGCAGTACCCACTGCATTCAGAAGACTTCCTCTTTAATCATGTAAAACTTACTTACTTACTTTTATAAATTTTGGATGTGATGCTATTCTCCTAGCCGATTTCGGCCATGGTAGCCAGTCTCAAACAAGACCAGCCAACTATGCTAATAAAAGTGAACTCTCTGTTCCCTCACTCTCTCAATTCGATGAGATGGTTAACTGGAGAGAGATCAAATGCAGGAACGAAACGGCTTTACTTTGGGCTCCGAGACAAGCGGATTAAGACCCCTATATTAAAGAAAACTTAATAACACTCTTTAAGCCGACCCAGATACGAACCCAAGACTTCTTGATCGACGGTCGCATACACTAATCGATAGTACGAGGATGTACTAAGTCTATTAACTATAAATATTTTCTCTGTATTGTTTTAAATAATACATCTATATTTTTAAATGTATCTTTACGCATTTTGTTGGGTACCCAACAAAAACAATATTATTGCTACGATTTAGCATAATGATTCATAAGAAATATGTGTGCAAACACACATCCAATTTTTTCGGAGCGAGTAGTGGAAATATAAACAGGAGTTAGGCTTGAATATTTAGGGTTTTGATTTATATGGATGGGATATCAGCATACATTTAAATTGTCGCATTGATATTCCACACACGCGCAGACGTGTACATTTGCGGCAAATAAAATCAACATGTAAATGAAAATTCGAGAACCGAATACTACGATACAAGTGGAATATTTCATTTCTTTGGAGGAACGATATATCTCCCGCATGACACGTGAAAACAATAACTTCTCAAGCGCTTCTCGAGCCGACACATGAAAACAAAGCACCTCTACCCTGCGTGCGTATAAATTTTAGATGCCGGTATTTCAGACGACATGACCTTTTTGTGCATACCTAGAATAGCCACCCTGAGGATTATTTATCTCAGGAGGTACTCTCTAGAATACGTAACTAAATAAAAAATTTATATTACTATTCTCTAAAAAGGTTTCACAAAATTAGAGAAAGTATTACATTTACCCATGTCACATTTTCCTTTGGGGTAGGATAATACTAAAACTATTAATAAATTCATTACTATTTTGTCTTTTGAATAAAAAAAATTCATCTAGTCGTAGTTGTAGTTATTAACCTATTGCCGTACTTACATATACTGTGTGCTTATATGTAAATTTGTACTTAAGCTAATAATTAAAGTAATAATAATAAGTAAAGTAATATTGTATAACATAATGAGTGAAACTGTTAGCTTTGTAATAGTTTTATTAAATCTTACGTTTACATTATACAACATTCATAGCACGAACACTAACAAACATATTAATGATTTTATCGATGTTTTTAGTAGACATCACCAAAAATAGTTCAACATATGGGTCAAGACTTGTATAACCTTGCAGAATTCATAATTCAAAATAGGAGTATAGCTTCAATAATAGCAATTGAACAAAATAAACCAAAAAATTACAGGAAATTAATTTGCTACAATGAATTTATTTTTCCTGTTTAACATCGGTTTTAGAAATTCTATGAGGATAATGAAAAGGATTCGCAATACAATTTAACATTAAACCGATTAAGATCTACATCAACGAAAAAAAATGAAAATAAAATCAGGCAAAGTAAAAAAGTCTTTGATATTTCATATTATTTGGCACAAGAAAACCATTGTTGAACGAAGACATGTTAAAGTCTTCTAAAATTTAAGGTATAATGTATTTATCGAAGTAACAAAACAACTCAGTATAACCTTGTGTGTATCAAAATTTAAATTATTTACATCTTTGGAGACATTCTATTTGTCTTTAAAGAAAATATCAAAAATAAGAAATGTTAAAACGTGCCAAATATCTTTAGCTAAGGTTTAAGACTGTTTACATAACCATTGCTAGGTGTGAACAAGTGTAATGTTGTTCAAAAAGATCACAATTTTAAAATAAATAATTGTTAACTATTCGCATTTTTAAACTACACTTGGTTTTGTACATCATTTTTGAACGTTATTTAATATTTAGCTAGGCAGACCTACAGTTCTGAATCCCATTTTAATTATATTACATTTAGATAAAATAGTACTGATTCTTGCTTTTGTTAAGATGGCCTGAAATGCAAGATTCGATGCGAACGATCGATACTGTGAGCAACAGGTAACTGTTAAAGTAAAAACCATTTACAAGATAGTTTTAATGTACACAAAACCTTAAGACGTACATAATCTTCGTAGCCATCCTTATCTATGTTTTATCTATTTACAATATTTAGACGCTAACCAGCATTTTTCTTTCTCATTTCTTAATATTAGTATTAGCTATTGTCCTTGGCTTTCTTTTCTTTCATTCTTTATTTATTTCTATTACACAATAATAACAACTTTCTTGGGTTAAATACGTTTCATGTTTTATTTTACAAAAGTATATTTTTACTTGTACTTCCTTAGTTTTAAGTTACCTTTGTAATTAGTCTGGTTGACGATAAAGAGAAATATTATTATATTATTATTTATGTTCTGTAAGTAATTTCCCGAATCGTATTTTAGGAGTTAAGGCCATAGTATATATACTAAGCGATTACAAAGTAACAATTAGATGAAATGAAACAGAAAAGATTTACAAAATTTATAACATTTAGTAAAATGAAAACAATTTTTTAAACGTTTTGCTAAACAATACTAACTTTGAACTTTATATTATATTGAAAAAGAAATCGCATAAAAAGCTCATGCTGTGGAAATAATTTTCACTTGTGACATTTTGTGACTTCTTAGTATAAACAGTATAGCAAATTCAGATGGCCTCTGTGAATGGTGACGCGATAAGCTGTCTGTAAAATTTACGACAAGCACTAGCTTGTCGTAAATTTCCACTAGGAAATTTCATCTTTTCGCAGATTATGTTAATTTAAAGGTCGACATTAACATAATGCTGGACAGAAAAAAACTGATCTCAGCAGTGACTGATGCTCACTGAAAGGTGATAAAAAGGAATGCGATCTTCATTTTAGTATTTACACAACTGACTTTAAAGAAACAGTGGTAATAAAAATAACCAGGATGCGGTAATTATGTATATAAATTGCTAACACTGAAGATTCTAAAATTGGTTCGACATAATCACGGACAAACGGTAAAACACATTTTGAAAAACGGAGTTCGTGGACTCTTTAGAACCTCGTATTCTCGTATACTTTATACCTTTTTTGGTGAATAATTTTAAAGAAAATCTAAATCTTTACACCAACGAAGTTTCATTGTAAGTAGGTAATAATCGCTTATTTTTCCAAAACAAGTATTTTCGTTCCATAATTTATTACTGAAATATAAAATTATACTAATGAATGATAAAGCTTTCAGTGGTTCAGTAAACATTTACATTGTTTGTATAAAATAAGCGCTTTATTTGAACATGTTGAAACATGTTGAATGTACAATTCGAAACGCTCGCTACTTCTACTTTATCATCAACAACTCTTAATTAACGAAGCATAAAAGTTCTCGGTTCGTAATTTCCAAAAAAAGAAGAATGGAGTAAAATTTTGGGACCATCATGTATGTAGATTTACGGCAAAGATTTCTATTTTCCTTATATTCCATGGAATATGCTTGAACACCTTTTGGTAATAATTACCCGCGAGGCCGCGGGTTAATAGGACGGGTTTTTCCTTCCATCCGCTACAATGGCCAGCCTATATAGTTCATCCGTGGATGGTACCCGTGTTTGTGCGAGCAGGCTCTGGGAGGGGTCCAGATGTCTTAATAATAGCTGTTCCCGGATCCTTCTTATTTTAGGTGCAGAGTGGCACATTGTGTGGATTTAGTCGGTCCGATTTCGGCAAACCCCGACGGGGTGGTGGCACGTGGGTGTTACCACATGTTAAAATAAAAAGTTAGGTTAGAGGATAGTTCGGTTTACGTGTTTTCTTACTAGATATTTATTCAACTAAGTACTAAGGTTATTCTATTAGTATATGTTTGAGCAAGTTGTCTACATCTAACAAGTTGTATTTTTAAAATTAAAATCTCTAAAATCTTGCTTTCTTCTAAAATCTTAAGAGTTACTGCAAATGGAGCTCTATTTAACATTCTCCATTAAGGATAATGGAAAAATAGTTATTATATGTCAGTAAACCTGTCTTGTTGCTGCAAATCTAAACACTAATTATAATATTAAATAATTTTCAACTTATATTAGAATGTCACTGAACTCCCTTATTCAAAATTTTATAACCTTTGTGTTTTTATCCTACGACTATCTCTAGTTTGAATACATTTTCTATCCACGAGTATTCATAGAGTCATTCTAACATATAAGTGCGTGCTTACATTTAAAGATAGTAAATATAAGTATATCAGAGTCGCATTCTTTTACGGGGCAGTGAAGCAGGAAGATATATTTATTGCTCTCACCTTTCATGTCTTCACAAGAGTTATGATATTTTTGTGGATACGCAGATCTGTTTAATGTAACCTTAACCGGTGTATTAATATTGTGTATATAGGCTTTTTTTCTAGCCGCTGTAGCATTATTTCATAAGCCTTCAGCTAGCACTACGGTGTGCCCTGTGAGGCTCATGTTTTTACATGAAGTTCCCGATTGAAATGTAAATTGGATTCGAATTGGTCGGCAAATAAAGTTTATTTCAAAAAAATAAAGTTAGGAAAAGCGCTCGATGCTTTTATGTATTGTGATGTGACTTGTAAAACTTATCCCTATGCATAGGTTTACATAATTGTGAATACATACAAACTGATATGTTATATTTTAACTTATACCTTTTTTATACAATGGTAGAATATTTTTTGATTTGACAGTTAAAATAAATGAAAAATAGTATCAGTTAACCAAAGTAAGTTTAACAAAACACAATAGAGTTTTTACTTTAATACCGACAAGTACAAATGTAAATGATATTAAAGAATAGCTTACATTTTAAGATATAAAAATTGTAAGTAAAGAAGAATAAAGAGTGTAAGAAAATACATGTTCTGAACCTTAAATAAGATGTTTAAACGTATTAGGATAGAACGCCGTAAACAGGCATAGAATCTAACGAGACATGAAATCGAATTAAATTAAGACGCACGTTTGCTCGAAGATTAAGCGACTCGATGCAGAATGTTTTGTAGGTGTGCCACCATAAATATATCGGTGTCGTTACTTTATTTCTTAGCCAGTAGGAGGACAATCTTGTAACAATATTTCTACTATTGGCGAAGATCCAGATTCTACAAAAAGCCAAGTTGTTGTCGGACTTCACACTTGTGAAATTTTCTTACTATACTTGTGTCACTATTTACAGTGATCATTTAATGAAGACTTTACATTAAGTTGTTGGGAATTCCTTTTTTGAGGAAAGGTACCTTGGATAATGGAACCACAAAAAACAAGTAACGTGATTTTTTTTACAATTACAAAGGGACTCGATGTTCATCGGTTCCAAAAAAAAAGAACTTCCTACATTTAACTTACGTTACGCACTACGTTAAATGCAAGTAATAACAGTAGTAGAAAAGTTTTCAACGGGCAAAAAAATTAAATTACAAATTTATTTTGCCTGCTTTCTTTATCGTATCTGTGTTACAACGTTTACATAAAATGATACATATTATAGCTATGATGCAATAAAATAAAACACTTTAAGTAACAATAAATTAGTCATATAATAAAATACATATGCACGCATACTCTTAAAAAATGGCTAAAAAACGCTAAGCTTGCTAGTACTCACGCTCACTTTTAATGAAAATTTTCGTTTACATGGTCTGGCGAGCTTTTGATTCTATCTCATTCAAATCTTTCTCCGCCTGGCCGGTGTGGTACCTCTGTCTTCGAACAATTACTAAAATAGTGCCATGACTTAACATTGTACTCCGGGTAAATTAAATGATTAAATATTATAATAGGACTTTAGTGTCTACTTAACCTTTTTTGTGAGCCAAGTATTTTTAATTACGACTATTTATTTACTCTACTCTGTTGAATAACAATTGATGTAATAACAAAAACACATGTTTCCTGATATAAACTTTTGTAAAAGTTAGTAAGATTCATAATTTAGAAAGTTCAAATGAGATTTATTTCCTATATTTGAAATCAAATACAAAATTTGTGTGAAAAAAATCTGTAAAACATTACAAGTCGCATGAAACAGAGACTATAATTGAAACTTGTTTCTTTTCCGTGTTGTTTATTGAGAAGTGGGCGGGTAATCGTAATAAAGTTATTGTTCATCAGTACTCGCGGTCGCCATTTCTCTGTGCAAAGGCTCGTTCGCTCGCTCGCTCTGTTTCGCTCCGTAATTGGCTCATTGAATGATGTCATTATCATCTAATTATGTGTTCTTAAAATCATTTCCGCTTTCCGTGCTTCCACATCGATAACAAAATTTTATTATTGTATTAGGTATTCAACGCTATGAGCCTTTGTGTTACACTCAAGTAAGAGGCCCGTTTTTAATTTTGATAAGTAAATCTTAAAGTAAGAGGCAATCTCCGGATACTTATATATTACGATACACATAAGAGAGCTACAGAAATCAGGATAAAATAAGCTCTTACACGAAAGCTTAGGAAGTAAACATTCTTGAAAACAAGAAAAGCGTACACATTAAAGTTACTTTTATTTTGTTCTCTAACGAAGCTTTTTTTATTAACCTGAATTATGAGCCGAACCTTGTTTCTTTGGGTAATTTTAAGGTAACTTTTACCATTATGTGGCTCCTTATGTCTCCTTATCTTCAATACGTCACAGTATTTATAGGCGTCCTAGTAATATCAATATATTTTTTAAATGAACATTGAGTTACTAGAAATGCATACGACATGTAAAGAGTTGAATCTTCCTACCCTTTTCAAAATTTTATTTGAGACCGTTGCAATGAATTTTCTAATTCTGTTCTCTTTTTCATTTCATATAAGAGCAAAATTAGTTTTAGTTAGTTTTACGACCACCCGGCTGCCTGTCTGACGCTAACCTTCTTAGGAATATAATCGATCCGTGATGCGGTCAAGTTTACAGTGAAGTTTATATAATAGCATGTCAGCACAGTACTCGAGACAGTTATATGATGAAAAAAAATAAAAATTCGCATGTCATGTATTATTATCATCAGAAACAACGCAGTTCCTCACATTCATCAGTTTAACTGACCCCAAACCGATGTTAAAAAATTTTTTCTGCTACAGACAACGAACGAATAGTTTCTTCTCCTTGCTGTCTAATTCGCAAATTACCGCCAATTCCTAGGATCTGTTTTATGGGGATTCAGTGGTGATGTCGTAGCGGCAACATTACAAACCTCAGCTTGCAGTCAAACGGATCATTAAGTTTAAAGCCACAGATATTTGGCACGTCCAATCACTCGGAATATTTCCTCCTATGAAGGCAAACAGCTTCATTTTTTTTTGTAGCCAAAGCCTGTCCCTATATTATACTTGCTAGATAATTATGATATTAATGTGGGGGAGCCATCAGACTGCCCTCAATAGGTTTAATATTTGAAAAATTTCAAAGTCTTCAAATTAACAGAGCCGCATACGTAAAATAAAAAGATTAGATGTATGTTATTTATGCATGTTATCGAGCACTTAAAAGAATATACATAATTTCTCCTTATATCTAACGAGTTTTGTTCGTATATAAAGAACCATCCAAAAACGTAAGCTGAATTTAAACTCAATTTTTCATTTTATGTTCAAGTTTTTTTGACTTTGCACATAAAGAAGCTGACAGTTATCTCTTGAGATTTGCACTAATTGAAGGTTTTTTTTACAAGAGCCTGCCAAATAGCATGAATAGAATTCAAGAGTTGAGGACGTAGATGACATGATGATGGAAAATTATAGATTTAATTTACAGTTTGATATCTAATTTTAACTCTAATCTAATTGGGTATCTTCGTTAATAGTTACAGAAGACTTATCAAAATAGGTAAAGAATTTATAAATATCAAATTAAATTCAGAGAAATCAGAAACAAATTTTACATCATAAACTGAAAGTAACAGCTATAAACATGACAAGTAAAAGAATAAAAAAAAGAAAAGTTTAGTGATTTTACAACAAAATATAACTAAAAATGTATTAGCCACCCTTGATATTTTGCGAAAGGTTTGTGTAATCGAATTACAAAATTAAAATGCAATAACGTCTGCTGTTTAAACTCACATGTACCATCTGAAACTAGATACTATGCATCCACTGTCTATATTATGTACTATGATTTAGCTAAAGAATTTTGTTTGTCGAGTGCCTTAGGTTCTCCTCAGTTAGTTGTTTTGACCGTATGAGAGCCAAGCTGCGGCATAAATGGTCTGACTCGATCAAAGTGATACCTCGGCATGACAAAAAACCAGTGTTAAGCAATTATTTCGTAATGTGTCGGGATACAAAAAATATTAATATCTATTTTCTTCTTTACGTCAGAAAAATTGGTAAATAGTTTTTCAAACGAAATCAAAACCAAACTTTTGGCTATACTTTCAGTTTACACCGAAACTGAAACATACTCAAACATTTTTAAAATTTCTGTTGCATAATGATAATAATAATCTGAAAAGAAGTGGGGCCCGTGGCACTACAGAGCTCCTTATCATAGATAGGACCATTACACAACAGGTACGTCGTAGTCGTAAGAGTCTGGCGACATGTTGGATAGATTATAAGAAGGATAATGACTCAGTTCCACATACATGGCTTTTGAAAGTGCTAGAGTTCTATAAAATTGATGCAACTCTGCGCACTGTCTTAAGGTCGTATGTGAGCCAATGGAGAACAACATTTCGCTATCCAGGATGTCGGCAGACTAAGATAAATGACATAAAGATCGTGCAAGGTATATTTCAAGGTGACAGTCTGAGTCCCTTGTAGTTTTGTCTAGTTTTGCCCTGTACCCGATGTCGATGGTCTACTATTTTTTATATTTTTTAATATGTATTTTTGTATTCCTTTTGTATGTATTTAAAAATGTAATCAATATGTACTCGTATATATAAACTAATAAAGAGAATAACAATCTCATCTCAATCTGCTGCAAATCTCATGATATATGAAATCGAAACGTGGATGCTTATGGCACGGCTGGCCCACAATTTTAAATTCACCCAGCGTGTTTTGAAAATAGTTATGCTTGGCAGAAACGCGAAACATAATCATTGAAAAGCATCGTATCGAAAATAAGTTATCTGAAAATAGGAGAACTGTTATCGACATCACTCACAGGATTATATTAACCAGAGAACCGATACTAAATCATTGCGAAAAAACGTATTTTTGAGTGGTCACATATCTCAGCAAATTTCTGATAGCTTCGTCGCTTACAGCAGTAAATGTAGATTGCCTTAACACACTTTGCATAGTTCGTGCGAACATTGTTTTTTTTGAACTATTGCGATTCAAACTCTTCCTAAGCCTCGATGCCTGGCGACGCTGTTCATCTCCTGGTACTAGTTTCAAACATTTTGAATGCTCGCTGTGAAAATTCTTCCATTAAACTCACAATGTCCTAACTGACAATGACTGTAAACGTGTCCATATGTGTCCTTACAATATGAATTTGAAGCAACTTTATAAACTGTCGACAATGGTAGTCGAAGAAACACTAATCAGAAATTGTAAAATTAATTGTTACAAAAACAGCATTTTCAAGTGTCCTCAATAAGGTAATGAAAGTTACAGGTGCCTTTATATCATTCATCACTAAAAACATTGTTAATAAGAAGAAATAAAAGTTATATTTGTTTATTTCACAACTTTATGGGTAGCCGTTGTTTTGTTTTGAGTAGGTTACTCGTATATTACAACAGGCAAACGTGTTAATTTACTTTTTTGAAAAATATCAAAAAATATGGCACTGTACATTTGTTTTATATTTTACAATCATAAAAATATTTTATTTAGCAAATAAATAGCAAACGGAAAGGAATAATCAAAGCTATTTGGTTATTTACTTTATAAATAACATCTATTTTTAAAATTGTATCTACAAAATAAACCTGTAAAAAGTTATATATTTATCTTTGTTCAATACGATTGACGGCAGCAGTAAAAAATTCTAAAATGCGACATATTATTTGAAGACCTTTATTTACTTTAAATACCAACGTTCAAAATGATATGACACATTGAATCAACTCTATTTCATAGAACACCTTCGTAAGTATCACTACTGCAAATGGACCATAAAAGTAATAACAGTTTGTGAAATTGGCAATCACAATCTATCACGTGATTACTTTCTAATTATTGAAACCCAAAGACAACATACAACATTTATATTATATTACGTGTGTTCAACTACACGGTTGTCGGCACGTTGATTCTGGGGGTAGGATGCGGGTAGTTTAAAGTTACACAACATAAATTACGAGTTCCTACGAGTTACTGTAATGGACTCGATCCGCGAGCTTATTACAGCGTTTATCATCGTTTTAAACTTTTGAGCACCGCTCCGGCCCGAATGTGCGACTGAAAATGTCACGCAACATTTTACAGTGAATATATGATATATGGGTTTCGGTTTTTGCTCTTTGACAGTTCAAATATTTTAGAATATATTTATAAATATAATAATATTCCGAAATAACACATAAAAATTCATTCCACAGTCTAAAATAACGTACTTTTGTGCAAAACTTTCCTTCGTAGAAGACGAATTTTCTGAAATCCTCTCATGATCAATCAGTCAGTGAATTCTGAACCTTGCCTTGACTATGTAAAAATTGTAAATATTCTTTAAAAATTCCTAAATAGAAATCGTGAACAAAAAGTTAGACAGATGCAGTTGGCAAGCCGTTAGATGCCACTTTCAAGCGGTTTTTAAAAAATTATTGAGAGCGGTGCAGAGTTGTTAATGTTAATGTATTAAATTACAATTCACCAAATTGAATTTAAAAAAACCTATACGCAGAATTAGTTCCATTTTGATCTATAAATAGCTCTCGTGTGAATAGGAATGTAATTTCATACAAAATTAAATAATGCTGACAATCTGGTAAACTGCATTAAGCCGCCATTGGCCTGTTCTCGCAAAAGCTTAAACCTAGAGGTTCACGAAAATCATAGCTTTTTGCCAATAGATGCACCATCAGAGAATAACCGTTTATATTATCGACAACACGAAAACAGTTTATGTTATTTAGAGGAGTAGATAATTCTTACAAGTAGCAAATATTTAAAAATTTTAACAACTCTATACGAGTATATATCATCATTGTCACCATCTTAGCCGATATATGTACATTGCAAAACTCTGATTTTTACACTGATCGAACTCAAACTTTAACACATACATCCTAAAAATAATTTAACTTTCAATTCGTGTAGATGTTATACTAAAAACGATACATAATTACGTATTACAAATTATAGTTGTGCAAGTGAATTTATACATAAAAAGCTATAATTTCCACAGCAAGATTGCAGTCTAGATAAATTAATTTGTTATGTACGCCTGTTATATTCATAGTCTTTGTACTAACACGCTTGGGAAATCAAAGGAAACTCAAAGAGCATACACGTTTACTTAAGTTATATTGTTTGCAAACAACCCATTGTCTGGTTTTTGGACATATACTTATATAAACAAGCTAATGTATTAAGTAGGTATTTTTACTGGCAACTGTTATCAATTTTTTTTATGTACATATTACATTATGCGTTAAATAACAAAATATTGTTTCTAGAAAACATCCGCCAACATAACATACCAGACATAAAAACGAAATTATTATTTTGTTAAACTATTATTGTTCCTTGTTCATATTAAATGCAATCTATATTCAATGAAATAAAAAAAAGTAAGCCTTTTATGCCTCATACAAAATATAATTTTAGTTTTAACTTCGATTGCTGAGCGATTTGTAAAGTAGTTTGTAGTCCATTGTTAATATTAATATCATAGCTCTATCAGTATTATAACATTATACACCATATATGAATGTAAATATATATGTAGAGACAACATATTATAGAAGTGACGTCACGTCCTTACAAATGTGTTGGTAATTATAAATGAGAGTAACAACATCGCAAAGCAAAATCACGATTGCACTATAAACGCCTGAAGTTTGTACTGAGGTTGGCTGTTTTCTTGCTTTGGGTAAATACAACGAGCAGGCGCTTTACAAAGCTACCAGCCGTTTCTGTTTACTGCCATAAATTTATTAGCAAAACAGAAAAGCTATCAAATTAATTTCAACGACGCGACGGTGTGTTGCTGCGCTTACTTCTATTCTAATAAACACGTTCGTATTTTGCGTATGTTTAAATTGAATAGTTTTCTGGGATTATGAAAAATAGATTTACCGTTTTATACTGTCATAAATTTCCTAGTAAATGAACTTCTCTTTAGTCACATAATTCTTATTTTAAAATAAACAGTCCAAATAGATTATATTTGCTTTAGCGGAAACGAATTGAATTTATCTGCAGAGCTATTAGACGTGAAGCTACTTTTAAGTTCGTTAGCTTTCGATCAATAGACAAACATTCGAGCCACGTTTAGATGCTATGTTTGCCCGGCTCTCGGGCGCCGTAGGAATTTGCACAGATTGTCGACGTACCTATACCGATTTCTAAAATATGCAGGAGCTGTGCTGTTCCGTTCTAGGGACGGCACCGTACATCCTTTATTAAGAAATATGCACGAGCTAGCGCAGTAAAGATCAATCTTATTTATAGAATCTGATGAATAGAATGTAAGTGTAATTGCATTATTTTCCTCATTCCGACACAGTACAAGATTGGTTCTATTAAATTGAATGAGCGCCCTGTTAACTTTATATATCAATTCACTTACAATAGTCAAATGAATGAATGAATGTTTCTTAATAATTATTGTATTGATTTTTTAGTTTACGGCAAACTAAAAGACTCTCTGTGTGATGACGAATTAAGAATACAGTGTCACCACCCACCTCTTGCCATGGATATCGTAAGATGTGAATAAGGGAATAAAATATGCCAGACAACATTACTGCTAAAAAAAACTCGAAACAAACCCTATAGTAGTCCGTCTGACCAGGGTGGAATAGGAGGTGAAAACTTCATAGTTAAGAAGAGGCCTATAACCAGCAGTGGACTGCTAAAGGATCTTGATGATAATGAAAAGACTTAACCACGAAAACATGTTGCTGCTATATTTTTACTTAAAACCTTGGCACCAAAGAACGTTGAAAAATAACATTACCGGTATAGAAAGCATAGCATAGAGTTTTAGGCACATTTATTTGTGAATATTGCATCTCAACTATTTCAGATTGATTTTTTTTTTCTAATAAACGGCACCTAATACTATTTTTGCAGGAACTTATAAATCAAATATATTGTAAATCTATTACTATTTATAAATAAACTTTGCAGGACCAACTGAATAATGGCTTAAACTTTACAATTAATGGATTACAGCACGCCCAATATAACTTCCCAAAATTAACGCAAGAACGATGGAGACTAAAAGCGAACAGAATAAAGATAGATATTATGGCCTACGTGATATACATATATTTAGATGTTTTGGCTTGAAACGAATTGCGTAGTTTACCTTTCCATATAACGCGTCCTCCATAAATCATAATTATTCTATTATTACGACTCCGACTACCACCTGAGATATTTGGATAAAATATCTTTGTAAGGTAAGAAACTTTCTATTGTTGTTTTTTTTATTATTTTATGTACCAACTTAAATAAATTTTGTTGATTCTTGGAAAGTATTATTTTTATCATAAGTGCTTACCAAATACTTGATCCAGTGAAATTTAGTACGCGCAAAACACGAAGTTTGTTATGTGATGATGTTGTATATCTTCCAGGGCAACCTTTTATAAATTTAACTTGGTTGATCAATGTGTACGAGAATACTTTTTGGTTTTATCGTTACAACACTTTGAATCAAGACCGACCCAGACTCTGGAAATTTCAACTTATTCTGTTACATGTCGTTTTGTCTTAGTAGAGCTGAGAGATCATTTAAAGCTTAAAGGGGTATAATTTTACTTACATATTTCGATCTGCTAGTTAGTTCGTTAATTTTTAATCTCTTTGACAAATTTTAAGACATGTTTTACCGTATTTGTTATTTTAGCGGTTTTTTTTTTAAGTTAAAAGAAATCGCTAATTTACTTTTATATTATAATTACTTTTGTATCAAATCAATCAAATCAAAGAGAGTGGCAGTTTCACTCCTCGCTCCTATTTTCTCTTATCCAATATTTACTTGAACAATTATATGAATGTTATAATAAACAAACCAATTAGTTGATTTTTTAACATAAAACATGTAAGTATCTTTTCTCCTAAATAAACCCTAAACATTCTTAATATTACAAATACGAAAGTTTGTGATGTTTAGAAGCTTAGAGGTTTTTGACTCTTTCACGCAAGAACTAATGAACGAATTTAGATGAAACTTTACAGTGATGTGGTTTATAAATCAGAATAACACATAAGCATACATTTATAAGGATTTTGTATAATTTTGTCACAATATAATTTTTACTGTCAATTAATTAAGTGCCATTAAGCGCCTACTAAGAGGGATCGCAGTAACAGGTTTGATGCAATGTTTATAATATTAGTTTGACAGAGTTACTTTCGCATCCATATGCGAAAGTAACTCTGTCTATTATGGTTTCAAGGTTAAATCGCTGTACCGGTTTTAACAAATTTTGGAATGAAATACTTTGATTCTTGATTCTTGACATAAACCGATAACAAACATAAGCCCGAGCAAAGCCGCTGGCAAAAGCTATTAAACTATATACATGTCTAAATAAGTACCATAAATCAGTATTGCCTTAAGAAGCGTGTGATGGGCGATTGTCATAGGAACTCTGCATAACTTTTTGTTTGATGGTGTTACATACTGATACAATTACATCTAATAAAGTTCGTATTTATAGTGTAACACAGTTCAGGTACTCTTACTTACTTTTTCTTATTGACATATAAGTTTTCCCATAGATTGACTTGAAATAATATAAACATAATGGACCCAGCACAAAAGTTTATTAATATATGAGAATAAATCTAAACAATATTAATACACAGTATGAGATAATACACGAGGTTTTATTGATGTTTATTGCATAAGAAATAAAACAGCCTTTCGCTATGGAAACTTCGTAATTCGGCGTACCATTCATTTTATACTATATACTCGTACATTCTCATATTAGCAACCTTGGTAAAAATTTATAGCTACAACAATACAAATGCGCAGCTCGCCTTTTGTAAACAGATCAATACAGCCTATTACTATTATTGTTTTCTATTAACGCTCTAATAAAAACACAAACACCATAAGAACATTATAAGTGTTCTTATGACTAAAATACAAAGTTGTTTAGTTGCTGTTTTTGAAAATGTTAACCCTAATTCCCACGGTACAAGATATAATACTTAATACTTTCCTCATTTAAATATTTGTACTCTCCTTGCCGCTTAAATTTTCTTTCCCTAAATCTCAAACTAGATGGACGATGCCTTAACTTAATTTTATCACTACCCTAAATTTTATAATTTTAACAAAATTTGATCAAGAAATCTCGGGTTCGATGCCGGGTCAAAAAAGTATTTTTGAGTTTTTGTAAGTATAGAAATACTTATCAACAACCCAAAGATTGGCAATTGAAGTCTTAACCTTAGTGTGCCTCAGAGAGCACACAAAACCGTCGGTCCCGCGCCTGATCTCTACCCAACCATGTCGGATAGCCGTACAAATGGATTGTGAGAGTGAGAGAACAGAGAATGCACTTTGCATGCAGAGAATGCGCACACACTTGTATATCTTGTGTAGTTGGCTGATCTCCTTGAAGATTCACCGTCGTAGCCGAAATCGCCTAGGAGAACATATATAAATGTTATAAAACAAATGAACATAATGAATTATAAATTATTCGTAACATTTGATCGTTTATTGTGTAAAGCTCATTTTTATTCAAAAGTATTTCTTACTTAAAAAAAACAACGTTATTACATGAATCATATCAACTTACTCACGGTTCAATTCGTATATCGAAAAAATATATTGGACCGTCTGCATGTTTTTTGCCAACCGTTAAAACATTTAAGGGCCCTACAACTTCAATCACAGAGATTTGTAAAGCCTACAAAAAATATCCACGTACTAAATACTGTACCATTTTCTGTAGTTTAAATCGACCCGTGAAAATAAACAAGAGTAGCGGTGATATACTGATTAAATTCTACGAAACCACAATGACAAGATGAAACAGTAAATTTAAACTTGAAGAGGCTTGTTGTTATATTATTCTGGAAGATCTTAACAACAGTAGGAATATAGGACTATGGTTAACGAAGCCACATAAGTTTTAAGTGGCCTCTGGGGCTCCTAAGTTTCCGCTGTCCGTTTATCCTCCACAACAAAGTTATTTGTTAGACCAACTACCTAACGTTGTTGATGCTTACTCAACTTTAGCGTAAGTTGTGAAGTGAATAGATTTGGAAAGAAAGTAAAAAAAGCAAACGGTTCTAACTTATTTTAATTTCAAACGTTTATTATCATAACCGTACAGTTCTTCTTCAGTTTTAAGATTTACTGATGATTATTAATCTCTGTATCTATGTACCTTAATGAAATTAAGAATTTAATTAAGAGATAACAGGGTTAGTATTCTATACATAATATTTTTAGTGTAACTGCCTCAACTTCTTTCTTATGAGTGAAATGTAAAAGAATAGGCAACTATCGAGTACATCATCTATCATCATTGATCATATTTTAATTTCGAACGTTTTTTATCATAACCGTTCAGTTTTTCTTTAGTTTTAAGATTTGCTGATGATTTCTGATCTCAGTATCTATGTACCCTAATAAATTAACAATTTAATTAAAAGATAGCAGGGTTACTATTCTATACCTAATATTTTTGGCGTAACTACCTCAACTTTTTCTTATGAGTGAAATGTAAAAGAATAGGCAACTATCGAGTACATCATCTACCGGTTCCTCACTCATAGAATTCGAACACTCAAATGAAAGCCCTATACATTTACTAAGTACAAAAGATCTCAGAAGCACAAACAGTTTACGCATAAATTGTATAGAATATTAAATTCACTTTGAATATTGTGTAGTTTAATGAATTTGGCACAAAAATAGATGAATTATATTTAGAGGTTTAAAAGTCTCAAATGTTCTAGGCTCAAAAAAATACATTGATTGCAAGCTATCAGCACATTTAGTTCATAATAAGCACATAAGATAAAATCTTGCCAAAATCGTATGTTTAAGCAGAAAAACATGTTTATGATATTCTAAAAACCGTATGTCATCATCAATTGGAAGCATAAAGTCCTTTTGCTAGAATTAAAACGTTATATCGATTGACTAAAACTTTGAATACTTTGCAGACTTCGACTACTTGTCGTACACATACTACTTAGTACTTTTTAGATTGAATATTTTCTTAACTTTCTCAAATGACAATCGTTTATTGGCCTGTAACCATATTCGCCTAATGTTATGTTACATATAAGTATTTATGTTTGTTCTTTTGTTTTTAAACTTACAATTAACTTTATTAAACCTTTTGGCCTAATGACTGTGATTCTATCGTTTAATAAATCTAAATTATAAATTACCCTTACTATAACAGATGTGTTCTGTAACTATATTCAGTTAACAAGGTAGAAAAGCGCAAATTAATTTATTATTCTTTTGAGTGTAACCTCGGAATAAATTAAAAGAAAAATGTACACGTTAAATTTGAAATACATGTAAAAGTAACAATAATAAAAATAATTTCATTCAAATATTAATGAATGGTCCAACACAAAGATTGCGTGTATTACATAAACGTCTGGGGCGGATACAGACTCATTAATTATGAACCTTTCTGCTTCATTTGGTTTCATTTTTGTGGATATGGTTAATATCGTATATTTTTGTAGCAAGGACTGAGAATCAGGTAGAAGTCAATAACACTGCAATCATAATCTATTCGTTATTAAGTGTCTATCTATACAAAGGGCATCTACATCTGTATGTATTTAACTATATCGTACAAGGTTCTGCAACTAACCATAACTAAACCATAACAATGTACGGCATTACCTGAGTGATTAATTTGAAACTTCAAACATTTTATTTTAAATATTTCGTATCAGATTTTTAACCAATTATGAAGGGAAAAAGACAAATTAGCATCTGTGAACAAATGTTCTGTTTAGCAGATCGATAAAAAGATAAGACTATTGTATTATTCTTCTATAACTGATGCAAATTGAATATTCTTGGATATTTAAGTTCAATATTACTTCGAAATGTACCTGTAAAGTTTGTTAGTTGTTACTTGTAAACCGTCTTCGCTTCTGAATCTTGTTTTAGCTTAGTTGTAACTACCTATGTATGTGCTACAGTGATCAAAAACAAACCATATATAATTATTGACGACAAAGGGTTATTTATAGTTAAACGTGATTGAACACAATAAACTAAACATACAATATAAGATTTTTGTGATATAATTTAACCTCTTTATTAAGAAATTTTATCATTATAAATGTTCTTCGAAATTTATTTCTTAATATTTTATGTAAGTGTTATATAGGTTTTCTATATTACATAAAACTGTTATTTGTAGTTGCAGAATGAGATCCAGATTAGGAAAAAAAACTGCTACAATAATTTCTGTATTTCATCATCATCAACAGCTTTGAATATTCCACTAAATTTAATATTGACGAAAACATTTTTAAAGAATAATATACCGGAAGAACTATTATGAAACTTTTCTATCGTATTATATACCTTTATCTTAAATTATTAAATGCTATATATCAGTTTAAACACTGATATGGGAATAAAATACTTTATTATGTCAAATAAAAGACGACCTCCATCGCTTGTTGTCATTTCTAACCCTTCTCAAGATGGTTGAAGGACGAATAGTTCTTATAATGTAAAATTATTTATAGATGGCATTCGGGGTCATAGATAATTTTAATAATATTTTGTTTCACAATATTACCATGTACTCTACTGGTACTCGTTTATTTTACTTTAGCGACCTGTCCGAAAATATTGTTATTGCAATTAATTCTTACTAAATGCTTCTTATGATAAATTTATTCGATAAACATATTATTCCACACTTATTTAAAATTATTATATTTATTTGTTTAGGTTACTAACAGAAAGCCTCTTTCAACTCCCTCAATGGAAAGTCATAAAGATAGTAAACGCCTATCCAAACTAATTCCCTATAAATAAAATATTTTAAATTATAACAAAAACAGAAATAGATTAAATAAACGAAAGTACTCTTCATTAAATATTGTAATTACTTACTTATATGATAGTCTCACTTACCTGTAAAAAGAAACAAATAAACATTAGTTATATTGAAAAACTGAAACAGGAAACTCTGAAATTTTCAAAAAGCTGCTAGTTTCTCTAGTGTTTTAGTAATGCCTTTCTTACTATTCACTTACTATCATTACAATTTGTGTAATCTTTGCAAAACCAAAAGGCTCAGTGTGAAACAAAGAATATAAGAAAATTATGTTGACGGATATTAATGTGATGACGTGTTTAGTAATGGTTAGAAAATATAGTTATATTATTGTAAAATTTAAAAGTTAGTAGAGAGAAAATAAAAACAAACTTAATTTAAACATTCTCAAAATAAACAAGCATTTGACTCCCAAACATTTATGTGGGTCGCTCAAACTAAACCGATTCAGCATGAACCAATATTGGATATTCAATTACTCCAATAGCGGGTGAAAGACAGTTTAGTACTGTCCATGGCTGCAGCATCACTACATACATGGGCTAAGAGGAAGTCTACTCAAAGATGCGTGTACCTAGATTATTTATATTTATTATTGTATCTAAATTGGTTTCCGTAAATTGTTATAACTGTACTTACCAGGGCGAATGAGCGAATAGCAATAGGACCTTCTGGCGAAGCGCTCGTAGACAGCAAGTTTAATGCAGTATTACAAGACCAACGAGGATAGCAAGCCATAAAATCTATGTTATTTTTAGTAAGATAGCACAGACATGATTGTTGTGTTAGATAAAACATTTTTCATGTTTGTAATGTAAAATTTCCTAAAATTTACAACGTTGAATAGGAGTAAAATTGTTCTAACCTAAGCCAGGATCGAAAACTGTAAACTATGTTGCCATAGATAGTAATCAGTCGTCAAGTGTGAATAATACTGTATCTGTCGGCTGCCCGATTTCGTTCTATTAAGTTATAATTTACTGAGTAAAATAAGTAAGTACGAAATATTATTAAGAAACTAAAAACATACATTTTGAAATACTAAAAAAACGTAATGCAAGTTTTCTTTAATCTTCATTGGAGTTATCGACCGCTGTCTATGTGAATCTCAAGATTCTTTATGTACATGTGTTAAGTGTTAGTTATTCTATATCCGATGGAACTGGTACCAAACAGGCAATATGTTGTACCTACAGAGTTTGCCAGGTGTTATAAATTTCTAATTATGATAAAAGTAATAATAAATTCAAACATAAACTCATATCACAGTATAAGAAATAACATAGTAATATATCAATTCAGTCTTATCTATTGCTTGATTATTTTCGTTCAAACAGTTCTAAATTTTAAATCCAAAACTACGAGATATTTTTTTGGAAATTTTTATATTGCTTTTAATTGTTCATAGTGAAAATGTGGTGTCCAGTTGTTAAAATACTGAAATAAATATAAGTAAAATTAAAAGAAATATGAATGGAAAGTTTAAATAAAAACTGTCACTAAGATAAAAGTTAATATATTTACATAAAAGTCAATTAAATTTAAGAATCAAGCCTAGAAGAGATCGCTGATTACGATAAAGCCGCTCTATGTACCATTGTTTTCTTTTTGTAGTTTCTAAATTGTATTTTTCCTAGTTATGATATGGAATAAAGAGAACCTATCTATCTATTAAATTATCTGTAATCAGTAATATGTCAGTCGCTCTAAAACGGTGAATGTGGAAAATTTCACGTTTTCATTGAAGAATATTAAATATGAAATGAATTAACACGGAACACCGAATGCTCGTTGCAATGATATCAAGCGGCAAATTGGTTTCCTGGAACACATATCATTTTCATTTATAAAGATTACTGAAGTCAGAAAAAGCTTTTCAGCTCAGATTAAATTTAATAACAAAGGATTACATTGATATATTTTAATTTATATACATAAAATATTATTAATCTGTTCTGTAAATTTTTAGTGTTATGTACTAACATAAAACAGATTGTACAAATTTTAGGGAATTCTTGTAAACTTCTTTGATTTCTACTTGAAAATGTACTAAGTAGTTGTAAAGATTAACTTTTTATTAACAAGTAATAATTGAAGGTAACAAAACCTTAAAACTGTATCTTGTATTAAGTTTTTTATGGTTATTGCTTGCTTAAAAGTATGGGATAAATCTTTCCTTAAAATTTCGTTTTCTTTTTAAACTTGTTTAATAAGAAACTTTACGCTAACAAACTAATCTCAATGGTCTGTTAATATAACATGCCTATATTGCTAAGATCGGGTCGGCTCTGTTAAAACCTTTCATGTGAAGGGTAGATTCAGTCATGTTATATACAAATGGGGTAAGTTAGCCCGTCCAAGCGGCTGTTAAAGATGTCCAATCTTACCCGCACTTTAATCGATTAATCCAAAACTTGGTGACTTGTCAATATAACAGATTGAAGGTCTATTTATTATATGACCTTAAACTATCATCAACTGCCTTGTTGTTTTCATTTGACAGATTTGGACTTACTTTGTATATTATTCGCTTACATCAATGAATAAGCCTATTTAGTTCACTGCTGAACACAATGCCTCTGGTTCACAGACTTCTTCAATTAGTTTATTTCTGCTACTTTCAACAATACTTCTAGTTTCTTATATTTGTGCTTTCGGTAAAAAGATAGAAGTTACAGCAATTATTGTTTAAAAGGAAAAAAAATATCCTATTAGGAAACTTTTTTTTAAAAAAAAACATGCGCTCGCAGGATGATTAAATTCTGTGTCGCGGGGGACTTTACAAACTTACAAGAAACAAACACAAAGAACACCCAAAATCAGAACAACAGTTTATGGATCACACAGTGTTGTCCCATGTGGGGTTTGAACCCACAATACTCAGCGAAATAGCGTGGCGACCGCTTAAACCACTAGGCTAATCGTGCAGTCGACTGGTTCGAATTCTCAGTAACAGTAGATTCTGCATTAAAAAACATCTATGAATTGAAATGAAGAATACGTTAAACCTATTCTTCATGTCAATTCACTTTCTTTATTCTCATTTCTATAACACATAACTACATTAGATAGGTATGATAACACATTAAATATGTAGATCAAGGGAGCATGTAAACCATCCGTCGGGATGGATGATGACAGGTGACAAGGACATATGTAGTACGACAAGTTGTATTGGGTATCGATTTACTGCGTGAAATCTATAAAATACAAAACATTTATCATACCTTCTGGAAATAAACTGTTTGGTACTTAGTTTTATAAATAGTTGGTAAACAAGTATATATGATTCCTGGTACAATCACCTTTAGTTCCGTAAAGAAAATAAAGAAAAACTGTGATTTCAAATTTACATAATTTAATATTTTTCTAGCGGTCTTTGTTACTCACAATGAGTAATACCATGTTGACTACTGAAGGAGGATTTAAAATCTGCAATTGTATAGAAAAACTAATACTTGAATATGAACATTCGAGTTGCTGCAGTGTTTTAAGTTAACTACTTGACTACGCAGCAGAGTTTAGTGGCAAGTACTTGTGGTAATTATATATTTTTATTATTATTAATCGGAAGTCTCTATGAGTATAATTGTGCTTAATTCTTATTTCCCTATTAAGAAAATAAATATAACTGATTTATAATTTCAAAATAATCCATTCTGTGCATCATGAAATATATCATTGGACTGAGAATCAGCACGCTGAAGTATAAATGAACCGGTCATGTCTCCAGGCGGACTGATAGTCACTGGAGTCGATACGAATTAGAGCAGAGACCACGTTTAAGTAAACGTGGTGGAAGGTGCTCTGCGACACGAAAGATTAACGACTTGAGGAAAGTGGCTGGCAACAGTTGGATACAGAATACGGGTATGGTTGGGGCTCTTTGGAATAGGCCTTTAGTCAGAGGTGTAAGGCAAAGGCTAAATAAACGAACAAACGAAAAGATATTGTTCCATATACATATTTCAGATATTAACATTACCTACACTTGTATATCAACTTTATAAATGTATAAGCACGCTACAGGCTACATAAGATAAAATATTTATTTACATAAACTGTATAAACTCATACACACATTATAAAGATTTGAATATGAAAAACATAACTCTTTATATTTAAAATATTTTTAGTAAATCAACACAGCGATATTATAAAACCAACGAACAAAGCGCCAATTTAAAGTTTTCGAACAGTTGTTAGCGTACATTTTTTTTCATGAATGCTCTGTATAACGACCATTACTCACTGTTATGAAGCAATAAAACATCGCATACCGAAACCATGAGAATGAGAAAGTAATTTTCTCTCGACGACTCCTATGGGAAAGACATTTTACGAGCAAATCCAGTTAAAATGACTTCTGGAGAATGTTCGATTCTATCCACAGCAAACTACACAGAGTGTATTGCTTGTCATTGAAATAATACGCATATTTTTTATTCTCAGAAAAACGTGTAAGCTACACGTAGTATAAATATGAGTATTTCTGTGAGGAAATTTTTCAAATACCCAATAATTAAAATATCTCAACATGTCATTACAATGTCAAAAAAATATTTTTCATGAAACAAAATTTATTCATATTTACACATGAATGAATATTGAACGACAAGATAGAAAGTTTCTTCTTATTTGGCAGCAACAAACTTAACCGGAAAACTGAATCCCCATTGTTATTCGTAGAGGGATATTAATTACAACTGCTATGACCAACGTTTTACACGAAACATAGCAGCACATCGATTTAAAAAAAAAATGAACGTATATTCGGTTTGATGTCGGCAGGGATTAGTTTTTTTGAATTTTGATTTTCTGAAATTGTGTAAAACCAAGAAAAGACGGTTTTGAATAAAAATAATCAGCTACTTCAAATATAATTACTTATTTTCATATATTGAACTATAAACTTAAAAATAACGTTTATATGAACATTTAAATTTATTTTGAGGTTTTATATAAGGTATTGAACCCGCGTCACAAAACAAAAGATGTCTGTTGAAGTAAGTTCTGTCAGTAAGTAACATAACAAGGACAAGGAATTTTAATAAAAGCCTTATTACCTATTCACGACAGTAGTAACCTTCTTTTACGAGCTAAACGGCACCAAAGAAGTTGGGTTGCGGGATCACATCTCGCTATTTCAGTTACAACTTTACTAATATCTTAAAGAACATTGAGAACCGACTCAATATCTTATAATACAAGTACAAAATCTTTGTATAACGCATGAAACTTGCCAGTAATAACGATGGCACTTAGGGAACCTGACATCCAATTATTACGCGCGTACTTAACTACAACTCTGCTGTGTTGTATTTAGTACCATTTTATTTTTGAGATAAAATTATTTCACTAACTACTTCAAATAATTTTATTTTGCAATATGCACACGATGCAATTCATAGCATTATGTAAGGTTTAGATTTATACTGTAGTCATTTTTTATGTAGTACCATACCAATCTCTTTATAATAGGTATATTTGAGATGGCAACAATTTACCATAATACTATTTCTAAACCTTTCACCTTTGGGAGATTATGAAGGGTACATTTGTGTAATCTCGGTATATGTCAAACGACCCGGGTGATTGGATCAATTTCTAAAACTACGTGTGCAAGATATATGTCTATTTAGCGTTGTACTAATTACTACAACAGTAATATTTTGAATGAACTTGAAATGAACATAGATAAGACGAAAATTATGTCGAGCCCTCATGTCGTTCGAAGTTGTTAACGCTTTCATATACCTAAGACGGCAAACTATGTAGTTAGGTCCAAATTAGAAAAAAATGTCAATCGTCGATTCCAACTTGGCTGGACGGCGCTCGAGAACCTGCGCGACATCTTCTCGTGCCAAATACCACATTGTCTCAAAACGAAAGTTTTTGTTCAGTATGTTGCCAATGATGACCTATGGTACAAAAAAGTGGTCACACACAATGGACCTTTTAAGATGTCTCAAAGTCACAAGTGATAGGGAAGGCAATGCTCGGTGTTTTTCTGTGTGAGCGAATCAGGAATGAGGAAATTCGTAGAAAAACCAATGTTACTGACATTGTCCGGAGAAATGTGAATCTTAAGTGGCAGTGGGTTTGGGCACCTTGCTCGCAGACAAGATGTCCGTCAAAAAGCTCTGGAGTGGCGACCGCATACCGGAAGATGGATTGTGAGTAGGCCCCCTACAAGATGGTCCAACAACCTTGTGAAGGTCGTGGGAAGCCGTTGCATCATTGTTGTGGAGAGCTTTGGAGAAGGCCTATGTCCAAATAGAAAACATTGAACTGTGCTGCTGCAGCTACACTAAATATACTAAAACAAATCATTAAAGAGTGGAAAAGTAATAATGATAACAATTAGCAATAGCTGACAAATAGAGAGTAAAATTTTCTCACTTCTATCAGATTTCAGAGTTTATCTTCCGTCACAATACCCACGACAATATTCGTAAGCTCGAATATAGCTTTTCTTGTTTTTTTTTTTTATTCTTGCCCTACCAAAGTAACTCTACTCTGCCTGATGGAAAGCATGAATAGAATCCAAGGGTGATGGTCGCCACACTCATTCCAAATGCAGACAATTTAGTATGGCGACCCACACTACGACTCATGTTTATATCAAAAAATTTAATTTTATAAATGTTGAAATTTATTGATTGCTCATTAAAATTCTAATGCTTCTCAAAGTTTTTACTTTAGTTGAAAGTAGGGTACCTAATTTGTAAAGAAAGTCACGCAAGTATAGTTTCAAAGTCTGGTCATAAAAGTCGAAGTTATAATGGTTTTATTGCGACGATAATTTATACTGTTTTGCGTTCTACATATATAGTAAGAGCAGCGTAGCTCTCTAACAAAACATTTCAATGCAAGTTTCTGAGAAAAACTACGACTTGCGTACTAGGAACATATTCTGTGCTACGGAGGTCTATACAAACATACATAACACAGACACAAAGAACACCCAGTCTCAGAACAATAATTTCTGAATTACACAAAATGTTGTCCCATATAGGGATCGGACCTGCAACACTTCGACGCGGTAGAAAGTCACGAGGTTTAAGGTTAGACTACAACGCCGCCCGTGCAATTAAAGTTTAAATAAGCAATTTATTTTTATACAGCTTCACTCAACTGCAAAGAATAATGCTTGACGCGGGTGTGTATTGTATGTACTTACTTCGTTCGAATACACGTTGGAATACATTTTTGATTACAGCCTTGAGTTCATTGGTATTCTTGGGAGAGAGAACCGATACGACCTTCAGGCAGGGTCTACACTTAGCAGTAATTTACAGTTTAATTACTGGTTTTACTTGGGGAGCAAGCGAGCCTACCCTAAATTTATACGGCACTCAACATCACATAGTTAACAAGTTGTAGTCATATCCTTTCATTAGGTTCGGTCGATAATATTTACCTGAAACATCCTTATATCAATGGCCTGATAGATTGAGGCGCTTTTTATTATGTTGTTCTATTTATATTCATGTTTTTTCTGACTGTGTGACCTGTGCGACTGTGTGTAAAGCTTAAAAATACTTTTTACTTTACAATATAAGGTGCATAGGGTTTCTACTAAAAACTTAAGGCGCCAAGCCTACCTCACCTGCAAGAGGTGCACTTGCTGATCGACATACGAGGCTCTGGCAAACAAAATATTTTGATTAGCCGCAATACGCTTGCCACTCATTACGCACGACTAAAATACTGGCGAAAAGTGGGTGTTTAACACACTCTGTGGAAACAGACGTGATTTTATGTTTGTATAATTAAAATTTTTTTTTTTTCAAAAATAACTGAAATTCTATTGTATTATTTGTAATAATGCTGAACAAAAGCCTCCCCAAAATGTTGAATATTATATGAATGATATAAAATATTGAATGAAAGTAAATAAAAAAAAATTGAGGAGGCAGTAAACAGTCCAAAAGAACTTATTCGAACGAGAGAGCTTATAATGGGCCCGTTTGAATACTGAAGGGGTTAATCCAATAAGTAGTGACCCAAACCGTTTCAAAAGGCCCTTAACCCATGAGTAAAAACTCAAACCATTTGTTCCCTTTCTTACTCGAGATCTTTCCTCTCTTTAATTTATTATATCGTAAACACTAATGAACGCTGAGTTAGTTTTTCTTCAACTGCTTCGTTTTAAAGATATTCTTATGGTTAATTGGATGTCGATTTCATTCTAAACATATAATGTTTGTGATTTAATGTTATCTTTTGAACGGGGTGCAACTATGAGCCATATTTCTAATTCATCTAGAGAAATTTCTAAACAGGTGTTAAGTTTAAGTAATATATTTGCAATCGATTTAAATTTTTTGAGTTATTCAGTATTATCTTAAAATGCTGACTCTTAGGGAATTTACTATTTATCACATACTTTATAAATACTAAAGTACTTCAGCGTATTCAAGAAGTATTCTTTATCAGAAAAAATTGTTACAAAAACCCAAATTAAAGTGAATTAAATATGAAGTTATTTATGTTACGTGTATGTTAAAAGGCTCGTAATTGTTATTTATGTATGTGTATGTATAACATTGATATCTTTTACTTGCCTATTATTTTCATAAAAAAAAACAGTAGCAGTCGTGGGACTGCCGATAGAAGTGAAAACGGAACTATTAAGTTGAGAATAATTAAAACTATATGCAAAAATTATATGAAATTTTTTATGTTTCATATATAGCTATATATAATATATAATAATAATAAATTTCATATATAATATATAATATCATATTCTCCATAGCTATAGATATACTATTATCATTAGCATGTCGGTGACGCGAACCGAGGATTTTACCCTCTACCAAAACGCTCAACGCGCCTAAAGAAGTTTTCACTTCAAAAATCATATTAAATGCACATTTTCAAAAAAATGACCTTGTGTCATTTTTTAAATTATACCAAAATTGTAATGAAGAGTGTATTGTAATGAATTGTGTATTATACATTTTATTCGAGTAAGAAAACGTTAACTTCTTATTTTATTATTTATATTTCTCTTCATTATACATGAAATTTAAGTCATCTTAAAATACGATAATGACGTTTCTGCGTGTCTTTCCAGTGACAAATGAGTTTAATAAATAAATCATACACTTCCGCTTTTTGTATCTATTGCGTGTTTTAAGATACAAATGTATCTAATTATAAAGACTTTTCCGAGTAACATTATCCCTGAGTAACAATAATGAGATATTAGGGATAAAAAATATAATATTTTAAACATTCGCAATAATTATAACGAAAACGCTAACGGCAAAATAATCTTCTCCACAACATAAAAACTTGTGTTTATTTAATTAAAACAAATATACGCCGTTTGTTTTTGCAATGTATATTTTTACACATTCATACGGTTTAGGATTTTGTAATTTAATGACAATTAGTTAACGCAACTGGTGCACCTAAAAGGGTAAAAGGTTAAGTAATCAAGATGGGCATATCATAGCGGTCACGGTTATTTAATGATATAGGTGATACAAGTGAAAGTAGCCTATTAAACTAAGAAGCACCACAGTTCAAAAGTCATTTTGTCTTACGTGAGCTATAACTATCATATAATATAATATTTGAGTTACATTATGTTCATTGAACCAAGTGTTACATTCTCAGAAGATGTGATGAACAGACTGTTTTATAGCAGTAGTGACATAGTTGTACTAAGTGTTGAGCATTGACACAGTTGTACCGCGACTAATTTACATCATTGTAGTTTGCTCTTAACCATTACCATATCTTGATTTTATAGCGAACTCATGCCCAAAAAAAATACGTTTTGACACCGCCAGACCGACTAGCGCGTCAATTTAATCCAGTAGAATACATAACAGTTTAGAATAATGTTTCAGTCTGTGAAACCCACTCTTTTATGGATGAATATGAAAATTGATTAAAATGACATGAAGTTCTGGTATTTACATACAAAGAAGTTGTACCTACAATTTTACAACCGTAGGTACTTTCTGTAACGATTAGACTAAAAGGAACATTAGTATCACTAAAATATGAAACTTAAGACAATTAAGATTTCCAGATCATCCCCGCATTGATGATAATATAACCTCTTTATAACATTCCCAAACACTACTTCAAATTGTTGGTATAAATCTATGTAGGTTCATAGCTTAATAATAATCCCAAGAATGTTTAAAGCAATAACATAACTGTATTGCGAGCATTAATTATAGACGTACAATATGCTTTGGTAGTCATCAAATTAATCAAAGACAATATTAATGTAGTGATGAATCCACGACAGAGAATTCGATACTGAATTTCCACGTTTCATGCCGCCTTATACACGTGTGTACAAAATCTGCACATCTAACCCAAGTATTAGAAACACTGCAGTTAATTAATTTGTCTAAAACACATTTGTTACACACACACAAATCAAAGTAAGTCAGCAAATAATAATGATTTAAATATTGCCTTAAAACCTATTGGTAAACTTACTACGGTGTTATGGTATTTGAAACTTAAGTAATTATTTCGACTATCACATTAAATTTGAATTTATTATGTATAAAACAAGAGTATGAATTATGGTAGAGTATTTCGTACATACAACACCAGAGTTTATATCGATTGTACCGGAAACCAAATACACAAACAGCGAAATAGCACAATAACATGCTCCACAAAAAATTGGATAGTAAAACGTAATCCCCGACACAGGATAATGGTATATTCGGTAAACCCAAACCCTGTTTTAACGTACACTCCGATTTACATAGTTTGTTCGTATGTATGTAATATGAAAATAGTTACGTTCTTGGTGTTTTAAGCGAAAAGTTAATGTATGTTGGGTTTTATCAAACGAATCTAATGTCAAATTTAACAGATTTACTTAGTTAGTAAATCTGTTTTCTTCCATCTTTTAAAGGCAGAGATGGAAAGGAATATATGATTTTGCTGTAATAAATTAACAGACATACGAGTATTAATTACAGTCACAACACATACCAAACAATATGCCCTTGATACTTATTGGTGAAAAGAGTATGAAAACATAAAATAGTTGTTTGAAAAATCTGCTTTCGTTAAGTGAACAAGTATTTATTATTCTTTACCATAAATTGACTTACACCACAAAGTAATAATCCCTAAAATACAAAAATATCTTTTACACATAGAACAAAATCAATTTATTCCAAATCATTACCGTGATGATTTTTTCTTTATCCTTGACTGTACCTATATCTAATTTTTGTTTTACGATACGGTTTGCACAAACAAAAGAAGCTCGTTTGAGAGCCTCAGGAAAAATTGACTTACGAAAAGCAAAGAGGGGATGACAAGATAATTAAAAAAAAACAAATATAATACTTTTATAAATTATTAAATGGGTAGTAGCTTAATACATGTAAGCCCGTTCAAAACGTTTGAAAAAGGGGCAAAAATCTGGGTTTACTCTCAAGTTTTGTCCGCTACCTAACTTAACCTGATAGAAAGGCACCTTTCACGTTCTTAATAAATGGTACTCAATGTAAGATTGCGAACTAATAATAGTTATTGTACAGCCATACCTTAAAGTTCATGAATCATACTTTGAGCACAAGATTTCTATAAGTATGGAACTAACTTATCATTATAGAAACCATAGAATATGAATAGAATATGGAAATTGGACAACACTCACTTTTCAGACAATAAAATCAAAATTTATCGTTTTACATATATATAATCTTTTGGAATTCTTTGACCCTTGACTACTAAAACCACATTTTAATTTAAAAGAAAAATGTCTCTTTAGAGCAGAAAAACCTGGCTATATATAATCGAGTTCACAATTCATATTTGACTTCTTAGCAAATGGATTAATAAGTAGGATAACATTCATACAGCAATGCGTTTATTTAATTTTTTGTAGGTAAGATCTGAATGAATGTTGACTAAGAACTCTGTAGTTAAACCAGGCAGGTTTCGAGCTTAGACGTGCATTGGGTAGCATCCAGTGACTTTGAAAAATTGTCGCCAATAAGTCTCGTTTCGCATTTGACGTGATCGTCCGTCAATGTCGATGCTCGGTTGTCGGCTTCGCATGTTCGGGCCAATAAATGTCGGCGTGTCGTGCGGCTCGACGAATACGCCAGCTGTCCTCACTATTACCCCTATTAAATACCAAGTCTTTAATTTTTTTTAACTTTCAGTGTTGCTTTAAATAAACTTTAAAGATACTTTTACTTATGAGGATAATTCACGATACTGAGAACTTCTAGAAACTTTAATTAATATCTTTTTTTGTAATAATTTTGTTTCCATTAGATTTATTTAATATCCCTATACAATTCTTATAGTAGATAACAAAACGTATGAAAAATAAGTATTACATAATCTACCTGAATGTTTAGAGCACCTCCTTATCTTCAAGAGCCTTAGCTCTTATTTTCTCCGGAGAGGATAACAATTACTAGTTCAGTCGTAGATTTATTACTAATGTAGGATATACTCCTAAGCAACGATAAGTGCAAACTTATTCGTCAATATTCGGACATACAATAAAGTTTCTTAAGCCTAATACATTTCAACGTGTGATAGAGTTTTATGTGCAGCAGTTCACATTTTCCTATACAATATATACTAGTATTCTATAAAGAAATATTGAGTAACTTTTGTTCATCTTCAGTAATTGGTTCGGAAGTGAGTTCTACATATAGCAAAATTAAGATCAAGTGGAACTTTTACTTCGAGCCGTGGTTCATCAGTTATAAACAAGATTTATTGATTTTACCTTTAGCTATGTAAGACACAAGACCTAGTTACTACAGAGTTTAACAAAGTATTTTGTTCTCGATGTAGAATTCCAACAATTTTAAAAAACATAGGCAATACTAGTTATCTAATCAGTTTTGTGAAGCATCTACAATTTTACTAGAGACAGCACAACTAAAAGAACAGACTGATTTTAAAACTATCACTATTTGCAAATGTACGAGTGAAGAACAATTATTTATTATATTGAGAAAGGACCCCCATTCAATCTAAAATTAGTTGAGTATCTCTAAAATACATCTTCAAGAAAAAAAATAGATATTTTTACTACTAATAATAATATTCTCGTGACAGCTTTTATTTGCTTAAATTATGGAAGTATCTTTATTTATAATATAAAAATCATGGCTAAATGTCACAAGTGAAATTCAACACGAAATATTTTATGTCACAGTATACTAAGGCTCATTTATATTCCGTGTTTCGGAGACAATGACACCCCAATGTTCAGTTCAGTATGTAAAGGAATGGCCAACGTTAGCATACATAATGCCTTATACAAAGCAAGATTTATTTGATATGCCTCGCTACAAAATCTACCTTGCTGAACGTATCTCAAAAGCAGAGCTGCTTATACCTGCATTTGTTGCATCTCTGCTAACATAAAACCGGAACATAACGTCAACGTTGATCTCATAGAGTTAACATTTCTATATGATTAATGTTAGGATTCTAGCTTACTCATTAACAACAATCAACATAGGTAGATAGTAGACAAGTTAGTTTGTCGTTAATACGTTGATTCTTGACACTATAAAAACAGTTAAAAAACCAATACCTTGATCAGTATCCGTTCATGTAACCTCATAATGTATTTAAAGCGTGAACTTACGGTATGGCGCCACTGGTATACCATTTACTTATGTACGAGGAGTGTTCAAAAAGTATCGCGAATTTTGTATTTACGCAGGTCAGGTATATTCGAATTTCCATTTTTTTGTGGCGTTATGTTGGTACATATGTCTCTCACTTATACTGACAAGTTCAACCATTTTAAATGTACAGTTAATTGTTGACAGCTGCTTTGCTTGCACATGTTTTGGTTCGTCTTCGATTTTTACCTATTCAAAAAAATGAAACAAAGAAACTGTATCAAATTTTGTGTAAAAAACGAAATTAAGTGCGCGGATGCATTCTGAATGTTGACTGTGGCATACGGAAAAGCTACTTTGGACAAAAGCAACGTTTATCGGTGGTACAAAATGTTTTCAGAAGGCCGAGAAGATGTGAACGACGAAGAGCGTGCCGGACGCCCAAGCACTTTAACAACAGACGAAACAATTGATGAAGTGAAGAAAATGGTATTGGCCAATCGTCGAATCACCGTTAGAGAAGTTGTCGAGGACCTAGGCATATCGATTGGCACGTACCATTCCATTTTAATCAATGATTTGGGCATGAGACGGGTTGCAAATTTGTCATACCAAAATTGCTCAATTTCGATCAAAAACAGCATCGCATGAACATTGCTAATGAGATGTTGGAATCTATCCGCGACGACCCGAATTTGCTCCAGAGGGTCATAACTGGTAAAGAATCGTGAGTTTATGGTTATGACGTGGAAACCAAAGCTCAATCATCTTAATGGAAGCTGCCGCACGAACCAAGACCGAATAAAGCACGCCAAGTTCGGTCGAATGTGTAAGTTTTGCTTACAGTTTTCTTCGATTGCAGAGGCGTGGTGCATTATGAGTTCTTGCCACAGGGTAGAACGGTGAATAAGGAATATTACCTGCAAGTTATACGCGATTTACGCGAAACAATCCGCCAGAAACGCCCGAATTTGTGGAAAAACAAAAATTGGCTTTTGCACCACGATAACGCCTCTGCTCACACATCGCTGCTTGGCCAAAAACAACACACTAATGATACCGCAGCCACCGTATTCCCCAGATCAGGCCCCTTGTGAATTTTACTTGTTCCCGAAACTGAAGAGAGCCATGAAAGGACGACGCTATGCCACGATTGACAAGTTAAAGACGGCATCGAAGGAGCTGAACAAGATACAAAAAAATGATTTTTTGAAGTGCTTCGAAGATCGGAAAAAACGTTGGCACAAGTGTATAATATCCCAGGAGGATTACTTTGAAGGGGACAAAATAGACATGCACGAATAAATAAATAATTTTTGAAAATACACAAAACTCGCGATACTTTTTGAACACACTACGTACATAAAAGTAAACATGTTGTTAGTACTTCAAGCAGTTTTCAAATGATACAGACCAAATAACCTTCATCCAGTCACTTTCAGTCCAGTTAATGTATTGTTTTGCAAATTCTTTTCTTGCTCTAATATTCTTTTTAGTAAGGAGAGGTTTCTTTTTCTTCTCTACAGCTCGCATACCTACATTGTGTAATGCCCGACGAACAGTCCACTTACTCACTGACGTGCCTGTGTCTTGTCTTAAACTTGCCGCCGCTTCTGATGCTGAAGACGCTTCACTAGATCTTAAGAAGTGAATAAGTTTTCTTACGTCTCTGACAGATAACTTTTAACACGACCACCAACGTTACTTGGCACAGGAAATTTACACTTTGCTCTTATTCTCTGTACTGTTGATTGACTCGTGTTTAACTCTTGAGCGATAAATCTTGTCGATTTTCCACATCCAGATTCTATAATGGACTTCGATGTCGGTTTTATGATTTCAATAAAGCGTACGAAACGTTCCCTTTGCGATATAAAATTACACTGAGTAATAAACAAAGCGAAATTGTCTTTCTCTACTAATCCTGACAAGTTTAAACATGTTCACACTTAAGCGCAGAGTCAGTAAAAAACACGATGCAAAAGTGAGTCTATCACATTCAAATACCTCAACGTTTTAAAACGCAGTAACTGGATAATACCCATTTGAACTATTAACTTGAGGAATATAGATTTAACTTATGGCATAAAATTCTTTAAACATTTTTATTAAATATGGACGTATTTCATGTAATCAAATAATCGCGAAACATTGGCTCAGTTCTGCACCTAACTGTACATTTCTTATTAATCTGTTTTAGTTTGACCTTTTTTGATTTTCTCATGTGTTATCAGCAAGCGTGTCCGATCTGGACCTGAGTTTTCTGCAGGTCTTTCCTCTCAGGATATTTTTTTGGGATATGGTTACGAATCAAACCCGAGACCTCAAGCACAGCAGTCGCATACGCTACCACTGCGCCACCGAGGCAATCAAGCTTTATATGCCTCCAGTGTACTCGTTTATACTCGTATTTATTATTTAACAATGGATACTATTCAATAATGTCATCTATTAAAAATACAAAGACTGTTAAACACTATTAAAACACTATTAAAAATTCAATTATACACTATTAATAATATAAAACTGTAAATAAACGTTGATCCCTGAAGAATAATGTAGAATTGCCAGATATCACTGTACTTATTTGATTTTCAATTACTTAAATTTATGAATGTAATACAAAAAAAATGGAACTTCATTTAAATTCACTTTTTTCTTAAAAATCTTGTTCGTACTGACACTGAAATTCAAAAGAAAACAATTCGTTCCAGAGTTTTTCAAATTATGCGCTTACCAACGAATAGCAATTCATTTTTATGTATGTAGATGATTAAACGAATGTCTTCATTCCCTAAGAAAGTGATTTAACAAAAAATATACCAGCTACCCTAGTTGAAAGCTAAAACCACTTTACTTAGAATATTATCAAAGTGTAATAACAAAAAAATAAATTTTGACATAAAATGGAGTTTCGTTTTTATCCCAAAATGAAATTAAAATACGAACTGCTTGCCCCGAGGGTGGAAAAGTATCAAATTTCTTATTTGTTATTTTCTAAACAGGCGCTACCGTTTCAAACTTACAATCTTAAGGAAGTCGTTGCTTTCTCAACTTTTGGTTTATAAACTGTACCACTTCTCACACATTCGTTAACCGTCGCTAAGTTTCCCCGTTTGGTCAGAATGGCAAGATAAGAGCAATAGGCTTAAAACTTTGGTCGCTATCGATGTACTAACAGATTTACACTGATCTCAGTTCACTGGGCACCTAGAGCTCCACTAGTCGCCTGTGTTGCTCTATGCTTGGAAACAATATTAAAGATTTTTAAAATTTAAATGAATTCTGATTTACATTTTTGTAAAGTATGATTTTATTTGCAGCAGCTGTATATTTTCACGACATAAGATTGTTGCAGAATATGTAAAGAGTTAAAAATAAATCAGTTAGCGTGCTCTAGTAAAAAAAATAGTATTACCTTTCTTATTTCTAAAGTTTTAAGATTGTCTTATATGTGATGAGTTTTTAGACGATTTCAGAATACTTTAGAATAATATATGTCGTTCACACAATGTCCTTTGTATATATTAAAACTTTAACGAACAACATGAATAATATTATTCTCTAATGAAGTTTCAGTAATATTAACGGCTTCCAGCAATTATATTGTGACAACCGCTTACATATTATGATACAACATTTGAACTAATGTTGCAAATTCTCTATTCATCCAGTGAGCCAAATATTTGGCCACACACTTAACAAATTACCTAATAACTAACTATATTTTGAAAACAACAACAATATGACCTGACTGTGTAAAGTAATAAAGCTAACTACACACGATGAATATATATATGAGATGAGTATATCTCTACATTTATTTACATCATAGTAACAATGTTACTTCATCTAACAAGCTACAACTATTAGAATTAAGAAATTTAAGAAAACAGCGTGTATATGGTGTAAGATTAACAATAATGAAAACAAAATAACATTTTACTCACAATGTAACTATTTGATTCAATTTACACGACCACGCAACAGAAACCACAATGCAATGAAGGAGTAAACAAATATTAGGAAATATCAACATTAAGAGTAAAAATACTATATCATTATAATAATGTGTTAGAAAAGTAACTTCAACTGAATGAACTGTGCCATTTAAATTATGTTAGGTTTATTTTCTAAGCCTCTCCTTACGGCTACCTTTCCATAAACCTCTAGACACGTGTGCGCTGTGTTTGATTAGTTGAGACAAAAGAAAATTCACTTATTTACAAGCAAAGTGGGTGCCAGAATAAACATACTTAACTGACAATAGCCTGACTACATCTGCCAGAGAATCGGTGATAGTTGGAGCAAACGTGTCTTAGAATAGAGATAGTGAATCCGTAAACGAAAGATGGCACCTTCAGCGAGAGACTGAAGTAAATTAGGTGTGGAATGTGGATGGTGGATAATGGCTTATGCGCACATAGGCCGAGTCTCGGTTCAATAGTGGACTATAATAATTTGGTGGCTTTTATTTAAGAATAGCTGGTTTAAAAGAAAACGTAACGAGAACAATTAAAAAGACCGTTTTAAAGTCTGAATACGTTGTGATAAGTAATAAAAAATAAGTATTTTAAGTAGAACATAAGTAAAGAGTCTACTATACTACACAGAACACACTATAATCAACTTGATAGCAAAGAAAAGGCATGTGAAGTGTCAATTCGGTAAAAGTGAAATAAATGGTATAGTAATGGTAATTAGGATCAGTGGTGTGGTAAAAATATTTGTAAATATAAATAAAAGCATAATTTTCTTTTTTTTTCGAAAATGTAAATACGAGTACCTAAAAAAATCTTGTAGCTGTACAAGGTTGTTGTGGTCGATTTTAAGTTTTTTTTTGCAGATTTTTATATATACACGACAAAATTGTGAACCTAATATATTTTATAACAGCAAAATCAAAAGTGAATGATTCAAATGATTATATTTTACCTTTATTTTAGAGTATTGAAGACATTTGTTTCACTCATAATATCAAGATCCGTATTTGGCATCATTCTAAATCAATTTTTAAATTATTGAGTTGTCTGCAGATTTTTAGGGGTATAGTTTTAAGTTAACAATAACGATTAATGACATAAATTTTACTGTACTTAACATTTGTTATTATCTGTAAAACAATATAACCGAATTAAAGAGCTGAACACACAAAGAGAACAAATAATAACATACTTATTTAACCAATTTCAGTAAGTTTATACTACCATTACAGGGGGATAATCTAAACAAATGCGAAGTATATTCCATTGAAAGACGTTCAATCAGACTTTAGGGCGATGTAACTCGATTTGGTGTCGTAACTTTATATTCGCTGAGGAGGTAATTCACTGAATTTACGTATTATGCATGCAAAGGGATATCGTAGGGTCCAGAGAGCTCTTATATATACCGTGAAGTGAACGATTTACCAAAACGTCAGTCTCAAAGTACCGTAGCAGAGTTTGTAGACAAATTGTCTGATTTATACTATTATACTGTTAACTGAGCAAGCAAAGCAAGTTTATTTTATGTCTGGTCGATCCGACTCTGCTTCTCTAAAGATCGTATTGTTTAATCATTTTAGCCCAAACTCGGTGTTAAGAGAATCATTCAGGCACGACCGATTGTTCATTGAAGGTTAAATGTAAAAGAGGAATGCAAAGTTTTGCTACGTCGCCGTTCTCAGACCTGTTATCTAAACGAGGGCTATGTTAAAGAAACATAAGAGTAGACAGTGTGATCAGAGGAGACTGGTAAAAAAAAAATAACTTTTTTATTTATAGACGAGCAAGTATTTTTAATTGCACCAAGAAAATAAAAAAAAAAACAATGTTTAAAATATTTTTAATAAAAACATTTCGTACAAAAGGTTTAGTAAACATTTGAATATTTGAAAGCCTTCAAGAGTAAGTCCTGTCACAAATTCTTTAATTCATCCTAGTTTTGTTCTAACCGAATGATTTCAAACAAAATGAAAAACTAGACTAGCCACTCTTTGTCAATATATTCTTTTGCTGTTTAAAACCTATTACTACTTAAAAAAAAAACTAAACAAAGAAGTACAGTGCATTGAGTTTGGAATAATTTTATTATGACAGAGCATCAATAAGTCTATTGACCACTCGGAACCTAAAATAAGTGTTAAGTGGAACAATATTTCTGGATTATATGTAGTCCAGGCTTTTTAAATTTTAGACATTACACTATTTCTCAGCAATAGAAAAAGGTGCACATAATGTTATAATCCACGTGCTTCTTTCACTACACATTCCAACAGAATTTAGAATATGATATAAATATTCCATTCGTTTGAAATCCACATGGTCCTCGATGACCCTGAGGTCATCGAGCTCATCCAGAGGAAATTCCTCTTAAAATTGACCGACCAAAGGACTCAGGATATGGAGACGGAAACGTCTCCAGAGTCCGAGGCAAACTCGGGCGACGAAGGAGCGGACCAATCGGGGGGCTCCGACGCCAGCGAGGACGAGTCCTCGTCCTCCACGTCCTCGGCCTCTTCTAAAGAGTCCGGCTATACGGTCGTTTCCTCTAGGAAACGCGCCC